>CM035845.1:275053412-276253412 GCA_020510985.1 Pholidichthys leucotaenia | reverse complement strand
CTTGTGCACATAGTTCATTCTGTGAATCCACTACCATACCTGTGTATATTTCCATAATCCTGGGCCATTTTTATTTTTATTTTATTTTTATTTTATCTTTATCTTTATTTCAGTCATGTGTTTAATTGTGTGTTCTGTAACCGTGTTTTATCTAATCCTTCTCTCTTACTTTATTGTGCAGTAGCCTGGTGGATCACCACAATTTTGTTGTACTGTACAACGATACAATGACAATAAAGCCTATTCTATTCTATGTAAAACATGGTGGAGGCAGTGTGATACATGGGCATGTGGCTTCCAATGACACTGGGTCACTAGTGTTTATTGATGATGTGACAGAAGCAGTCGGATGAATTCTGAAGTATATAAGGATATACTGTCTGCTCAGATTCAGCCAAATGCAGCAAAGTTGATTGGATGGCGCTTCACAGTACAGATGGACAATGACCCAAAACATACTGCGAGAGCAACCCAGGAGTTTTTTTTTTTTAAGGCAAAGAAGTGGAATATTCTGTAATGGCTGAGTTAATCACCAGATCTCAGTCTGATCCAGCATGAATTTCACTTGCTTAAGACAAAACTCAAGACAGAAAGACCCACAAACAAGCAACAACTGAAGACAGCTGCAGTAAAGGCCTGGCAAAGGATCACAGAGGAGGAAACCCAACGTTTGGTGACGTCTGTGGCTTCCAGACTTCAGGCAGCCATTGCCTGCAAAGGATTCTCAGCAAAGTATTAAAAATGAACATTTTATTTATGGTAACGCTAATTTGTTCCATTACTTTTGAGCTCCTGAAATGAGGAGACTTTGTATTTATATGGTTATAATTTCTAAACTGTAACTCCAATTTGGATGTGAATACCATCAAATTTCAGCTGAGAGTCTGCACTTTAAGCCCATATTGATTATATAGCTGTGTCTTGAATATGTTTCAGTAAACAGCTAAAATAATAAAACTTGTATCAGTATCCAAATATTTATGGACCTAACTGTACACACAGTTCTGGAAAAAAATAAAAGACCACTGCAAAATCTTTCCTAAATTGGGAAAGATTTCTCCATGTATAGCAGCTATTGTATCTGAGCATCTATTGAATTTCAACAGGGGGACACGTCTGTCTACTACGGAGGTTCTGAATAGGTGATCATCTAAACATGGTGAGACACATGAAAGCTGTGAATAAAAATTCAAGTTAAAGCTTCAGTATTGCAGTGCTTGAGAATGAACATGAACTTGTTTTCTTTGCATTATTTCATCTAAAAGCAACATCTTTTTTATTGTTCTGGCCAGTTATCATTTTCTGCAAATAAATGCTCTAAATGACAAAATTTTGACTGAATGAATTTGGGTGAGCTGTTTTCAGTAGGTTAGAGAATAAAACAAAATTGTTCATTTTACTTAAACACATGTAGGTATAAATAAAAAATCCAGATAAAGTGACAATTTTGCAGTGGTCTCTTTGGACTTTTCATTTTTTCCAGGGCCGTATATATTTGAGAGGTTTCTAGTGCTCTTCTACCCCCTTTACACAGGGGTGGAGATCCTGCAGAGATCATATTAAGAGGAAAAATGGCCAGATCTCTCAATGATCTTCCAGTGATCTCCATGGTCACAACAGTTGGGAGACTGTTTTGAGTCAGTCCAAAACAATTTCTCAACGATCACGAAAGGAAAGTGATCTCTCAACAAACTCTTAATGAACTCGCAAGGAGTGCTCAACAATCTTATCGATCTTTCAATGATCTCTTAACAATCTTTTAATGAACACTAAATTTTTATAACCTGAAAGATCAGCGAGGGATTGCTGATCGTTCAATGAAAGACCAATAGATTTCATTGAAAGATTTCTCATTGATAGATCATTGGGAGATCATTGGGAGAACAATGAGATAGTCGAGCCCTTGTTGAGAGATCACTTCCCTTTGGTGATCTTTGAGAGGTTGTTTCGGAATGAGTCAAAACTTTGAGGACCGTGGAGGTCACTGGAGATCACTGAGAGATCCTTGAGAGATCTTGGCGAGCGCTGAGAGATCATTGAAAGATCATTTGGAGATCTGGCCATTTTATGATCTCCACCCCTGTGTAAAGGGGATATATAACTTGTTATGTGGATGACAATAAAGTTCCCTTTTAGTGAAGCGTAAAATACAAGATGATGTGCCTCTCTAAAATCTTTCCACCATAATTTTTCTGCTCCCAGGTGGAAACACGAGGATGTGTAGCTACTTATTAGGTGAAGCAAACACAGTCTGATGATGAGAAAAAAAAAAAAACTGGAAACAAGTTCCAACCAACATCTGCACAAAACCAATAGCATCATTTAGGTGGCATCCGGTCTGATGTGCTCATCACGTGCTGTGCAACCAAAATGATTCCACATTACTTCAGCATATCTGAAGTCACACAGCAGCCACAAAAGTCACAGTGGAAAGATAACTCTGGCTGTGTGGGAAAAGGTCAAACTTGTGACGCTCTCCCACAAACAGGGAGAGAAGTAGTGAGCGGCCAGGACATGCTTTAGCCTACCTGTGTGTGTGTGTGTGAAGTAAAATAGGGCATAATGAGGGCAGCCACTTAAAGATGACCCTAATAGATGGCCTCTGACCCCTCAAAAAGGTTAAGAGGTAGATTAGGAGGGAAGGCAGAATTACAAATAGACCCCCCCCTCCCAAACACATACCCCACCCATGGCTGATTACAAGTGATGCACGACCTGCAGGAATTTGGGATTAAGTGTCACACAACAGCTCCAACATACTCCTGGGGCGATGTGAGCTGTTTACTGGAGGATCAGATCAACGGTCATTTAATGCAAACGTCCCTTCCCCAGCCTCCTTCATTTTACCTTGTTTGAAGGCCCGTCTCGACTTTGCTCTTCGTATGCTGCGACGTTCTCCCAGGTCGCCACTACGGCATGTGTGGGTGCAAATTTTGCATCTGGGAACCCCCGATGGACTTCCTGGGTGAGCAAAAATGAATGAATGAATGAAGGAGGCGAAGTGAAAGATGAAAGGATGGAACTAATGGATGGACCGAGGGGGGAAAAAAATCCAGATCTACTGTTAATAGAGGAATCTAAGAAAAGTGGAGTGTTTAACGAGCTTACAGTCATAAAACTGTAACAGCAACAGACCTGGGCTACTCTGTTGAGCACGCCGGGTGTTTCCGTCACACGGTAGTAAATCTGCCCTTGCCCTTTACTCGTGTCTATGTCAGCCAGGAATGGAGCCACCGCAGGGAAATCAGTGGGGAAGCCATCATCAACGTACTGCTTCTCCATGGGCAGGTCCATCATGGATATGATGCCGTTGGTGGCCACCTAAAGAAAGAAAAAAGTCTTCAACACCAGCCCAAGAAAGTTTCTGATGACCCCCTATTAACCCCTACAAGCCCCCATGGACACCAAGAGCCACACAACGAACCCCTAAATTCCCCTCGTAAACCACTGGAGCCACCATGTGGTTCTCCGGGTCCACCATCCCGATCTTTAGCAAATTGAAACCACACACAAGTGAAAGTGTGCTCCAGATGTGTTATGCTGAATGATGTCGAGCCTAAAAATCCTTGATGCCAGAGAAGTGTGGTTTAAAGCTGTTTACAGTATATCTGCTTTTGAAGTTGATATCTTCACTGGCTTATGATGGATTTCCTTCTGTCTGCCTGCACACTGGTGCTGTACTTCATTTTAGAGACATGTAGTGCTTTGCTATTTTTTCACCTTTACTACAGTCATTATATTGGTCTTATGAATGCTGATGTGCTTGGATTAATGTCTTTATGATTTCATACACATTCACTGCTACTCTTATGTCTCCCTGTGTCTAATTACAGAGAAATCCATGTTACCTGCTATACAGATGCCAGATACACCTTTTTACTGGTAATAAACATGGATTTAAGGGATGTTTATGGTCTCTATTTTCCCATGTCTGTTTCCAGAAAGTTGCATTATTGTCCATCCATCCATCCATCTTCTTCCGCTTAATCCTTTTCGGGTCGCGGGGGGGCTGGCGCCTATCCCAGCATCTTTGGGCGAGAGGCAGGGTACACCCTGGACAGATCGCCAGTCCATCACAGGGCCAACACAGAGAGACAGACAACCATTCACTCTCACAGTCATACCTAAGGACAATTTAGAATCCCCAGTTTGATGCCAATTAACCTAACTTGCAATGTTTTTGGCATGTGGGAGGAAACCGGAGAAATCCCGGAGTAAACCCACGCAGGCACCGGGAGAACATGCAAACTCCACACAGATCACTGTTGGTCGGGGGCTGGGATCGAACCCAGGATCCCCCGGCCAAGGGTGAGTTGCTGTGCTGCCGCAGTGCTAACCACTCCGCCACTGCGCTGCCCATTGTGTAAAATGTAAATCAATAAAAATGTAATGGTTTGAAAATCATATAAACATCTCTAGTCAATCAAAACATTTTCTGACGATCTCATTTTGAAGCACATCACATCAGGCTTCCAAACCGCAATGCAACTCTGACCAATCAGAATTTGAATTAGGCTCAGTAGGAGCTGTTAGTCTGACACTGTGAGACTGTACAACTCTGGTTACGACTAGGACAACTGTCTTAGCTGCAAATTTTATATATATATATATATATATATATCTGTATATACACCTGTTTACATATGTCAAGTTCCAAGTATGTGCAATAGTCTGGTACAATATCATAACAGGATCATGTGCAATAACCTTTTAAATGCATTTTTCTTTTGATTATTGTTATTTTATTTTACCTATAGTCTTTTATTACCTCTATAGTATTATTTATTATTCTTTAACTAGCTTTACTATTGACCCTGTGGATTGTAATCTTGTTCACCATGTAAACATGTTGAATGACAAAGAATCTTGAATCTTTAATTTTGTTTTCAAAGTCACAGTTCTTGTGTTATTTGAGTCAAACATGAGAGGTGTAAGTGCTCAGTATAAATGCCAACAACTATAATGGCATGAGGATGGTCTATAAATGCACCGGGGACCCTTATGTTGCCATCCAGAAAACATCGTCCTCAAGACGAGGAGGCCTGGCTTCTCTGAGCAAGACGAAGACATAGCTTGCTGGTAAATGAGCTCTCATCAGGCCTTTGTGTTGATTGATGAGATTTCATTGAACTCTATTGCTCTTTCAATGAATGCCACATTTTTTCACTTTGAGGTAGAGATGGCTCAGAGATCAGTGAGGGATCATTGAGCACTCCTTGGGAGATTGTTTTGGATTGAGTCAAAACTTTGGGGACTGTGGCGATCACTGAAGATGGTTGAGAGATCACTGTGAGAAATTGGCAATCACTGAAAGATCGTTGAGAGATCTTTTTTCATCACTCAATGATCTCTGAGCGATCTAGCACACTTCTTTCCACTCCTGATGATTTAGCTTAACGATTTTAAACAAGGGTGTATGTTTGTTTTTAGATTTCTTTGGTCAGCAGTTTTTTACTGGTAATAAAGACTAATTTATGAGAATTTTGCAGTCTCTGTTATTGTCCTTCAATAGTCCTGACACCCATTTCGTCACTTGCCAAAAGAGCTCAAACATAATCTGGAGTGCACTTGTGCAATCTTAGTCAGAAGAACGTGTGGCCCTTCACAGAACTCAGCAGACAGAAGACATGAAACAAATCAGCAGATGATAATGAACTGAATGCCCTCTCTGGTCTCCATTCAACAGCTGCAAACAGCAGCTCTAAATTGACAGCCAACTTTCATCAGAATGAAGCAGCCTGGCTCTGATGGATACTTACGTAGAGCTGGGAGAAGAAGGAGTTGAAGAAGTAGAAGGGTTTGGGCAGAGTCAGCACCCTGGACGTCTCATCGTCGCCCTCTGCCAAAACTAAATCTCCACTAAAAGTGCCATAAGGGAACAGGTCAGCCCTGCGGATGGCAGCGGCCCAGCGCAGCAGCAGCGGCAGCAGACACACGGCCAGAGAAGCTCCTCTCATTGTGGAGCTGCAGCGGGAGCAGGAGGGCAGAGCAACAGCTGGATCAGAGAGGCCAGCAGAAAGAAGGGGAAGCCGCGCACTCCTCCTCTCCTCACTGACACTCTGCGGGGAAGGAGGGCGGAGCTCAGGCCTGCTCTGATTGCTGGGGGTAACATCTGGCACACATTAGAGAGAGGACAAATAGAGCATTTTTAATCCAGATGTAACTCTATCGGTTCCACAACCCTGAGAACGAAACGTGGGGTCACTTTAATAGGTGCGCACGCGCACACACGCACGCACACACACACACACACACACACACACACACACACACACGAGTATGAAAACACTAGATACGTGTCCAGATAAAAAGAGAGGTGAGCAAATTTATAGAAGTCAAAGGCTTCTATAAGAAGAAAACCACTTAATCTCAGTCTATGTGGAGATTTCAATTTGTCAGCCTTCAAACCTTTCATCGCTGTTTATTCAGGCATGAAAAGCGCTATATAAGTGCAGGTTAGTTAGTTAGTTAGTTAGAAAAGCATGAATTGAGCTACTTACTCTTGACTGCCACCCAGTGTCTGGACGGTATATTACAGCAGTTCCCAGGAGTTCCTGCCCGGTTTCACAGTACAGGAATATCATGAAAAAGTTCAATATTTTTTGTCACTCATTTCAGAAAGTGAAACCCATACATTATATAGATTCATTACACAGAGAGTGATATATTTCAAGTGTTTATTTATTTTAATTTTGATGATTATGGCTCACAGCCCATGAAAACCCCAAATTCAGTTTCTCAAAAAATTAGAATATTACATAAATTTAACTTTAAAAATGATTTTTTAATAGAAATGTTGGCTGACTGAAAAGTATGTTCATGTACACACTCAATACTTGGTCAGAGCTCCTTTTGTATTAATTACTGTATCAGTGTGGCGTGGCATGGAGGTGATCAGCCTGTGGCACTGCTGAGGTGTTATGAAGGTCCAGGTTGCTTTGATAGTGACCTTCAGCTCGTCTGCATTGGTGGGTCTGGTGTCTCTCATCTTCCTCTTGACAATCCTCCATAGATTCTCTACGGGGTTTAGGTCAGGAGAGTTTGCTGGCCAATCAAACACAGTGATGCCATGGTCATTAAACCAGGTTTTGATACTTTTGGCAGTGTGGGGGGTGCCAAGTCCTGCTGGAAAATGAAATCAGCTTCTCCATAAAGCTTGTCAGCAGAGGGAAGCATGAAGTGCTCTAAAGTTTCCTGGTGGACGACTGTGCTGACTTTGGTCTTGATAAAAGACAGTGGACAAATACCTGCAGATGACCTCTGTTCAGATAAAAGTAAATTTTGAATTTCATTTGGAAATCTGAAGTCCTAGAGTCTGGAGAAAGAGTGGAGAGGTACAGAATCTAAGTTTCTTGAGGTTTAGTGTGACGTTTCCACAGTCAGTGATGACTTGAGGAACCATGTCATCTGCTGGTGTTGGTTCCCCCCTAATCTGCAGTGGCTGAGAAGGCGTCTTCCTCTTCCTGAAGTCAATCACCATCTCTCTGGTCTTGCTGACATTCAACCTCAGGTGATTCTGCTCTGTCCACTCCACAAATCTGTCTACCGGTGCCCTGTACTCTCCCTCCTCTCTTCCTCTTATACACCCCACAACAGCTGAGTCATCAGAGAATTTCTGCAGGTGGCATGACTCAGTGTTGTACTGAAAGTCAGTGGTGTATAAGGTAAAAAGAAAAGGAGAGAGCACAGTCCCCTGTGGAGCTCCCGTATCACTAGCCACCACTCCAGGCAAGACATTGCCCAGCCGGACAGACTGTGGTCTGCCTGTCAGGTAGTCAGTAATCCAGGAGATTACAGAGCTGTCAACCCCCATCACCCGCACCTTCTCACCCAGCAGCAGTGGCTGGATGGTGTTAAAAGCACTGGAGAAATCAAAGAAAGTGATTCTCACAGTATCTCCTCCACCATCCAGGTGCAGATGGGCTCGTTGCAGCAGGTAGATGACAGCATCTTCAACTACTAAATGGGGCTGATATGCAAACTGCAGAGGGTCCAGCCACGTCTTCACCTGCGGCCTCAGGAGGGCTAAAACCAGTCTCTCCAGGACCTTCATCACATGAGATGTGAGGGCAACTGGTCGGTAGTCATTCAGATCTGATGGAGATGATTTCTTGGGGACAGGAACCAGGCAGGATGTCTTCCACAGCACCGGTACTCTCTCCAGACTCAGACTCAGGTTGTACAGGTGTTTCAGTACCGGAGCTAGCTGGTTGGCACAGGTCCTCAGGGTCCTTACGGAGATGCCATCAGGGCCCGCCGCCTTCCGCTGACGGAGTCTTTCCAGCTGTTTTTCCACCTGATCTGTAGTCACCATGAAGTAAGGGAGGGTCCTGGTGCCCCCTGAGGAGGAGGAGGGGGGAGATGGAGAGAGGTTCTGCAAAGGAGGGTGGGTGGGGAGGGGTGCGTGGGGGTCTGGTTGTGTTGCTCGGGTGACAGACTGTGAGTTGAACCTATTAAAAAACAGATTCAGTTCCTCAGCTCTCTCCTGGCTCCCAGATGGCTGCCTGACTCTCCCCTTGCACTCAATTATTTGTTTCATTCCCGCCCACCCATCTTTAGTTTTGTTTTGCCTGAGTTTATCTTCCAACTTCCTCCTATAATTGTCCTAAGTTGTCCTCCTCTCCCCCTTCAGGCCTATTACATCCTCTCCCCATCCCCAGTAGACCCTGGTCCCATGTTGCCTTGGACTTTGTGACTGGTTTTCCCTCCTCTGCAGGTCACACTGTCATTCTTTCTATTGTGGATAGGTTTTCTAAGGCAGCTCACTTCATTCCCCCGCAGAAGCTCCCGGCGGCCAAAGGAGACAGCTTTTATTTATTTATTTATTTTTTTGATCCGGCGCCACACGAGTCGGCCGCCCTTTGCAACAGCGGCTCAATTCTGAGTCTTTTTTTCTCTCCCTCTCTCTTTTTGATCCGTTTTTTTTTTCACTCCATTTATATCACGGACACACAGATCGTCCCAAATGTCTCCTGAGCCGGTGGATGGAACCACTGTTTATAGCAGGAGATGATACAGCAGGGAAGAGCTGCTAGCACTCAACCGCCATCCGATGCTAACGGAAAAACTCGACATACCGAGAGAACTGAGGCGAAAACGCCGCGGCTGCCGGGCTGGAGTAAGGCGGAGGACAAAAAATATAAGGTACAGACCCTCGCTTCCATCTATTGTCATGGGGAATGTACGGTCGTTACTGGGAAAGGTAGATGAGCTAGCGGCTATCTGCCGCTACGATAGCATATATCGGGAATGCGCTTTCCTTTTGTTTTCTGAGACATGGCTAACTGAACTAGCAGCAGATGCTAACATTGAGCTGGAGGGTTTCCACATGATACGGGCAGACCGAACACCAGACAGTGGCAAAGCAAGGGACGGTGGAGTGATAATGTATGTTAACAACAACTGGTACAGACCGGGACATATCACTGTTAAACAACGATACTGCAGCAAAGACACTGAGTTGCTAGCTGTTAGCATGCGGCCTACATATCTCCCGAGAGAATACTCACACGTGATCTGCATTGTTGTTTATGCAAATCCGATGGCGAACGCTGGGACAGCGCGCAACGTCATCCATTCAGTAACCAGCAGGCTGCAGACAGAACCCCTAGATGCTCTTCTCCTCATCTCAGGCGATTTCAACCATGTTTCACTATCTCCCATTCTACCCACGTTTACCCAGTATGTCACATGCCACACTAGAGACAATAAAACATTGGACTTATTCTACGCAAACACTAAGGAGGTGTACACCTCATCACAACTCCCCCCACTCGGGAGATCGGATCACAACTTGGTTCATCTCCGGCCGGTGTACAAACCCCTAGTGCACAGACAACCTCCGGCCATGCGCACAGTGAAGTTATGGTCTGAGGAGGCAATGGACACTCTAAAGGGCTGTTTTGAAACCACCGCCTGGAAGCAGCTCTGCGATCCACATGGTGAGGACATCGATGGCCTCACTCACACCTTCACGGGCTACCTCAGCTTCTGTGTGGACAAATCCGTTCCCACCAAGACCATACGGTGTTGCTCAAACAACAAACCCTGGATCAACCCTGAGATAAAAACACTTCTGAGAGAGAAGAAGAGGATCTTCAGGTTGGGGAACAGGGAGATGCTGAAGTCCATACAGAGGGAGCTGAGGAGAAAGATCAGAGAAGGCAAGGACAGCTTCAGGAAGAAGATGGAGGACAAGCTGCAACAGAGCGACATCAGCGGGGTCTGGAGAAACCTCAAAACCATCTCTGGGCTCCAGAATACCTCCCCCCAGGCCATGGGGGGACAAGGAGTGGGCGAACAATCTGAATCTGTTTTTCAATAGGTTTGACCAACCGCCCTCCCCCCTGACTGCACAACAACCACTGCTGCCTCTAAAGACATCAAGTCCTGCTGCCCACTCCCCACTCCACCAACACCCCCCACTCCCAACACACAGCCCCCCATCCTGACCCTGACCAAGACCCAGGTGAGGACGGAGCTGAGGAAGATCAAGGCAAGGAAGGCGACGGGACCGGACGGCATCAGCGCAAAGCTCCTAAAGTCCTGTGCAGACCAGCTGTGTGGGATTGTGGCGTACATCTTCAACCTGAGCCTGAAGCTGGGGAGGGTACCACAGCTGTGGAAAACATCTTGTGTGGTACCTGTACCAAAAACTTCCCACCCCAAAGACCTGAACAGCTACAGACCGGTGGCCTTGACGTCCCACTTGATGAAGACCCTGGAGAGACTGCTCCTTGCTCACCTCCGCCCCCTGGTGGAACCAGCGATGGATCCACTCCAGTTCGCCTACCAGCATGGCATTGGGGTGGAGGATGCGGTGATCTTCCTCCTTCACCGTTCTCTGTCCCACCTGGAGAAGCCTGGGAATGTGGTGAGGATCATGTTCTTTGACTTCTCCAGTGCTTTCAACACCATCCAACCGATGATCCTGAAGGACAAGCTGCTGCGCACAGGGGTGGACCAGCACCTGTCATCATGGATCCTGGACTACCTCACGAACCAGCCTCAGTTTGTGAGAACCCGGGACTATGTGTCCAACACGATCATCGGTAGCATGGGGGCCCCCCAGGGAACGGTGTTGGCTCCCTTCCTGTTCACTCTTTATACTGCGGACTTCTCACACAACACAACACACTGCCATCTACAGAAGTTCTCTGATGACTCTGCGATCATTGGCCTCATCTCCAATGGAGATGAAGCTGAGTACAGAGGGCTTATCCAGGACTTCGTGGACTGGTGCCATCAGAACTGCCTCTAGATCAACGCGAGGAAAACTAAGGAGCTGGTGGTGGACTGCCGCAGGCATGGACAACCCCTCACAGCACCAGTAAATATACAGGGAACAGACATTGAGATGGTGACATCCTACAAGTACCTGGGTGTTCATCTGAACAATAAACTAGACTGGTCACACAATACTGACGCACTCTACAAGAAGGGACAGCGCAGGCTGTTCCTACTGAGGAGACTCAGGTCTTTTGGTGTACAAGGGGCGCTGCTGAAGACATTCTATGACACGGTGGTGGCATCAGCCATCACTTTTGGAGTGGTCTGCTGGGGCAGTGGCATTACCGCAGCCGATAGGATGAGACTGAACAAACTGATCAAGAAAGCTAGCTCTGTCCTGGGGCAGCGCCTTGACCCGGTGGAGGAGATAGGAGAGAGAAGGACGGTGGCTAAAATGTCATCTCTGCTGGAGTCCGAGTTCCACCCTATGCAGGACATACTGAATGCACTGAGGAGCTCATTTAGCAGCAGACTACATCATCCCAGGTGCACAACCGAGAGGTTTCGCAGGTCCTTCCTACCAACGGCTGTCAGACTGTACAACCTAAGCAGGGCTGCTCGCAGAGATAGCAAAAAGACGTAACAACCTAATAGTTTTTGAATGCAAAAGATGCAATAGACTTACATAATGGTCCCCTCCGGCATACAACTAGGAAAATACCGGCCGCTATGGAGGGTGAGAATATGTATGGGCACATAATCATACCATGTAGGATAACTAAGCAGACGGTTGTGCTGTTTCATCCCATCTAGCAACAATGCTCTGCACTGTGTGTGTTTATATATTTACATATTTATTCCATCTAGCTACAATGCTCCTCACTGGGTGTATTTATATTTATATTTATATATCTATATATTTATTCCATCTAGCTACAATGCTCCACACTGTGTTTATATATCTACATACTATTCCATCTAGCTACAATGCTCCGCACTGTGTGTGTTTATATATTTACATATTTATTCCACCTAGCTGCAATGCTCAGTACTGTGGGTGTTTATATATCTACATATTTATTCCATCTAGCTACAATGCTCCGCACTGTGTGCTTATATACTCATATATTTATTCCATCCAGCTACAATGCTCTGCACTGTGTGTTTGTGTGTACAGTGGTACCTCTACTTACGAACGTCTTATTACGAATGTCTCATCTTCTATGAACAGCTTCCGTAGTTTACCGAACGTAAACATACCTGTAGCTGCTCTGCCATTGGCTATCGCCTAGCATCTTCCTGGTATCCCATTGGCCACAAATTTTTTTTTTCCCAAAACTTTATGCGTTTGGTTGATCTCGCCAAAGAATATGGCCGTAATACATCAACGATCAGCACGGTATTAAAACAAAACGAAGCACTTACAAGCCGACAAAAGCAAACGTCCTTGGATCAGAACATGAACCAAAGAAGGCAAAACGTGACGTCGACGACGATAGCAGTTAAAGGGTAAATGAACATAATTTTTATTATTCTTTCTCTTTTAGTTATTCTCTTTTATTATTCTTTCTGTCATTTTAAACTCTCATTTTATGTTTATTGTGCAGTAATCTAATTGTAACATGTATTTGTTACATGTTTTGATGCGTTTTTACGATTTATAAAAAATTTATGCCCGAATTTTGGGGGCTTGGAACGGATTACGGCATTTACATGTAAAACGCGCCTCTACTTGCGAATTTTTCACGTTACGAGAATTCTTCCGGAACGAATTAAATTCGTAAGTAGAGGTACCACTGTATATATATATATATATATATATATATATATATATATATATATATATATATATATATATATATATATATATATATATATATATATATATTTATAGTAATATGTACATATGTATATTAGCTGCTCTTGCTTTTTTTTTTCTTGCCTTCTGATTGTTGCTCTGAGTGTTGCTATCCCTGTGCTGTTGCAATCCTGGAATTTCCCCGCTGTGGGACTAACAAAGGCTTATCTTATCTTATCTTATCTTATCTTATCTGCTCATCCTGCATGTGGTACGGCTTCATGGCATCCCAGCAGACATCGTTCCAGATTGAGGCCCCCAGTTCATCTCTCAGGTTTGGCGAGCTTTCTGCAAGGCCATTGGGGCTACCGATAGCTTGTCTTCTGGTTATCATCCACAGAGTAACGGCCAATGTGAGCGCAGCAACCAGGAGTTGGAGGTGGCCTTGAGGTGTGTCACGGCCTCCAATCTGGCATCATGGAGCTCCTACTTACCATGGGTTAAGTATGCACACAATTCTACTGTTAATACTACCACGGGTCTCTCTCCTTTTTAAGCGTCTTTAGGTTACAACCCCCCTTTGTTCCCGGAGGAGGAGGAGGAGATTTCTGTCCCATCAGTCCAGTGTCACATCAAGCGCTGTCGTCGGCTCTGGAAGGCTACCAAGGCTGCTCTGCAGTGCACGGCAAGCCACAACACCGACATCGCCAACCGCCGCAGGACTCCGGCTCCACCCTACCGGTTTGGGCAGCAGGTATGGTTGTCTACCAGGAATATCAACCTGAAGAGGGGATCTAAAAAACTCTCAAAGCGCTTTATTGGCCCATACTCTATAACTCATATTGTCAACCCAGTAAATGTCCATTTGCCCCTTTCCCCTTCTCTCCACATTTGTCCCACTTTCCATGTGTCTCAGGTGAAGCCATTTGTGTCCAGTCCTCTGTGCCCCCCTCCCAAACCTCCACCCCCGCCTGTGATGGTTAATGGTGGTCCTGCATACAAGGTCAGCCGTATCCTGGATGTCCGACGCAGGGGGCATGGCCTACAATATCTGGTGGACTGGGAAGGGTATGGTCCGGAGTTGAGGTCCTGGGTGCTTTCCTCCTTCGTGATGGATCCACAACTCATCAGGGAGTTCCACCAGATGCACCCGGACAGGTTGGATCGGCCGCCGAGAGGTGTCCCATGGGGGGGGGGGTACTGTGGTGATCCGCGCTGTGTGCCCTTTGCCCTAATTTTCTCTATAGCTGCGCGCACACCTGCTCCTCCAATTAGGTAGCCTTCTTAAGGAGTGCTGCCCTGCAATCTGCATGGAGACGTCTACGCTCCTCCTGGGTAATTGTAGTCTGTGCTTGAGTCTACCCCAACCTTTTGAAAGGGAGTTTTGCCTCCCTCATCTCTACCACGATGTTTCATCATCTGAGAGTTTCATCTCCCCAACTCAATGTAAGCTACCTTGTGGAAATAATACTCTCTGCTCCTACCTCTCTGTCTTCCCTGTGCACAGGTGGATTTTCCCTTGGCGGACCTCCTCCTCCTCGCGGCGGACCGGACTTTCATCTGCGTGCTGTGGGTCCTACTCCTCACCTCTACAGAAGCACAGGTTTCATTAACTGGACATTTTCCCCCTCTGGGGCACCTGCACCATCTTTTCCTGCACAAGCACACGACTGTCTGAGGCCCTGGTTTACCGGTGTTGTTCTGATGCTCTTCGGTACCACAACTATTCTCCTACGCTGTAAGATTGGTTCATTTACTTGTTTATTCAATCAGTTTTCAGAGAGCTCATACTCCTGTCTCTCTTCTCTTTCAGGGTTGCCAGATTCGTCCTCACTCTGCTCGACTTTCTCCATGCATTCACACAACACTCACACCCACACACACTCACTTATTCAATAAAGATTATTTTGTTAATTTTGAGCCTGTGTTTGTGCTTGGGTTTTGTCCGAATCATGTCACTTATATTAAATCTTAATGAGATCATTTGACTAGAAATTAAATGTATATGATGACAGTTTTCCCTCACCTGATGCATTAGCCTGGGCTGAGCCTGAGGAGGTGGACTGACACTGGCCTGATTCAGTGCCTCCTCCAAAATCCTTTAACCGCGCTCCTGGAAAAGTTTCATAGAACTTATGAGCATACAGCTAGTTGACAGAAAAACACTGTTCATTTTACTCACAGAAATTACTATGCTCTGCTGCAGCAAACATTTTATGAAAACATGTCTCAAACTACAACTACAGTACTTCATTCATTCAAAAACACATTAATTTAACCAAACATGTTTGCTAGCAAAAACCGTGACGTTTGTAATAAGCGACTTTCGCATCTCGGCTCGCACAAAGCATCATGGGAACGTGGCTACCAAACATGCTCTATCGATACATTTAATTTATCAATCAATCAATCAATCAATCAATCTTTATTTCGGATAGATTAAAAGTACAGATTAAAAGAAACTGAATAATATAACAAAGGGGGAAGAAAATCCAACAAGGTCAAATTAGACAATAACTCCTCTGATTATACAGTTCAACATAAGTTATCCGAAATGGGTGATGGCTGAAGCCGCAGCTTATATTGCCCACCCATATTCCATCCAAGAATCCAAAAGAAAAACAAAACAAGAGCGATTACAATTCAGAACAAAGCTAAGACAAAATGTGACAAAAAACTAGGCAGCAACACAACGCAGACTGGATATGACAATCCTTATGTGATTTTATATGTCATCTTGTATATATGTTTGGAGTATTTCTTCCTTTAGTTTTTGTTTAAATTGTCCAAGCGTTGTACATGATTTTAATTCAGGTGAAAAATCGTTCCATAATCTGACTCCTTGCACTGAAACACTGTTGCTTGGTGGTAGTTCTCACTGAAGGTTTTTGAAATATACATGTTCCTCTGAAATGATATTGTTTCTCCCTTATTTGGAACAGCTTTTGGATATTTGCGGGCAGTGATAGATTCTTCACTTTAAACATTATTACTGCAGTTTTAAAGTCAACAAGATCTTTCAACTTGAGAGCTTTTAATTTAAGAAAAAGTGGGTTTGTTGGTTCCCTGTAAGCAGCTTTGTTTATTATTCTAATAGTTCTCTTCTGAAGCATAAAGACTGGATATATGTTTGTTTTATATGTATTTCCCCATACTTCAGTACAATATGTCATGTATGGGAGTATTAACGAATGATACAAGGTATATAGTGTAGGTTGATTCAGCAAATATTTCACTCTGTGTAGTATTGCAATTGATTTGGATATTTTACCTTTAATATAATTAATGTGTGACTTCCAACACAGTTTATTATCAATTATTACACCAAGAAATTTAGATTCGGATACCCTTTCAATCTCTACACCATTTACACTGAGTTTAGATACTAAGTTGTTGTGATGGTTGTTAAAAACTATAAATTTATGGAAAGTTCCTGATCTACGAGCACATTGTATGCGTAGGGGTCTTCCCGGTTGTACCCGCAAACGCAAGGATGAACTAGTTGCTTGCATTTGTGGCTACATTGCAGAAATTGGCCAAAATGGCCCCCCTGTATGCTGACATAGCAGATTTTTTGTTGTCAAAGGACCAAGCACCCTTACTTGCGAGACTCCAAAACGACTACAAAGAAGTTAAGGGAGTGGGTTGACAGCTCAACTTTGGTTTTGTCATTTTGAGTAAATTTCACTACAAGGCATAGCCTGCTTACTTAGATCTATAGGTCGATACTACTATAGTTTAAGTACCACACGTTTTCAATGATTTGCAATTTTATTTTATACCAGCCTACTTATCAATGGCCTTAATTACATGTGTGTGTAGATCAAGCTTCATTACCAATATACAAAGAACTATATCCTAGATCCAGGTCTGCCTGTCTGTACCTACTACTTCAGGGTTTAGACTCGTGTCAGTTAGGCTAGAACTTGAACAATACACAACACCATTTAATTATGTTATAATATAGACTTACTGCTTTAATCCAACAATTACATCCGTCCAGATCCTTCAGCTCCGTGGGGAATGTATATAACGTGAATGGCGGCAGACATGTGCACATGCTAGTCCTGAAGTTACACGCATGTATGCTACAAGTTTGCTTTTCCACCGCTCTAGATGATACATGCCGTTCCCACACTTCCCTACGGCACAATGTGCACCTGGCATAACTGCGATTTAAAGCTTAAAGCAGCCTTTAAACAACAATTGTTCAGGTGTGACAGTACTGTCTCTATACAAAAGCAAGGCGGCTACCGGAATGTTTGGTAGCCGTGAACTTTGAACTTCACATAGTCCGCACATGCGCACTCGTAATGCGAAAGTCGCTTATTAGTTGTTACTAAACGTTTGCTATCAAACGTTTTGATGCCCAAAAAGCGACCCACAGTATTGAGAATCAACTTAATCACAGTTAAAGGTCAGTATTACACCAACACAAAAACATTAGCTTGAATAGAAATCTAACCTAGCAGTTAAAAGAGAATTTCTTTTTCGTTAACTAGGTAGCTAATTTGCTAATTATAGGCTACTACACGCTACAAATTTAATCAAAATGTCAAGGATATTCAGGCACTTTCCTAACTTGAGGAAACGTACCTTTATCTTGCCGTTTTTTTCTCATCTTCCTCTTTCTTCCTCTTTCTTTTCTCTGCCCCTGAAGGATATGTCTTTTTTTGCGACATTGGTATCTGTCATGAATGGGCCCCTCCAGGGCAAAAAGACAAGTCCACACGCTGGACTGTGGTGTGACATTTATTTAACAAAAAACAGAATCCAAACTGTGCATGACAACCATAAAATATAAATGAGGGAAACTTACAAGGAAAAGCACTCCGGAGCCGACATCGCCCAGCGAGTGTAGAAGGAGGAACAGAGTAGATTATCCAGGTTACATCCAAACATGACTGCCGCAAATACAGAGTGGACAGGCAGCATTTAAATACATGGAACATAACGAGCAGCAGGTGTGAGAGCTGAGCTGGCAGGTGGGCTGATTGCTTATCTGCTCCCAGCTGATAGGAAGGCAGGCTGAGAGCAGTGAATGGAAGAAAAGCAAGTGACCTAATACACAATTGCTCACAGCTGAGAACTGGAAAACAGACTGAGTGAATGATGAGTGTGTCTGGGAAATGAGGAAGGAGGCTTGTGTCACCAAACCAAAATAACATAAAGCTGACAAGAAAATAATAACAGACAGAAAATACACAAAAATGCAAAGAGAGTCTGAGCACTAGCTCAGACTCATGATAGAGCCCCCTCCCCTCCCAAGGTTATCAGACGAGCAAGTGGTGTTGGCCCGAACTCCTAGGAGCGGACGACCCCCACTGAGAACTCCCCAGGTAAATGACTCGTCAGATCAGTCACAAGGGCATGCTAATGATGTTTTCCCCCATCCCAATGTCTCCCCACAGACGGACGCACCCCCAACCTCGAAGCCGCAGACCTCACGTTACAGCTGCTATGGACGTAAGCTGAAGTTCAAAGGACATGAGGGTCAAGGCTCAGTCTGAGCTGGCGGGGGGGGAATCCACCTCAGTATATTTACACTCAGATTTAAAGACAAAAAGGAATCGTCATGGGGGGTTTGTGTGTGGATGCGGGGGTGGTGTGTTGATGTGAACAGTGACAAAGAGAATGGGAATTACAAAGGCTTTGATGTTTATGCAGCACACAGAGAAGGCTGACCGAGTGGTATGATTTAAGAGCAGAGGTGCCTGAGATCTGTTACTCTTTTGTTGCTTGTGTTTGTAGAGAAATGTGAGAGAGAGTTGAATAAAGCCTGATATGATCTGGACCTCTCTGCCTGGTTCTTGGTTCTCTCCACAATAAAGCATTTTCTAAAGCTTTGGGACTCCAGGAAACCACAGTAAGAAATATCCACAAATGGCGAAAACATGGAACAGTGGTGAACCTTCCCAGGAGTGGCCGGCCGACCAAAATTACCCCAAGAGCGCAGTGACGACTCATCCAAGAGGTCACAAAAGACCCCACAACAACATCCAAAGAACTGGAGGCCTCACTTGATTCAGTTAAGGCCAGTGTTCATGACTCCACCATAAGAGACTTATTTTATTTTTCTTTAAAGACTTTAACTCATGTCAAAGTCAGCAGGTAAAATTAAAGTAAATTAAAATCACAAAATAGATAAATTAATTATTATTTTAAATATGTATATAAATTAGATTAAACTCTAAAATATATTCTTAATTACATGACCAGTAGAAAATATAACAGTTTACTGTTATCATTTTTGACCATTATGTAGCTAAATAATTAGATATTCTGCCTTGTATCAGCTCTGACATTTATTTTTAATGTTCTAAAGCAGACCACGGTCCTGTACTGTAGGATGATGACCCTCAATGATGTTCAGCAGCAGTAGAACAGACTCCATCGTCAGCTTCATCTCAGTTGTACCAGTGCATCTCAGTAAATTATAAAATCATGATTTGTCATTTAATTTTAAAAAACTATAATCATTATCAATATTAAATCAGGTTTAGAATGCTTCACTCTGTGTGTAATAAATATATGAAAGTCTCTTTTAGAATTATCTTGCAAAAAATCATCTTTTTCAAAAAACTACTTCACTGAAATGCAGTTTTTCTATTAACAGTAATCATACAATATTTTTATTTAGCTTGTTTCAGTTTGCAAAGTAAACTGCTAAAAAATTACAATCAATAAAACAATTCATCAAATGTCTTTTATTGTGGTTATTTCAGTCAAATATCAGTTTTATAAATGTTGAGCCCAGCCCGTTCTCCCAACAGCTGACCTTCAGTTCCTGCAGGTTCTTCACCGTGGACCTCAGAAATAAACCAGAAAAAAGACAAAATATCAGAAAAATCTGATTATCACTTCAGATGTGATGGACATCTTTAAGATCAGCATAATCAAATTATTACAGATGCCCTGTCCCTCCTCAGCTTCATAAACTGCTCTGCTTTCTCTAAAAATAATCTTAGGTGTGTTTTTTACAGCACCACATAAGCAAATAAAGAACATCAACTTCCCCATGTCTCTACAGGACTTTAAAAGTTATCTTAAAGCAAGTAGTGTAACCCAGCTGAGAAAATGACCCTTTTTCTCAGATGTAAATTGTATTAATACAATTGTGTGATTTTATTTTGAAAACCGATTCTCTTGGGGAAGAGGAAGTGCGATCCTCGTCATCCAACTTTTGAATTTCCGTTTCATGGTCACGCTGGGTGATCTGGGTCTTTCTATTCGTTAAGAGTAATATTAGCCCCGCCTTCCAAGCAAAGAGCTGAGGCGCTATGCTGGAAATCGTTTTTTTCACGATCTGCGAGCGGAGGAAAGGAACTGGAGGACGATTTGTCCTCACGTTGACACCTCTTCTTGTTGATGGGAGCACGAGCTTGAGAGGCCGTGAAGCGGTGACTTATGCTGTGTTCACCCTGAACCTCATTCTGCTGTGTTCACCCTGAATCTCATCTTTGGCTAGGTTTTTTTTGGTTGCCGATCAAGAACCTTCTGGAACCTGGATTCTCTCCGAATGGAGATGGCGAGCCTGACCCGAGACTGAACCAAGATTGGACTGAGATCTAACCAAGATCTCGAGTGAAGAGCATCTTTCCTCTCTCCAGTGCCCAGGATTGGAAACCTGAGTCTGGAGATACGACATAGCCTGACTGGTCAAACGACTAACCCGAACGGACAAACAAACACTGAGCTCAGTGGGACATCTTTGGGGTTTTATTTCATGCCGGCCATTGTTATATTTGTACAGTTGTAAATTATCTGTATATTTTGCTCACTTTATCACTGTAAATAACAACCATTATTGCTCATTCCTTGCCTCCAGCTATTTCATTCCACACTCATTTTAATTCCCTATTGTAACCCTTACGAACCTAGCAACTGGTCTACACTTAATTATTTCCCTTACCTAATTAACATCAGGCAAGGGTTACAAAGTTATTTCAACCACATCATCCTGTATTTTTATATTACTGACAATAGTTAATAAACTGACATTAATGGGGAAAAAAAGCTTTGACTTCAGAAAAAATAACAGTTCAACATGTTTATTTAATACATTAAGCGAAGCATACAGCACATCAGAAAAAATAATGTCACGTAACATGAGTTTAAATAATCAGATGTTGCTGTTTTCTGGATTATTGGTGTTTTCACATTCAAACTGCTGCATAATTCAAGCAAAAAACTTACTTTGAACTGTTTCTGACTTTGTTCTGCTTCTGCCTGAGCCGAGGAAAAAAAAAAAAAGCCAGACTGAGCCACGCGCTGAATGCTGGGACATGTTAAGGCCACAAGGATCCTCTTCATAGATCCTTGGTTTTCGGGGACTTGAAGGCTGCATTTGTTGGCCACATGTGAAGGAGCCCATGGAATGGGACAGCCTTGGCCGCAGCACAGTAATGTATCTGGCCTAGAAATGTGGACTTGGAGGACACAGAACCTGAATTGAGACACAGCCTGTGTGACTTGTCCTGCAGTTGAATTAACCAGTGCAGGTGTGTGGACTTGACTATTTTGCACCTTTTTAAAGGGGTGATAGGGGCCTCAGACAACATCCATCATTACTGTTAATGCAAAATTCAGTCTCTCAACATTCAGCCAGGGTGAATTTTACTATGACATTAATTAATTAATTACCTCCACCAAGGGAGGAGGTAATGTTTTTGGAAGCGTTAGTTGGTTTGTTGGTTTGTCTGTTAGCAACATTACTCAAAAAGTTTTGAACAAATTTTGATAAAATTTTCAGGAAAGGTGTCTAATTTTTGGGCAGCATGGTGGCACTGTGGTAAGCACAGTGGCAGCACAGTAAGAAGGTCATGGGATCGTTTCCACCCCGACCATCAGTGACCCTTCTGTATGGAGTTTGCATGTTTACCCTGGGTACTCTGGTTTCCTTCCACAGGCCAAAAACATGCAAGTTAAGTTAATTGGAGACTCTAAAGTAGCCCTAGGTGTGAATAGTGAAGGGATGGAGCCGTACTGTGGCTATCCATAAGTGGATGCCCTGAATTTCCCCCCTGAGGATCAATAAAGTACACAAAATAAAAAAAATAAATAATGGCACTGGGAACAGATGATTAGATTTCGGTGGCGATCTGTATCCAGGAAATTTTGAAAATTGTTTTTATATTAATATGGCACTTTTCATGTACTGCCCCTTTAAGATGTGTCCACTAGGTTACGTGCATTGCCACGCCATAGTGCCCTGGAAGTTACAGACGTGTATAGTATGTGATGATTGACATTATTTTTTCATCTGAAGATGCCAAGAAAAAGCAAGAAAAGCAAGACGAGGCACCCTAGCAGCACAGTGAGGTATCAACAAACGACAATTTCAATGTATTTCGATGGAAATGTTAGCTAAATTTAAACAAAGAAAATGCCGAAATGGTGCGCGACTGGCTCATGTAGATAGCAATCACACAGCAATCAGAAATACAAGTTTTTTAGATTCACATTGGCCAGCAGAAATTACCAAAGGAGTATATTGTGGGCTGCCTTTTCATAATGGAATGAGAAACGTGTCGGCTCGATAGGAATATTCATTCCAACTTGAGCTGCTACTCAGCCTCAGAGCACAGTAAACATACCAACACTGCAATTACTTCCCTAAAAATGCCTAAAAATAACATGCCCAAAGTAAATCAAAAGCTGTTCTTCAACCCTTTGCAGCATCTTCATGGGGTTAGTCTCATTTAAAAGAAAACACTCTGAATTTTTTGGCAAAACAGTCATAATCTCTCTTAAGTGCTCCTGCCACTGAGTAACAAGAATGTTCGCCTGTGTGGCGGCATGAAATAATAAGGAGCGAACTGAGGTTTAAAAGTGGGTTTTATTTCATTCCGCCATCACAAGAACTCACTCCAGCGCCGTGCAGGCGCGCCGGAGCGAGCTCTTGTCAGCAGATAGTCAGAAGCAGTGGTCAGAGAGAGAGAGTTACAGAGCGATGCAGTTTAAATACCCCACTACAGACAATGCATTCACAGCAGTAGGCATGGACATTTGCATTTGAGAGTCACCCACATCAATAGAAGGATTACTGACAGGAAGACATTTGCATTTGAGAGTCACACATAACAATAGGAAGATTACTGGCAGGAAAAAGCTAGACAAAGGGAGGCTGCCTATTGATATCAATACACACATCTCATTGTTCTGCCAATTGCTCCAGCTGAGCGCTCTGCTTGTCCCAGTCTGTTGTGGGGGTCACCCACAGTACTCCCCCCCCCAGAGGGCTCAGCAGGAAGCTGAGGCCTTGATAGTCCGGCTTTGGTAGCGAGCAGGGAAAGCTCTGTGCAGGCGGAGGTGGAGGGAGGGGGGTAGGGGTAGCAAGTGCCGGCCCAGGACGGCGAAATTGTTTGGGCCGCGCAAAAATTGCCTGTGGATCCGCGATGTTGAGGGGCTGTCCCGTTGAACGTGGTGGAGGTTCACAGCGGCTGTGCGAAGAAAAATTTGTCTCTGACTCCTCTCGCAGCTGTGAAGAAAAACAGGAGCTGCAAGGCTGCGTAGCAGCTGTGAGAGAAAAGGAGCTGCAGCTGTTTGAGGGACTTGGTGTGTTGGCTTTAGGTGTGCGCGCGCAGCCCTAAAGCCCTCGGGGACAGCAGGCGGCTGAATTCCCTTGTGCGCCGTGGCTGAGACCCGTACAAAATCCTGTGAGTGAGCTGCGTGCGTGCTTCAGATGTGTGAGCAGCCCTGAAGGTTCTGTGTGCAGCGGCGAAGGACGATGGCGGTCTGTGGAGCCGTTATGTCCCGTGCGTAGTTCGCCATCCTCGTAACCCCCGGGTGTGCGCATGGGGGTTCGGTGCGTGGGTGTTGCGCTGTTGAGAGGCGAGTCAGGGTCAGGGAGCTTGATGGAGATCAGCGTCGTCGGCGCCGATGGTCCTCCCTGTCGAAGCTGTTGCTGTAGTTTGCTAGTGCCGGGTCATGGTGCGTTCAGGTCCACGCGCTGCGTTCTCCGTCGGCCCTGGAGGTCACCGTCGTGGAGAGAGGATGAGGTGCGTGCACTCTCGTGTGTATGCGGAGGAGCTGTGAGAGCGGCCGGTCCCAGCGTGGATGTCCAGATCTCAGGCGAAGGACGCACCATGAAGCTTTCTGCCACTTTCCCGGTCGTGGATGATCTCCGGAGAGTTCGCCTGGTGGTGGCTCTGCATCGAGGTCTCCCTGTAGCAGAAGGGAGGGCAGTCCATTTGCGTCAGGCTGCTGCCTTCGCTTGTCGTCGGAGAATCACCGTCGGGTGCTGCGTTCGTTGTCAGCGTATTCTTTTCTACGTCGGGTCACCAGTGTGGCGGCATGAAATAATAAGGAGCGAACTGAGGTTTAAAAGTGGGTTTTATTTCATTCCACCATCACAAGAACTCACTCCAGCGCCGTGCAGGCACGCCGGAGCGAGCTCTCAGAGGCTCTCGTCAGCAGATAGTCAGAAGCAGTGGTCAGAGAGAGAGAGTTACAGAGCGATGCAGTTTAAATACCCCACTACAGACAATGCATTCACAGCAGTAGGCATGGACATTTGCATTTGAGAGTCACCCACATCAATAGAAGGATTACTGACAGGAAGACATTTGCATTTGAGAGTCACCCATAACAATAGGAAGATTACTGGCAGGAAAAAGCTAGACAAAGGGAGGCTGCCTATTGATATCAACACACACATCTCATTGTTCTGCCAATTGCTCCAGCTGAGCGCTCTGCTTGTCCCAGTCTGTTGTGGGGGTCACCCACAGCCTGGGTGTTTTTTTAGATACAAATGCTTGCAAATAACATACAGCTGTCAGATACTGGCTGGAAAACACAACAGAAATGTAGAACCAAGTGTTTTCAAGCTCAGGTCAAAATTTTGTAAAAATACCACAAAAAATGAATATATTACACAGCTTTTTTCTCAGGTTGTAACAAGGCTGTGTCTGTACTGGAAGACCGGAAATACAGCTTTTTTTTCAGTGCGCACTGAGATGCACTAAGATGCAGAGACGTGACCGCCCACGGAATTCACAGAGTTCAAGTGGTTAAACTAGTTTAAAAATAAGACTGACACTCACTTGCTGACAAATGGACTGAAGCTCTGTAGAGCTGAAACAAAGTGTCAAGATTAACGAGGGCTAACGACTGTAAACAAACAGCGTCTTCCATACAGGAGACAGGAGGCTGTTTTTCCTGTGAGCACCAGTGGATAAATTTTAACTACTGGATGGATTTTGGTGAAAATTTCACCAGAGGTAGCCCTTGGGCCAAGGATGAACCCATTAAATTTTGGTGATGATCTGAGAGTGCATACATCCAGCAAGGACCTTGTTTGTATTTGTGCAGCAGGATTACACAAAAACTACTGGATGGATTTGGATGAAATTTTCACCGGAGGTGGTCCTTGTCCTACAGAGGAACTCATAACATTATGGTGAAGATCCAAGAATGCATACCTCCGCCAAGGCTCTTATTTTCTCACAGTGTGTTAGCAAGAATCCTCCAAAACAATACTGGATAGAATTTGATGCAGTTTTCACCAGAACTGGCTCATGGCCTACACACAAACCCATTACATTTTGGAGGTGATGAATGAGGGACAGAAGGAGCCTTGGTGGAAGTATGCACTCTCTGAGTGCTGTTCTAGTTAGAAATTAAAAGAATACAATGCAAAAAACGTTTTCATTCTAGGCTTTTCGAGGGCCACTCCCTGCAGTGAGCCCATGGATAAAGAGTACCCCCTCCCCCCAGCCCGGTGCCCCTGGCTGTTAGTCATACTTGTTTCCTTGATGTTTCTTGTTAAAAGGACTGGGACTGAAATAGCAGACAGAAATCAGATAAAAAAGGGCATACCACCACCAGTGATGTCTGTACCTACCCAAAACAGCCAGCAGGTAGAGACAAAAGATGGATTTTAACAAGGCAGTGCAGCAATGCAGATTTTGTTTAATAGCCATCATTTCATTAGTGTTTTTCTTGTTTGGAAGTGTTTCAAACAAACTTGTGTGATATTGTGTGTTATTACATAAAGCAGCAATTGTAGTGTTTTTTGTGAGTTCATAAAACATGCTGTTAAAATGTCTCTTGGTTAAATAAAGAAAAATGGATCATTTGTTGATGTTTTCTTTAGGGGTGTCAAAAAAAGATCTAATTTTTGGAATAGCTTTCCTTTCAGTATGGACATACCGTTATTTCACAAGCTACAGTGGTGTGAAAAAATGATTGCCCCCTTCCTGATTTCTCATTTTTTTTGTATTTTTGTCACACCTAAATGTTTCAGATTATCAAACAAATTTAAATATTAGACAAAGATAACACAATTAAACACAAAATGCAGTTTTTAAATCCAGAGCAGAACAGACTTTATTCATCTCTCTCTCCTACATTCTCTAGAATCACGAACATGAATGAATGAATGAATGAATCTTTTATTTCGGATAGTACAGGTTAAAAGAGACTGAATAATATAACAAAGGGGGAAAGAAAATCCAACAAGGTCAAATTAGACAATAACTCCTCTGATTATACAATTCAACGTAAGTTATCCGAAATGGGTGATGGCTGAAGCCGCAGCTTATATTGCCCACCCATATTCCATCCAAGAATTCAAAATAGAAAAAGAGAAGAGAAAAAAAGAAACAAGACAAGAGCGATTACAATTCAAAAACAAAGCTAAGACAAAATGTGACAGAAAAAAGAAAAAACTAAGCTAAGCTAAGCTAGGCGATTACAATTCAAAAACAAAGCTAAGACAAAATGTAACAGAAAAAAGAAAAAAAAAACTAAGCTACAACACAACACAAGCTGGATATGACAATCCTTATGATAATCCTTATGTTTATTATTAAGGGAAAAAAAATTCAAACTTACATGGCCCTGTGTGAAAAAGTGATTGCCTCCTAAACCTAATAATTGATTGGGCCACCCTTAGCAGCAACAACTGCAATCAAGCGTTTGCGATAACTGGCAGTGAGTCTTTTACAGTGCTGTGGAAGAATTTTGGCCCACTCATCTTTGCAGAATTGTTGTAATTCAGCCACATTGGAGGGTTTTCGAGCATGAACTGCCTTTTTAAGGTCATGCCACAGCATCTCAATCGGATTCAGGTCAGGACTTTGACTAGGCCACTCCAACCACAGCAAGTGTTCCAGGTCCCGAAGCAGTAAAACAGCCCCAGATCACCACACTACCACCACCAGATTTTACTGTTGGTATGATGATCCCCAGAGGGGAAATTGAGGGCATCCACCTGGATGGATGAAGCAGCCACAGTACAGCGCTATCCCTTTACCATTCACACACACATTCACACCTAGGGCCACTTTTAGAGTCTCCAGTTAACCTAACATGCATGTTTTTGGCCTGTGGGAGGAAACCAGAGAACTCCCGGAGTAAACCCACGTAGACACGGGGAGAACATGCAAACTCCACACAGATCACTGTTGGTCAGGGTCTGGGATCAAACCAGGGATCCCATGGCCAAGGGTGAGTTGCTGTGCTGCCGCAATGCTAACCACTGCACCACCGTGCAGTGGTTAGCACTGAAATCTTTAGTGGCAAAGATTTCAGTTTGTTTTTCAATTGGGTTGTACAGGTTCCAGGTCATATTAATTGTGGAAAAAGTTTTGAAATAATTTATCTTGGTCTCATTTTTACATATCAAAAAAACCTGGCATTTGAACAGGGGTGTGTAGACTTTTTATATCCACTGTATAATCTTAAAAATCATGCTGCAGCATTTGGGGCAGTCACTTACACATCTTTTTTATGGTTGTTGTGGGATTTGTTTGAGTTTGTTACTGTTTACCAATCTATAATTCAATTCAATTCAATTCAATTCAATTCAACTTTATTTATATAGCACCATATCACAACAACAGTCATCTCATGGCACTCTCAAATGTAGGGGGAACCCCACAATTGCAGAAAGACCCCACCAATCAGGCGATCCCCTGTGAGCAAGCACTTGGTGATGGTGGAGAGGAAAGACTCCCTTTAACAGGAAGAAACCTCTAGCGGAACCAGGCTCAGTTATCTGCTGCGACTGGCTGGGGGGTGAGGGGATAGAGAAGATGGAAAGAACAGACATAAAGAGAGCAAACATTAATGGAGAGAAGCTGAGTACATTGTTGGAGGTCACCCGGCAGTCTAAATCTATTAACAGCAAAACAAAGGGAGGGTTAAGAGACACATGATCCCTCCCTAATGGTAGGCTATATTGAAGAGGAAGGTTTATACCCTGCTCTTAAAAACAAAGATCGTGTCTGACTCCCGAACCCAGATTGGTAACTGGTTCCACAGGAAAGGAGCTTGATAGCAGAAGGCTTTGCCTCCCATTGTATTTTTGGAGATTCTAGGTATTACAAGTAATCCAGCATTTTGGGAGCGTAGTGCTCCGTTAGGATGATAGGGTAATATCAGATCTTTTATATAAGAGGGGGCCTGATTATTAAGAGCTTTGTAAGTGAGAAAAAGGATTTTAAACTTAATTCTAAACTCTATGGGAAGCCAATGAAGGGAGGCCAGAACCGGAGAGATATGATCTCTCTTTCTAGTACCTGTTAAAACTGTTGCTGCAGCGTTTTAGATCAACTGAAGACTTTTTAAAGATATTTTAGGACAACTTGATAATAATGAGTTACAATAATCTAATCTAGAGCTAACAAAAGCATGGATCAGTTTCTCAGCATCACTCAGAGACAAGATGCTCCTAATCTTGGCAAAATTGCGCAGATGATAGAAGGCAGTCTTAGAAACCAATTTAATATGTGAATTAAAAAACAGATCTTGAGCAAAAATAACTCCAAGGTTCCTCACAGAACTATTCAGAGTAAGAGTAGCCACATCCAAATTAAGAGTTTGATTTGGAAAGGTATTTCTAAGGCTTTTTGGACCAACAAGAATGACTTCAGTCTTATCTGGGTTTAATAGCAGAAAATTACAAGTCATCCAAGCTTTGATTTCCTTAAGACAGGTGTCTAACTTGGCTAATTGATTACAATCATCGGGCTTCATTGACAGGTGTGTCATCTACGTAACAATGAAAATGTATATAGTGCTTACTAATGATGTTGCCTAACGGAAGCATATATAAACTAAAAAGTCATATATATATGATGATGTTATGATATAATCAGAATATCATAACACCAGTAAGTGCAGAATTTATGGTGGGCTGGCTTTTCTTGTGTAAATGGGTTAAAAAAATACTTATTCTAGATAATGTGACTGGCTATTTGTTGTTCTTTCCCTGTTAACACCAGTGTTGCATCGGTTTGATCTGTGGAAAGACATAGGCTTACACTGTTGGATCTGGCGAGCTACCCCCTGGTGGCATTCAGGTGAGCTGTTAACTGTTCTTTCTCTCTTTGCAGACTGGGTGCACTAATCACTGACATCTGGATAACTGTGTCCAACTGCTCCTGCCTTTGCCTGGAGAATAAGTAGGAGTCGTGGAGAGTAGTTTAGCGCTGGACCATTTCAGTAAAGCTGCCTGCCAAGCAAGCTCAGGAAAATTTATGGTCTTAATCTTTTGTCTTGTCCTGGATAACCTTTTGCTCTGTTTTAAGGTAAAGCTGCCTGCTCTTGTTTGTCAGTATTAATGCCCCGGTCTTGCATGCTCACCTACCGATCCTAGTGATGTTGAAACTGAGGCCTTATGAAACAATGAGCAACTTTGAGACAATTGCTTCATGAGCGACATAGTATTATGAAATATCTAATAAAGACTGCCATCTGGTGACTGACTGTCAGAACTGCATCAGAATGGAAAACCTGAAAAAAATCTCAGTACTTTTTTTTAGCATTTGGCCATCCGAGGTCTATTCAAAATTGGATGGCAGGAATAAACAATACAAAGCAAACAAACAGACAAACAAAAAAAAACTAATTTCCTCTCAAACTTCCCGTGTGCCCTCAAGTCACGTGATGTGACCGACATAACGAGGCCTTGCTTACTACGGTCACATGACTGTGGGCGTGCTGAACCGGCGCTCGATGCACTGCTCATGACACTTCCACTCTGTATTGCTCGAATCAGCGTCGAGTGGGCGGTGTCGAGTGTACCATCACTAGTCGATCCACGCTCATCAGCCACACAATGCTTGCCACCAGACCAGACCCCCCCCTCCCCACTAGGAAATGCTATTTGGACAGCAGGCTCGGACGCCAAACCTGGGAGCTCCAGACGCTCTCCACTGATTTGAAGGACAGCCCATCTAATCCCTCACTTGCTGGGTTTGACTTTTTAATAGTAAATTAGCACCGATCAGCTCTAGAATTACCATTTCTCCTCTGCATCATTCTTACTGTCTTCTTCATTCCTTTAGGCCTTTCCCGGTGGTGAGGGCAAATGCCTGGGATTATTGCTTTTGCTTGTTCAATAAAGTCTGTTAAAACTTCCCTTGGTCTCTGGCTCCCTCTTATGGTTGCTCTCGCACTTGGGTCTGCAGCTTGGAATCATGACATACACGTTGCATCAAGTTACAGCTCAAGGTCATTTCTGCACGTTCCCCTCTGTCTAAAGCTGTATTATCTTTAGTTCAGGAAAACTTGCATCTGATACCTTTATGTACAGGTACATCACTATGACAACTGCTTTGCTGTGGAGCTCAAAATTTTAATTGTACTGTTATTTGTCTAGGCATTTCGTAAAAGCAGTGGTGTAGCCAGGAATTTGTGAAGGGGGGGACTGAACCCTAACCACCACCACCATTCTGAATGCCCAGTGCATTCACCCGGGGTGAAGCTTTAGCTTCAGCCCCCTGTCAACTACAGATTTCTTAACATTTTCAATGCAAACTACTCAAAACCTGCTCTTTTTTTTTACATTTTTCTTTTCTTTTTTTCTCCCCTTTTTTTAGTGGGGGGGAGCTGGAGCCCCCTCAACTCCCCCCTCCCCCCGCTACGCACCTAAAAAGGTACTATTGGTGTTTACAGTTTTCAACTAGTCTGTGACAACAGCATTAGCACATTTCTGGACTTGAGTTTTGGCTTTTGATTTTGATGTGCCGCCACAAGATTTTCAGTGGCCCCCATGTGGCCACCCCTATGAAAAATTTCTAGAGAAGCCCCTGCCCTGATATGGCAGGACCTGACAACCCACCACATCATTTTGTCATTAGAACCTGAAAGGATTACATTTTAAAAATCATGTGAATGTTAATCCACTTCTGAGCCCTCCACATGCGTTTAACTTTAAAAGTTTATAATGTGTCATATTTTTCTTTCCAGTTGTGTTTTTTTTACTATTCCATGGTGTAATTACAGGGAGTTCACTGCCAAGGCTTCAACTGACATCTGATAGTCACCAAAAATCAATGAACTCATCAATGATTCAGACATGGACCATTAGCAATGCGGAGAGAACAGACACACACTTGGATAACAGTAGTGGGGCTCAGTGTGTGTGTGTGTGGGATGGGGGGGGGGGGTGAAAGAAGAAGTGCAAAAGCAGCTAACAATACATATTGAAGCTGTAAGCACTTTGACTGTCATCCTGACCTCAACAAAGGCTGTTTACCAGAATAACAGCAGAGCAGACAATTTGTGGATCAGGACCTGGATCAATAATTAAACTGATTCTAAATAAAGAGCAAAGGCAGACACCAAGGATCCCCTCTTACATACATATAAATACCTAATCTGAGAGTTACTGAAGAGTCTCACATCATTACCTTTGCCAAGGAGGTAATGTTTTTAGCGGGGTTTGTCTGTCTGTCTGTCTGTCTGTCTGTTACCAACATAACTCAAAAACTTATGAACGGATTTTGACGAAATTTTCAGGAAAGGTGTGTAATGACACGGGGAACAGATGATTACATTTTGGTGATGATCTGAGAGTGCATACCTCCACCAAGGGCTTTATTTGTATTTATGCAGCAGGATTACACAAAAACTACTGGATGGATTTGAATGAAATTTTCACCAGAGGTGCTTCTTGGGCTAGAGAGGAACCCATTATATTTTGGTGATGATCTGAGAATGCATACCTCAGCCAAGGCTCTTATTTTCTCACAGTGTGTTAGCAACAATACTCCAAAACTGATGGACAGACTTTGATGCCATTTTCACCAGAAGTGGCTATAGGCCTACACACAAACCCACTACATTTTGGAGGTGATCCATGACAAACGGAAGGAGCCTTGGCGGAGGTATGCGCTCTATGAGTGCTTTTCTAGTTTCAAATCAAACCCACCTGTTGGCAAAGTGATTTTTTTTGACAATTGTTTGCAATAAATTCTTGATAAAATCCTTTCTATAATTACAAAATGTGTTCAAGTACAATTTCTTTCATAGGAATTTTGTTCACTAGACCCAGCCCAGTCTCACCAACAAAGCTTAAAATTGCACTTTTCTTTACTCTGAGGAAACGTAGACACGGAAAAACATTTTTCAAGTACAGTGGATAGGTGGCATTTACAGCTTTAAGAAACGTGTCTACCAGCACCTTAATGTTTACCAGTTTCTCTTCCTTCCACTTTCATTCTCACATCAGAGGTCACCCCTCACCAAAATATTTTTTCCTAACCCTAACCACTACAGGAGGCGATGCCTAAACGTAACCTTTCATTAGTGGAGTGAAAAACAAATGAAAAAAAGTCACTCAAACATCAGCGTGGGACTCAAACTTGTGTGTTGTTGGTCTTGTTGCTTGAAACCGCTTGAAAATATGCCACCCCCTCCCAGCAACTGAATGAGTGTTGGAAGACTACCTAAAACAGGTGTTATTTTGCTCATGCTCAGTGAGGACTGTTTTTTTCTTGTTTGCATTTGCACATGCGCAGTGAGTAAAGGCATGGACTGTAAAAATGTATCAGGGTATGTTTTTTGTTTGTTTTACGTACAAATGTACATTTTTAGAGGGGTGGAAAATGTTCATTAGTTAATTTTTACTGAGATCGGGTTGCTAGACCACCCTCCAGGCATGCAGACAAGCTCAGAGACAACCATAGACCCTGTTTATGGTTTAAGCAGTTTTCAGAAAGGTTCAGACTTTCGGAACAAGCACATGAAGAAATGGCAGCCGAAAAGATGGAAAATGAGCCGTGGTAGTATTCAATGACAGGAAGAGACCCAGTGTTTAATTAAAATATGGCCTGTTATTGGCATAAATAGTCAACTGAAAAAAATGCAGAAACTTTCCAGATATTTTTGTAGAGGATGTCACTGAGAGTTTATGAACAATTGGACAAGCAATGCCACCTGAAGATCATTACAACCAATGAGAAGGATAACTGTCCTTTTTAATGACGACCTGGACAGCATTCTAGCCTCACAAAACCAGTTCATCAGTTAATATGATTGTTAGATATTTCCTATATTAACAACATATGCCATGGACGTGGGGACGTATGCACGGGATGATGTCATCACGTCATGGCTATAAAGGAGGACTAATGGCGGGAATCGTGGTCTTTGGCGCTCTGCCTCCGTGCCAGTCAGAGCCTGTGTCAGTAAGTGTTAGCTTGCTGCTATATTGATGCAATGCGTGCACCATTATTGTGTTCCTGCAATAAAGTTCGGGTTCGGTTCAACTCCTGCCTCCACTGTCCTATTTCCAGACATAACAAATGGCGACGAGGAGAAAAATTGGCCTTCTGAAGGAAAACTCAATGCTTTTCTTGAAGAGAGGCATGTGTTGGGCACCCCGGCCGGAGAGTTTGCTGGTTAAACAAGCCAAGTTTTGCCAGCGCTGACAGCGAGTGGATGAGTCGGTCCAGCAGTTTGTCGCTGACCTCTGCTGTTTGGCTAGCATATGTCAGTTTGGAGACATGGAGGATGAGTTGGTGCAAGACCAGTTTCTAGTGCACACCACAAACAAGAAGCTGTGGGTGAAGCTGCTGATGATGCCAGGCAGCTGGTCACTGGCCGAAACACTTGAGTTAGTGTCTCAGCTAGCGCTAGAAGAGGCTGGCCAACTAGTATCTCAGCTAGCGGGCCCTGGCCCGCACTCCCCACAGTCAGCTCCACTGGTGCAGACGGCTGTCCCGGTTGCTGAGCCCATCTACCCCACATCTGACATGGACGGCATCAACATTGTGGGTCCTGAGAAACAGTCAGGACTGCAGCGTGTAGTGAAGCTGGATGGCGTCAATATATCAATGATGATAGCCACCACTGCCTCAAGGTCCCTGGTAAACGGTAATGATAGATGATACCAGAATAGAAACAGTACAGGAAAATAAGTTTCTGGGGGTGACGCTAGACAATAAAATCTGCTGGAAACCTCACATCAGTCACATCCGGGCCAAGTTGGCAAAATGTATAGGCATACTGGGGAAGACAAGACACATCTTGGACTATAAATCATTGGTCTTATTGTACAATTCACTGTTTTTACCTTATCTTAACTATTGTATAGAAGTCTGGGGAAACACCTACAAGACCAACCTACAGTCAATATGCACATTACAAAAAAGAGCTATAAGGATAATAAACAATGCAGGATATAGAGACCATACCAATTCGTTCTTCTTAAAGTCACATGTCATAAAGTTCATCGATTTAGTTAAATTTAAGACAGCACAAGTAATGTACAGGGCAATTAATAATCAACTCCCAACTAATATACAAAAAATATTTAAAAAAAGAGACAATGATCATAATTTGAGAGGAGACTTAAACTTTACAAAACCCAAGATATGAACAACCAAGAAAAGTATGTGCATATCTGTCTGTGGGGTGGATTTGTGGAACAGTCTGGAGCCGGAACTGAAACTATGTACAAACAGAAATCAATTCAAAAAGAGGTATAAGCACCATTTGCTGAAAGGATATATGTTAGAAGGGTAGTAGTTATATGTACGATTCATTATGTTCACTCTGGGACATTATGGGACACTATGGAATGGTGGGTGGGACAGCACTGTGTATATCTGTGTTGTTTGAGGCTGGTTTTGATGTATGGACTTCATTGTATGTTAGAATGGATGGGTGTTAATGTTGATTTGTAAAAAATACAGTAAATTGTTTACTTGGGGTCTTAAAGGTGGTAATTTGTATAAAATTCACATGGGTGTATCTATGGAAAAGAGGAGATGGAATTAATAAGTGTTCACTTCTTCCTTCTCCCTTTCGAACAGTGTATACTGTTACTTTATTGCATTTGCCATTTGCTTGTTTTTGTTATATTTTTGTGTTCGAAATAAACTATCTATCTATCTATCTATCTATCTATCTATCTATCTATCTATCTATCTATCTATCTATCTATCTATCTATCTATCTATCTATCTATCTATCTATCTAAATGAGGCCACGGATAGAAGGCTTACTCCCCAGCGACCTCAAGCGGTGGAACTGCAGGACGACGGATGCTCCAAGGCCAGCAGAAACATCACCTTTTTGGTGCAATACGGCGACAGAACAATCCCAGCATTCTGGTTCCAGGTGACACACCATGATGATGACGTTATGGGGTGGGATTTGTTATGTGAACTGGGCCTCTCCATCACAGACTCCGTGCTGACCGACGATGGTCTGGATCCATTGCACTCAGACCAGGATGCAGCCATTCCCTGCCTCGCACCACACACCGAACAGAACCCAGCAGAATCAAAGCAGCCACAAGAGCCCCAGTCCGCAGCCACATGGGACCCGGAGCCAGTCCCCGTGCAGCATGAGCGTTCTCGAGCTGCAGCCTCATTGCAGGAGGGAGAGTATGATTTCGTGGACGTGGGTACAGCCGAAGATCAGAGCATGGAGAGAGAACACAGCAGAGAGAGTGAACACAGCACTGAGAGAGACCACAAACCAGATCCACCTCCGATCCTCGCCTGGCATGAGCCTCAAGGAGCCACTGTGGAGCTGCAGGAGAGGGAGTTCATGGAGAAAGGGGACCCCGGTGAACAACGACAACCCGGCACGCGTCTCGTCACCGACGACAGCGACACATCACTGCAACCACACCCAGCACCAGGAGAGAGAGGGCAGAAGCCGAACCCATCTCGCATCCTCACCAAGTATCAGCCTCAGGGAACCGCTGCAGCACAGAGAGTTCGTGGCCCAGCAGGACCCAGCAGAGCAACGCCAACCAAGGGCACGTCCTGCTGCTGGTGTGAATCAATCAATCAATCAATCAATCAATCAATCAAAACTTTATTTATATAGCACTTTTCATACAAAAAAATTGTAGCACAAAGTGCTTTACAAATTAAAGACACAATTATGCCCCTTCCCACCCCACCCCTTTACAACCCAACCTCGTACAAGCGCACACACACACACACACACACACACACACACACACACACACACACACACACACACACACTCATCAATGTGAGACATGGCCGAGTGTCAAGGACCCTTGTGTAGAAGCACCATCTTAGGGAGCCATCAACACAAGGGAAGTGCCAAGTTTGCAGCCACAGGGACACCACCTCTGTACCACCCAAGACCAGGCACTGGCTGGGCCAGGACAGTCACAGGCCAGCACCCTGCAGCCAGAATCAAACAACCCCCTCTGGGAGGCCCTCCATGAGGAAACACTGGAGTTAGAACAGGATAATAAGATAAATAAAACCATCAATGAATAATAATAATAATAATAATAATAATAATAATAATAATAATAATAATAATAAGATACATAATTTATTAATAAAAAGATAATCATAAACACACACAAACACACACACACATTTAAACTCAAAGTTTAAAAAGTAATAGTATATAATAACAAAGTGAATAATTATAACAAGATCAACATAAAGTAAGTTTAAAATCAGAAATTAAGAAAATTAAAATAGGAAACTAATCAAAAGCTAAGTTAAAATAGTAGGTCTCAAGCCTGTTTTTAAAAACATGAACACTCTCGACAGCCCTGATGCTCTCCAGCAGGCTGTTCCACAGCTTGTCTGCTTGCCTCTGTTCCCTACACCCTCACCATGGGTGCATGTTCTGACAGTTAAAAGACCAGTGCCAGAGGAAATTAGGGGCTGTGAGGCCTCATATGTCAAAAGTAGTTCTGATAAATAAGAAGCCCCAAGATGTGCAGACACTTATAAACCAGAAAAAGAACCTTAAAATTGATCCTGAAGGACACGAGCAGCCAATGCAGTGATTTTAAGACTGGAGTGATGTGAGCCTGCCGCTTGGTCCTCGTCAGAACACGTGCAGCTAAATTCTGTAATAATAATATGGCTGGTGATAAAAGCATGCATCAGTATCTCCGTGTTTGCTCGAGAGAGAAGTGGGTGGACTCTGGCTATATTCTTTAGATGGTAGAATCCTGCTTGTGTTATATTTCTAATATATGGAGTGAAAATGGAATGCCACCACAGCAGCAGCCAGCATCAGAGATGAGAGAGCAGCAGCGCCAAGTGCAGCCGAACCAATCACTGCACGCACTACTTAATTGGGTTCGGGTCCAATGACCCAACCGACTGGACTTACAGATGGTTCTGTCATCACAGATGAGAATCACAGGTACAAAAGAGGCCAGACGCCGTCCAGAGGGCCGATGGTTCGAGATGGCACGCCAGCCATCTGTGAAAGGTAAGCGCAACTGCCTCGGATCAAGTCGCAGCGCTGGAGCCAGCCCAGCTGGTCTGGGACTCGGGCTGGGATGTCGCTGATGAGCAAGCCATGACTCCAGTGAGATGGCACCCAGGTCCGCTGCAGCCGTCGCTTCCGGGGGCGCACCCACCAACTGAGGCCCCTGAAGTTGAACTGCAACAGTGACTCTGCTTTGCAATGTTTAGACAGAGCATGGTTGGTTTCAGTGGCAGAATAACCTACTCAGCTGTGTAGGGTCTACTGGCAGTCTACCAGGTGGCTCCAGGTTTTGTTTGAGTCTGTTTGTAAAAAAAAAAAAAAAAAGAGTTGCTGTGAATGTTAAGCTGCTGTGAATTAAAGTGTGATAATGTTTGGGGCATTTTTGGGGCGGGGGGGGGGGTGATAAACGTTAGATATTTCTCATATTACCAACATATGCCACGGACGTGGGGACGTATGCACGGGATGACGTCTATAAAGGAGGACTAATGGCTGGAGATGTGGTCTTTGGTGCTCGGCCTCCATGCCAACCAGAGCCTGTGTCAGTGTTAGCTTGCTGCTATATTGATACGACACGTGCACCATTATTGTGTTCCTGTAATAAAGTTTGGGTTCAGTTCAACTCCTGCCTCCACGGTCCTATTTCCAGACATAACAATGATGACTGCTTCCCCAGTTTCAGATTAAAGTACAGTAACTGATGTGCCCAGAGCTGCACAAAACACTTTGGAGGGTGACTAGCATGTTTGCTAATTACCAGTCAAAACCAGTCACAACACACTGGGCATGCTTTTTCCTGGGAATTTTTTTTTTAAAACTTTTGTTAATTATTATGTTTTCTTATTTTATTATAGACAAAATGCAGGCCAAAGTTTCCTAGTATGCAATTTAAAAAGGTAGATATTTCAGCTGCTAAATAAGTAATTCTACAACCCAGGTGTAATTTTTCAATTTGCCAGAGTAATATGTTTATTAAATTATTATATTGTGTTTGGCCTGTCCATGTAAAATTTATAAAAAGATTCATACTCAAATATATGTTAAACAATAGTACACATAATGAGTAAGTATACAAGGACTGGAATTTCGGATGAAGTCTCTAAGTCATGTACCTGCGCAAATGTGTAATTACTGGCAGTCAGAGTTGGCTTTACTGCTGTGTTTAATTCATTTCAGTTCAACTTTATTTATATAGCGCCATTTCACAACAACAGTCATCTCATAGCACTTTCAAACTGTAGCGAAAACCCCCACAATTGCAGAAAGACCCCAGCAATCAGGTGATCCCCTGTGAGCAAGCACTTGATGACGGTGGAGAGAAAAAACTCCCTTTTAGCAGGAAGAAACCTGCAGCAGAACCAGGCTCAGGGAGGGGCAGTGATCTGCTGTGACTGGCTGGAGAGTGAGGGGATCGAGAAGAAGAACAGCTGGCATCTTCAATCACCGATGACCAAGAAATGCCTGCAAAACAATAAACAACATTTAGTAACACAGTGTCACTGATAGGGCTGCGGAATATATTAATTTTAAATCAAAATTCTGATTCATTTTTTTGGGGGGGGGATGTACTGTTATCACTACGTGTTATATACACGGTGTATGTGAACGTAGATTAACAGCAAGCCAAACTCGTTTTTCACGAGCCAGGAAACCGAGCGTCCTGCTCCTTTATTCAAGTCTTCCAGACAGCTTACAGTTCTTACAACTGTGGCTTGAAGAGCTCAATGAAAGCCGAGTGAAAAGCCATTGCTTTCGAAGGTGTAAAAAAGGGGTTTAACACATAGGAGGAACGTCTCAGACATTCGCGGGCAGGTTATGCTCTTCTGCCTTTTTTTCCTTTCTCTCTTACCAATGTTCGTTTCTTCTACCCACAAATCATAGCGGCTACCGGCTGCGCTTTCAACATAAAATGCGGGTAAATTACTACTAACTATACAGAAATCACTTTTAACACAATAACTATTTCTACCATGAATTATTACAAAAGGACTATGATATTTATTACAAACTTATGAACTATTTTTAACTTTATAAAACTCACTCTACTGAGGGCAGGACACTCCCCACCTGGCATTACTAATGCCACTACTTCTTTTTATCTATTATTTCACTCTCTAAGAGCATAACAACATTTGAAATGGGACGTAGGTAAGTCTTTGAAACACCCTGGGATGATGTCCTCACTTCGACCTTTCTAACCTTCCCGTCGCTGCTTGGAAAGGTGGATGTGATGATGGCCATTGTCCATTCATTTCTGGGTGCTTGGTCCTGTTTCAACAGCACTATGTCACCTGTCTGTAGGTTGCGGTGTGTTGTATGCCACTTGAGCCTTGATTGGAGGGTGTTGAAATATTCATTTCTCCAGCGGCTCCAAAATTCATTGGCGAGTGCTTGCACTTGTTTCCACTGGTTTTTGAGCAGGTCTTTTCCACAAAAGTCTCCTGGTGGAGGGGGAACATGCTGCTTTTGGGTTAAGATTATTGCAGGACAGAGTAGGAATGGTGAGGAAGGGTCTGTTGAGATGGGGACTAAGGGCCTTGCGTTGATTATAGACGTTACTTCAGCCATTAAAGTACAAAGCACCTCATGCGTCAAAAGAGTGTGTTTGTTTTGCAAAAGCATGGAGTCCAGTATTCTGCGAGTGACCTCAATCAGTCTTTCCCAGACGCCTCCCATGTGAGAGGCATGCGGGGAATTGAACTCCCACGTGCAACCGTTGGCATGAAGATAGTTGACGATGTTGGGAGGGTTCTTGTTTGGTTGTGCCATGCCTAACTCCACGCTCGCTGCAATGAAGTTAGTGCCTCTGTCAGATCGCATTTGCTTTGCTGGGCCTCGTATTGCGAAGAATCTGCGTATTGCATTTATGCAGCTGGAAGCATCCATAGACTCAATGACTTCAATATGCACGCCTCTTGTGGTCATACACGTGAAGAGTATTGCCCATCTTTTTCCTTGTGCAGCTCCACCTCGTGTGTGTCGATTGACTACTGACCATGGACCGAATACATCCAACCCGACGTATGAAAATGGAGGGCATGTTTTGAGTCTCTCAGGTGGGAGATCTGCCATTTTCTGAGTCTCTAGTTTTCCCCTGAGTCTCCTGCACATTACACAATGGTGGATAATGGACGAGACCAGTCTTTTGCTACCTACAACCCACAGTCCGGCTTGCCTAATTGCGCTTTCTGTGAACTGCCTTCCTTGATGCACAACTTTGGCATGATAGTGACGGACAAGCAGTTGAGTTATGTGATGCTTGTTTGGGAGAATGGTTGGATTCTCAGATGCTGTGTTCAATGAAGCATGTTTGAGGCGACCTCCAACCTTGATGAGGCTTTCATTCATATAGGGATCAAGATCCACGATAGGACTTGAACTGCGGATGGTTTGGTTGGCATGGAGAGCAGCATACTCGTCGGGAAAAGCGTCTTTTTGAACAGACTGGAGGATGAGGTTACTGGCAGCATCCAGCTCCTCTGGAGTGCGTGGCTTGCTACATCGATGCCAGCCCCTGCATGAATGATCTGATAGGTTGCTTGATGAGTGAGAACAAGCTTGGTGAATTAGGAATGCAATGGCACGTACTAATGAGTTCCAACTTGAAAAGCGCTGGAAGCACGCTGGTAAGGGCCCGTTCTTCTGAATGTGAGTAGAAAAGGTAGCGACTTTTCTGATTTCAGAGTCTACTTCAGGCTCGATTAACTCAAAGGATTCAGGTGTCCCGGATTCAGGTGGTCTGTAAAGGAAGTCTGGTCCCTTAAACCACATAGTGTCCATGAGCTGTGATGCAGGTATTGACCTGGTGGCTAGATCAGCTGGGTTTTGCTCTGATGTGACGTAGTGCCACTGTTCAGGGGATGTGGACTGATGTATACGATGAACGCGGTTATGCACATAGACATAGAAGCGCTTTGAATCATTGCAAATGTACCCAAGAACCACCTTGCTATCACAGTAGAATTTGACAGCATTTGGTTTGTGATCAAGTTCGTCCAGAATGAGCTCCGCCATCTCAACCGCTAGAACTGCTCCACAAAGTTCAAGGTGAGGTATCGTGGGCTCTGTTTGTGGTGAAAGTTTTGCTTTCCCAAGCACAAATCCGACTTCGCATTGTCCTTCTGCATTGACTGTCTTCAAGTATGCTACTGCCGCAATAGCCCAGCTTGAAGCATCGGAGAAGATACACAGTTCGGTGTAAGTGGACTTAGAGAGGGAAGCTGGTACATAGCAGTGTGGCACCTTGAGACTGCTAAGATCTTGGAGGGACATTTTCCATGTTTCCCACGTGTCCATTTTGTCCTGAGGGAGAGGAGCATCCCAACCTTGGACACCATTCGACAGTTCACGTAACAAGAGTCTGCCTTTGATTGTCACTGGTGACGCTAGTCCCAAGGGGTCGAAGATACTGTTAATTGTTGACAGAACCCCGCGGCGGGTGTAGGGTTTGTCATCGACAGCAACCTTGAATGTGAAAGAGTCAGTGTTTATGTACCAGCACAGGCCTAGACTTCTCTGAGCTGGTAGAGTGTCGTCGCCGAGACTCAAGTCTTTAATACCGGTGGCCAGGTCTTCTGGCTTGAAGGCTTGCATGACTGAGACACTATTCGAGGCAATTTTGTGGAGCTTGAGATTGGACTCGGCCAAGGATGCACATGTGCGCTTGAGCAAGTCTACGGCTGCAGATTCAGTGGGGAGCGAAATCAACCCGTCATCTACATAAAAGTGTCTCTCAACAAAGTGTCTTGTGTCTGCTCCAAACTTTGGTTCGCCTTTCTGGATAGCCCTGTGTAGGCAATAGATAGCTACCGCTGGCGACAGGCTGCTTCCAAAAACGTGCACCCACATGCGGTACTCCTGCACCTCTTTTGACAAGTCATTTCCCTCGTGCCACAAGAACCTCAAATAGTCTCTATGGTCTGGTCTGACTAAGAACCCATAAAACATTTGCAGGATATCGGCAGTGACTGTGATGCGCTCCTTCCTAAACCGAATCAGCACGCCGAGGAGGGTATTATTAAGATCTGGACCTGTTAACAGTACTGAGTTGAGTGACACACCAAATTGCTCGGCACTTGAATCAAAGACGGCCCGTATCTGACCGGGCTTCTGGGGATGATATACCCCGAAAATAGGCAGGTACCAGCATTCAGTGTTATCGGTGATGGGTGGAGCGATCTCTGCGTGATTGTTCTCGAACAGCTTGTCCATAAACTCTGAGAACTGTTCTTTCATTTGAGGGTTTTTCGTTAAGTTGCGTCTTAGTGAGCCGAGTCTAGACAATGCTTGGTCCCTGTTATTTGGGAGTGGCAAGCGAGGAAACTTGAATGGCAGAGCAGCGATCCAGTTGTTATTTCCATCCTGGTGGACTTCTTTCTCCATTATCTTTAGAAAGGTCTCATCCTCGAAGGACACGGCACACTTGTTATCGTTCTCTGTGCACTCAAAAACTTTGTCCCCAAGCTTTTCTTCCACTGCATTGGGTTTTGAGCTGCGTTTAGAGAGGCCGTCCTTGTGCTCCCCGCCGTAGCATGGTTTCTCTTTGATGTTGATGCTGTTAGGACAAGGAGTGAAGAAGGATGGGCGTCCGTTGGAGAGCATGTACATTTTATAAACGTTGACGGTTGGCTTATGAGCGTTAAGGCACACCTCTCCCACAATTACCCAGCCTAGGTCCAGGCGTTGAGCAAAGGGAGCATTGTGGGGTCTGTTGACATGTTGCCTTACCTTGTGGACTCGTAGGATGTCTCTGCCCAGTAAAATTGCCATCTGAGCATCTGGGTCATACTTGGAGATGAGAGGAGTGAGGTGTTTCAAGTGGGCATGAGCAAGAGTGACTTCGGGCGTAGGTATTTCATCCCTACTGAACATTATCTCGTCACATTCAAGGAGAGGAGGGAGGTCTAAACGTGGGCCTCCACCTACTGGCTCGATTTGAAACCTCACTGCTTCCCTGCCAAGCATTTCAGTTAAACCAGCACATGTTCTCATGTGGTATGTCAGAGGGTTACCCTTGATCCCAAACAGCTCGAAGAATTCAGGACGGGCCAGCGATTTATTACTCTGATCGTCAAGGATTGCATACATTTTAACGGAGCGTTCTGGTTGGCCTTTGGGGAAAACTCGAACTAGACATACCTTTGAGCAAGAATGTGGGGGATTACCTTCACCGCAGATCTCAGTGCACCGTGACGTTACCTCAGGTGGTGTGTTGTCTCGGGGTTGAGGCTCTGGTTCAGGTGTGTTTTCTGGCTGGGGTTGCTGACTTGAATCAGGATGCATGGCAGAGCAATGTCTTTCACTTTGGCACTCCTCACACTTGAGTTTCGTGTCACAGTCCTTTATTGTGTGCATGGGAGAGCAGCAGCGAAAACATCGTTTGTGTTCTTTGAGTATGCTTCGCCTTTCTTGCAGTGGTTTATTCTGAAAAGCTCTACATTTGGCTAGAGGATGCATTTTCTTATGGACTGGACAGTAGCGTGTCAAATCGTCCTCTTTAGTACTAGCGGGAGCAGTTGTGTCGACCTCTGTTTTGTTTACAGTTAGAGGCGTTCTGTAGCTAGTTTGTTTGAATGGTGGTCTCTCACCTTTGCTGAAGGGTTGGCTGCTGCATGTCACAAAACTTGGGTCATTTCTTGCTTTAGCCTCGTCTTGGACAAACTTTACAAAATATGAGAAGGGAGGGAAGGTTACATCATATTTTTGTTTGTATTTTGAGCCCACGTGCAGCCATTTATCTTGTAAGCTTGGAGGCAACTTTTCAACTATGGGCTTAACCCCACGGGGTGGGTCGAGGTAGGCGAGACCTGGGAGATAAGCTTCATCTTTAGCGACCCGCAGCTCTAAGAGTAAATCTCCAAGTTCCCTGAGTTTTACATTGTCTCTGTTTGTAAGGCGAGGGAAGTTATCTAGTTTTTTAAACAAGGCGTTTTCTACTACTTCTGGCGTAGCATAACATTCTTCCAACCTGTCCCATGACAATTGGAGAGCAGCTTTGGGGTTAGTGGTATAGACAGCTCTGATTCTTTTAACGTGCTCTGAGGACTCTTTACCAAGCCACTTGACTAGGAGATCTAACTCCTGGCTATATGTGAGACCAACGTCTTCAGTTGCATTTATAAATGAAGACTGCCATGCTCTAAAGCAGGGGTGTCAAACTCATTCCATGGAGAGCCAAGACCCTGCATGTTTTACTTCCACCCAGTGTCTTCAGCAGGTGTTTTCACTGATTAGCAATCAGTGGGAAGAAATTCAGTGAAATCACCTGCTGAAGACACTGGGTGGAGGTAAAACCTGCAGGGTCTTGGCCCTCCATGGAGTGAGTTTGACACCTGTGCTCTAAAGTTTTCGGGGGTGTCGTCAAACTTAGATGCTCTGTGCTATTGAGAGATTTTTTTTCATTGTAATCATAATCTGCTTAAATATTTATAAGCTGTATTCTGATAACGAAGTTTTTTTTTCTCTCCTCCCCCCTTGTGTCGTTCCCTCCCCTCCCCTCCCTTTCTTATCTATCTCTGTTTGATGAGGCGCCTATTATGGCTGCCGTGTCGTTGTGTCGCGCACATGCGCACCAATGTCAAGTCAAGTTCCTCGTGTGTTTTTTACATGCTTGGCAATAAAGTTTATTCTGATTCTGATTCTGATTCTGAAACTTAAAGAGTCCGGTTGTGATTAGCACTCTACGCACGAGGAACCTAGCAAAGTCTGCCATAGGTGGGTCACCATTGTGGGAAGCATGGTAGCTGTTCGGTCTGACATAGTCTCTCGGTATGTTGATGGATTCATTTTTCACGTACATTTTTTTGAATGCTGGTGGAGAGAGAGTTTGTTCGGGTCTCCTCGGAGTGAATGATTGCGCCCTTTGTGCGGGTTCGACTTCAGGTGTTTCTTCTTCAGCTGGTCGCGCCTGTGACTTTAGCTGGATTTGGTGGTGCACATACTCCATAGTTCTCTGTCTGACAGCTTGTAATGAAATTGCGCTCTTCACACTCTCTCCTTTGTCTTGCTTGGCAGCTGCAGCAGCTTCTAGAACTTCTGCTTTTGCTGTGGCGGCCGCTGTTTCCTTCTCTATCTCCAGCATCTCTAGATCCAGTTCTAGCTTTGCTTGTTGTTTTTTAATTTCTAATTGTCTCTTACTGTATGAGGCTCTGGCATTCGCAGCTTCAGCAGAGGCTCGTGCCATAATGGCTGCTTCCATTACGTTGGACTTTGAGGATAAATTGGAGCTAGAATGGTTGGAGCTGGAGCTAGCATTGTATGATGGTTTGGCTTCAGAGTTTGCCTTTTCTTCTGCCCTCTTCTCTTGAGTGTCGTCCATCGCTGTGTCGTGAATCTTCTCTTCACCAACTGCTGACGTGGCTTTTCACTGTACTGTTATCACTACGTGTTATATACACGGTGTATGTGAACGTAGATTAACAGCAAGCCAAACTCGTTTTTCATGAGCCAGGAAACCGAGCGTCCTGGTCCTTTTTTCAAGTCTTCCAGACAGCTTACAGTTCTTACAACTGTGGCTTGAAGAGCTCAATGAAAGCCGAGTGAAAAGCCATTGCTTTCAAAGGTGTAAAAAAGGGGTTTAACACATAGGAGGAACGTCTCAGACATTCGCGGGCAGGTTATGCTCTTCTGCCTTTTTTTCCTTTCTCTCTTACCAACGTTCGTTTCTTCTACCCACAAATCATAGCGGCTACCGGCTGCGCTTTCAACATAAAATGCGGGTAAATTACTACTAACTATACAGAAATCACTTTTAACACAATAACTATTTCTACCATGAATTATTACAAATGAACTATGATTTTTATTATAAACTTATGAACTATTTTTAACTTTATAAAACTCACTCTACTGAGGGCAGGACAGGGGGGTTTGGGCAATGCCAAAAATGAAAATTGTGAAAATGTATTTTCGCATGAGTTAAAAATAAATAAAAAACAATCTGGGATTTTATTTTTAGGCCATATCACCTAGCCCTCTTTGCTGGTAAAATATGAAATGAACTAATGGAGGAAGAGAAGGATAAACACGCTATAAGAGTAAAGAAAGATCTGGAGTAATAGAATGAGTTCTAGCGGAGAGAGAGAGAGAGAGAGAGAGAGAGAGAGAGAGAGAATTGTTATATCCAGGAAAAGAAGTGCAAAGTTGGCAGCACATCGTGTTAGCAGTGTTGCCTCACAGCTAGGGGGTTCCAGGTTTGAAGCCCTGGGCTGGTAAAGATGGGAGTCTTTCTGTGTGGAGTTTGCATGTTCTCCCTGTGCTGTGTGGGTTTACAGGTGCTCCTGTTTCCTCCCACAATCCAAAGACATGCATGCTTGGTTAATTGGTGACAGGGGGGTTCTAGGATCAGAGCTTTAGGGGTGCTCAGCACCTAGTGAGCTCCACCCCCCACACACACACACGCACACACGCTATTTTGTTAGAGTTATCACCTTTCATACATGTCCTCCCTGGCATCTAGTTAGTGAACATGGTACCTGATGATACATAAAAACAGTGACAGCTTGGACTTACTATTTTGTTTATACCAAAATGACAACAGCTTCTTTCTCTCAAATTCAAACAGCGCACAGTGGCTGATTGACAATGCAACCATTAAAGAAAAACATCTGCTACTAGCTGTCTTAACCAGGGCTGGACTGGGACAAAAAAAAAAAAACATAAAAAAAAAAAATCAGCCCTGGCATTTTTGGTCCAATTTGTTAAGTAGCAACATCCAACCATCACACTTAATGGTCTAACACAGGGGTGTCCAATCAAGTGCCAAGGTCCAAGACCCTGTAGATTTTCTCTTCCACCCAGTCTCTTCAGCAGGTGTTTTCACTGATCAGCAATCAGTGGGAAGGAGTTCAGTGAAATCTGCTGTTGAAGGCACAGGTTGGTAAAGCCTGCAGGGTCTTGGCCCTCCATGGCACATGATTGGACACCCCTGGTCTAACAGAGGTCAGAATTATCCCACTTTTGCCCTTAACAAGTGAATCCCTGTGGTTTTAAAGAAAGAAGGAAAGAAAGAAAGAAAGAATGAATGTAACTTTATCTATTTTGCATAAAGATTTTGTCATAATTTTAAAGTGTCAAAATTTTCCAGAGGTGCAAATCTTTGAGGAAAAGCTACACAGTTACAAGGAAAAAACCATAACAAACATATACAGTATAATAAAAGCGTCAAATTTACTAGAAAAACATAACAAATTTATAGGGATTACTGCCCATTTATTTAAAATGTGTATTAAGTTACTGAGATGCGACTTTAATCTGGATAGTTTAAGTTTTTTCTCCAGAATTTATAGCAGTTTTTTTTCTAAATTTACTACTTTTTCCTTGTAAATTTGAAAATTTTTTTCCTACTTTGAGTCATGTGAAAAAATTAGCATACCCCATTAAATATTCAGTTCTTTATTAAGAAATGTTCACATATCTATGTCTAAACTTGTTTTTGTTTTATTTGCATTTTTTTAACCTTTATTTTAGCTATTTTAAGTGGAACTGAATGTGGGGGTGTCCTAAAAAAGATGGGGGGTATCCTAACTTATTCCTCACTATTTGTTTAGAATTATATTTTACAGAAAATGTGAAAAAAGTCTTTAATTCAACATGAATTAAAAAATTTTAAATACTGATATTAAATATCCATATGTCCAAATATGTAACACACACACACACACACACACACACACACACACACACACACACACACAGACTTATACAGGGTATCCTAATTTTTTTCACGCGACTGTAAATCAACTTTTCCTCATGATTTGTGTTTAGTGCTAATTTAGGGCTTTTTCTTGTACATTTGAAACTTTACTCTCATAAATTTGTGTTTTCCTCATAAATTAAAAATAAAAAATAAAATCTGCAGAGATGCAGTATTTTCTGTTATATTATAGGATATTTATAGCCTATTAATAGCCTATTTTCTAACCTCCACCCCAGGTGAAAACCTCATGTACTTTGAAACCTAAATGTCTGCAGGTATGCATCATACTCTTGCCAAATAAATTCAGACAGACCCAAAAACTATTCATAACGTTGCAGAATATTCCAGCTGAGGTTGGCGTCATACATCATGAGTGTGTTACCTGTAGAAAAGCCGCAGCAGCCTCCTGCAGTTGGGATAGGAGAGACATCTCTGTGTGCCCACCAGGGCTCCAGCACGGTGCATGCAGGTACAGGGGAGAGAACGTGTGTGAGAGGCGCGGGGGGGGGGGGGTTAGTCATTTTCATTTTTTAAAAAAGTTTAAACAACAAACTACTGAATATGTTTTGGATGTAATTTCAGCTTGTCAAAGACAAACTCAAATTTTTTTAATCACAACTTTTCTTGCTCCAATTTTTAGGGGGTGCTGAGTTTAATTTTAAGGTTGCTAGAGCACCCCTAAAAGAAACCTAATGCTGCCCATGGTTGGCGATTCTAAATTGTCCCTAAGTATCTGCCTCTGATAGGCCCTTAGAATAGGGGGTAGTGTACCTACTAGTTAAGCCGTTTGAGTGGTCTTTGTGTCTAGGAAAACACATTATGTAAGTACAGGTCCTTATCCAGAGATAAGAGAACAGTAATCCTGTTTTTACACATGTACTAATGCCCTTAACTTTTATGAAATTTAACTACTCTAAACACTAGAAGGGTTTTAAATTACTGAGGGATAAGCGAAAGTATCACAAATTGACAACTATTTTAGTTGTCATTTCATGAGTTAGTATTAATTTTTGTCTTTATTAGTTAACACTTCTAAAGCAACATCAAGCTAACTTTATAAGCTGATAGTTAATTAAGAGCTATTGCGTGATTTATTACTGTATCCATTTACAGTAGTCTCTTCAATCAACAATAGACTGAGTATCCAACTACTCATTAGCCCTACACTAATATAAATTGTCGTAAAGTGCCCTATTTAAGAACTACGAAGGACACCAAATGCATGCTGTAGGTTTTGCACATTTATTAACATAAAGGCACACACTACATGAAACATTAAACTTACATATAACCTTGACGGCAAAACCAATATTCCTTAGAATAAAGTTGACACAACTGAGGAAGGCAACAGTAGGACATGACAACCGAGGAATGTTGTTGTGCCCTTAAATAGGTACATAAATAAATGGTAGATGAATGACAGATGTGGATACATGAACAAGGAAATTATCACAACAACAAGTGACAGCTGTGCAGCCCACTAAACTGAGTTTTACAGCCAAATGCTGCACAGCACTTCCAAAATAAAAGCACAGACCAGACACAAAGTAATACAAGAACACAATAACACAACCCCAAAATATCAAAATAATACCATAAATGACACATAACACAGTGTTACAAAAATAATTTTTTTGCAAGTTGTCTGTGTTTTTTCAACTGATTTAAGACAATTTTGCACCACTGAATCCGAAAATGACATCTGTTTCTCTTGATCAGGTGCTAAGTAAAAACCTGTACTTACTTAGTACTTACTTAGTACTATGCATGTACTTACTGTTGTGTATGTAAACCAGCTGTATCAGTAAGATGGCGGCCGAGTTGGTCATGAGTTAGACCGGGGTGGCTACTGCCAGTTTCCGGTGGTGACGCTGCCCCTGGTTTAAAGGTGTGGGGTGTGGGAAGAGGCTCTGCCTCTTTCGTCGGGGAGCCACCTGGTCAGCAGGGCAGATGCCGTAAGCCTCTTTATATACATTGACTATTTATGTAATAAAGCTCCGTAAAACTATAAACAACCATGTGCTCATTTACCATCAGTTATGGACATAACATTTGGTGACAAGGTAAAAGCGGGAATGGATATCGTTTGTGCTGAACTTCGGCCATTTCTGGAGGTCCCGGGCACGCCACCCGTGCCATAGCCCCGTTGGTTCTCGTCTTTTACCAACTACCTCATGGTCTTGGACCTCGGTGAGCGTGAGAGGCTCTGTGCAAGGTCAGTGTTAATCCATATGTTGGGCACTGAGGGGCAGAAAGTGTTGGACAGTCTGGGTGGGGCCGACAGTTTCGACGGTGTGGTAGAATTAATGGTGCGCCATTTTCGCGCTGGTGAGAGCGTCATGGTCCGCTGCATTCATTTTCAACAGCGCTGCCAGCGTCTGGGGGAGCTGATATCAACGTTCATGGTCGGGCTCCACAGGCTGGCGAGGGGATGTGAGTTTGGACACCTAGAGGAAGAAATGATTCGGGACCAGTTAGCGGAACACGTTCACAGTGAAGCGCTCCGGTCCAGGTTGTTGAAGTTCCCAGGAGAGTTGACGTTGACCACGGCTGTTGAGCTCGCCCAGAGTTTTGAGGCAGCGGAGATCATCGCGAGGGGCCTGCCTGATGAGGCTCTTCGGAGCGAAGATGATGCTCGCTTGAAAGCACCGAATTGGGACCCTAACGACAGTGATGCCGGAGGTGACTCGTATGCCACAGTAGTGAAGATACGGTCTGACCCTGGCACACCCTGTTGTTATGGGTGTGGGCCCCCTGTTCATCACTACAAAGCCAGTGTGTGCCCAGCGGCAGGAAAGCGGTGTGGCAAGTGTGGTCTGTGTGACCACTTCGCCAGGATGTGCGACAACTTTGTACGCAGGAGCTGTAGGAGATACCCAGATGCTGTGGAGAAGTCTCCCACCATCATGCATATGGTCTCCCCAGCGACCACGGGGAGGATCGGTTGTGATGTCATGCTTGACGGTGTCGTGGTTCCGCTGTTGATTGACACCGGTGCTGTCATCTCAGTGTTGAACATGACAACCGTGAACAGTCTGTTTCCTCATTGTGCCATTTTTCCACCAGAGGGAGACTATTACGGCTATGGACTGGATAGGCTGGCTGTGATGGGTTTTATGGAGGTACAAGCCCGTTACGGGTCGGTTGTGGTGCCCCAAACCCGCTTTTATGTCATCGCTGCGGGCGTCAACATCATGGGGTGTAACCTATTTTATAGCCTGGGATTTTCGGTTGCCAGCATGTCGGATGAGAAATGGTGGGGCTGCGGACAGTGGAACCGGCTGACTTCGCTGACGGACGGTGTGGAGATGAAGGAATCGGACTGGTTGGACATGTGTCAAGAAGGAGAGCACATTCGGCGCTACGCGAGGATGCCGTGGGTAGGACCCGATGCCGGTCTGTCTGATGCCCAAACTGGGGGTACAGATTGGCACGACGGGACCTCATGGGCAGCCTGTAAGGACGAGGCACCCACGTTGGATCCAGGAAGAGTAGGACGAGTGAGCGGTTTGTTTCATCGCTCGGGAGATCGGTCAACCATGGACAACACGGACTGGGCCCAAGAGTCGACTGGACCATTGGTGGAGACCAGTCAGACCCATCGTCATCAGAGGAAGAAGTCACGGGCCTCCCTGCAGGTCGGCGATCTGGTGTGACCTAGGGTTGAGGCCCGGATGAGAGGAGAAAAAGGTTTGTGAGAGCAGCGCGACGGGAGGAGGTGGCTGCGAGTGGAGGCCGTATAGAGCGACAGGTTTCTGCGCTTGTCTGACTAGACCTGTAGGCACCCGAATGAGCTGCGCAAGGTGGAGGACACGGGATGACGCAGGGGGAGCCCGGAGGTCAAGAGACGTAGACGTCAGGGAAAAGACCCGCCGGAGGACTGAGAGAATTATTTTATTTTATTTGTCTGTTTCTTTTCTGCTCAGTCCGGTTGTTTTCTTTTCCCAGTTTTTGTTTGCCTGTTACTGGTTGGTACCCTGTTGAAATTCAAAAAATGCAAGTGTGTGAAATTATGAGAAATTATGGGTATTTGTAAATTTTGAGCTCTTTGTATGGTAAATTTTCTATGGTAATTATGGTATTGATTTGTGTGATTTTGACCAGTGGGGCTCATCTGTGTAAATTCATTTGAGTAAATTATGTGCTATTTTTTTGTGATTAGAAATTTTATTAGGATATTGATTATGTGCCCGCTTTGGGGTGGTGGGGTATATTTGACCCTGTTAATTTGTTTACATACCTAACGGTTTTATAATTCAATTCAATTCAGTTCAATTCAATTCAATTCAACTTTATTTATATAGCGCCATTTCCCAACAACAGTCATCTCATATCACTTTCAACTGTAGGGGAAACTCCCACAGTTGCAGAAAGACCCCAGCAATCAGACGATCCCCTGTGAGCAAGCACTTGGCGACGGTGGAGAGGAAAAACTCCCTTTTAACAGGAAGAAACCTCCAGCAGAACCAGGCTCAGGGAGGGGCAGTCATCTGCTGCGACTGGCTGGTGGTGGTGGGGGGGGGATAGAGAAGATGAAAAGAACAGACATGTAGAGAGCAAACAGCACGATGGGGACTCAATCTATGGGAGAGAACAAACAGATATTAATGACCAGCAAAAAAAAAAAAAAAAAAAAAATTCATTAAGAGTGAAGAAAGGAGTGAAGCCCAGTGCATTATTGGAGGTCCCTCGGCTGTCTAAACCTATTAGCAGCATTACTAAGGGAGGGTTCAGAGACATATGATCCCTCCCTAATTGTAGGCTATATCAAAAAGGAAGGTTTTAACCCTATTCTTAAAAACAGTGATTGAGTCTGACTCTCGAATCCAGATTGGCACCTGGTTCCACAGGAGAGGAGCTTGATAACTGAAGGCTCTGCCTCCCATTGCACTTTTGGAGATTCTAGGTATTACAAGTAATCCAGCATTTTGGGAGCGTAGTGCTCTGTTAGGATAGTACGGTAGTATCAGATCTTTTAAATAAAAAGGGGCCTGATTGTTTAGAGCTTTGTAAGTCAGAAGAAGGATTTTAAACTTAATTCTAAACTCTATGGGAAGCCAATGAAGGGAGGCCAGAGCCGGCAAGATATGATCTCTCTTTCTAGTACCTGTTAAAACTCTTGCTGCAGCATTTTGGATCAAATGAAGACTTTTTAAAGATGTTTTAGGACAACCTAATAATAAAGAGTTACAATAATCTAATCTACAGGTAACAAAAGCGTGGATCAGTTTCTCAGCATCACTCAGGGACAAGATGCTCCTAATCTTGGCAATATTACGCAAATGATAGAAGGCAGTCTTAGAATTTAATATGTGAATTGAAAGACAGATCTTGATCAAAAATAACTCCAAGGTTCTTCACAGAGCTATTAAGAGAAAGAGTAACCACATCCAAACTAAAAGTTTGATTTGGAAAGGTATTTCTAAGGTTTTTTGGACCAACAAGAATGACTTCAGTCTTATCTGAATTTAATAGCAGAAAATTACAAGTCATCCAAGCTTTGATTTCCTTAAGACAGGCGTCTAACCTGGCTAATTGATTACTATCATCAGGCTTCATTGACAGGTATAATTGTGTGTCATCTGCATAACAATGAAAATGTAAACAGTGCTTTTTAATAATGTCGCCTAATGGAAGCATACAGTATATAAACTAAAAAGAGTAGGGCCTAGCACAGATCCCTGTGGAACTCCATGACTGAGCTTTGAGTTGAAAGAAAACTCACTACTGACATGAACAAACTGGAACCTATCAGATAAATAAGATCTAAACCACTGCAACGAAGTTCCATTAAGTCTAACATAGTGTTCTAATCTGTCAAGTAGAATATTATGATCGATAGTATCAAAAGCTGCACTAAGGTCTAAAAGGACAAGAACAGAAACAAGTCCATTATCAGATGCGATAAGGAGGTCATTAGTGACCTTCACTAAGGCTGTTTCAGTACTAGGATGGATTCTAAACCCAGACTGAAACTCTTCAAGTAAACCATTTCCCTGCAGGTGGTCAAATAATTGCGTAGCAACAACTCTTTCTAAGATTTTTGAAATGAAAGGGAGATTAGAGATTGGTCTATAGTTAGCTAAAACTCCTGGATCCAGCGTTGGCTTTTTGAGTAAGGGTTTAATTACAGCAGTTTTAAAAGCCTGCGGTACATGGCCTAAAGTTAATGAAGAATTGATTATATGAAGAATAAGGCTACCAATAAGTGGGAAGACTTCTTTAAATAACCTGGTAGGAATAGGATCTAAAAGACAAGTTGAAGGCTTGGATGAGGAAATTATTTTGTCTAACTCTAAAAGGTTAGTTGGCGTAAACTCATCCAAACAGATATCAGTTGAAGGAGTTGTAGTTACCGTATTTAAGTTAACAGTGGGAAGAATCTGATTGATTTTATCTCTGAGAGATGAAATTTTATTATTGAAAAAGTTTATAAAGTCCTGACTAGTAAGCTTTAAGGGAATGCTAGGATTGACAGAGTCCTGACTCTTTGTGAGCCTGGCTACAGTGCTGAAAAGAAACCTAGGATTATTCTTGATCTCTTCTATTAATGCAGAATAATAACTCGTTCTAGCTTTTCTAAGAGATTTTTTATAAATTAAAAGATGATTTCTCCAAGCTAAATAAATTTCATCTAAATTAGTGGAGTTGAAGAGAATGATAAAATAAAGGCAGCGTTGGATTTTTAAATAGCTTTATTATCATCCGCCTTCATCAGAACTCGGCTGCAGCCCATGGCTTGAGCAGGCTGCAACTTCATTCCTCCAGCTCTCAAAGAGGGGACACGTGTGTGTCTCCTCACGGTACAGAAATCAAGATGCAGTAGTCAGAGTGAGAATGAGAGGCAGAATCACAACTTGGCACAGCATTTGGGGGCAGTGGTTTAGCACTGTGGCAGCACAGTTTTACCCTCGGCCGGGGGATTGCGGGGATCATGAGATCGTGGGTTCAATCCCAGCCCCCGACCAACAGTGAGCTGTGTGGAGTTTGCATGTTCTCCCCGTGTTGCGTGGGTTTACTCCGGGATTTCTCCGGTTTCCTCCCGCATACCAAAAACATGTAGGTTTAGGGCGCTCGCGCACGCAGCGACCGGCAGCCGGTGGCTTGTCACCAGACTGCAAACCAAATCTACCTACGGGTACAAATAAGTAACAAAAAAAAAAAAAAAAAAAAAAAAAAAAATTATACCCAACTCAAACAATAGATAAAAGGACCTTCACAGCAGTCAATCTGGCATTTGCATATCAAAGGAACAGACAGGATGCATGAGCACAATGCATGGATAACACATGGATGATACATTAACTCAAAGCAGTGACATGCATAACCGGCAGACTGTAGCAGAAACAACCAGAATGTGAGGTGATTGTCTTTAGTCTGTTGTGGGGGTTAAATCAAACCGCTACACTGCTCCCCCCCAGAGGGCACGGTAGGGGACCGTGACCTCGATGTTGCAGTTTGGGCAGCGAGCAGGGAAAAGCTCTGTGCAGGAGGAGGGGGAGGGGGGTTAGCAAATGCTGAATGGGCGCGGGAAAATCGTTCGAGTCGCGCCAAAAGTGTTTGCTGCTCCACAATGTCCCGTCTGAACATGTGGAGATCAGAAGAAGAAAAAAATTAGTCTCTGACTCCTCTCGTGGCCATGAAGAAAAGCAGGAGCGGCGGTATGAAAAAAAAATTAAAGCAGAGGGACTGGCGTGTTGACTTTAGGGCAGACGTAACCCTAAAGCCTCGGGAACCGCAGACAGCTGAATTCCCCTTGTGTGCCGTGGCTAAGACCATAAAATCCAGTGAGCAAGCTGCGGGCCTCAGGTGTACCAGCAAGCCTGAAGGGCCAGTGTGCAGCAGAAGGAAGGCGGTTGGAAGAGCCGTATTTGTCCCGTGCGTGGTGCGCCGTCCTCGTCGCCCCCGGTGCGCGTGCCGGGGCTCCGTGCGTGGGTGGGCCCGCTGGAGAGGAAATCAGGGTCGGAAACTTGGTGGAGATCGGCGCAGTCTGCGCCGAAAAACATCTCTGACGAGCCGTGGCTGCAGATTAGTCATGGTGCGTTCAGGTCCACGTGTGCTCCGTCGGCCATGGGAGTCGCCCGCATGTGCTCTCATGTGGAGGAGCTGCGTGGCCAGTTCCGCGTGGATGTGCCGATCTCGGCGAGGGCGCGCCATGACGTTTTCTGCCACTTACCCGGTCTTGGTTGATGTCCTGAGAGCAGTTCGCCCGCCGTGAGCTCTGCGTCGAGGCCTCCCTGAGGCAGCAGGGAGGGCAGACCAGTCAGGCCGCTGCGACGGAGCATTCATGCCCGGGTGCTGCGTTCGCTGGCCGCTCGTTTTCTTCAGTCTCGGGTCGCCAGCGTGGCTGTTCAGATCAGAAGGTTGCGTTTGCACAAAACGTGTGCATTCCGGGGTCACCAGTGAAGAGGATGATAAAATAAAGGCAGCGTTGGATTTTTAAATAGCTTTATTATCATCCGCCTTCATCAGAACTCGGCTGCAGCCCATGGCTTGAGCAGGCTGCAACATCATTCCTCCTGCTCTCAAAGAGGGGACACGTGTGTGTCTCCTCACAGTACAGAAATCAAGATGTAGTAGTCAGAGTGAGAATGAGAGGCAGAATCACAACTTGGCACAGCATTTATACCCAACTCAAACAATAGATCAAAGGACCTTCACAGCAGTCAATCTGGCATTTGCATATCAAAGGAACAGACAGGATGCATGAGCACAATGCATGGATAACACATGGATGATACATTAACTCAAAGCAGTGACATGCATAACCGGCAGACTGTAGCAGAAACAACCAGAATGTGAGGTGATTGTCTTTAGTCTGTTGTGGGGGTTAAATCAAACCGCTACACTGTGCCATTTTCTTTCTAATTGACGGGTCCTCTGTTTTAAGCTACGAGTTTCTGTGTTGAACCAAGGAATTAGAAATCTCTGATTAGACTTTTTCATTTTTAAAGGGGCCACCAGCTTTAGAGTCTGATGCAGAGAAGCTGTAACACTATCCACCATGTTATCAGTTACAGAAGGAGCAAGCTGTCTATCGCTTATTTCCGTTGTGTTGACACATTGCATAGAGGAAACAATCTGCATAAATTTGGTAACAACATCATCTGAGAGGCATCTACTGTAGTAATATTTTTCTTTAGGAGCCAAATAGTCAGAAATAGTAAAATCAAAGGTTAACAGACAATGGTCTGACAGTACAGGGTTATGAGGAGACACTACCAGATTTTCTATTTCTATGCCATATGTCAGAACAAGGTCCAACGTATGGTGGAGATAATGGGCAGAATTTCCTACTTTCTGAGAAAACCCCCTCGAGTCTAATATTAAATTAAATGCCATATTAAGGCAATCACTATCTACATCTACATGTATATTAAAGTCCCCTACTATAATTATCTGATTTCAGCACTAAATTAGCTAAGAATTCGGCAAATTCAGATAAAAACTCAGAGTAGGTTGATGGAAGACGATAAACTATGGAAAATAAAATTGGGTTTAGCCTAAAATTGCTAAAATGCCCAATACTGAGGACCAGGACCTCAAAGGAATGATAACATGTTTTTTGCTTTATATTAACTAGTAATTTGGAATGGTAAATTGTTGCTACTCCTCCTCAACGACTAGAACTTCTGGGATTTTGACAGTTTAAATAACCAGAGGGAGTTGATTCATTTAAACCAACATAATCCTCTTGTCCTAACCAAGTCTCTGTAAGAGATATTAAATCAATCTGATGATCAATTAACAGATCATGGACTAGCAGAGACTTGGGAGTTAGAGACCTTCTTCTTCTTCTTCGTCGATCGCTAGATGGTCACACCAGCTGCCCTGACAAATGCTGCCGTCCTGCAGAGGTCCCTGAGGTCCCCGTCCAGCGTTAGAGACCTAATATTTAACAAACCGCATTTAATCTTTAAATTATGAGGAGGAACAGAGGCCAAATCACTCAGTTTAGAGGCTTTATGTTTAATTTGAGTTTTACCAACTTTTTGTTTAATCACTTTGGGATGCTTATACATTATATTTTTATTTACTTTGGAGGGAGCAGACAATGATTCTCTGATGGGGAAGATGGGATAAGTTGAGGGGTGGCGGATGAAGAGGAGCTGCAGAGAGGCGTGTAAGACTGCAACTCTGCTTCCTGGTCTCAACTCTGAGTAGTCAAGGTTTTGGAAATTTGGATAAAAATGATGCCAGATTGTTAGATAAATGAGACGCACCATTCAAAGTGGGATGGGCGCCGTCTCGTCTAATAAGACCAGGTTTTCCCCAAAATGAGCTCCAATTGTCTATGTAGCCCACGTTGTTTGCAGGACACCACACAGACAGCCAGCGGTTGAAGGATGACAAGCGGCTAAACATGTCATCACTGGTCAGATTGGGGAGGGGCCCAGAGAATACTACAGAGGCAGACATCGTTTTTGCAAAGTCACACACCGATTCCACGTTAAGTTTTGTGACTTCCAACTGCTGGAGTCGGATGTCATTAATGCCAGTGTGGATAACAGTTGTGGAGTATTTACAGTTACTTTTAGCCAGAATTTTTGACTCAATGTCACCTTCTCTGGCCCCAGGAATGCATTTGACTATGGCCGCTGGAGTCTCTAGGTTCACGTTTCTGACTACAGAGTCAACAATGATCAGAGCTTTTTTCTCAGCAGGTGTGTCGTTGAGCGGGGAAAAACGATTAGAAACATGAACAGCTTGGTGGTTAACCGGGGCTTTGTGTTTAGGCTTCCTTCTCACCGTCACCCACCCAGTCTCCTCGCTGCTGAGGAGGACCAAAGGACCGCTAGCAGGCTGCCCTATGCTAGGGAGCTCCGCTGCAGCTAAGGGACGTCCGTCAAGATTAACTGGTGCAGACGGTGTTTTTATAGTGCCCAGTGTGTGAGGGTGTTGGGGGGGGGGGGTGCCACCAGTAGCTAGTCTTTGTCTTATGTTTGTGTGATATATGTGGAGCTGTTCTGGGGTTATTTTGGTTTTATTTTGTTTTATTCTATTAGGTACACGGCTCAGTTCTGTGTTTGGCGGCAGAATAATCCGCCTAGCCGTGTGGGGGTGCCAGTAGTCTACCCGGCCCCCCAGTTAGTTGTGTGCATGGATAGATCATTTATGTGTTTTGTGATTATTGTATTTTAGTGCGTGAGTTGGGATACAAATTTTTTTGTGGGGAGCTATCTGTGTACTTGGCATTTTTTGAAGGTGGGTGAAATGTTGTGTATGTGAACCGGATGTATCAGTAAGATGGTGGCCGGTGTTGGTAAATTTTTATGATGCCCTTGTCTGTCTGAGAATGTTGGTTATTTTGCAACTATGTTTCTCCAACCTTCAACCTGCTTGCTTTGAGAATGTCCGTTATTCTGTAACTATGGTTTCATCCTTCATCCTACTTGCTTTGCACGCCACACTGCCGCCTTTAGATTACACCCAAGGATTCACTCGCTGAAACCAGATAGAATCAGCTCTGCCCTCAGCTGAGTTGGCACATGGTAGAAGGATGCTGATACATGTGAGGGGAGCCCTCCCTCCTGCGTGAGGGAGTGGCAGAGTTCTATAAAAACCATAGGACCCACTGTTGGGGTAGCACTCTCTCTTGATACATCTTGAGAGTAGTGCTCTGGCGCTGTACCTTGTTCTATATCTCAGCTTCAGTAAAATAAGTGAAACTGTGCTTCATCTCTCTGTCTGGTTATTTGGCCTTCGTACCAAAAGAACTGGAGGTTAAGATATTTAGTGCAACAATTGGTGTTTCCGCCCAGTTACGAGGCTAAATTTTAGTTTTGTAGATGGCGTGAGGATTTTTTCTCTACAGTTCGGCGGCCGCAAACTACAAAAGGTAAGCAGAAACCTTTTTCAACAAACTTCTGCCTGTCCCTTTGGGGACAGACATTTCTGTAGAGATTAAATATTCACGTACGTGTGATTTTATTTGTGGAATGAACCTGAGATATGGTCTTGGATTTATGATATGTTGTTTTTAAGGAATATTTACTGAGTTTGATAAGGGAATCTCCAAACAGGTGAGACTGGACATCCTGGCAGATAAGCACATCTGTCACAAGGTCTGTGGTGGACTTTTACCAGTCAGTGCATTGTGATATGCACCACACAAATAGCAGAGATAAACAAACCTATCATCTGGTCAGTCACTGCAACAGATACTGGAGTCAGTTTGTCTTGGCTTGTCCTTGCCTCTGATAATACCTCTATCTGCCAAGGATGTGCTGCTAGTCCAGCAAAAGCTAGTGGTACTCAAATACTTTGCAAGCACTTTAATGAAATGGTCAGTCAGAAAGCAACTCATACCGGCTCAGACATTGCCCGGGTAAACAAGGTCAGGAGTTCCTGGCAGTAGAGGGCGAAGGACAGAGCTACGTGGAGGAATCTGATCAGACCTAAATAAAAAAGTCATTGTCGCCCCAGACAGACTACTATGATGATAACCCCGTGGAATAAGTCATACATGTTAATACTGTTCCTAAAAAGCAAGGTTGGAGACAGCTTGGGCAAAGGTTGAAACCCTGGGGTGGCTGAAATATGGCCATCAAAAAAACAGTGTTGCCCCGTTGAGCATTGCATAGTCTGGGTAAAAGGTTTTAACCTCGAGGTGGCTGATATAGGGTCACCGAAAAAGTAGTGTTATCCAGTTGTGCACAGCTTTGCCAAAAGTTTTAAACCCCTAGGAATTATTGCTTAATTCCTGAAAGAATAGTTGGCACCCCTAGCCTATTTAGCTCAGACCAAAAGGTTTTAACTCCCAGAGAATTGCAACGGGCGCATCTCTAAAACAGAGTTGGTCTTACCGCATTAGTTAGGAACCTACTGTGTCTGAAATAAACACATAAATTTTAACCCCTTGCACTCCAGTCAATTTCCCTAAAAACGCCAAAAAATAACATGCCCAAAGTAAATCGAACGCTGTTCTTCAACCCTTTGCAGCATCTTCATGGGGTTGGTCTCATTTAAAAGAAAACACTTTGAATTTTTTGGCAAAACAGTCATAATCTCTCTAAGTGCTCCGGCCACTGAGTTACAGTCATCTAAACATAGTGAACTTGAAGAAAATAAATTTGGCCTGGGTGTTTTTTCGGATACAAATGCTTGCAAATAACACACAGCTTCAGATCCGGGCTGGAAAATGCAACAGAAATGTAGAACCAAGTGTTATCCAGCTGAGGTCCAAATTTTGTAACAATACCACAAAAAATGAATATATTACACAGCTTTTTCCTCAGGTAGTTCCCAGGCGTTTTTGAGCTGTGCCAAATGGCACAGTTTGGAAAAACGTCTGTAACTTTTGAATGATTCAATATAGAAGCTTCATCTTGGGCTCTAATGAAAGGTGACACTAAGGGCTGTGTGTGTGTGTGTGGGGGGGGTTGTCCCCCCCCTCGCTGCAGAGGACGGACATCGCCCGTTGCGCCACGGTCCGTCATGCAGCGATGACGCACAGCTGTAATTTACCGATCGGTCAAAAGTCATTTTGATTACAATTTTCAGGGATAAAGAATAATTTAGCTTAGAACACTTACCTATTCACAGCAGAAGCGAAGCTGGTGAACTTCTTCCTCATTGTCAGACGAACGCGACGCTGGTCTCGCGACCCGATCAAAACATAATTCCATTATTGCGGTTTTGCGCTTCCATGATTGCGGTTTTTGGCGAATGATTTTTCAAAACAAATAACAGTAGTAATTAAAAAAAAACTGGCGAACGCGTGTGTGTCACTCAGCCTTCATCGTCGGCCTCCGTCGGTCTATGATGACCATGGAAGAAAATCATAACGTCTACTCTGCTGGAACAAAAACAAAATAAGCACCGCATGTGGCCGAACATGCCGATGCGCGAATGGCAGTCGCTGTCACACAGGCTGCACTTGTGGATGGTCTCTGTGCTGCTGGGTCTGTGACGGTTCTTCCTGCGTGTCCTTTTTTCATCTGCTGCAGCAGTCTGTCTTCATCCAGCCTTACAAAAAACAGCTTGCGAACTTCTGTGCTTCAATTGGCTCGCTGCATTCACAGCGTTGGTAGGCAGGTCCTTCTTGCTAGGTTTTCAGTCATTGGTTCTTCAAGGTTTCAGAAACCCAATTCAAGGCTCTTATTAGTCGAATGAGAGGTCAATCAGATGATCTAATCTGTTCGCGGCTGTGTCTGCAGTGGAAGAACGGAAATGCAGCTTACGCAGCTCCATCGTGCGTCCTAGAGCGCACGAGGGCGCACAGGAGCACCCTCGTGCGCTCTGGGACGCAGAGACTTGCCCGCCCGCGGTACAACGGAGTGCAAGAGGTTAAGTAAACTCGATCGGGGCAATCAACTCATAGGTGATATATAATAAAATAACTAATTATAATAAAAAACACGGTGATGTGTGAGACAAATATGTTGTCGTGAAGAAGTGAAGATAAGATCATAATAATAACTACATTTTATGTTATAAGATACTGGTATTAGACTATAGCATTTAAAGATGGTCGGATTAAAATGGCAACAAAACTGGATAGCGATAAAGACAACGATAAAATGGACAATGAGAAACACAGTTCTGATTACTCTCTGGGTACCTTGGGATATGCAATGAAAGAAATGGAGGAAGTGTTAAGAGGGACCGCACGATGTGAAAAATTAAAGGAAGAGGAAAGCAAACAATTTAAAACTTGGTTAAAATGGCTACAAAGGGACGGCATATTTGGGCATATGGGGGGATCCCCTACCAAACAAAGCAGAGAAAATTGCATATCTAGGAAGATTGTATAGACAACAAGGACAGGCGAGAGAGGAGGAGGAAAAGGGAGGTCTCCTTCAAAAGGGTAAAAAACGCAAGGCACACAGCAGAGGGGTTAATGTGACCATTGAAATATTTTATTTTGTGAGATTTAAATAAAAGTTACTGCAGTCTGAATTTGTTTTGTCTCTGTGAAATCTGCTCCGGTGTGCAAAAGAAAAAAAGTGAATTCTCCGCGAAGGTGGGGGGAGCAGGCTGTGAAATTGTTTGTGATTTTTTTCCTCCTGGTATTTGTGGAGTGCAAAAGGGTTGGTTAATTAATTGTTATCCTTTTGAGAAATGTTTAAAATTATAGGTATTTGAAAATAGTAGCTTTGAGCGCAAGGCATCGACTAGAGTTGTGTGTGGGTCACGGCAGTGTAGAAAAAATGGAAGGATCTTCACACTGCTAAGTAGCTCTGACCTTGTGAAGATAACGGAGAGAGGAGCAATTCTGTGTTTGTCTGTGCGTGTGTGTGTGGTTGCTTGAGAAAAAAAAGAGAATGAAAAAACACAGGCTGTGTGGGTGCTGACCTGTGTGACAGGGGAGTGAAAGAGAAGCAATCTATATATGGGTATTTTTTTTCAAAGTTTTGGCGTTTTACTTTTTCAGTCTAACTTTGCGGGTTTTTAACTCTAATGTTGCGTTCGTGATGAACTATTTACATATTTTTTAAAGCAATTTTTTGACGTATCACTGACTTTTTTCTTTGACTGAAGCATAACAGTGCACTTTACAGGGAAAAAGGACGCAGGACTAATGATTTCCCCGCTGTCGCCAAAACAACCAGCCTCTGCGACCCGGCGCCTCGCAGCTGTCCACGCCTCCCTTGACATGACCACAGGCGCATAGAATACTAAGTTAAGTACAGATGATTGTGACATAACGCACGGCTCAGGAGACACGCACACACAGGCTTAGAGTAGTTCAAAGAGTTTATTAACAGCAGGGGTGAATGAGTGTGTGTCTGCGGGATGCAGATGTGTTGGTGGTGGCGTCTGCTTCAGGCACAGAGGCAGATGACCGTTCGGCCGAGCGACCCTATGGAGAGAGCACAGGGAGAGGGTGACGGGCATACACCAACACAGGATGAATTATGGCAAGAGAGGATCTTACTTGAGTTGTCAGGATAGCTGGCACAGCAAGGGGAACGTAGCCCGGGAGACAGCCACCTGGAGAGCTCCGTGCAACGGCGAAGGATGGGCGATGGAACGGAGATGTCCGCCGCCGGGGAATCCACCTGTGCACAGGGGAGCAGACTGGAGAAGGAGGTAAGGGTTCTTACCCAAAATAGCGATGCTGAAGAAAGGTATGCTCACGGCGGTGAGGAAACGAAGTCTGACGGCTTCAGGCCGAGCCTCTGGGCGAGGCGGCTTTTATCCCTCGCCGCTGATGAGGATCAGGTGTGTGAGCAGGTGGCGCCGCTGATGAACGGCGCGGCGTGACAGTACTCCCCCCTCTAGCAGCGCCTCCTGGCGATGGCTTATCCGGGTGCGCTCGGTGGAAGTCCGCGATGAGCGATGGGTCCAACACAAACGACGGGGGCACCCATTGTCGATGCTCGGGCCCATAGCCCTCCCAGTCCACCAAGTATTGCAACCCACGACCCCGGCGCCGGGAGTCCAGGATGGAGGAGACGGACCAGGCCGGGTGGCCACCAATCATCCGGGGCGCGGGTTGCGCTGCAGGAGGAGGGCAAAGGGGGTCGGTGACTGCCAGCTTCACCTTTGATACGTGGAAGGTGGAATGGATGCGGAGGGAGGGGGGAATAGCCACGCGCACAGCCACCGGGTTGATGATCCGGGTGATGGGGAAGGGACCCATGAAGCGCTGTGCCAGCTTCCTCCTCTCGCCTTTTAGGGTGACGTCCTGGGTGGAAACGTAGACAAGTTGCCCAACTCTGTACGCCGGGGCAGGTCTTCTACGCCGGTCCGCCACGGTCTTGTTGCGCTCCACTGTGCGTAAAAGCGCATGACGCGCGGCGGCCCAGGTGGAGCGGAACTGCCTCACGTGCGCCCTAACTGACGGAACAGTTACCTCGCTCTCCTGCGCTGGAAGCAGCGGGGGGTCGTAACCCAGGGACGCCTTGAAGGGGGACATCCCCGTTGCAGAAGAGCGGGCGGTGTTGTGGGCGTACTCCACCCAGGCGAGATGATTGCTCCATGATGCCAGCTTGGATCTTGCAACACAGCGGAGCGCAGCCTCCAGCTCCTGATTGGTCCTCTCACACTGCCCGTTAGACTGGGGGTGATGGCCGGAGGAGAGGCTCACTTTGGCTCCGATGGCGTTACAAAAGGATTTCCAAACCTCGGATGAAAATTGGGGACCCCGGTCCGAGACCACATCCACCGGGATCCCATGCAGCCTGACCACATGTTGGACGAGGAGGCCCGCCGTCTCCAGGGCGGTAGGGAGACCTCGCAGGGGGATGAAGTGTGCCGCCTTGGAGAAACGGTCCACGATGGTCAGGATGGTGTCGAATGAGTTGGAAGCTGGGAGCCCGGTGACGAAATCCAGTGCGATGTGCGACCATGGCCTGCCAGGGACGGGCAGAGGCTGGAGCAGACCCGCTGGAGGGGCGTTTCCCGACTTGCTGGTGGCACAAATTGGACAAGCCCGGGCGTAGCGGGCTGCATCCCTCCGCAGGCCCGGCCACCAAAAGGACCGTTGGAGGAGGCTGATCATCCGAGAGGTGCCGGGATGACAGGTGAGCCGGGAGGTGTGGAGCCAGTGGATGACCTCTCCTCGGACCGCAGACGGAACGAACAGTCTTCCCTCCGGTCCGCCGCCAGGATCAGGTTCCACCTCCTGTGCCTTCCGGATCTTGTCCACAATGTCCCAAGAGATAGCTCCCACGACGCACGACCTGGGCAGGATAGTGTGGGGCGTCTCCTCAGCCCCCGCGGGGGTGAACTGTCTAGAGAGGGCGTCAGGCAGGCCGTTCTTGGAGCCTGGCCTGAAGGTGATAGAGAACCGGAACCTGGCGAAGAATAGAGACCAGCGCGCCTGGCGGGCATTCAGGCGCTTGGCAGATCGTAGATACTCTAAATTCTTATGGTCCGTCAAGACCACAAACGGCAGGTCCGCCCCCTCTAACCAGTGGCGCCACTCCTGTAGGGCGAGTTTAATGGCCAGGAGCTCTCTGTCCCCCACATCATAGTTCCTCTCCGCCGGGGACAGGCGCCGGGAGAAGAAGGCGCACGGTCGCTTGGCGCCATCGTCTGGTGATTGCTGGGATAACACTGCTCCCACTCCCGTGTCCGATGCGTCCACCTCCACAATGCACTGCAGTGCGGGGTCGACCTGGCGAAGGACCCGGGGGGAGGAGAACTCCGCCTTCAGCGCCTTAAAGGCAGCATCGACCTCTTCGGTCCACCGGAACGGGACCTTCGGGGACGTGAGGCGGGTCAGTGGTCCGACGATCCCGCTGAAATTCGGGACAGAACGGCGGTAAAAATTGGCGAAGCCAACAAACTGTTGCACCTGCTTCCGAGATGCGGGAGTAGGCCACTCCACCACCGCCTTCACCTTCTCTGGGTCCGGGAGCACCTGGTCTTGGGCGATGATGAATCCCAGGAAGGATGTGGTCCTAGCGTAAAACTCGCACTTCTCAGCCTTCACGTACAAACGATTCTCCAGCAGTCTTTGAAGGACCCGCCTCACATGGATCCGGTGCTCGTCTCTGGACTGAGAGAAGATCAGAATGTCGTCCAGGTAGACGAACACGAAGAGGCCGATGAAATCCCGGAGGACGTCATTGATGAGGCGCTGAAAGACGGCAGGAGCGTTGGTCAGCCCGAACGGCATGACGAGATACTCAAAGTGGCCGTTCGGGGTACGGAAAGCTGTTTTCCATTCATCTCCCTCCCGGATCCGGACGAGGTGGTAAGCGCTGCGGAGGTCCAGCTTGGTAAACCAGGTCGCCCCCTGGAGGGAGTGGAAGGCAGTGTCCATGAGGGGCAGGGTGTAACGGTCCCTCTCAGTGATGTCATTAAGAGCTCGGTAGTCAATACAGGGACGGAGGGAACCGTCCTTTTTCCCTACAAAGAAAACCCCCGCCCCCACGGGTGATGACGATGGGCGAATAATCCCAGCGCTCAGTGATTCCTTCAGGTACGTATTCATAGTCTCCTTCTCCGGTGCCGACAGGCTGTAGAGCCGACCAGATGGCAGGGGAGCCCCCTGACGGAGATTGATGGCACAGTCATATGGTCGATGCGGGGGAAGAGACATAGCTTTTGACTTGCTGAATACCATACCCAGGTCGTGAAAATCTGGGGGCACCAGTGACAGGTCCGGGGGTGCTGTATCCGCCACAGGAGGAGCCGCGGACGGGGAGCAGGCAGCGGACTGAAGACAGGTGCCCATGCAGAAGGTACTCCACGCCGACACCCCAGCTGACCTCCAGTCCAGGACAGGATTGTGGAGGCGTAGCCAGGGATACCCCAGGATGACGGGCGACACAGAGTTGGGCAGGACGTAGAAAACCATTTCCTCCCGGTGGTTCCCTGAGATGATGACTGGGACAGTCTGGGACAGATGAGGATCAGGTGTGTGAGCAGGTGGCGCCGCTGATGAACGGCGCGGCGTGACAGTTTGCATCTAGGGGTTATTTAATCAATGCTACCAACATGACAATGATGAAATGAATTGAATATTACAATATCATGCTGTCACTTTATAATGACTAATCACTGAAGGCTTTATGTATACCCTATATTACATGTTTCAAAGCACAGAGGTTCAAAAGAGATTGATAATTAATGTGTTTGTGCATATGATTTGCCAGAGACTACTGATTATCAAACAGAGGTCTTGGTAATTGTATGTCATATTGTTGCTTGGTTTAAATAATACCATACTCACTTTTTAATAAATGACATATGCAATCTTATTTACATTTTGACCCTAGGCCCGACCATAAAAAAAGGGGGGAGAACACTAGAGCAGGTTCTGAGACAGTCCATGCTGTGACTTTTTCCCTCCTAAAGAACACAGCAAGATGATGATGAAGTTTTTTTTTTTTTTATTATCGGGAGATGGTAAATTTATGAACAGAAAAGACAGAAATAGCACAAAAATTCTGATAAAATGGAGAAAGGGAATTTAATTTCATTGGTAAACTCAGACTGATTAGCGAGTTGTGTCAGACTGACCTAGATAAGAATAGACAGAATCAGCCTTCAAAGGGAAAAAGCACACAGGCCACAGATTGTGGTCCTGTGCCATAAATTCCTGAAAACAGAGATTAGGTTTACACCTGCAGTTACTAATTTTAAATGCTGCATTGGTTTAAGGCTTCTAATATATGACATTGTTTTGTTTGAACATAATCTTAAACTAAGTGATTACCCATGTCAATTAGTAAAACCTTTAGTGATTCACAGAATATTTAGTGAATACTTGTTGTGAGTAGCAAGCTTACATTTAAATTGTGCAAGTTTTAGGTGTGATTTAAAGGTTTTCTGCTATTCTTCATTCTTTGTTTTTCAACAGGAAAGGGAATGCATTCACAATTTTTTTTTTTTAGCTTTTACCAGGAATTAGATTTGCCAGAATAACAAGGAATCATAACATCATCATTACCTTTCAATTTAATAAATCCTTGGTGACATTTGCAATATGTAATAAAGTAACAACAAAACAATAATTCACTTGTGTTTCTTAACATTACACGTTATAATAAACAACTGGGATAAACATTTAAGGGATACTGTGGAAATGTGAAAATGACGAGGCAGAGTTTATCTCTCAAGTCAGTTTTATTCACATCTTCCAACATCACGAAGCAGAATAAAGAGAACAACAAAGGGAACTCTCGTCCTTAAATACCAGGACTCTTACAGTTAACAGGTCACATGTCTCACAAAACCATTGCATTATAAAGACAGCAACAATGCATCCTCTCTGCATGATATCACACCACTATCTACAATGCATCCCCTCATTAATCCTTTAATTATATCCCACAGTCTCAAGCTTTGCATACCAAAGCTAACTCTCCTGCAGCTTCCTGTAATAACCACAGAAGCTCTGCCCTTGCTCTGGTCTAAAATGTGAGTCCAAAAGCAGGTCACGAATGTGTGTCCCCACACAAAGCCCCCCCAGCATTTTAGAACAAACAAGGTAAAAACAACATGCATGCTGTGATAGTATCAATACACATTAGTCCACCAGCTGTCTGGGCTTCTGTCTCCTGCCGTATCTGCTGTAGCTGGGTTGGACGTCTCCGAGGCGCTGTCACGCTGGGGGTTTGCCGTCTGGGGGTGGGAACCTTTTGTCAGCACCTGTGGGGGTTCTGGGGAAACATTACTCTGTGAAGCCCTCCGCGGGGGTCTGCCTCGCCGCGGGGCCCTCGCCAACAGCACTTGCTCGTCTGCCACCACAAAAGCGGGTTTGAGTCTGTTTATGCCAACTTTCTCTTCCCTACCCCCCAAATTTAACAAAAAATGCTTGTCCCCTGTTTCCAGTACTCTGAAGGGTCCGTCATAAGGCGGTCGCAGCGGGGTTCGATGCGCATCGTGTCTGACAAAAACAAACTCTGCGTTCTTCAAAGTTTTAGGCACAAAAACGGGCGGAAAACTGTGGTGCGCGGGGCCGGGCAGCGTGTTTGATTCTATGTCACTCCGCAACAGCTGAGACGGGGAGGTGTCTGGCGCAGGGTTATCTGGGAGAAACTCCACCAGGGAGCCGGAGTGGCTGCACAAACACGAGCTCTGCTGGGGAGGCTTCTAAGTCCTCTTTAGGCGCAGAACGCAACCCCAACAACACCCACGGTAACTTGTCTACCCAATTTGCACCCGTCAGCGACGCCCTGAGAGCTGCTTTCAATGACCTATGAAAACGTTCGCATAACCCGTTAGCCTGCGGATTGTACGCGGTTGTGCAGTGAATTGTGACACCCAGGCTGCGGGCCATTGTCGACGAAAGCTCGGAAACAAATTGAGGGCCTCTGTCGGACGTAACATCCGATGGAACGCCGAAGCACGCCACCCAAGCTGTTAAAAAACGCGCGCGCAACCTCCTCGGCCGTGGTTGATGCCAGCGGAACCACTTCAGGCCAGCGCGTGGTGCGGTCCACCATTGTGAGAAGGTGTGTGCACCCTTGTGACAGCGGGAGGGGGCCCACGAGGTCCACATGAACATGGTCGAACCTCTTGGCCGGAATGTGAAACGGCTCCAAAGGAGCTCTCATGTGCCTGTGTACTTTGGCTCGTTGACACACTGTGCAGGCTGCTGCCCACCCTTTCACTTGCTTGCGGAGGCTCGGCCACAAAAATTTTTCTCCTACCATTTTGACCAACCCGCGCACTCCTGGGTGCGCCAAAGAATGAATCGAGTCAAAAACACGGCGGCGCCACGCAGCTGGTACTACTGGCCGCGGCCAACCCGTGGAGACATCGCAGATTAGGGAGGGCAAACTGTCTTGCAGCACCCTGTTCTCCAGCCTTAACCCTGTTGGTCCGGACTGGAGTGCGCGCACGTCCGCGTCACTACCCTGCTCCACGGCCATGGCTGCGTAATCTATTCCCACGCTGACCGGGGTCGCTACGGCGCGCGAGAGGCAGTCTGCAACTACATTGAGTTTGCCCACCACATGCTGGATATCAGTGGTAAACTCTGATATTGCAGCCAGCTGTCTCTGCTGCCGGTCTGACCACGGTTCGGAAACCTTGGCCATCGCGAATGTGAGTGGTTTGTGGTCAACGAACGCGGTGAAAGAGCGTCCCTCCAGCCAGAACTGAAAGTGGCGAATGGCCAAACGGAGAGCGAGCAGCTCCCTGTCGAATGTGCTGTATTTACGTTCGCTATCGTGCAAGGTCCTGCTGAAAAAAGCGAGGGGCTGCCAAACCCCGGCTACATGTTGCTCCACGACCGCCCCTATGGCCACCTTTGAAGCGTCAGTGGTGAGGCTATGCGGGCAGTTGGGTCTGGGTGTGCCAACAACGCAGCCCTTGCCAAAGCTGCTTTCACCTCCAAGAACGCTTGGTCCCACTCCGGGGACCACTCGACCTTATCCGCGGGTTTCTTTTTTTGAGCATGGCATACAGCGGCTGCATGAGTTGCACCGCACGGGGGAGAAAACGGTTATAAAAATTCACCATTCCCAAAAACTCCTGCAACGCCCTGACCGTCTGTGGCCGGGGAAAATCTGCCACCGCGCGCACTTTATCAGAAAGTGGAACTGCTCCTTCGGGGGAGACGCGGTGTCCCAAAAAATCGATCTGCACCACCCCGAACTGACACTTCGCTGGGTTGATTATTAACCCGTGATCTCCCAACCTTCGGAAAACTGTGGCCAGGTGTTTTTCGTGTTCGTCTTCGGACATGCTGGCTACTAAAATATCGTCCAAGTAGACGAACACGAAAGGGAGATCGCGAAGCACCGCGTCCATCATGCATTGGAACGTCTGAGCAGCCCCTTTAAGTCCGAATGGTATGCGTAAAAACTCGAATAGGCCAAACGGAGTTATTACCGCTGTTTTGGGTATGTCCTCAGCGCGCACTGGGACTTGGTGGTAACCGCGGACCAAGTCTATTTTAGAAAAAACGCGCGCCCCTGCCAAATGAACGGAAAAATCTTGGATATGTGGGATTGGGTAGCGGTCATGAGCTGTAGCGTTGTTTAACCTGCGGAAATCCCCGCAAGATCGCCATGATCCGTCGGCTTTCGGGACCATGTGCAGCGGGGAAGCCCACGGACTATTTGAACGTCTGATAATGCCCAACCTCTCCAGGTTGGTGAATTCCTCCCGCGCTATGGCTAGTTTAGCTGCGTCCAAGCGCCGAGCTTTTGCAAAAACGGGCGGTCCAGTAGTGGTAATAAAATGCTCCACCCCGTGCTTAGCGACTGTTGCCGAAAATGTGGGGACCCTGAGTGCTGGGAACTGAGTGAGCAGTGTGTGGAACTTACCGCTTGCAGCTGTGATGTTGGCTTGTGCTGTAGGCAGGGCCACTCGCGCTGTGCAGGGGATAGAATCAAAAGAAAGTGCATTAACCAAGCGCCTGTTAGCGAGATCAACCAACAAACCATGTGAGCACAGAAAATCAGCCCCCAACATATTGAAATTTACTGCTGCTACAACAAAAGTCCACTCAAATGTACGGCCATGTAGAGACAGAAGCAGAGTCTTCTCACCGAAGGTCTTAATCTCCGAGCCGTTCGCTGCTGACACCCGGGGACCTCCGGAACCAGCCAGTCTGTCCGCGTAGGAAGGCATGATGAAACTCAACTGGGAGCCTGTGTCGATGAGGAACTGCCTCCCTGAGCGTGCGTCCGATAAGTAGAGCAGCTTGTTCTCCTCCCCGAGGGCCGTGGCTGCTACCGACCCCCGGTCTTGGCGCTTCCCGAACGCCCGAACTGGCACGGTGGTACACATTTGCATGCCCTCTCTGTGAAGCGGCGATGGTAGAAACAAAGGACGTCCGATCCGCGTTCCTTGGCCCCTGCCGCCGCCGTCGTTGGTGCGTCTGGTACCGCTGCCTCTGGCCTCCTGTCATCTCCGGTCGCCGCGCTGAGTTCTGCTGCCGCAGCTGCGCGCCGCTTGGTGGCGTTGACAATCCGCTGCGCTTCTCGACCCAGCTCACGGTAGTCTCGTTGGGCCAACAGTGGCGAACTGGCCAGGGTCGCTCTCGCTGCTGACGGTATAGTCCTGAGGAAGAGGTGGGTGAAAATGAAGTGGTCATCGTCAGAGTCTTTCAACCTCAACAACTTCTCCATCAGGTTCGCGGGCATGTCATTTTCCGACTCCGTCAGCCCCAGGAGCCTCTCTGCTCGCTCCTCCGCCGAGGGGGTGAATTGCTGGATGAGTGCAGCCTTCAGCATGCCGTATTTGTCGCTGTCCGGTGGCTGGTCGATCAGGCTCTCCACATGCTGGACCGTGTTGTTGTCCAGCTTTGTGACTACGTGGTAGAATCTTGTGGCATCTACCAATATCCCCCGGAGGTTGAACTGCGCCTCAATCGCGTTGAACCAGGAGCGTGGATTGTTCTGCCAGAAGTCCGGTAGCTGGACTGTAGTGGCATTCTCTTGGCTGGGGGCTCCTGACGAGGCTGGCCCAGGGGAATTCTCCTCTTTCATGATACGTCTTAGGGTCACCAGTGTGGAAATGTGAAAATGACGAGGCAGAGTTTATCTCTCGAGTCAGTTTTATTCACATCTTCCAACATCATGAAGCAGAATAAAGAGAACAACAAAGGGAACTCTCGTCCTTAAATACCAGGACTCTTACAGTTAACAGGTCACATGTCTCACAAAACCATTGCATTATAAAGACAGCAACAATGCATCCTCTCTGCATGATATCCCACCACTATCTACAATGCATCCCCTCATTAATCCTTTAATTATATCCCACAGTCTCAAGCTTCAGGGGCTGCACGGTGGCGCAGTGGTTTAGCACTGTGACAGCACAGTTTTACCCTCGGCCGGGGGATCGCGGGGATCATGAGATCGTGGGTTCGATCCCAGCCCCCGACCAACAGTGAGCTGTGTGGAGTTTGCATGTTCTCCCCGTGTTGCGCGGGTTTACTCCGGGATTTCTCCGGTTTCCTCCCGCACACCAAAAACATGTAGGTTTAGGGCGCTCGCGCACGCAGCGACCAGCAACCGGTGGCTTGTCACCAGACTGCAAACCAAGTCTACCTACGGGTACAAATAAGTAACAAAAAAAAAAAAAAAAAAAAAAAAAAAAAAAAAAAAAAAGCTTTGCATACCAAAGCTAACTCTCCTGCAGCTTCCTGTAATAACCACAGAAACTCTGCCCTTGCTCTGGTCTAAAATGTGAGTCCAAAAGCAGGTCACGAATGTGTGTCCCCACAATACAAAACTAATGATGATCACTGGAACATAAGTAAAATCAATTTATGAGGCGATAAAATTTGCGCTCCTGTTGATCTAAATACTGATGTGCAGACTGGGAAGCCATGAGGCTTTCCCCAAATTTTTCTTTGCAGGAGAGCACTGAGATTTGATCTTTGTGGGAGATGGAGGGAGGCTGGACAGTGGGTGTGTGGGTGACGGGCTCATTGGCTGGAGGATGTGACAGGGGAAAGGACCCTTCAGTTGACAAGCATTTTCTGAAGCCAAGTAGAACAAATGACATTGCAAATGACATAAAGCACAACAATTTAAATGACTCTGACTTTAAAATGTAGTGTTCATATGACTTCACACTGCAGGATACATCTGATGCTACTCACCACATAATGGTGTGACAATATCACATTTCAGAAATGTGACAGTAATAAGGAATGTGTTTTCCCGATGCTCAGCCGTGGTCAAGCTGGGCCTGGGGACTACAGTCCACCCCATAATTTACCAAGGAATATATAAAATGAGGCATTCCTTGTACAAAATTAAGCCAAATTCTAATTAGGCAATATGCCCACCTTTCCATTGACTGAAGGAGTGTGACACAATCTTTATTCATTTACACAAATTCAATATGTCTGTGTTCAACTGGACAAACTGATCTTACTTATCAATGCTAAATCATATTAAATCTGCACAGACAGCTATATTGTTTTTCCTAGATGGAATTTGTAAATTAGTTCAAGAGACGTCACAAAAGAAGCCATGATTATTGAAACCTCATTTGGAAGGAGCTGTACTACTCACAAATTTGCATCTAAATTAACTGTGTGCAATACATAAAAGTAGTAACAAGATTCTGTTATGGTGCGGTCCTCGCGGACCGCTAATGAGATGCTATAGACCAGAAGATGAGTTTGCACATTTATTAAACAAGGACATAAACTACAAAATAATGAGCCCCGTGGGGCAAAACACAAATAAAGGCAAGACACAACACTTACATGCAATTTAGTGAGGATAGAAACGAACGCTGGAAAGAACTGGCCTCGGGCGTAGGGAAACCAGACTGACAAAGGTGAGGGTTGCAGCCCCAAGCAAACAGAGCTGCTCCCTTAAATAGGGCTTGACAGATTAATCAGCTGATGAAAGGTCATCAGCTGATAGGAATCCAGCCGTCCCGCGGAGCTTGGCTCTGACAGCTGGAAGTACCGACGAGACACTGTCATAATAAAAGCCTGGAGGCCAAGAGGTGTACCAGAGGAGAGAACGGGGAACTACCGCACAACCTGAGTGCAGACAGAGTCAGCACACGGCCCATGACAGTTTCCCCCATTCACGAGGCGGATTCCAGATGCAGTGTAACATCGAGCCCCCCCACCTGGAAGGTCAACAGGATCGCCCCAGGGAGGGAGGAGGGGGGAAAGGCCAAGGAGGGCCAGAGTCCAACCTCATCATAGAGGAAGACATAAAAAAAAACAGGAAAAAACAGGCTACAATAAAGAAAACAGAGTAAAGACAATAGGGGCCAAAAAATACAGGCACACACCCTGCACCCAAGCAAAACCTATGGGAAGAAGACAGAGAAACTCAAATGACTGCAGACAGAACACCATAAACAGTCCAATAGAGTCACAGAAAAAAAAAATCTTCATAACCCACAGAGAAAACAAGGAACTCAAATACATGCACAAAATGCAGTGTACACCCATAATACCAGGTAGGAGGGGGAAAAAAACTCATGCTATAAAGCAGTGACCAATACAATATACAGTAGTCCAGGTAATGGGCAGCCAACAGAGAAACAACCCTCAGACTACAGAGGAGGGAGAGAAAAAAAAAACACGCACTAAGGAGCGGCGAAATACACATTTCAATAACACCAGCACATCCCTAAAATTACAGAAGAGCAGAAACCCCCCCCCCACACAGGGATGACAGCAGGCAAAACACAATAGCATGGAAGCAAATAGTTCGGGGGTCTTCCTGCGTCTAACGTCCAAATCGCTGGCAGGGGAAAAAGGAAAAGTTCGAGCAGTCTATCCCAGTCCCAGGCCAGGAAAAACAGTACCTCTGGTGGCCGGAGCAGATCGCTAAACAGAGAGTTAAGTGCGTTGGGTGGCCGACCCAGAATGCTAAACAGGTGAAGCAATCTCCCAGGTGGCTGCCCCGCATCATTCAGCCACCAGGATCGCAGGGGAGAATTCGGAGACGGCTTTCCTGTAGAGAAGAATAGCAAGGGAGAGCTGAGCCGATAACGGGAAATCCCAGTTGCCCCAGATGGAAGGGAAAAGGGAACGGGAAAAGGGAAAGGGACCAGTCCGGCGTTGATCAGCGAACAATCTGCAACTCCTTCTCCGAACCCCACACGGACTGGCGCTGCGCTCCAGTTGGATCCCAAGCAGAACCATGCAGCACCCATGATGGACCCCGATTGGGCCAGAACCACACCCATGACGGACCCCAACTGGGTCAGAGCTGCACCCATGACGGACCCTAAATGGGTCAGAGCTGCACCCACAATGGACCCCGACTGGGCCGGAGCCACTCCCGTGACGGACCCCGACTGGGTCAGTGTTGCACCCATGATGGACCCCAATTGGGCGGGAACCACTCCTGTGACGGACCCCGACTGGGTCAGTGTTGCACCCATGATGGACCCCAATTGGGCCAGCGCAGCACCAAGGACGGCCTCCAAACCCGAACCTGGAACCTCCAGTACAGCGACCGGGATGGACTCCTCACTGGTGACCCTGGGAGAAGGCTCAGGAGAAGAAAAAGAACCGGGATCAGGATCACCGGCAACGACAGATCCCAGCGAGACAAGCTCGGATGCAGCGGACGGCTGCACCCGGCTCGTCTCCCTGAGAGACAGGCAAAAATGCTCCAGAATTGAGAGGAGAAAGACAAAATAGAGCACTTGCCTGATTTCGAGTTCTGTCGCTGTCCAGGACTTCGACGATCCGGGTTCTGATGGAAGAAGGTCGTCTTTTGGTTCCCACTCGGCTACGGCGGGCTCCGCAGCTGGCATGATGGTGTCCACAGTCCAGAGATTCCCTGATGCTGATGTCCACGCCGAGGGCCTGCATGGCATGGTGGCAGGGGATCCGTGACCTGCCGGGTCAGACTGTCTCTCCGCGGAAACCCAAGGATGCTTACTCGTTGGTGCAGGCTCCAAAATGCAGTCCGCCCTCCTCCTTTGCCCATGACGTGGCTGCGGGGCCGAAACCAGGTATTCCAGAGCAGCAGGCTCCTTTCTCATCCAACGGCGTAAACCTGGTGCCAAAGAACGCTCAGGCGAAGGAGACACAAAGGAAGCAGGTTCATAGTTAATTACTGCAGCAGGTGGAGGAAGCTCAGGGGACTATGAACCCCGAACTCCACCCCCAGGGGTCAGACAAGACAATTCACCCAGTGAAGGATAAGAATGAAAATGCACTTGCCTGTTCCGCTGAGGGCCGATGGAAACTGCTGCAGTGGGCTTTGTTCTTCCGTTCCCCCGCTGGATGGTGACAGAGACCCCCCCGGGCAGACGAGGAGGAGCTGTTCAACCAACATCGCTGGCGGGCCTCGCCAAAGCAGGATTCGTGGAGCTCACTGCAGCTGGGGAAAACGTCGAGGAGGAGGGAGTGACAGCCGAGGTGATCCGGGCACGGGAAGCTGACGGGACAGAGACAGATGACCCGGAGGGGGAGGCTGCTGGATTCTCCTCCTGCCGTGACACAAGAGAAACAGCTGACTGGGAGGCAGAGTTCCTACAGCGACCCGGAACTGGATCCGGACGGGGTTCTCGCTGAGGTTTTACACGGGCTTTGTGACGACAACTACCGACAGAGGGCGAGGCGAATGTTGGGTCAGGAAACCACCGCTCCTGGGCTGGAAGGGTGACAGGAGTTGGATCCCGAGGCGAGGAGCGGGGATGCCTCACTGTTGGCCTCCTGCCGGAGTTTACCCCCAGTCCGTAGGTCTCCTCCAGTCCGTAGGTCTCCTCCCTCGTCGGGACGGCTGTATTTGGGGAAGGAGATGAGGGTTCCTTGGCTGCCTTCACGGCCGCTCTCAATCAGTTCACGCTGGGCCACAATCCATGCCACTCTCTCCTTCCCCTCCGAAAAGGAGGTAAGGTGATATTTTAACAATGTCCTCTGGGTGAGTTCCAGGTGCTCGTATGCTGCATAGGTGGGCATGAGGCGACGGGCTTCAGACAGGTAGCCATCAATCTCCTCAACCCACTCGGGGCAATAGTCTCACACGAAAGCAGGCATGCTAACGGGCAAAAAGAGCACCCAGGGAAGGGGAAAAACACAAGCACACCGCAAAACTCACGGTGACTGGCGTCTCTTTTTGGCTGCGACCTACTGTTATGGTGCGGTCCTTGCGGACCGCTAATAAGATGCTATAGACCAGCCGATGAGTTTGCACATTTATTAAACAAGGACATAAACTACAAAATAATGAGCCTCTTGGGGCAAAACACAAATAAAAGCAAGACACAACACTTACATACAATTTAGCGAGGATAGAACCGAACACTGGAAAGAACTGGCCTCGGGCGTAGGGAAACCAGACTGACAAAGGCGAGGGTCGCAGCCCCAAGCAAACAGAGCTGCTCCCTTAAATAGGGCTTGACAAATTAATCAGCTAATGAAAGGTCATCAGCTGATAGGAATCCAGCTGTCCCGCGGAGCTTGGCTCTGACAGCCGGAAGCACCGCCGAGACGCTGTCATAATAAAAGCCTGGAGGCCAAGAGGTGCGCCAGAGGAGAGAACGGGGAACTGCCGCACAACCCGAGTGCAGACAGAGTCAGCACACGGACCGTGACAGATTCTTTCTGGTAAAAAGACACTACCCATCAAGCAAATACCCTGTAACTTTGATGCATGTGCGTCTCCATGCACCAAAGGGGAGTACCAAAGACATTAATTAGAAAAATAATTAGCAATCCTCAGAAAAATAGATAATACAGTGATCCCTCGCTACTCCGCATTTCACCTTTCGCGCCCTCAGTGCATCGCGGATTTTTCAAAAATATTCATCAAAAATTCAAAATTGAGAAAAAATGGCACGAAAGTTGCCCGGGCGCTAGCAGAAGGCAGGGAGACTACATTAGAACATCAGGTATCAACACGGAGAGCCCGCACAACTCAAAATCCACCTCTCTGACCACCGCTCCACTCCTCTCCGCCCACCTCTTCACCGCTCGGGAATCTCGCAAGCTGATTGGCCGAGATGTTTTACCTTGCAAGCTGATTGGCCGAGACGTTTTACCCAGCTTCTCTCCCTGCCGAGCACACATACCCAGCGAAGGAAGACCGCATTCATTGTTCTTTATCGCTCGTGTTGCTTAGTGGCACTTTTCGCTGTTCTCTTGTGCCTTTTTGTGCAAAATAGTGCTTGTGACGCCCTTGGGGGGGGGGTGACGCTACTTCGCGGTTTTTCACTTTTCGCGATCGGTTCTGGTCCCCATTAAACGCGATAAGTGAGGGATCACTGTACATAAAAATTATCAATAGATGATCAAAAATGAAGAGAAAAATATAAATGAAACTGCATGGTAATGAAATCACAACATTTAACAGGAAAAGTTAAAAGTTACATCAATAAATTTACAGATATTTAAGAAAATATCTGTAGATCTGTAGATTATTGTATAGGAAATATCATGTTTATAAGGAACAAGGTAAACTGATAAGGAAGAAAACCATGCAAATTTATGAGAAAAGTTCCAAATGTCTAAGAAAGGTCCAATTTGTGCTGAATTTATGTTTTACTGTGGGACTTAATTTAGAATCTACTATAAAGACAATACAGATTCCCACTCAATTAAGGGAACAATGCTTTAGGGAGCTCAAAGCAAAATAATTTGATCTGGGGCACGTAAGGACCAGGAGGGCATTTGGTGCTCCCATACGGGTAAGATCGCTGCTTTAGCAGCTTTGCTTCTTTTGCTATGCAAGGAAACTCACTCTGTAGGTCACAGACGACACAAGGACCTACATGATCAGATCTCTTGACACTGGTGGCACCCACACCTCGCTGATATTTGTTAATATTATGTAAATACTTGTTCCATTTGTACCGAATACAATCCACGACCAACAATGAAGTTGGGAATGGGAGCATTCCCTGTTCCTCCGTACTCGTGGGCCGAAATCGTGATTGATTTTGTGGATATGCGCCCAGAACATAGGGTGCAGGGGAATCGATATATGTTGGTGGCAGTGGATTCCTTCACCTGTTGGGTGGAAGCAAAACCATGTAAAGCTGGTACTTCTCAGACCGTCATAGACTGGCTAGTCTATGACCTCATTCCAAGATTTGGTGTGCCAGCGGTGATCCACTCTGATAATGGCACACACTTCACCTCAGAACAGGTGCAGGAGGTGGAACAATACTTTGGCATTCACAGGGCTCTCGGATGCTCCTATCATGCTGCTTCTCAAGGCTTAGTAGAGCGTATGAACCAAACGTTGAAAACCACACTGGCCAAAATCTGTGCTGACTCTAGTTTGTCTTGGGTCAAGGCACTTCCTTTGGCTCTATTTACAATCAGACAGAGCCCTTCACGCAGTGGTCTTACGCCACATGAGTTGATAACAGGCAGAAAAATGCCTTGCCCTTTGACAGATGGTGTACGATCAGGGTCCACAGCGGATTTGGACCTACAAGAACGAGAATTTTCTGACTATATTGAACAGTTACGCTTAGCTGTCCAGTTTCTCACACCTCTCCAACAGGATGATCTTCTTCGGGAATTCCAAGGACCTGACCAGCCTACCATCGCTCTGGGTGACTATGTCTACAGGAAGAACTTCACGAGGATTTGGAGTGCCCCTCGCCTTGTTGGCCCAATAAGGTTTATGACTCAACATCGCATGCACTCCGTGTCTATTTAGACAAAGCTGAAAAGAAATTGAGCAGGTACTGGCACAAATCCCATTGTATCAAGTGCCCAGTGCCTCCTGGAACTCGGACATTGGCTGAAGTCCGTGAGTCCATAGCCTTTCAGGCTTTTTTGGAATCTGAACAGATGCAAAAAGATGCAAAAATAGATAAGCTGTTAGTATAGATAATCTGTAAGTATGCCATCTATTGGAACAAACAGAAGCAGAGTCCGGAGAATGTTGATGCAAACAGAAGTAGGCGTCATTTTGTTTAGCTTGACAGTCAGTTTACCTTTTATTATGCATGATATCAGAAGGGAACATGAAGGACTTACTCCACCCAGCCAACTGCCACATCATAAACTTTGAATAAATTAAGAGCCCAATCCGGCATAAGTGATTCCCTGGGAGGTTGGTTTGGCAGCGTATTTGGCAAATGGGGAAAAATAATTCAAGGGGTCCTTGTAAGCATTATCATTAGTTTATTGATCTTTGTCTTCTGTGGATGTTGTTGTATTCCCATAATTAAACAACTTGTTGAAAGAACTATTTCAGCAGATTTCTCTTGCAAGGATCCTCCTCTATACCAAGGTGTCCAAGAAGCTGCCCACTTGCTTTCCAACTGCGAGGATGGCAATGAAGTTGTGCCACGACTGGACCTGGACAAGGACTTTTGAAGACGCACTGGAAATAGTTTAGGATCTGCAATAGAGTCTACAATGCACACCTACATGATGTTAAGATTTGCTTCACTGTGCCTCTGCCCCACAGGTTTCTTTTGTGAGATATGATTCATGGGATGCAGATGCATATAGGGGGATAGATTATTTTGATATATTTTACACATATAGAAATGTTAGCCATATTGACCCACAATGTTTGCACCACACCTGATGCCACCGGAGAGATGGCGACCTGAAGGGGGCAGGTCCACGTGACTGCTGGAAGGGGACATCAGTTACATATAGAAACTTAGAAACACTACACTCAGGGGTTAGAGCATGGTTATGAGATGGGTTTATGCCCATCTTAACAGAGGGAGATGCAAAAACGCGAATATAAGCTGCTATTAAGTTAGTGAAGTGCCCATCAGGACACCTCAACAGGGGGAATTGTTAGTAAATTTCTATGATGCCCTTGTCTGTCTGAGAATGTTGGTTATTCTGCAACTATGTTTCTCCAACCTTCATCCTGCTTGATTTGAGAATGTCAGTTATTCTGTAACTATGGTTTCATCCTTTATCCTGCTTGCTTTGCACGCCACACTGCCACCTTTAGATTACACCCAAGGATTCCCTCACTGAAACCAGATAGAATCAGCTCTGCCTCAGCTGAGTTGGCACATAGTAGAAGGACGCTGAAAAACGTGAGGGGAGCCCTCCCTCCTGCGTGAGGGAGTGGCAGAATGTCAAGCGGTGGCCCTCGCGAGCCACTATAAGATGCCAAAAGTCACCGGTGAGGTTTGCATTGATGTTTTAATCACAAACACAAGATAACATACAGGTAATAGAAAGTAATGAGCCATGGGGGGCTAAAACACACTGTGACAATAACCATCGAAGACAGGGAATAATGGGAACATAAGATAACGCACTTACAGTCACAGAGGAGGAATAGTCAATGAATGAACAGAGGGATGCGCCCACAGTGGCGCCCACAGTGGTCGCCATGGTGTTTCGCTGCCCTTTAATTTTTTAAATTTGTTTGTTTCTGTTCATCGATTGTGTGTCTGCCAGCTCATACATCCGGGAAGAATTATTAAATATCAGGACTCTCACTCCCACGGACCTTCTCCCAGTATTTTTAGCTCCTGCCACCGATCTGATTCATTGTTTGGCTCAAACAGTAAGACGGCGAAAAAGAGGAAAGTGAGGGGGGATTCTCGCTCGGCTGCGAAGGAGAGGCATGCGAACAGCCTTGCCTGGCATATTTCTATCCAATGCCAATTCTCTCTTGAACAAGGTAGAAGAATTAAGACTGCTGATGCGATTTAAGGACCTCACTTCCTCGTCTGTCATCTGTTTCTCTGAGACCTGGCTTAAAGGGAACATACTGGACAGCGCGATCAGCCTCGAGGGATTTCAGCTGTTTCGTGCTGATCGCGTCACAGAGCTCTCCGGTAAGTCTATTGGAGGAGGAGTCTGCTTCTACATTAACAGCAGCTGGTGCTCTGATGTAACGGTGATTTCACAACACTGTTCTACCGATCTAGAATTTCTCTCTATCAACTGCAAGCCATTTTATTCCCCGTGGGAGTTCGCATCATTTTTTTTGATCGCTGTGTACGCCCCTCCCGACGCGGACGCGCGCGTGGCCCAGCACACGCTCACAGATCACATCCTACATGCGAAGCGGACTTTTCCAGACTCCCTGGTTATTGTGGTAGGCGACTTTAACCAGAGCAATCTGAGTCACGAGCTCCCCCGATACAAACAGTTTATTAAATGTCCAACCAGAGGTGAGAACACACTAGATCACTGTTACACTACAGTGAAAGACGCATATCGTGCTGTTCCCCGCGCTGCGCTCAGACTATCTGATCACGTGATGGTCCACCTCATCCCCACATACAGACAGAGACTGAAACTCACTAAACCTGTTGTGACCACCACGAAGAAATTGACCAGTGAAGCTGGAGAGAATCTGAACACATGCATGGAAATAACTGACTGGGACATGTTTAAAGGAGCCACACATGATCTTAATGAGTACACGGACACTGTGAATTCATATATCAACTTCTGTGAGGAGAGCATTCTCCCATCGCGCACCAGGGTGAGGTACTCTAATGATAAGCCCTGGTTCACTGCCAAGCTCAGACAGATCAGGAAGGAGAAGGAAGCAGCGTTGAAAAGTGGAGACAGGGACTGCTACAGAGAGGTCAAATATCGGTTTAACAGAGAGCTGAGGAGAGCTAAATCTGTGTATTCTGAGAGACTCCAGCAGCAGTTCACTGCTAATGACTCGGCTTCTGTGTGGAGAGGACTAAGGCAAATCACCAACTATCGGCCTCAGGCTTCTAAAGGTCAGGATGACAAAGCCCTTTGTCAAAAACTGTCCCAACATTACGCCCGTTTTGACACCTCGTCAGCTGTGTCCAACTCCCCCACTCCACCCAGCTCCACTGCCTCCTCGGCCCCTAATTCATCAAAAGTGGTCCCCCCCTCCTCCTCCTCCTCCCCCCCTGCCCTTGTCATCAGTGAGCAGGACGTGCACAGACAGTTCTCCAGACTGAACCCGCGCAAGGCCCCCGGGCCGGACGGTGTGTCTCCCTCCACCCTGAGACACTGTGCGAAACAGCTGGCTCCTGTCTTCACAGACATTTTTAACACCTCCCTTAAGCAATGTCACGTGCCGACCTGCCTCAAATCCTCCACCATCATCCCTGTCCCCAAGAAGCCACGGATCACTGGACTTAACGACTACAGACCTGTAGCGCTCACCTCTGTAGTCATGAAGTCCTTTGAGCGCCTGGTCCTGTCTCACCTCAAGTCCATCACCACTCCCCTCCTGGACCCGCTGCAGTTTGCCTACCGTGCCAACAGGTCTGTGGACAACGCAGTCAACCTGGCCCTCCACTCCATCCTGCAGCACCTGGACTCCCCAGGAACCTACGCCAGGATTCTGTTTGTGGACTTCAGCTCTGCATTTAACACCATCCACCCCGCTCTGCTCCAGGACAAGCTGTCCCTGCTCGATGTGCCTGACTCCCTCTGCAGGTGGATCACCGACTTCCTGACGGACCGGAGGCAGCATGTGCGGCTGGGGAAGTCTGTCTCGGACTCTGTTAGCATCAGAATCGGATCACCCCAGGGCTGTGTACTTTCCCCCCTACTCTTCTCCCTTTATACCAACTCCTGCACCTCCTCCCACCAGTCTGTTAAGCTGATTAAGTTTGCGGATGACACCACCCTCATCGGGCTCATCTCCAACGGCGACGAGTCCGTCTACAGGAAAGAGGTGGCCCAGCTGGTGTCCTGGTGCAGCCACAACAACCTGCAGCTGAACGCTCTGAAGACAGCGGAGATGATTGTGGACTTCAGGAAAGTCACAACCCCCCTGCCCCCCCTCACCATCACAGGCTCTCCCATCACCATTGCAGATTCCTTCCGCGTCTTGGGCACCACCATCACCCGGGACCTCAAATGGGAGCCGACCATCAGCTCCCTCATCAAAAAGGCCCAGCAGAGGATGTTCTTTCTACGGCAGCTGAGGAAGCTCAAGCTACCCACCAAGATGTTAGTGCAGTTCTACACGGCCATCATCGAGTCCATCCTCACCTCCTCCATAACCGTGTGGTACGCAGGGGCCACTGCCAGGGACAGACTAAGGCTGCAGCGCGTCGTGCGCACTGCTGAGAAGGTGATCGGCTGCAAGCTCCCATCTCTCCAGGACCTGTACATCTCCAGGACCCGGAGGCGTGCTGGCCGGATCATAGCCGATCCTTCACACCCTGGTCACGTACTGTTTGCCCCCCTCCCCTCAGGTAGAAGACTTCGGTCCATTCAGACTAAAACCTCCCGGCACATGAATAGCTTTTTCCCCTCTGCCATCAGACTGCTGAACATTAAGTGACTTATTGACTCTCGTGCACTATGTACAGCAGCTCAACCAGACTCATGACATTCATCACTGTTTTTCTGTTGCATTATCAACTGCACTGTGGTACCCCATATTATCTGCTACTTGCTAATTTATTTAAAACTGCCTTGACTAGTAATACTCATTATTACTATTATTATTATTATTATTATTATTATTATTATTATTATTATTATTATTATTATTACTTATTTTTCTACACTTATTGCATGTTTTTAATCCTTTAGTTTTTTAGTTTATCTCTTTATCATGTTTTTAATGTTGCAGCATAGCACCGAGACAAATTCCTAGTTTGTGTACTACATGAACAATGGCAATAAATCTGATTCTGATTCTGATTCTGATTCTGATTCTGATTCTGGGATGCTCCAATAACGTTTGACCGTGAACAGATTCTGACGAGACTGCCGCACATTTCACTCCCAATTGCCTGAACCACAATTCAAAAGCATTGTCTGATTTTCATTGGTTAATTTTCATAGAATTTTAATTTATTACCACTTTTGTCAGATTCAAGTTATTTCTGTGACCATTGTGGGTTTTTCTTTCATTAACAGAGGAGTACCAACAATTTTGTCCATGTCTGTAGCTAAATAAATAAATAAATAAATTAGACCTTGGCCATTCGTGAATCTCTTATTGACTCCTCCTTGTTCTTCTCAGGGAAGCAGAAGAAGAGAGTAGGCTTTATGGCAGCATGCCACTGGCTATGTGATTAGTTCACAGGGGACAGTGCAGATACAAAAAACAAGCAATATTCATCTCAAAGGGAAACCCTTAAATCCATCCATGTGATTGTGGAAGGAAACCCAAGTGAACAACATGCAATCTCTACACATACAGGAAAATGTTGCGTCTAAAATACCTTAACCCCCAGTTCTTTTATATGAAGGCCAAATAACCAGACTGAGAGATGAAGTATACTTTCACTTATTTTACTGAAAGTGAGATATGGATACAGGCAGCGCTGGAACACAGATCTTTAGGAAAATACCCCAAGAGAGTGTTGCTAAAAAAGTGGGCCCTATAGTTTTTATAAAGCTTAACCACTCCCTCATGCAAGAGGGAGGGGTTTTTCCTCAGTGTATCAGTACATTTCCGCTTATATGACAGTTCGGCTGTGTACAGAACTGATTCTGACTGGTTTCAGCGAATGAATTATAGGGTGTAACCTAAATTCTGCAATGTAGCATGTGAAGCAAGCAGATAAAGAAGTATGAGCAAGACAGGCCAATCATGTCATTTTACCATCAAAAACAAACACACATCTGTCTCTCTGATGGACAAACATACTTTAAATGCCCCAGGCATCATGCACTGTGGATGAAAGCAGGACACATGCATGCAGATATGCAGACAACAGAGGGTCACATTACATTATGAATGCATTGCATTGCACACGGGAAGGAGTCTTCGTTTTGTATTTTTTTCTATTGTTATTTCAGGAAAGCTAATCTACCATGTCGTGCTTTTGGGAGACCTTATGGCATTTGAAAATGTTTATTCTTTTAGATAAAGGAAAATCTTTGCGTAAATGTTGTTTGTCTAGGTTGGTTTCCAACAGGGATCAGCTTATATATCTTCAGAACTCATACAGATAATTAATGGCACAGGATATCGAGCCAGTAAAATATACAACCATAGTCTCAAACACCCATCCATACATCCATACATCCATCTTCTACCGCTTACTCCTTTTTGGGTCGTGGGGGTGGGGGGTGCTGGAGCCTATCCCAGCATCTTTGGGCGAGAGGCAGGGTACACCCTGAACATACTGTATCGCCAGTCCATTACAGGGCCAACACAGAGAGACAGACAACCATTAACTCTCACATTCATGCCTAAAGACAATTTAAAACCCCCAGTTGATGCCAGTTAATCTAACCTGCATGTCTTTGGCCTGTGGGAGGAAACCGGAGTACCCGGAGTAAACCTAAGCAGACATGGGGTGAACATGCAAACTCCACACAGAGTAGCCTCAAAACATTTAAATAAAACACAAAACTATGTATCAGGTTTCATAAACTCCACTATTTGAAAGCAGGTTATCAGTAACACTTCACAGTAAGGGTCGTCTATAAAGTATATTCAAATAGTTTATAAGTAGAATAATAATTAAGATACAAGTGCTTTATAAATCCCAAAACTATTAATGAGTGGGGAATGGGGGAGAGAATTGAAGGGATCTGAAGTGGTCGGAAGGGGTGGTGGTGAGGGAGTGGGGAGGGGTAGAGAAAGAAAGAAAAACAAAGGTGAGAAAACACAAGAAACAACTGTTTCTTCTAAGATCTCAGCATGAGCCTTATACAGTGCATCCAGAAAGTATTCACAGTGCTTCACTTTTTCCACATTTTGTTATAGCCTTATTCCAAAATGTATTAAATTCATTTTTTCCTCAAAATTCTACACACAATACCCCATAATGACAACGTGAAAAAGGGTTTTTTTTTAGATTTTTGCAAATTTATTAAAAATAAAAAAATTAAGAAATCATGTGTACATAAGTATTCATAGCCTTTGCTCAATACTTTGTTGATGCACCTTTGGCAGCAATTACAGCCTCAAGTCTTTCTGAATATGATTCCACAAGCTTGGCACACCTATCTTTGGGCAGTTTTGCAAATTCCTCTTTGCAGAGCTTCTCAAGATCCATCAGGTTGGATGGGAAGCGTTGCTGCACAGCCATTTTCAGATCTCTTCAGAGATGTTCAATTGGATTCAAGTCTGGGCTCTGGCTGGGCTACTCAAGGACATTCACAAAGTTGTCCTGAAGCCACTCCTTTGATATCTTGGCTGTGTGCTTAGGGTTGTTGTCCTGCCAAAAGATGAACCGTCACCCCAGTACGAGGTCAAGAGTGCTCTGGAGCAGGTTTTCATCCAGGATGTCTCTGTACATTGTTGCATTCATCTTTCCCTCTATCCTGACTAGTCTCCCAGTTCCTGCCACTGAAAAACATCCCCACAGCATGATGCTGCCACCACCATGCTTCACTTTAGGGATGGTATTGGCCTGGTGATGAGGGGTGCCTGGTTTCCTCCAAACATGATGTCTGACATTCACACCAAAGAGTTCAATCTTTGTCTCATCAGACCAGAGAATTTTGTTTCTCATGGTCTGAGAGTCCTTCAGATGCCTTTTGGCAAACTCCAGGTGGGCTGTCATGTGCCTTTTACTAAGGAGTGGCTTCCGTCTGGCCACTCTACCGTACAGGCCTGATTGGTGGATTGCTGCAGAGATGGTTGTCCTTCTGGAAGGTTCTTCTCTCTCCACAGAGGAACACTGGAGCTCTGATAGAGTGACCTTTGGGTTTTTGGTCACCTACCTGATTAAGGCCCCTCTCCCCCGATTGCTCAGTTTAGATGACTGGCCAGCTCTAGGAAGAGTCCTGGTGGTTCTGAACTTTTTCCATATATGGATGATGGAGGCCACTGTGCTCATTGGGACCTTCAAAGCAGCAGAAATTTTTCTGTACCCTTCCCCAGATTTGTGTCTCAAGAGAATCCTGCCTCAGAGGTCTACAGACAATTCCTTTGACTTCATGCTTGGTTTGTGCTTCGACATGCACTGTCGCCTGTGGGACCTTATATAGACAGGTGTGTGCCTTTCCAAATCATGTCCAATCAACTGAATTTACCACAGGTGGACTCCAATTAAGCTGTAGAAACATCTCAAGGATGATCAGTGGAAACTGGATGCACCTGTGCTCAATTTTGAGCTTCATGGCAAAGGCTGTGAATACTTATGTACATGTGATTTCTTAGTTTTTATTTTTAATAAATTTGCAAAAATCTCAAAAAATTTTTTCACATTGTCATTATGGGGTATTGTGTATACAATTTTGAGGGAAAAAATGAATTTAATCCATTTTTGAATAAGGCTGTAAAAAAACAAAATGTGGAAAGTAAATGCTGTGAATACTTTCCGGATGCACTGTATCTGTACCTGAGGAGAACAGATACTGTAGACGTGTGTGTGTGTGTGTGTGTGTGTGTGGTTTGCCAGGAAACATGCATAAAAGAGGGTAGCGATGCCCACCTCGGGACTGTGAACAGGCAAGACAGCACTCGACATCTCCCGCACAGCCCTCTCATGTCTCTGTCTGTTGTGTCCTGCTTCTGGGTCTAGTCCTTGTGTAAACATTACATTTACAATAATTTGTAATTCCTCAAGCTTATACTATGAATTAGCTTATACATGGTTTATCCCCTCTTCACATTGCTAAAAAAAAAAGATAAATTCCTTTATTAGGCAGAAAAAATCTAATTTAATCAATTTACTGCAATGTCTGTTAGCAGGCTATATTATTTTACCACTGTGTTTTAATTAAAGATACTGTTTGAAACCTTTGGAAACTTGGGTTTTTGTAGTACTTTATTGCATCTAAATGAAGCCTCTTGTAGCCCCTTTCATCCCATTCATGTTGAAGGAAACAGCAAAAAGATCCAATTTAACCAATATACATGACCCACTGGCAAATGTAATTCCTTTTTAAAAGGCATTTCTAGATTGTCACTTGCACTTCAAATTGCTTTTTATTTTGTTTGAGTGTACATGTATCAAATCAAATCAAGTTTATTGTCATATGCACAGTAAGGAAACACGTTTCCCTGTTCAATGAAAATCTTCCTTTGCTTTCTACTATGCATCATGTTAAGTGTTAAAACGGAACTACAGTCGAGAGCACTCAGAGAGCACATGCCTCTGAGAAGGCCCTATCTCTCAGAATGCTGATTTGTTTGTATGTTTGTCTGTTTGTTAGCAGAATCATGCAAAAACTGCTCTACAGATTTTGATGAAATTTTCCCCAGAGGTGGCCCCTGGGCTATGGATGAAACCATTAGATTTTGGAGGTGATTAGGGGTAGGATGTGGATTCCAAAACACTTTTCACTTTGTTTAACATTACAATAGTGCCTTGGCAGAGGTATGCACTCTGAGTGCCCTCTGTTTGTTTACATACCATGAGTGCATACCTCCACCAAGGCCTTCTCTGGCAATGTTTAAGAAAGTGAAAAAGTGATCCTGAATTGGCATCCTGATCCGGGCCACCTGCAGAATAAAAAGAGTTCATCTGTAGCCCAAGGGCCACCTCTGGTGAAAATTTCATCAGAATCCATCCAGTAGTTTTTGCATAACACTGCTCACAATCAAACAGACAGACAAACATTAAAATAATTACTTCCTTGGCATGAGTTAATTAAGACTGACGCTATTTCAGTTTAACAGATGAAAAGTAGGTATAACCTCTATGATAAAGCAGACGGCGAACTATAAACCTTTGAAACGATTATTTCACTAACACCTCCAGGGTTTCCCTAAAGAATGTAGGAACATTTAGAATATAGGAAGGTTTCTACTTTTCCATTAGAGGGATACCTCATCATGTTTTCTTTGCAGTAGGAGAACCCTAAGCAGCTCTGCTTTTCATTCTCTTTACTAAAACGTGACCTTTTCACACAGTCATGTTGGAGCAGCATGGCACCGTTTCCATTACAGGCAGAAGGGCACTCACAGGGCACCTTATATGGCACAGTATCATTTTACTTCATCATGAAAGCGATTTCATTAAATTTGAAATGTAAAAAAATAATTAATTGAGCAATTTCTGGGCACACATTTATTTGAATATTTTATTTCAAAATTGTATCGGACATATTCAGGTATTGCTCTAATTAAAAAAAATAGCAGAAAGCTACACCTTTGACTTTCAGTTTTCTACACACATATATAGGCCTATATATTGTTTTATGTTGTGGAGTGTGTGAAATAAGAGGCAGATTCATGGACAGACTGTTTATTACACACTTCACATCTCTCAAGCACAGAACAGACTGAATGATTACAGCAAGCTCTCTCCTCTTTTCCCCAAATCACTCTTCACACATCTACATGGAAGTTTCTGATCACACAGCATGACATTTACATCACACTGCCTTCAACCCCGTATGTCTCTGACTCCTTGTGGCTATATGCCCAGGAACTCCCTGGGCATTGTTCTCCCATGCTTATTCACTGTCTCTGTCTGAGGTGCTAAATAATCTGACTTCCCCAAGGTCCTACACTGCCCCCCCCCCCCAGCATCTTAAGACAGAACATCAGTCCACACTCTCTTTTGGCTTCAGTCTCCTCCCATATCTGCTGTCACTGGGGTTTACCGCCTCCGTGGCGCTGCTGTGCCGGTGGGGGGCTGCTGGGAGTGTGTCTGACTGCGGGTGAGCCGTGGCGAGGGGGGGGGGAACTTCACTCTGTACGTGTGGCTGCTCTGGTGAATCGTTTCCCTAGGGAGCTCTCCGTGGGGGTCTTCCACGTCGAGGGGCCCTAGCCAACAGCACCTGCTCGTCCGCCACTACAAAGGCGGGTTTGAGTCTGTCTATGCCAATTTTCTCCCGTCTACCCCCCAAGTCTAGCAAAAAATGCTTATCCCCTGTTTCCAACACTCTGAACGGTCCATCATAGGGTGGGCGCAATGGAGGGCGGTGGGCGTCGTGTCTGACGAACACGAACTCCGCGTTCTTCAAAGTTTTAGGCACGAAAGCACGCGGAAAACAGTGGTGGGCAGGGCCCGGCAGCGTGCCTGTGTTTGCGCTACGCTGCAAAAGCTGAGACGGGCAGCTGTCCAGAGCGGGATTATCTGGCAGAAATTCCCCAGGCAGCCGTAGGGGCTGCGCAAAAACAAGCTCTGCCGGGGAAGCTTCCAAATCCTCTTTTGGCGCGGAGTGCAACCCCAGTAAAACCCACGGCAACCTGTCCACCCAATTTGCATCCGTCAGTGAAGCCCTGAGTGCTGCTTTCAGTGATCTATGAAAACGCTCGCATAACCCGTTGGCCTGTGGGTTGTACGCGGTTGTGCGATGAATTGCAACCTCCAGGCTGCGGGCCATCGTGGACCAGAGTTCGGAAACAAAATGAGGGCCCCTGTCGGACGTAATGTCCGACGGGACTCCGAAACGCACCACCCATGCTGTTAAAAAAGCGCGTGCTACGTCTGTGGACGTGGTTGCCGCCAGCAGGACTGCTTCTGGCCAGCGCGTGGTGTGGTCCACCATTGTCAGGAGGTGCATGCACCCCTGTGATGGTGGGAGGGGGCCCACGAGGTCCACGTGAACATGGTCGAACCTCTTAGCCGGTACCCGAAACAGCTCCAAGGGAGCCTTCGTGTGTCTGTGTACCTTGGCTCGTTGGCACGCCACGCAGGCTGCAGCCCATTCTTTCACTTGTTTGCGTAGGTTCGGCCACACGAACTTCTCTCCCACCATTTTGACTGACGCGCGGACTCCTGGGTGCACAAGAGTGTGAACCGACTCAAACACACGGCGGCACCACGCGACCGGGACCACTGGACGCGGGCGTCCCATGGAGACATCGCAGATTGGGGGGGCATGCCGTCTTGCAGCTCCCTGCTCTCCAGCCTTAACCCTGTTGGTCCAGACTGGAGCGCGCGCACGTCTGCATCGCTAATCTGCTCCGCGGCCATGGCTGCGTAATCTATCCCCACGTAGACTGGGGCCACCACGGCGCGCGAGAGGCAGTCCGCCACCACATTCAGTTTACCCGACACATGCTGAATATCGGTAGTAAACTCTGAGATCGCGGCCAGCTGTCTTTGCTGCCGGCCCGACCACGGTTCTGAAACCTTGGCCATCGCGAACGTTTGTGGTTTGTGGTCCACGAACGCGGTGAAGCTGCTCCCTTCCAGCCAGAACTGGAAGTGGCGTATGGCCAGGTGGAGGGCCAGCAACTCCCTGTCAAACGCGTTGTATTTACGTTCGCTGTCGTGCAAAGTTCTGCTGAAAAAGGCGAGCGGCTGCCAAGCCCCGGCGATGCGCTGCTCCATGACAGCCCCTATGGCCACGTCTGAAGCGTCGGCGGTGAGCGCTATCCGGGCCGCCGGGTCCGGATGTGCCAGCAGTGCGGCGTTTGCCAGGGCTGCTTTGACCTCCGAGAATGCCCGCTCTCGCTCCAGGGTCCATTCGACCCCATCCGTGGGTTTCTGTCTCTTGAGCGCGGCGTACAATGGTTGCATGAGCCGCGCCGCGCGGGGAAGGAAACGGTTATAAAAGTTCACCATCCCCCAAAATTCCTGCAGCTCCCTGACCGTCTGAGGCCGGGGAAAATCCGCCACGGCGCGCACTTTGACGGGCAACGGGATCGCTCCTTCCGGAGAGACGCGGTGCCCCAAAAAATCAATCTCCGTCACGCCGAACTGGCATTTCGCATGGTTGATTATTAACCCGTGCTCCTCCAACCTCCGGAAAACCATCCTGAGGTGGGTTTCGTGTTCGTCTTCGGATGCACTGGCTACCAGGATATCGTCCAGGTAGACGAACATGAACGGGAGATCGCGCAGCACTGCATCCATCATGCACTGGAACGTCTGTGCCGCTCCTTTTTTTTTTTTTGTAGCTTAAGATTTTTATTCATTTTTCATTATATATATTGCATTCAGATCACAGTCTACATTTAAAAAAAAAACAAAGGGGCTAGAGTAAAAAAGAAAAAGAAAAAAAAAAAAAAAAGGGGGGGGGGACAAATGTTGGAGCATCAAGTTTTTAGTTTCCATCTCTTAATTCTTCTGGTTTTTCCAGCGTCTTTGGTTATTCTTTCAATATCTGTCTCGTTGTTGCACTTTGTAGTGTGTCCATTTCCGCCATTTTTTTTCCCATAGTCCTTCTTGCATTCTTTGTCGATATGTTAGTTTTTCCATCATACGTATGTCCTCAATAATGTCAGTCCATTGCTCTTGGTCAGGAAGAACTTCTGATCGCCATTTTTTTGTGATAGTTTTTTTACATGCAATCAACAAGATTTTAACTAGATATCTGTCCTCAGCCTGTATAACATTGTCTCTTTTAAGATCACATAGGTACATCAAGTTACAGTTCATTGGTATATTATATCCTAATATCCTCTGTATTGTCACATGCATAGATTTCCAGAATGATGAGATTTTGCAGCATTTCCAAAACATATGCGAGTGGTCTGCATTTTGAGCCCCACATCCCCTCCAGCATATAGATTGGGTATTTGTATACTTTCCTTGAATCTGTGGTGTAATGAAAAAGCGAATCAGGTTTTTCCATCCAAATTCCCTCCATGTTCTTGAATTTGTTGACGTGTGTTGTGTTTTCCATATTTCCTGCCAGCTTTCTTCTGTTATGTTTAAATTGAGCTCTTTCTCCCATTTCTCCTTTATATAGTTACTTGAATGATTGTTTGCCATAAGTTTCTGATATAGCTTTGAAATAATTCTTGTTTTATTTCCTGTATATGAGCTTAAAATGAATTGTATAATCTCGCTCACATCTGTTTGGAGGTTATGCCTAATCTTCTTCATATAATAGTCTCTCATCTGCAGATATCTGAAGAATTCCGATCTTTCTAGTTTAAATTTTCTTCTGATGTTTACAAAGCTCCCGAGATCTTTTTTTCCGATATTGCCCCATGCTGTGATTCCCTTGTTCACCAGATTTTTGTATCCCCTATCTTGTTTTGCCGGTTCAAACTGACTGTCAAATGCTACCCATTTCAATAGTTTTATGTCTTCCTTTATATTATACTTTTATACTATTTTATACCACAGTTCTAAAGTAAATTTAGTGATTGGGTCTATTTGTTTGATTTGCTTATATGCATCTTTATCTCCTATTATGCTTTGTACTGGGAGTCCCTCAATTTCCTTTTCCATTTCTTTCCATTTTGCCTCATATCCCTCGTCGCACCAACATATGATATATCTTATTTGTGCTGAGTAGTAATATTCCTTTAGACTCGGTAGGCCCATGCCTCCTTTCTCTTTTGGTAACTGGAGAGTTTTATATTTCACTCTTGGTTTTTTACCTCCCCAAACAAATCTCGATATCATCCTGTCCCACTTTGAGAATTGGGCATCTGGAATCTCTGTTGGTATAGCCTGGAAGAGGTAAAGTAATCTAGGTTGTATGCTGATTTTGACTGTCTCAATTTTTGAATTCAGATCCATATTTAAGATTGACCATCTATCAATATCTTTTTTTATTTCTTGTTCCAACCTATCATAGTTTGCTTTATAGATTTTGCTTAGATCTTTAGGTATGTTCACTCCAAGGTATTTTATTTCTTTTTGTTTCCAGTTTAGTTTGATCTTATCAGTTATCTGGTTTAGAGGGTTATAGTGGAATGTCAGTATTTGTGTTTTTGTTATGTTTATCTTGTATCCTGATAATTTTCCAAAATTTTCTATCAAGTTCATCATTTCCATTATTGATTCATCTGGTTGTTCAAGGTAAACTATAATATCGTCTGCAAATAGCCCAATCTTGTGTTCCGCCCCCTTTATTGTTACACCTTTTAATTTCTTATTTTGTCGTATCGCTTGAGCCAGTGGCTCTATGAACAGAGCAAACAAGGTGGGCGATAAGCAGCATCCCTGCCTAGTTGATCTTTGTATATTTACTTTGTCTGTTAAGCTACCGTTTATCTTGATTCTTGCCACAGGTTCTTGATACAGCGTCCTTATGCATTGTACTGATTTTTCGTTAAATCCAAAGCGTTCCAGCACACTATATAGGAATTTCCAGTTAACCCTGTCAAATGCTTTTTCTGCGTCTAAACTCATTATTACTGCGCTTTTCTTTTCTTTATGTATTTGATTAATTATATGTATTGCTCTCCTGATATTGTCATGTGTTTGGCGTCCCTCTATGAAACCAGTTTGATCATCTTCTATCAATTCCGTCAAGAATGTCTTTATTCGTTTACATATAATTGTTGTATATATTTTATAATCCACATTTAATAAAGAGATTGGCCTATAGTTTCCGCATTGTTCTCTATCTTTCCCTGGCTTTAAAATGACTGAAATAATGGCTTCGTTCCATGATGGAGGTATTTTGTTGTTGTTCAACGTCCAATTAAATGACTTTAGGAGCTGTGGCGTGAGTTCTTCTATAAACAGTTTATAAAACTCAGATGGGTATCCATCACTACCTGGTGATTTACCGTTTTTAAGTGACTTAATCACATCTCTAATCTCTTGTGTTGTTATTTTTGCTGTTAGCTTTTCATTTTGTTGATTTCCTATTGATGGCAAGTCCAATGTGCATAGAAATTTTTTAATATCTTTAGTATTTGTTTCTTCAGGTTGCGAGTATAGTTCTTGGTAGAAATTATGGAATATTTCTTCGATGTTTTCTGGGTTAACTGTGGTTTTATTTGTGGTGGGGTCTTTAATCTTATATACATTATTCATTGTTTGTTGTTTTCTTAACCGTTTTGCCAGCAGTTTTGTGGCTTTTGGTCCCGTTTCATAATATTTTTGCTTTAGATATCTATTTTTCCTTTCAATTTCATCCATTTGTGTTTCTTTTATCTTTATTTTTTCTTCTTTAATTTCTTGATATATTTTTGGGTCATTTGTGCTTTGATGTTTATGTTCTAATTCCCTCAGTCTCTCACATCTTTGTTCATATGCTTCCAGTTTAGTCTTATTTGCTTTTCCTGTTTCAACAATTAATTTACCTCTTAACACGGCTTTTAGTGCATCCCATAGTATTGTTGGGTCCACTTCTTCATTGTCATTCTCTTGGATATATTCATTTATGTTTACTTTTATTCTTTCTTTCATTTTATCATCATTTAACAGTCCTACGTTAAGTTTCCATGTTGTTTGTCATTTTCTATTGTTTAAATTTATTTCCATGTATATAGGATTATGATCTGATATTTCTGCCCCTCCAATCCAACAATTTCTCACCCTGTGTCTGTCATCTTCATTCATAAGGAAGTAATCTATTCTAGAGTGTACTTTATGGACTGCTGAATAATGTGTATAGTCTTTTTCGAGTGGGTGCAGGTCCCTCCAAATGTCTACCATACCCATTTCTGCCAGTGAGGTTCTTATGAATTTTGTTACATGTTTTTTTGTCTTCTTAACACTTGTTGTATCAATTTCATGATCCATGACAGCATTTAAGTTTCCTCCACAAATTAGGACTCCTTCACTGTGTGTTGCTATGAGATCAAACAGATGTTGAAAAAAACCCTTGTCACTTTCTGGTGGGGCATAGATGTTCACTAATGTGATCTGCATTCCATCTATGCTACCCTTTATTATTACATACCTGCCTTCTTTATCCTGGATTTCCTGTTCACATTCAAATTGTATTTTATTTGAGATTAGTATCATAACCCCCCCTTTAGTTCCTCCCTTAAATGAACTGTAGTAGGAGTTCTTATAGCCAAATCTCTTTAGTTTCACATGTTCTGTCTTGCTCAAATGTGTCTCTTGCATAAATATAATTTTGGCTTTTTCTTTCTTGAATTTTCTTATTATTCTTTCCCTTTTAACAGGTGAGTTCAGACCATTCACGTTTAGTGTTATTATCTTAAGATTTTTACCCATAATCATGTTTTTCCATTTTTTTAACTTGTGCTCCTAGCCCCTTTAACAACAAAAATAACACATATTTATATAAAAACACATTAAAAAATCTCGACCTCCGTACTTTGGGCCTTTCTTCTGCCCACTGGTCCCTGTTGGTGGGTGGTGGGATTGTCCTCACCGAGTGTAGGGCCCTCCCTAGACCTGTATTTACTATCCAAGAAATAGTCATTAGTCTAGAAATGTCCAACAAATATCACTTAAACCTCTCCTAGCCGTCTGTTTCTCTTTTACCTTGTCTTCTTGGCCTTCATTTCTTCTGTGGCTTTCTTAATCTTTGTTATAATCTAGGCTTTCAGTTGAAAGCCTTGTAGTCTTTCCTGGGCCCGCTGCGCCACGTCTCCCCCCGTCTTTTGCCGTTCACTCGCCTCTACTCCGGCTGTCGTGATGCGTTCAGGGCCTCCGCTGCTCCTACCGTTTCCTCCGGCACGTACACCTCAAGGCCCCGCTCCATCATGTCCTGCGCTGCCTCTCTGGCTGTGTTGTAGGTTCTTACGCCGTTCTCCCAATGAATCCTCATCTTCGTTAGCGGCGTTTGGAATCTAATTTTTTTTCTTTCAGCGTTTTTTTAATGTTGGCATATTTCTTCCGCTGCTGCACAATTTCTGCCGGGTAGTCATGATCAAAGAATATCTGCTTGTCGCCGATTCGTATCTTTTTTTTTCCACGCTCGTGTCAGGATTCTTTCCTTTACATCATATTTCAGAAAGTTTACCACAACTGACCTGGGTGTAGAGCGTGGGTTCGGGTTCTGTGCCGAGGCTCTGTGCGCTCATTGAATCTGCAGATCCGCTTCGCTGGGCAGTTCCAGCTCTTTTTTTAAGAACTGATCCATGAATTTCGTCATCGAGTTGCCTTCAATGCCCTCCGGGATCCCGAAGATGCGTATATTGCCCCGTCTGGACCTGCTCTCCAAGTCGGTTACTTTCTCCTGCATCCTCTGCATTTGTGCCGTCAGGGTCTGCAGCTGTTCGCTTGCCTTGCTATTCCAATCTTCCAGCTCTGATATTTGGGCCTGCGCTTCTGTCATACACGCCCGCTGGGAGCGCAGCTCCTCCATGTTTTCTGCTAGCTTGCGCTCCATTTCTCTTCGGAGGCCCATAATTTCTTCCTTAATCTCTTTTTTCAGCTCCTCCTTAAGAGCCGCTAAATCCTGTTGTAGCTGCCGTTTGAAGTCTCTCAACTCTTTACCCAAACTGGCGATGCCAGTGTTCATGGTATCGAGTTTTGTGTCCTCCATTTTCTCTGCTGCGGTCACCTCGTTTTTTTGGGCCCCGTGTTCAGCGGTTTCTCCTGCGTTGTTGAAGAGGAATTCTTTAATTTTACTCTGCTTTTGTCCTTGTGCCCGGCTCCTTCGTGTTTTCATCCCTTAGTTTATTGATCCGCTTATGTCGAGTTGGCCATTTACCGATGATTTTTAATCCGGCTAGGGAGAGCTCTCTGTTTAAGCGTTATGTCTCTCCGCCATCTTCCCGGAAGTCCTGTGCCGCTCCTTTTAACCCAAATGGCATGTGCAGGAACTCGAATAAACCGAACAGAGTTATTACCGCTGTTTTGGGTACGTCCTCCGCACGCACTGGGACTTGGTGGTAACCGCGGACCAGGTCTATTTTGGAAAAAATGCGTGCTCCGGCAAGGTGAATGGAAAAATCCTGTATGTGGGGAATCGGGTAGCGGTCGTGTGCTGTGGCGTTGTTCAACCTGCGGAAATCACCGCACGGTCGCCACGATCCCTCAGCCTTAGGGACCATGTGTAGCAGGGATGCCCATGGGCTGTTCGATCGCCTGATGATGCCCAACCTTTCCAGGTTGGCGAACTCCTCACGCGCTATGGCCAGTTTAGCTGCGTCCAAGTGCCAAGGTCTTACAAAAATGGGCGGCCCGGTGGTGGTGACAAAGTGCTCCACCCCGTGTTTAGCGATGGCCGCCGAAAACGTAGGGACCATAAGTGCTGGGAACTGAGTGAGCAGTGCGTGGAACTTACCGCTTGGAGCTGTGACGTGGGCTTGTGCTGTTGGTGGGGTCCCTCAAGCTATACAGGGGAGAGATTCAAAGGACAGTGCATTAACCAGACGCCTGTTAGCAACATCCACAAGTAAACCATGCACACACAGAAAATCAGCGCCCAGGATTGGGCAACACAGTGCTGCTACAATAAAAGTCCACTCGTACGAGTGGCCATGTAGAGATAAGCCAGTGTTCTCTCACTGAACATTTTAATCTCCGAGCCGTTTACTGCCACAATTCCGGGGCCGCTAGGTCCTGTCAGCCGGTCAGCGTAGGACGGCAGGATGACGCTCTTCTGGGCTCCGGTGTCGACGAGGAAGCGTCTCCCCGAGCGCGAGTCCGTCACGTAGAACAGCTTGTTCTCTTCACCGGCGGTCGCAGCTGCTACCGACTGCCGGCCTTGGCGTTTCCCGAGGGCTTGAACTGGCACGGTGGCGCACACCTGCGCTCGTTCTCTCCGAAGTGGCGGTGGTAGAAGCAGAGCGTGTCTCTCTGGCGCTCCTTGGCCCCCGCTGCCGCTACCGTCGGTGGCTTCTCGCCTCCTCTGGTCGTCTCGCTGGGCGCCGCCGCTGCGTTGACTGTGATCACCCTGGTGGTGAGGATGATCCTGTCTGCCTCCTGGGCTAGCGCACGGTAGTCATGTGCGGCCAGCAACGGCGAATTGGCCAGAACCGCTCACGCCTCTGTTGGAAGGTTTCGGAGGAAAAGGTGGGCAAACAGAAAGTGCCCGTCATCCGTGCCCATTAACGCCAGCATCTTCTCCATCAGGTCGATGGCCGAACCATCTCCTAACTCGGTCCGCCCCAGGAGCCTCTCCGCTCTCTCACATTCCGAGAGCGTGTAGCGCCGGGTGAGCGCAGCCTTGAGATCCTCGCATTTGTTGCTGGCTGGAGGCTGATCGAGCAGGCTCGCTACATGCTGAGCTGTGCGGGCGTCCAGCGCTGCTACCACATGGTAGAATTTGGTGTCGTCTGCCGTTACTCCCCGGAGGGTGAACTGGGCCTCGGTGTGGTGGAACCAAGAGCGCGTGTTGTGCTGCCAGAAGTCCGGTAGCTTGACTGAAACCGCACACACGTTGCTGGGGGCTCCAGTCCGGGCTGTCTGTGGGATGGCTGCTGCGTCGCTGGGGCTTCCCGACCGGGCCGGCTCCGGGGTTCTTGCCTCGTGTTCCATAATACGTCTTGGGTCACCAGTGTGGAGTGTGTGAAATAAGAGGCAGATTCATGGACAGACTGTTTATTACACACTTCACATCTCTCAAGCACAGAACAGACTGAATGATTACAGCAAGCTCCCTCCTCTTTTTCCCAAGTCACTCTTCACACACCTACATGGAAATTTCTGATCACACAGCATGACATTTACATTACACTGCCTTCAACCCCCTATGTCTCTGACTCCTTGTGGCTATATGCCCAGGAACTCCCTGGGCATTGTTCTCCCATGCTTATTCACTGTCTCTGTCTGAGGTGCTAAATAATCTGACTTCCCCAAGGTCCTACAATGTAATTATTTATTTCTGGGTAAACGTTCACTGAAGGGCTGTGTAATGTCGGGGCTGTGTTAAGGGGGGGGCAGGGATTTCCCCAGCATGCTTTGCCAGCAGAGAACGTTACTTTGTGTGTGTATTTAATGTGATTACTGAGCTATTATACTGCTGTGTCATTATAACTGCGTTATAATGACACAGCAGTGTTTATAGGCAGGATTAGGGCAAGATGTATCATGTGTGTGTAACCATGATTGAAATGGAGGTCTGGGAGGATGACCTCCCCTCCTGTCTGTGCTCAGTGGTGTGTTTTAAAAAAGCCTGTTGTGTCGCAACCATCTACTCCTCTTCTTTATGCGAACTTCGCCTACGTCACACTGGTGTCAGGAGTGGGATATGGAGCAGATGGAAGCCAGGATCCGAGCGGAGATCCAGCAGCTGGAGCGCTTCATCGCTCAGCTGGGAACGGACGACAGAGCTGAGACACCGACCCCCGGAGTGGCTCGCCGGGATGAATGGAGCAGCGGACCCGACGGGACCAGCGTACCCCGCTTTCTGCCTTTTTCAAGGCAGAGCAAACCAGCCCCGCTTCCCGCCCTTTTCAGGGCAGGACGGGCTGGCGATTCCACAGCGATCAGGAGCGGCGATCGACCGGGAGGCGACCGTCCCATCCATCCGGCAGCGGGCCAAGATTCCCCGCTTCAACGGCGAGACCCTGTTGGATGAGTACCTGGTCCAGGTCGAGCTGGCTGCCGTGCTGAACGACTAGTCACCAGAGGAAACCGCCGTGCAGGTCGCATTGGCCTTGAAAGGGAGGGCTCTCTGCACGCTCTCTGATCTCCGGCCCGAGGAGCGCTGCAGCTGGCCAGCGCTACAAGGAGCGCTCCGGAGACGATTTGACGTCGAGCACGCCTAGGAACAGCTGACCAACCGCCGTCGAAGCAGCCAGGAAAGCCTAGGAGCCTATGCGGCGGACATACGGCTGCTAACACGGCACAGCTACCTGGACTTCGCACCGGAGGTGGTAGAGAAGCTCGCCCTCCGGAACTTCATCCAAGGTCTCCGTCTGGCCCAGCTCCAGAGCCATGTTCGGATCAATGCCACGAGCGACTGGGAGACTGCGGTGGCAGAAGCAGAGCGGGTGGAGCCACTGATGAATCGTACAATCGAAGCGTCGACGCCAAGACAAAGAACCTTCCAGGCCACGGCTGAGAGCGAGGGGGAGGAGGAGGAGTTACGGCAGACCACAGCAGCGCGTCCACAGAGAAGACGGCCGCGGCGGCACGTGGAAGGGTGCTCCCGCTGCGGGGAGCCAGGACATATCGCACGGTACTGCCCTGCACCCACCCCATGACAAGCTGATGAGCTGTCATCGCACGTGGGCTGAATTGGACACTCGCCAGGGATGTATCTACAGTGCAGCCTGGAGAAGAATCAGAATCAGAATCAGAATCAGGTTTATTGCCATTGTTCATGTAGTACACAAACTAGGAATTTGTCTCGGTACAGTGCTGCAACATTAAACATGATAAGATAAGAGAAATAAACTATACATGTAATAAAGTGTAGGATAAGATCCGGGCCCTGATTGACACCGGCTCTACAATCTCCTTGGTCCGACCCGGTGTGCTGACGGGCACGAACGAGACGGCCCCACAGAGGTGGGAACCCACCGAACGCTGCTTCACCACAGCTACCAGTGAGCGTGCCAGATTGGGGGGGGCGGAGAGTTCTTGTGGTGGGGGTGGCCGGTCAGAACATAAAACACCCGTTCTGGCTGGCTGACATCCAAGACCCCTGTATTATTGGACTAGACCTGCTCACAGCATGGAACGCCAAGATCGACACCGCCGGACCGTCCCTCCAGCTGGGAAACCGGACCATCATGCTCCACAGCAGAACCCAGAGAAGGAACAGGGAGGCCTGCGCGATCGAGGGACCGGCAGGACGGACCGGACCAGGCGGGCCACCGTGAGGACCGGACCCAACAACGCTACTAGCGCGGGCAGAGAGAGCACGAGCACACACAAGGGCAGCACGGGGAGGGGTCAACGTGTCAGCAGAGACGCAGCAGGCGGTCGAGGAATTATTCCAGAGGAGCTGCAGCGGGCTGGAGCCGGGACAGAGACGCCAGCTGCGGGAACTGTTGGACTGTTATATGGGTGTCTTCGCTGCGAAGGATGAGGAATGCAACCGGACCAGTTTGGTGCAGCACGAGATCGACACCGGTGAGACCAGGCCGATTCGACTCCGCCCACGCCGGCTGCCCTTTTCAAGGCGGGCAGCAGCAGAACAAAAAGTGCGAAAATGCTGGAGGCAGATGTTATTGAGCCCTCCAGCAGCCCCGAGAAGAAGGACGGGTCGTGGCAGTTCTGTGTGGATTACCGACGCCTGAATGACGTCACCCGTAAGGACTCCTACCCCCTGCCCCGCATCGATGACGCGCTGGACCACATCGCCGGCTCCAGATGGTTCAGCTCACTGGATCTACGCAGAGGCTATTGGCAGGTAGAGCTGTCACCTGAGGCCCGCCAAAAAACAGCTTTCTCCATCGGGCAGGGACTGTACCAGTTTAAAGTGATGCCGTTTGGACTCTGCAATGCCCCGGCCACCTTTGAGCGCTTGATGGAGCGAGTGCTGGCTCACGTGCCCCGGAGTTGCTGCGTTGTTTACCTGGACGACCTACTGGTGCATGCAGCTGATTTTGACAACGCCCTGTCCAATCTCCGGGAGATACTGGACGCCATCCAACAGGCGGAGCTACGGTTACACCCGAGGAAATGCCACCTATTCCGGCGGAAGACCACCTTCCTGGGCCACGTCGTCAGCACAGCGGGAGTCGCCACCGACCCAGAAAAAGTGGTGGCGGTGAGAGACTGGCCAGTGCCGCGGAATGTGGGAGAACTGAGGAGCTTTCTCGGACTGGCCTCCTATTATAGGAGGTTTGTGAAAGACTTCGCCACCATCACCAGCCCGCTGCATCAGCTGATGCAGAAAGGATGCACATTTCAGTGGAGTGAGAATTGTACTGCTGCTTTTTCCCAGCTTTGCGCAGAGCTCATCAGAGCCCCCATCCTGCAGTATCCTGACCCGAACCGCCCTTTCATCGTGGACACGGATGCCAGCAACCAGGGCATCGGGATGGTGCTATCCCAGGAGGGAGAACACGGAGAGCAGGCAGTCGCTTTTTTCAGCTGCACTCTCAGCAGAGCCGAGAGGAATTACTGTGTGACTCGCAGAGAGCTGTCGGCTGTCATTCAAGGGCTGCGTCATTTCCACCCGTATGTGTACGGGGGGAGGTTCCAGCTCAGGATGGATCACGCTTCCCTGACCTGGTTATTGAACTTTAAAGAGCCGGATGGACAGTTGGCGAGATGGCTGGAGGCACTGCAGGATTATAATTTCCAGATTGTGCATCGGGCAGGCCGCCTCCATGCCAACGCTGACACGCTGTCTCGGTGCCCCTGTGCGACAGAGGAGTGTCGTCACTGCCAACGGGCTGAAGATCAAGACCAAGCCACCCCACGGGCTGCTGCTCTCCGGGCCCCTGCGAGCAGGAATAACGCAGCGACGCGCAGCCCCTCCTCAGATGATCAGGCAGCCTTCCCCAGCGATGACGTCACAGAGGTCCTTGGCACGCAGCAGCTGCAGAGCGAGCAGGATAGAGACCCGGTCATTTCTCGGGTTCAGCAGTGGCTGGATGCAGGACAGCGGCCCGCCTGGGAGGCTGTGTCACCGCTGGACCCAGAGACTAAGGCCCTACACTCCCAGTGGGCCAACCTCCGCTGCCACGAGGGCGTGGTGTATCGACAGTGGCAGACTCCAGCTGGGCAGCGGCACGTCTGGCAGTTGCTGGTTCCTTGTCGACTCCGGCCCAACGTACTCCAGCTGGTTCATGGGGCGGTAGGAGCGGGCCACTTCGGAGTGACAAAGACACTGCAGCGCCTTCGAGCCCGGTTCTACTGGCCTGGTTGTCATCAGGACGTGGAACTCCACGTTCACCGCTGCGACACGTGCACAGCTCAGAAATGGCCAACTCAGCGATCCCACGCTCCCCTGCAGCAGTACTGGGTGGGAGTGCCGATGGAGCGAGTGGGAGTGGACATCCTGGGCCCTTTCCCGACCACAGACCGGGGGAACCGCTACGTGCTGGTCGCGATGGATTATTTCACTAAGTGGCCAGAGGCGTACGCGGTCCCGGACCAGAGCACCGCTACGACGGCATCAAAGCTGGTGGACGAAATGTTCTGTCGGTTTGGTGCACCGGAGGAGCTGCACAGCGATCAGGGTCGGAACTTTGAGGCGGAGGTGTTCGGAGAGGTCTGCAAGCGGCTGGGCATCCGGAAGACCCGGACCACCCCGCTGCATCCACAGAGCAACGGCCTGGTCGAACGATTCAACAGGACCCTCACCACCCAGCTCACTATCCTAGTGGACCAGCGACAGCGAGACTGGGACCTGCATCTGCCTTTTGTTTTGTGGGCGTACCGGACGGCAGCTCAGGAATCTACTCGGTGCACCCCTGCAGCGCTCATGTTTGGACGTGAGCTGCGCACACCGGTGGATCTGGTATTCGGTCCCCCCCCCCCCCCGAGCCGGAGGTGGAGGGAAAACCCGGGTTGGATTATTTTTTTTGTTTGAAAGAACGTCTCCACACGGTGCACGAACTGGCTCGAGAGGCCCTGGCAGCGGCGGGGGGGTCGGCAGAAGCGAGCGTATGACTCCCGCTGCCAGGGGAGGGACTTTGCACCGGGAGATCGAGTCTGGGTTTTCTGCCCTGAGAGAAAAAGAGGACGATCACCGAAGCTGGCGAGCCATTGGTCGGGACCGTGCATGGTTCTGCAGAAACTGTCGGATGTGGTGTACAGGGTGAGGCTTAGGAAAAGGGACCGGGTTGTGGTCCTTCATCGTGACCGTCTCGCCCCGTATCAGCCATCCGCACCGCTGGTGGACGAACCGGAGCCTTCATCCCGACCAGATACCCCGACCGAGACTCAGATGGACACTAGGGGGCCTGTATGTGCTGGTCGCCGGCACCGAAGGCCGCCCCGACACCTGGATGAGTTTGTATTGGACTTTTGAACTGGACTTTAATTTTTCTGGGGACAGAAACCAGTCCAGGAGGGGGGCAGTGTAACGTCGGGGCTGTATTGGGGGGGAGCAGCGATTTTCCCCAGCATGCTTTGCAACAGAGGGTGTTATTGTATGTGTGTATTAAATGGTATTACTGAGTTATTATACTGCTGTGTCATTATAACTGCGTTATAATCACCCAGCAGTGTTTCATAGGCAGGATTAGGGCAAGATTTATTATGTGTGTGTAACCATGATTTAAACGGAGGTCTGGGAGAATGACCTCCCCTCCTGCCTGTGCTCAGAGTGTGTGTGAATAAAGCCTGTTCGTCACAACTATCTGCTCCTCTTCTTTGTGTGAACTTGCCTACGTCACAGTATGTTATTGTTGTTACAAGAGCGCCGGGTGACTGCTGATCTGTATATACTTTTGTTTTCTACACGTTTTAGTTCTGCATTTAAATATGAACCCTGAGTTTGAATTAAACGTTTGAATTTGAATTTGAATTTATTACCTCCAGTGCGCAGACGGTGGTGGGTGTAATTGTGGCGGTGACGTCACCGGCCGGGCCCTTGACAGACTCCTTCCACTTCTGCAGCGCCACAGAAGCACGCGCGCCGCCCTCAGCGGCTCACCTTTAAACCGGAGCGGCTCCAAACTGGGATTTACCCTATTTAGCTATAGCTTAACTCGGACATTGAGGGAAACGGGAACAAACCTCAGCACGGCTACAGGCAGCTCAAAGACAGGTGAGATTTTTTTTTTTTTTTTTTTTATGTGTTTTGCCTCCGTGAGACGCACGCGGAGGTGACAGCAGTCGGATCGCGCTGTTTTCTCACAAGAGCAAAACTTCATTTCAGATTAAAAAAAAAAAAAAAAACTTCCTTTCAGAACATACAAACGTTATGATGACAGAGTTTAACTTGATTTATAAAGCCAGTGTGTTCTTTTTTTTTTTAATACACGTGTTGGCCCGTTTATAAAAGATTTCTGAAGCAGTAACCGCGCATCATAAGCACGAGTCAGTTATGGCTTCACTACGGTGAAAGCGAAGGCATGCACACAAATTCGCGAGTGGAGTGGATGGGTAATGTTTGGCACAAATAGATTTACAGTGATTCCGGAAAGTATTCACAGCGCTTCACTTTTTTCCGCATGTTGCTATGTTACAGCCTTATTCCAAAAGGAATTAAATTAATTTTTTTCCCTCAAAATTCTACACACAATACTTCATAATGACAATGTGAAGAAAAAAAAAAGTTGAGATTTTTGCAAATTTATTAAAAATAAAAAATTAATCCTTTTGGAAAAAAGGCTATAACATAATATGTGGAGAAAGGGAAGTGCTGTGAATACTTTGCAGATGCACTGCAGTTTTTAGAGAAGGATTCAGACACATTTGAGTAAAACTGCAGCGGAACAGTAAAGACAAACGGTTTGAATCCATGATCTTCACGTTTCCTTTCAATTCTGCACAGATACGAAGTTAATCAAGATGAAAGCCGCTGCGTGTGTGAGTTTGTGATACGTGTGAGAACCTCCGTTTTCACCCGATCAGCTGATGCCTGTTAACTGCTCAGGAAGAGGAACAATATTGTTTCACAATTCCAAAACTTACACTTAGGCACTGGGATTTTTTTTTTTTTTTTTTTTTTTAAACAGAACATACAAAATTTTCCTTGTTTATGTGAAATGTGACCAAAAAAAGCTTTTTCAATGGGTGGCATCCAGAAAGTCAAAGACACAAGTTAGTGCCTGGTTAGTGTTACTGACACAGAATCATAACAGTCTGATAGTGAAGGAGGCTTGGAAACATCTTTCACAGATAATGGGTCAGTGAGGGGAAAGTCAGCTAATTAAAGAATTGTTAAAAGTGCTGGCACATAACCCATTTGAGCTCAACTGACTTGATCTTTCACTGGTCTTATGTTTGCCGAACAGATGGGTTATAGTGGATCCATCACCCCTACTGGTGTTAAAAATGCATCATAAACCCAACAAATGCATAGACACATCTGCATTGAAGTATTGTGATCCTCTACGTAGTTTTCAATTCAATTCAACTTTATTTATATAGCGCCATTTCACAACAACAGTCATCTCATAGCACTATCAACTGTAGGGAGGACCCCCACAGTTGCAGAAAGACCCCAGCAATCAGGCGATCCCCTGTGAGCAAGCACTTGGCGACGGTGGAGAGGAAAAACTCCCTTTTAACAGGAAGAAACCTCCAGCAGAACCAGGCTCAGGGAGGGGCAGTCATCTGCTGCGACTGGCTGGGGGGTGAGGGGACAGAGAAGAAGAAAAGAACAGACATGTAGAGAGCAAACAGCACGATGGGGACTCAATCTATGGGAGAGAACAAACAAATGTTAATGACCAGCAAAAAAAAAATATTTCATAGAGAGTGAGGAAAGGAGTGAGGCCCAGTGCATTACTGGAGGTCCCCCGGCTGACTAAACCTATTAGCAGCATAACTAAGGGAGGGTTCAGAAACACATGATCCCTCCCTAATTGTAGGCTATATCAAAAAGGTAGGTTTTAGCCCTATTCTTAAAAACAGAGATCGAGTCTGACTCCCGAATCCAGATTGGCAGCTGATTCCACAGGAGAGGAGCTTGATAACTGAAGGCTCTGCCTCCCATTGTACTTTTGGAGATTCTAGGTATTACAAGTAAACCTGCATTTTGGGAGCGTAGTGCTCTGTTAGGATGATACGGTAGTATCAGATCTTTTAAATAAAAAGGAGCCTGATTGTTTAGAGCTTTGTAAGTAAGAAGAAGGATTTTAAACTTAATTCTAAACTCTATGGGAAGCCAATGAAGGGAGGCCAGAACCGGAGAGATATGATCTCTCATTCTAGTACCTGTTAAAACTCTTGCTGCAGCATTTTGGATCAGCTGAAGACTTTTTAAAGATGTTTTAGGACAGCCTGATAATAAAGAATTACAATAATCTAATCTCGAGCTAACAAAAGCGTGGATCAGCTTCTCAGCATCACTCTGAGACAAGATGCTCCTAATCTTGGCAATATTACGCAAATGATAGAAGGCAGTCTTAGAAACAAATTTAATATGTGAATTGAAGGACAAATCCTGATCAAAAATAACTCCAAGGTTCCTCACAGAGCTATTAAGAGAAAGAGTAACTGCATCCAAACTGAAAGTTTGATTTGGAAAGGAATTTCTAAGGTTTTTTGGACCAACAAGAATGACTTCAGTCTTATCTGAATTTAATAGCAGGAAATTACAAGTCATCCAAACTTTGATTTCCTTAAGACAGGCTTCTAACTTGGCTAATTGATTAGTATCATCTGGCTTCATTGACAGGTATAATTGTGTGTCATCTGCATAACAGTGAAAATGTATACAGTGCTTTCTAATAATGTTGCCTAACGGAAGCATATATAAACTAAAAAGAGTAGGGCCAAGCACAGATCCCTGTGGAACTCCATGACTAAGCTTTGAGCTGAGAGAAAACTCATCATTTACATGAACAAACTGGAACCTATCAGATAAATAAGATCTAAACCACTGCAACGAAGTTCCATTAAGTCCAACATAGTGTTCTAATCTATCAAGTAGAATATTATGATCAATAGTATCAAAAGCTGCACTAAGATCTAAAAGGACAAGTACAGAAACTAGTCCATTATCAGATGCAATGAGGAGGTCGTTAGTGACCTTTTAAAAGTTTTAATACCAATTGTGTCATAAAAAGGTTTAACTAACTGCAGATGCAGTGATGGCAAGAAGAGGCTGACACCTCACCAGTTTCTTTTCCTTTTTCTCTTTGACATTGACATGGAGAAAACTTAACGTGATTAGGCAATATACTGGTAATTTTTTGGAGGGGGATTGCCTCAAAAATAACTGGTATACACCTTTTTTAAGTGCAATTCTAAATTGGCATTCTAATATGGGACCTTTGGTTTTGCTTTGTCATGTTGAGGCTTACTTAGCAGGTCCAGTGCACAGCCTTGTACAGAGAATTCATCCATCCGTCCGTCCGTCTGTCCATCCATCCATCTATCCTTCCATCCATCCCTAAACCTTATTTTAGGTTTCACGGCGGATGAGGGCTGGACCCTAGTCCAGTATCTTGTGCACAATAAACAAGGCACACCCTGGACTGTTCACCGTTCTGTTGCTGAGCAAAAATCTACATGTTATATATGACTTTAGTCAAACAACATATAATTGGAAATGCTGGTCTTAACTTCTGTAGCTGGACAATCATACACTGGAGAACTTTTTTAGCAAGTTGTTTTTCACGGCTGCTGCATTTAAACCACCCACTCTTTGCTTCTCTTGTGGCAGTTGCTTACACGAGTGTGCTGGCAAAAAAACAATGCAAATGGGTAGTTTAGCTGAACCTGAACGAAAGCTGCATAAAGACATATTTTCATCCATGCAAATAATGTAGTGCCTCTGAAACCTAACATTGTAATGTGAAAGGCATTACCTATACCTATTAGTAACAATGCAGACTTCCTTCTTCTGGCTGCTCCCTTTAGGGGTCGTGACAGTGGATCATCTGCCTCCATCTCAGCCTATCCCTTGCATCCTCTTCTGTCACACCAACCCTTTCCATGTCCTACTTCACTTCTTTTTTCTTCCTCCAAATACACCTTTTCCCTCTCCTCCTTCTCCATGGTCTTCAAGCAACAGTTGCCCGCTTTCCACCAGCACCCTGTTGGTTAACAGCACTGGTGGTGCTTGTTGTGAACTCAGGCCGACTGACCGATCCGGTATGGAAGTCTCATTTGTTATGATCCGCATGTTTGATTTGGCAAGGATTTTACACTGGATGCCGTTCTTGACACAACCCTCCCCATTTATGCAGGCTTGGGACCGGTACTAGGAATGCACTGGCTTGTGCGCTTCCCTGTGGCTGGGTTATTAGTAACCATTTAGACCAGTAACCAAAATTTTGTATTACCTTAGAATAACAGAAATGTGCTGTTCAAAGCCAGACTATTTATTACTTTTCATGGATATAGCTAGTTATCTAGACGCTGCCGTTATCTAAAGTGATTCTTTGTATCTATAGTTCTTCAGTAGAGTTTATTTTAAAAACAATGAGCCTGATGGGGACTATAGATGTGCTTTGGTTTATTTGGATTCATCTGGCATTTATATAATGGGCCGGCACACTCATAGTAAATACTGTTCAAATTAATTTTTGTGATAGGTTAAAACTTTAAGTTTTAACAAAGTACAGCTGTGGATGTCTGCAGTCTTGTACCCGTATTTCTGCGCTAACTTTGACCTATGATGGGTAAACTCACACTTTACAAGTTGACCTCTGTAATAATTAATAGCACCATTTATAGTGCCAAAATTAAAGGTAAAAGATATTAGATTGCTGCACACATTTCTCCCGTGTGAAAAGATCAGCATTCACAACTTCTGCAGTTGATAATAGCCAGTTATAATTTTTAAAGTATCCCCTCACTCTAACTAGGCTATAGCAGCTGTGGTTTTCAGCAGTACACATAATCAAAATCTCACACTTTCCTTGTTCTTTTTCCCATTTTTGATCTGTTTTCATTTGTCCAAACTGGTAAACAGGAACATTTGGCTGACATGTAAACAAGCTAAGGGTTGTCATAGGAAAAAAAAAAATCCTGATGAAACTGAGCTAAGAGCAAAAATCTAATTTGGTTTCTCAGTTTGTAATACAGTGGGATAAACTGTGCATTAAACTACAGGTTGTTTTCTTGATTTGAGAAATTAGACATTTTTGTGGCATGCTCATGGTAGTAAATTTTTTTTTTAAGTTTTAAAGTGTTCAGGGCATTTAATCAAACAAGCATGCCTTAGTAAACTTGGCAAAATCATGAGAAAATTATTGGTTACATATTTAATGGAAGTTTGTTAAGATAATGAATAATTTGCAGCCATCAGTCTCACAGATTTCTTTTCCTTCTCTTGGTTTAACAGGATGGCTGCTGACAGCTACTGAAGGATGTGTTTTTAATTTGATCAGATACACATTTTCTGATAAGAGTCGAGGCGATTTTTAACCAGGATGGATTTAGATGATGACCCATGCCACTTCAAGCATCACATAGATGCCACAAAGAGCCCGGTCATCAGTGCCACCATGTTCACCGCGGGCATCTTTGGCAACATAGCAGCCCTGGTGATCATGCAAATTCGGAGACGAAGGGAGACAAGGACAGGAGGCAAATCACGGCTTGCACTGTTTCACATCCTGATCACTGCACTGGTGATTACAGACTTGGCTGGGACCTGCCTGATTAGCCCGATAGTGCAGGTGTCATACGCATGGAACGTTACCTTGATGGGAATGGAGAATGCAACGTTGAATGGAACAGAATCGAGTAGTGTGTGCTCATACTTTGGAATGAGCATGACTTTCTTCAGCCTCGCCACCATGTCGCTCCTCTTCATGACAGCACTCGAAAGATGCTTTGCCATTGGGTACCCCTACCTTTACAGCCGGCATGCCAGCAGGAAATGTGCCTACATCACTATCCCTGTGGTGTTTTGTTTGTGCATTTTATTCTGTCTACTTCCTTTTGTTAGATTTGGTAAATATGTACAGTACTGCCCAGGCACGTGGTGCTTCATTGACATGAACCCGGGAGAGACTGACGATCGGGCCTATGCCATCCTGTACGCCACCGTCATGCTGGTGCTGATGCTCGCCATCGTGGCGTGTAACTGCTTTGTCGTGTACCAGCTGTACAAGATGTACCAGCGACGGAAGAGGAATGGGTCAGTGATGGGCTCCATGAGAACAAACTGTGACCGCAGGGCTGTATCCATGGCCGAGGAGGTGGAGCACCTGATCCTGCTGGTTGTCATGACCATCATCTTCATCATCTGCACAGTGCCCCTTGTGGTAAGATGACTGCAGATGACACTACACACATGCATTCTATGTACTGTATATATGTAGAATTCCTAAACCAGGAACAAAAAATCCAATATTATTACTTCAATAAATCAGCTATTTTTTATGCAATATAAGCTTTAGACAGTTTAATCCCACAGTGCTTGCTCGGTTAACTAGTGATACATTAAATTAATTAAATAAAATAAGTCACTTGGTGAATGTGGCTGGTTACAAAATGTTTTGGTTGACCAGCAAAACTATAAAGTTAATTTTATTTTGTGCATATTTATAATAACACGAGTATGACGGTGAATGGGACATGAATGTCTTTCACCAGAAATATGTAAGCAAAATGCCAGAACCTTTATGCCTTTGGTTTTTAGTTTACTGGCAGTCTGAATGCTAATGTTTGAGCAGGTTTTGGCTGCACAAAGTCAGAGGTGGGACATCCAGGCTCCAGAAAGTAAAAGCCCTGTCCCATATTTGTTTCAGCCATTTGCTAACAAGGGTTATTGTGATAAGCGCAGATATGTTAAAGTTTTGAAATTACACTCTTACAACTGCATGGTTAAGGGTTTTTTACCCCTCAACTTCTAAAAGGTTGAATGGGTATTGTTGTCACCTCGTGGGTAATAGTGGCAGCGGCATCAATACCTACCTTGTGAATGCGATAACTAGAGAAAGAAATGATGTGGGCTTTTCAAATTGATGCCATAGTTTTTTTCCACAATACAAACACAATAAACACAATACAAACACTAACACTAAAGTAATTTAAAACAAAACAAAAAAAAAACAACACTAACTACAAGAAAAGAAAAAAATGTACTAAAAACACCAACAACCACTAACAAAGGCAAGTCTTCAACAATGCTTCTCTGTTTAGTCTAGGTAATCCATTACATAAGTATACATATTATACATTCACCAATTTGGAATTTACAAGGTCCACACACATCATTCACCTTCTTCTTCAGAAGTTATGTTTAATTTCTTTACATAATCAATGAAAGGTCTCCATATATTCTCAAACACATTTTCCTTTGATTTTAGTATGTATGTTATTCTTTCTAGTGGAAGGTTTGTTAACATCTGTCTTAACCACTGAGTTACATCTGGTCTATGAGTCTTTTTCCACAGTAGTGCAATACATTTTTTGGTATTAAGCAAACTGAGGTCTATGAATGCTCTTTCACTCTTATTAAAGTTATGCTTTTCTGGATACAGACCCAACAAAAACAGTTTAGGGTTCAATGTGAATTGTTTTGAAATTATTTTTTCAATTGTTACCCTCACCTCTTCCCAAAACATTCTAATTTTTCTACATTCCCATAAACAATGAAATAGGGTTCCTTTACTTTCCATACATTTTGTGCATATATCTGGTATGTTTTTGTTATATCTATTTAACTCCACCATTGTAACATACATCCACATTAACCATTTAAAATGTATCAATTTAAGACGTACATTTATTGATTTGGTTTGAGCTTCTGTACAAGCCAATTCCCATTGTTCCTCTGAAATTTCAGTTTGCAGGTCTTCTTTCCAATAATTCAGTCTTTTCTGTGAATTTTCACTTGAGGATAGTGTCAATGAGTTATAAAACTCTGAAATAATACCCTTTCTCTTACTACCTGGTGAGAGCATTATTTTGATTTGATCGAATAAAATTCCTAAGCTGAAGATATTTAAAAAAAATGTGTTCTGACTTCCGGTTATGGCTGCCACGTAGGACGGACGTGTCTCGCTCTGCTCTGCTCCTGGAGAAAAAAATCGGCAAATAACTCTCTCATTTGGGACAGAATGTATCCCATCATTTGAGCGAGGATATGTCGGCGAAGCCTAAGGCTGGAAAACCAGGAAAAGGAAAAAGCGAGCCGCCGAAACAGTCCAAATTAACGGACTTTCAGGTCTGTGACGCAGCAAACAAAACTCCATATATGGCGGAGGAGGCTGGCGGCGGTGCGATTTCTGCGGGGAATGGCGCAGATGCGCTGATGGCTGCCATGAGTTCAATGAGAGCGGACTTTTCCTCTAGATTTGATGGGATTATGACAGCGTTGGAAGGAATAAGAAAGGAATTGGGTGACTGTGTAGAACGAACGGCGCAGATGGAGCTCCGTCTCGCTAGTGCTGAAGATGACGTCACCCGTCTTCAATTAAAGGTGCGCACTTTGGAAAAAAAAAATAAATCTCTGGAAGATAATATTTTGGATTTGGAATCTCGGTCGAGACAGAATAATTTGAGGCTGGTGGGTCTTCCAGAGGAATCAGAAGGTCGGGACGTATGTTCCTTTCTGGAAAAGTGGATTCCGGAGGTGCTGGGCAGCGAGGAGTTGCAATCAGCAGTGATTCTGGAAAAAGCACATCGTATTGGCCCACGGAGAGATAAGGGACCGCCGAGGACCTTAATTATGAAGTTTCTTAGCAACAGAGACAGGATGAAGATCTTCAACGCTGCACGTGCTAAAGGAGAGATTAAACACCAGGACCAGCAGGTGCGGTTCTACCCAGATTTGGCCACAGGAATCCAGCAATTGAGGAAGCAGTTTGATCCCGTACGTAAGGAGCTGCGCAACCTTGGGATTCGTCATGGTGTAATCTATCCTGCGAGACTGCTGACCACGTATGAGGGCAGAACCCACATCTTCAAGACCCCAGAGGAGGCGCAGGAGTTCATCAAGAAGATCAAAGAAGAAGAAGAGACTGGTGGGAGCTAAGCATGAACAAAATATAAGGTAGAATAATTAAGCATTTGCACAGGCATCTGACTGACTTGAAGTAAATAGTAAGTTTACAAAATATAGATTGTATTATATATTAAAAAAAACAAAACAAAAACAAAACAAACAAAAAAAAAACTATGATGTACAAAGTTGTTAAAAATTTTGGAGTTAAGTTGGAAAACTACAGAGGAGAGTTAATGTTACGTCATTAAAAGCAGTAGAGTTAGGGTGATTGGGAGGATGAAGAAGGAGTGGCTTAGGCTGTTCCCCGTGGGTGTGGAACGGTCGATGGCTATATCGGGAGACAGAATTTTTCTTTTGATTTTGGGGGGTTTGCCACAAGTGTGGGAAGGGGAAATTTGTTTGTGTGTAGTTTGTAGGATGAATGTTCAACCACTCATGTTTTTGCTTCTCTGTATGAGCATGTTTACACTGCAAGGTAATCCCAAACTCTCTATTGATCATGGACCAAAGTGTTAATCTTAATTTAACTTCATGGAATTGCAGAGGTCTACAAAATTTAAAAAAACTTAAACAAGTTATGAATAAAATAAAGGACATGGGTTCAAGAATTGTGTTTTTACAAGAAACTCATCTGATAGAGGAGGATGTTAAAAGAATTAGGAGTAGATGGCAGGGAAGTGTATTCACCTCTTCATTTTCATCCCGGGCCAGGGGAGTTATGACTCTCATACATAAATCAGGTCCTTTTCAAGTGAAAAATGTAATTGGAGACAAATTTGGAAGATATGTAATCATTCAAGGTTCTTTGCTATTAGAAAATATAAATCTTGTGAACTTATATGGTCCCAATATAGACGATCAGAAGTTCTTTGCTAATTTATTTCTCATCTTATCATCACTTACAGGGCAACATATAATAGCAGGGGATTTTAATTGTACATTGAATCCAGGTGTGGATAGATCAACAGGACTGGATTGTACGCACATTGGATGTAGGATGACTATTAATCATTTTATGAAAGAATTGAGATTGTTAGATATATGGAGAGAAATGAAACCACAAGTTAAAGCCTATTCTTGTTATTCCAGTACCTACAAGACATTCTCACGTATTGATTATTTTTTGATTTCCACAGAATTAAGGTCCAAGATTCAAAACTGCTTTTATGATAACATCGTGATCTCTGATCATGCACCCTGTTGTCTAATATATGTAGATAAAAAATTGACAAAGGAATCAGGTAGATGGCAATTTCAGCATAAATGGCTTCAGGATGAGGAATTTGTCAAGTATATAGAAAAACAGATAGACGAGTTCTTTGACATCAATACTACACAAACATCAGCATGTGTAAAGTGGGAGGCTTTCAAAGCTTTTATTAGGGGACATATTATTAGTTATACAGGATCAAAATCTAAGAAGACTCGAGAGGAGAGAGCTAAATTGGAACATAAAATAAAAAATCTTCAGGAAAAAGTGTATGCAGGAAGTGACCCAAGGTTGGAGAATGAATTACTGATTTTGAGAGCTGAATACGACAAAAAATCAGCGAATAGAGCTGCCTCGAGTCTTCTAAGATTGAAACAATCTTTTTATGAACAAGGTGAAAAATCAGGAAAATTATTAGCATGGCAGATTAAACAATTGGAAATGAAAACACCAATTACCAGTATTATAAGTAAGGGACAGGTAGTTATAGATCCTTTAGAAATTAATAGAGCCTTTAGAGATTACTATGAAAAATTATATGATACCAAAAATGAACCTGATTTAACAAAACTAAATGGGTTTTTGAACGAACTATCTATACCGTGTATTCCAAATGAAAACAGGGAGATATTGGAGTCTAAAATTAGTCAAGAAGAAGTTGGGCTAGCCATTGATAATATGAAATCAGGAAAAAGTGCAGGACCAGATGGTCTTCCAGTTGACCTTTATAAAAAATTTAAGAATAAATTAATAAAACCTTTTTTGGAAATGGTTTTAGAAGCATTTCAAAATAATAATTTACCATCATACATAAATAATGCCTTGATTATACTGCTGCCAAAACCAGGTAAGCCCTCTAATAAATGTGAAAATATGAGACCAATAAGCCTATTAAACGCCGACCTTAAGATAATCTGTAAAATTTTAGCAAGACGAATACAAGAAATTTTACCAAATATTATTAATCGAGATCAGAATGGCTTTATAAAGGGTAGACAAGGCTTCCATAATGTAAGAAGACTATTTAATATTATTTATTTTAATAAAGAAGCACCGGATACAGCTCTCCTATCATTGGACGCCGAAAAGGCCTTTGATAGAGTTGAATGGCCCTTTCTTTTTGAAGTCCTACAAAGGTTTGGACTTGGAAATAATTTCATAAAATGGGTTCAAATAATATACAATAATGCTACAGCAGAAATCCTAACAAATAACAATATTTCAAAACCAATAAAAATCAATAGAGGATGTCGACAAGGCTGTCCACTTTCACCTTTACTGTTTACTATGGCAATTGAACCTTTAGCGATAGCGATACGTTTACATTCACAAATATATGGAATTAAAGTTGGACCAACAGAACATAAAATCTCCCTGTACGCCGATGATATAATTTTGTTTATGTCGAATCTAAAAAAAATCAATTCCAACCTTGTTGAATTTAATAAAGAATTTTGGGGAAATATCAGGATATAAAATAAATAAAACTAAATCTTCAATATTAATGCTAAATGAGACCCAGAGAAATTACCCAGCCCCTGAGGTAAATCAATTCAATGTTGTAAATCAGTTTAAATATTTAGGAATCCAAATTATGCCTAAGCTAGAATCAGTCGCCAGTGTCAACTATGAAGCCTTAATGTCAGATATCAGTGAGTTAACTCAGAGATGGATGTCACTACCAATGTCGATGATCGGGAGAATCAATATACTTAAAAGTAATATTTTACCTAAAATACTTTATTTATTTCAATACATTCCCTTATCACCACCTTTAGATCTATTCTCAAGAATAAAAAAAAGTTAGTGGAATTTATATGGAACAACAGGAGGGCTAGATTACGTTTGTCTTTATTATATTTACCATTTGATCGTGGAGGTCTGAAATGTCCAAATTTTATGTTGTATTATTGGTCGGCACAACTGAGGTCTATGACATATTATTTTTCATCAAATGATCTCCCTCACTGGACTGAAATGGAATCATACAATTTACCTTTACCTCTTCCCATATTCATATACTCAGATTCGGCAAAAAAATTACAAAAACAAGTTAAAAATCCATTTGTAAAGCATATGATCAAAATATGGTGTGAAGCTAAAAACTATTTAAAAGAACCACAGTTATTGTCACAATTTAGTCCAATATGGGGTAATCAATATTTTAAACCAGGGAGAGCGGACGCTGTATTTAAAGTATGGAATTTAAAAGGGATACAAAAGATTCAGGATTTATATTTGCCATGTGCAGACAACATAATGTCTTTTGAAGAGCTGAGGATCAAATTTAATCTCAATAGAACACATTTTTTTAAATATCTTCAACTTAGAAACTTTATTCGATCAAATCAAAATAAAGCTCTCACTCGACCTATTTATTCATCCTTGGAAAAAATGATGATGAAAGATAGTAAAAGAAAGGGTATTATTTCAGAGTTTTATAACTCATTGACACTATCTTCAAGTGAAAATTCACTGAAAAGATTAAACTACTGGAAAGAAGATCTGCAAATTGAAATTTCAGAGGAACAATGGGAATTGGCTTGTACAGAAGCTCAAACCAAATCAATAAATGCACGCCTTAAATTGATACATTTCAAATGGTTAATGCGGATGTATGTTACACCGGAGGAGTTAAATAGATATAACAAAAATATACCAGATACATGCACAAAATGCATGGAAAGTAAAGGAACCCTATTTCATTGTTTATGGGAATGTAGATTAATAAGAATGTTTTGGGAAGAGGTGAGGGTAACAATTGAAAAAATAATCTCAAAACAAATCATATTGAATCCTAAACTGTTTTTGTTGGGTCTGTACCCAGAAAAGCATAATTTTAATAAAAGTGAAAGAACATTCATAGACCTCAGTTTGCTTAATGCCAAAAAATGTATTGCACTATTATGGAAAAAGACTCATAGACCAGATGTGACTCAGTGGTTAAGACAGATGTTAACAAACCTTCCATTAGAAAGAATAACATATATACTAAAATCAAAGGAAATTGTGTTTGAGAATATATGGAGACCTTTTATTGATTATGTAAAAAATTTAAACATAACTCTTGAAGAAGAAGGTGAATGATGTGTGTGGACCTTGTAAATTCCAAACTGGTGAACATAATATGTATACTTATGTATTGGATTGTCTAGACTAAACAGAGGAGCATTGTTGAAGACTTGATTTTGTTGGTGGTTGTTGGTGTTTTTAGTGCATTTTTTTTTTTGTAGTACTTTAGTGTTAGTGTTTGATTGTTTGTATCATGTTTGTTAAAAAAAAAAAAAAGGTTCAATAAAGATATTGTGAAAAAAAAAAAATGTGTTCTATTAAGATTAAATTTGATCCTCAGTTCTTCAAAAGACATTATGTTATCTGAACATGACAAATATAAGTCTTGAATCTTTTGAATCCCTTTTAAATTCCATACTTTAAATACAGCATCCGCTGTATTACCTGGTGTAAAATATTGATTACCCCATATTGGGCTAAATTGTGACAATAAGTGTGGTTCTTTTAAATATTTTTTGGTTTCACACCACATTTTGATCATATGCTTTACAATTGGATTTTTAACTTGTTTCTGTAATTTTTTAGCCGAGTCTGAGTATATGAATAAGGGAAGAGGTAAAGGTAAATTGTATGATTCCATTTCAGTCCAGTGAGGAAGATCATTTGATGAAAAATAATATGTCATAGACCTCAGTTGTGTTGACCAGTAATACAACATAAAGTTTGGACATTTCAGACCTCCACGATCAAATGGTAAATATAGTAAGGACAAACGTAATCTGGCCTTCCTATTGTTCCATATAAATTCCACTAACTTTTTTTTAATTCTTGAGAATAGATCTGAAGGTGGTGGTAAAGGAATGTATTGAAATAAATAAAGTATTTTGGGTAAGATATTACTTTTAAGTATATTAATTCTCCCGATCATCGACATTGGTAGTGACTTCTGTAGTGAATCTCTGAAGTAACTCATTAATATCTGTCATTAAGGCTTCATAGTTGGCACTGGTGACTGATTCTAGCTTAGGCACAATTTGAATTCCTAAATATTTAAACTGATTTACAACACTGAATTGATTTACCTCAGGAGCTGGGTGATTTCTCTGGGTCTCATTTAGCATTAATATTGAAGATTTAGTTTTATTTATTTTATATCCAGATATTTCCCCAAAGTTCTCTATTAAATTTAACAAGGTCGGAATTGATTTTTTAAAGTTCGACATAAACAAAATTATGTCATCGGCATACAGGGAGATTTTATGTTCTGTTGGTCCTACTTTAATTCCATATATTTGTGGATGTAAACGTACCGCCATCGCTAAAGGTTCAATTGCCATAGTAAACAGTAAAGGTGAAAGTGGACAGCCTTGTCGACATCCTCTATTGATTTTTATTGATTTTGAGATATTGCTGTTTGTTAGGATTTCTGCAGTAGCATTATTGTATATTATCTGAACCCATTTTATGAAATTATTTCCAAGTCCAAACCTTTGTAGGACTTCAAAAAGAAAGGGCCATTCGACCCTATCAAAGGCCTTTTTGGCGTCCAATGATAGGAGAGCTGTATCCGGTGCTTCTTTATTAGAATAAATAATATTAAATAGTCCTCTTACATTATGGTAGCCTTGTCTTCCCATTATAAAGCCATTCTGATCTCGGTTAATAATATTTGGTAATATTTCTTGTAGTCGTCTTGCTAAAATTTTACAGATTATCTTAAGGTCAGCATTTAATAGGCTTATTGGTCTCATGTTTTCACATTTGTTAGAGGGTTTACCTGGCTTTGGCAACAGTATAATCAAGGCATTATTCATGTATGGTGGTAAATTACTATTTTGAAATGCTTCTAAAACCATTTCCAAAAGTGGTTTTATTAATTTATTCTTAAATTTTTTATAGAGGTCAACTGGAAGACCATCTGGTCCTGCACTTTTTCCTGATTTCATATTATCAATGGCTAGCCCAACTTCTTCTTGACTAATTCTAGACTCCAGTATCTCCCTGTTTTCATTTGGAATACACGGTATAGATAATCTGTCCAAAAACCCATTTAGTTTTGTTAAGTCAGTTTCATTTTTTGTATCATATAATTTTTCATAATAATCTCTAAAGGCACTATTAATTTCTAAAGGATCTACAACTGCCTGTCCCTTACTTATAATACTGGTAATTGGTGTTTTAAATTCTAATTGTTTAATCTGCCATGCCAATAATTTCCCTGATTTTTCACCTTGTTCATAAAAAGTTTGCTTCAATCTTAGAAGACTCGAGGCAGCTCTATTCGCTGATTTTTTTTTTGTCATATTCAGCTCTCAGAATCAGTAATTTGTTCTCTAACTTTGGGTTACTTCCTGCATACACTTTTTCTTGAAGAATTTTTATTTTACGTTCCAATTGGACTCTCTCCTCTCGAGTCTTCTTTGATTTTGAACCTGTATAACTAATAATATACCCCCTAATAAAAGCTTTGAAAGCCTCCCACTTTATACATGCTGATGTTTGTGTAGTATTGATATCAAAGAACTCATCTATCTGTTTTTCTATGTACTTAATAAATTCCTCATCCTGAAGCCATTTATGCTGAAATTGCCACCTACCTGGATCCTTTGTCAATTTCTTATCTACATATATTAGACAGCAGGGTGCATGATCAGATATCATGATGTTATCATAGAAACAGTTTTGAATCTTGGACCTTAATTCTGTGAAGATCAAAAAATAGTCAACACGTGAGAATGTCTTGTAGGTATTAGAATAACAAGAATAGGCTTTGACTTGTGGTTTCATTTCTCTCCATATATCTAGCAATCTCAATTCTTTCATAAAATGATTAATGGTCATCCTGCATCCATTGTGCGTACAGTCCAGTCCTGTTGATCTATCTATACTGGGATTCAATGTACAATTAAAATCCCCTGCTATTATATGTTGCCCTGTAAGTGATGATAAAGTAAGAAATAAATTAGCGAAGAAGTTTTGATCATCTATATTGGGACCGTATAAGTTCACCAGATTTATATTTTCTAATAACAAAGATCCTTGGATTATTAGATATCTTCCTAATTTGTCTCCAATTACATTTTTCACTTGAAATGGGACTGTTTTATGTATGAGAGTCATAACTCCCCTGGCTCGGGATGAAAATGATGAGGTGAACACATTTCCCTGCCATCTTCTCCTAATTCTTTTTACATCCTCCTCTATTAGATGAGTTTCTTGTAAAAACACAATTTTTGAACCTATGTCTTTTATTTTATTCATAACTTGTTTAAGTTTTTTTTAGATTTTGTAGACCTCTGCAATTCCATGAAGTTAAATTAAGATTAACGCTTTGGTCTATGATCAATAAGGAGTTTGAGATTACCTTGCAATATAAACATGCTCATACAGAGAAGCAAAAACATGGATGATTGAACATTCATCCTACAAACTACACAAAAACAAATTCCCTTTCCCCACATTCGTGGTAATCCCCCCAAAATCAAAAAAAAATTCCGTCTCCCGTTATAGCTAGTGACTGTTCCACACCTGCGAACAGTCAAACCACTCTCTCTTCCTCCTCTCAATCACCCTGACTCTACTACTTTTTAATGACATGACATTAACTCTCTTCTGTAGTTTTTCCAACATAAGTCCAAAATTTTATTGCAACTTTGTACATCATAGCTTTTTTTTTTATATATAATACAATCTATATTTTGTAGACATGCTATATGCTTCAGATCAATCAGATGCCTGTGCAAAGGCTTAAATATTCTACCTTTATATCTTGTTCATGCTTCATGCTTAGCTCCCACCAGTCTCTTCTTGGATCTGCTTGATAAGCTCCTGCGCCTCCTGAGGGGTCTTGAAGATATGGGTTCTCCCTTTATATGTGACCAGCAATCTTGCCGGATGAATCACTCCGTGACGGATCCCGAGGTTGCGCAGCTCTTTACGGGCGGGGTCAAACTGTTTCCCTAATTGTTGAATTCCTGTGGCCAAATCTGGGTAGAACCGCACCTGTTGATCCTGGTATTTAATTTCTCCTTTAGCTCGCGCCACGTTGGTGACCGTCATCTTGTCTCTGTAGCTGAGGAACTTCATAATCAGCGTCCTCGGTGGTGTCTTATTATCTCTTGGTGGGCCGATTCGGTGAGCGCTCTCTAAGACGACTGATGACTGCAGACCCGCGTTGTTCAGCGCTTCTAGAATCCACTTTTCCAAAAAGGAACATGTATCCCGTCCCTCCGGTCCCTCCGGGAGGCCCACCAGCCTCAAATTATTCCGTCGCGACCGGGATTCTAAGTCCAGGACATTATCTTCCAGACGTTTATTTTTTAATTCCAATGTTTGCATTTTTAATTGTAGGCTGGTGACGTCATCTTCAGCGCTCGAGATTCGGAGCTCCGCCTGCGATACTCGCTCCATACAGTCGCTTATTTCTTTTCTCATTCCTTCTATCGCTGCTATAATCCCATCAAATTTAGACGAAAAGTCTGCTCTCATGGAACTGATGGCAGCAAGTACCGCACTCGTGCCCTCCTCAGCAGTCACCGCTCCGCCGCTAGCTTCCTCCGCCATAGTCTCTGGAGATTTTCCTGCTTCGTCACGAGCGTGGAAGTCTGTTAGCTTGGATTGCTTTGATGAATCGCTTTTTCCTCCGCCTAATTTCCCAGCCTTAGTCTTTACCATGTCCGCGCCGAAACGCTGGGATAGGTTTTTGTTCCAATTGAGAGAGTTTTAGCCTACATTTTATTTTTAGGAGCAGAGCAGTGTGAAACACGTCTTCCTACGTGGCCGCCATAACCGGAAGTCAATTGATGCCATAGTTATTTCTATGAAAAATCTCACAAGTTTGAATTTGGGTGACCTCTGACCTTTAGGTCTTAGACAAATCTTGGACGACTTAGATCCTGACATCTGACTATGGGTTTGGGGGTCAAAAGGACAAAGGTCAACATCAACATTCACTTTGCACTATTACTACAAAACGAGTAAAGCTAGGGTCACCAAAGTTCGTACACAGGTTGACCCTGAGACCCTGAATTAGGACTGTGCTTTTGGGATTGCAAGGTCATAGGTCAAAATGCCATATACAGTGGTGTGAAAAAGTGTTTGCCCCTTCCTGATTTCTCATGTTTTTTTTATATTTGTCACACTTAAATATTTCAGATCATCAAACAAATTTAAATATTAGACCAAGATAACAAAAGTAAACACAAAATGCAGTTTTTAAATGAAGGTGTTTATTATTAAGGGAAAAAAATCCTAATCTACATGGCCCTGTGTGAAAAAGTGATTGCCCCCTAAACCTAATAGCTGGTTGGGCCACCCTTAGCAGTAACAACTGCAATCAAGCGTTTGCAATAACTGGCAATGAGTCTTTTACAGCGCTGTGGAGGAATTTTGGCCCACTCATCTTTGCAGAATTGTTGTAATTCAGCCACATTGGAGGGTTTTCAAGCATGAACCGCCTTTTTAAGGTCATGCCATAGCATCTCAATCTGATTCAGGTCAGGACTTTGTCTAGGCCACTCCAAAGTCTTCATTTTGTTTTTTCTTAACCCAATGACTGCCACAGGCGCTCTGTTGTGCCATAAGCCCCTAGTGGTCAAGATTTTTTTTAAGAAAATAATCAGTTCAGATGTCAGAGATTTCCAAGGCTATAACTTCAAAGTGGTAAGAGATAATGACTTACTGTCAATTAGAAAGATGTAGAATATGATCCAAAGTTTGAGATAGGATTAAATTTATGCATCTAATTTGCATAATGCCACGGCAGCCATATCAAATTACATAACTTTCAGTCAAAAGTGGACTTTGGACATATTTACACAAAGAATGGTTTTGTTTTTTGTCACGGTTTTTTGTTTTGGACATTTTGTTATCTTACCTTCAAAGTATTTGAACCACAAAATCAGTTACAATGTAAACAAACATACAAATTTGTCACTTACCGCTGGCCAGGCGGCTCTCGCTTCGTCCATTTTTGTCCATCCAGATCGTTATTTTGCCTTTTGTCGGTCATTTGCACTTTCTCACCCACATCCAGAAACTGTTATGATTATTCCACCTCAATTTCGCTTTTATTCCGCCACTATTTATCGTATATGACGACATGGAACTGGTGCCGATTGTTCTACACAGTCACATGGTGATGGCGTCGATAGCAGGTGAACATCAACCAGCTTCGCCCACCCTCTGTTATAACAAAATGTAGATATTTACCTTCATAAGCTAAATAATCTTTTTAGAATCATAATTGGCAAATTTGGGAGCAAATGCTTCCTGTCTTGTGATCAACTAAGATCTAGATTTGTTTACAAACTCTTTTTCTCTGATGAGGTTTCAGGATGGTTCTATGTCTGCCATAAGTCCTCTAAGGCAAGAGCAGTAAGTTATACGTGTCTGCCACCTTGTGAGGTGGAATCCTTTGTACAATTAAACCAACTGGGGAGTTTTTAGCCATGTCATATAACATCACATGACAGGTGCAGCACTGCGCCTGTGGCAGTGGGGGCGCTATCTGTCCATGAAATCTTGCCACAATAAGGGTTAAGCCATTCAGAGGTGGACTTGCTGGTGTGTTTTGGATCATTGCCCTGCTGCAGAACCCAAGTGCGCTTCAGCTTGAGGTCACAAACAGATGGCTGGACATTCTCCTTCAGGATTTTTTTGGTAGACAGTAGAATTCACGGTTCCATTTACCACAGCAACTCTTCCAGGTCCTGAAGCAGCAAAACAGCCCCAGACCATCACACTACCACCACCATATTTTACTGTTGGTATGATGGTCCTTTTCTGAAATGCTGTGTTACTTTAATGCCGGATGTAGTGGGACACACACCTTCCAAAAAGTTCAGCTTTTGTCTCATCTGTCCACAGAGTATTTTCTCAAAAGCCTTGGGGATCATCAAGATGCTGTCTGGCAAAACTGAGATGAACCTTTGTTCTTTTTGCTCAGCAGTGGTTTTTGTCTTGGAACTCTGCCATGCAGGCTATTTTTGCCCAGTCTCTTTCTTATGCTGGAGTCATGAACACTGACCTTAACTGAGGCAAGTGAGGCCTGCAGTTCTTTGGATGTTGTTGTGGGATCTTTTGTGACCACTTGGATGAATCGTCGCTGCGCTCTTGGGGTAATTTTGGTCGGTTGGCCACTCCTGGGAAGGTTCACCACTGTTCCATGTTTTTGCCATTAGAGGATAATGGCTCTCACTATGGTTTGCTGGAGTCCCAAAGCTTTAGAAATGGCTTTATAAGTTTTTCCAGACTGATAGATCTCAGTTACTTTGTTTCTCATTTGTTCCTGGATTTCTTTGGATCGCAGAATGATGTCTAGCTTTTGGGATCTTTTGGTCTACTTCACTTTGTCAGGCAGGTTCTATTTAAGGGATTTCTTGATTGAGAGCAGGTGTGGCAGTAATCAGGCGTGGTTGTGGCTAGAGAAATTGAACTCAGCTTTCCAAAGATGTGATAAATCACAGTGAAAAAGGGATTGCCCCCCCCCCCCCACACACACACACGGGGGGTGGGGGGGCTGAAAAGTTCATAGTGGTCAAATTTGACAAAATGTGGTTTATTTTTCAACATAGTCTCCCCTTTGGTCCCCACACTTCTTCCATCGGTGTTGCAATGCTTGGATCCCTGCAGTTGAAAAATAAACCATATTTGGTCACATTTGACCACTATGAACTTTTCAGCCCCTCCTCGTACATACATTTATTATGCATATAAATTCACCTTTATCTCTGTAATAAAACTAATGCAGGATGATAAGCTATAAATTTATACTGTAGATCAGCATAACATTGAATGAATGGGATCCAATGACCATTTGAGAGAGAAGAAAATCTTGGCCTTGCACTAGAAGTCCTTTAAAAAAGACCTTTGCCATCACAGGCATAATACCCATGAAGATCAGCTGATAACATATAACATTTACACACATGCACCTAGCAACACACATATTATACAGTAAGACACTACTGCACATTCCAACCTATTACACATTATCCTGCACACTGTGTATTATTATTATTACATCATAGGCTGACCATGATGCAGTCGCCAAATCTGACCAAATGTGGTTTATTTTTCAACGTATTATCTCCCCTTCAGTATAAGCTCTTCTTCCATTGGTGTTGCGGCGTTTGGATCCCTGCGATATAGAAGCTCTCTTCTTGATCCTCAAAGGCATAAATCCTTCTTAGTCAGCCTATGAACATTTCAACCGCCCTCATACTCCATCCCATTACAAAGTGTCTCGTTCTGAGCGCGGGGGGTGGGGGACGCACCGGGCTCAGGTTGCCTGCTTCTTTATTCATATTTGTACTGTGTTATTTTGTGTTGTCACATATCCTATATTGTTTCTCAGTGTGGTTTATTTTCCTGTTTACATTTGTTAGAGTTTGTTTATTGTATTTTTGAGTTTGCCTGTCTCCATTTTTTGCCTTATCGTTATATTTGTATTCTGTTATGTTCTTTCTCTCAGAGTTGACAGCTGTCAATGGCTTTCTGGGGTTTTACTCTACGTGGGTGTGGCCCTGTCAGCTGTCAGCTCCGATGGCTCCCTCTTTATTCCCAGCTGGTCCGGATTGTATCTTTGTTTTCTCCTGCCCGCTCTGATTGCCCACACCTGTTACTACTTGTCTTATTTTGTTTGTAGCCTTATTTAAGGGGCTGTGCACCATTGTTGGGCACAGCACCCTCCTATCAACTGACTAACTTAAGTGTCTCTTGATTCTTATTCTGTATTCTTCCTAGCATGCGCTCCACGGCTAGTTTTCCCAGGTTTAGCTGGTGACTCCGGTCGCCTTAGCTATTTTGGCTTCTCCTGTGTCTCTTATTTCAACTAGTGACTGATTGGGTCTTGTTTGTTCTTTTGTGTATTTTCACAATTAAATTCGCAAACTCACAGCTTGCGTTTGGAGCCTTTATTCTGCTCTGACAAGGAAGTTTATGACAGAAGGGTGCTGCCAGTGTGGGCACCAGCAGCTGTGAGTTTGCTCTTTTGTTTTTTCTCACAGTTTCTTTCTTTTTTTTTTTTTTCCATCCAGAGGGTTTGAGTGAAATTCTCACCATGGACCTTAGGATCTTTGGACTGAGTGAGGAGGAGTGTGCGGTGGTGGAACTTGTTGTGAATTTTGCCTCAAAGGCTGAAACCACCCACATTCCCAAAATCATTTTTGGGTTCATGGACAGTGCAACCCAGTTGATTGAGGCGTGCCCCAATCTCTGGAGCTACCCCGGTCTGACTGCTCTACTCACCATGGTGGTCGAGTCTCGTCAACAACTAGGTGAGCTGATGAAGGATTCTTCCTCAGTGCAACCTGGACCAACGAAAAAAATGTTCCCAGTAGCGGAAGGCTCTCCACTCTCGCCTGAAGCCCGTGTCATCATCCTCCCGCCAGACGGCCCTTGGAGTTTCCAGAGGGACAGTGTCAGACCCTGGAACAGCAGCTGATGCCATCACGCCCCAGGAATTCAGGCAACTTCTAATTCATTCTCTCTCTCTCTCGCTCTCCTGAAACTGCTTGCCTAATTCCTGGTGGTGAGACTCAGTTATCACAGTTTACTAGATCCTCACCATCAGCTGCTGCTGACACCTCTTCACCTCCTTCTCCTGTCTCCCCAAAATGTCCGCCGATCCTGGGAGGGAACCGCCAGACGATGGAAAGGTCTGTGGATTCTGGGACCCTTGGTTCGGGACCACCATCACACCCAGCAAGGGGGAGGAGCGTCCGCTGTGTCCCCAAGCCAGTGTTGACGAGTGAGCATTCCCTGGTTTCGGCATCACAGGATCCAGCATCTTCAGTGAGGCATTCCCTGGCTCCTCTCCTCAGGGCTAGAGGCTCATCTATGTTGAAGTTGGTGCCAGTGACCAAGCGCCCCCTGACCCCGGCGCCTCACCCACTTCGCCAGAAGCCACGTCTCCACCTGCCATCGTGCCTCTAGGCGTGGCGCCTCAAAGTTCTTCTGGGGGGCCCACAATCACTGCAGCCATTAAGAGGGATGACCCTGAGCCTGCTGCAGCAAAGACCATCGTGCCCCGGGAATGCAGGCAAGTGAATTCTTGTTCTCCATTTCCTAAAAATGAATTGTCTTGCTTGGTTCCCAGCGATGAAATTCAGTCACTGCAGTCCATTGAGTTCTCACTGCCTGCTGCAGACATTTGTCCCACACCTGCTACCCTCGTGTCTCCTCCTGTTTCCCTTGAGTGTTCGCTGGCCCCAGGATTGTGCCACCGGATGAGAGAGGAGCCTGCCGTCCTGGACGACCTGGTCCCAGTCCCGCAGCCATAGGTTGGATGAGGGGAGAACACTGCCAGCAACCTGAAGCCTGCACCGATGACTGAGCATCCCCTGGCTTCAGCTGTGCAGGAATTGGCACCAGCGCCGAGACGACCTCCAGCTACCATGCCCGACGAGCCATCTGCGCAGGGTGTTTTGCTTGGAGGCCCGGGGACTGCAACCACCACCACGCCAGCTGCGGAGGTCACTGCAGCAGGATCGCCGGAGTCCTGGACAGCGGCGGAGCTCGAGTTCAGGCAAGTACCCTGTTCTGTTCCTTCTTCTACAGATTCGGGAAAATCTTGTCTGGCTCAGGGCGGAGGGAGTCAGGGGCAGAAGCCTTCTGCTCCTGAGATCCCCTCGCCGGGCTCCGCTGCTGTCGGTGATTCTTCTCCGGCGTCGTCTTTGTGTTTTCCTTCCAAGGTGACCACGCCCAGACTGAACGCCCAGAGGGATGGACTTGAGTCTCCCCCGCCTGGATTGCCACAGTCCTGGACGGTGGTGGAGCCCAAGTCAAGGCAAGTGCTCTGTTGTGTTGTCATTTCATCAGATCTAGAGATGTCTTGTCCTGCTCAGGGTGGGGAGATTCAGTCGCAGTGGGAAACTGCTTCTGGTCTCTCTCCATCGGGCTCCACTGCTGCCGGTAGTAATAACCCGGCATATGTTTTCCCTCTGTTGCCCGAGTCCTCATCTGGGTCGGCGGTTGATTATCCACCTCCTCCTTCTGAGATCATCGTGGGTTCAGCTCTTTCCGCTGAGGTCGTCGTGGGCTCTCTGTCCCAGCCTGGGACCTCTGTGGGTGCTGCTCCCCCTCCAGCTTAGGTCCTCGAGGGTGCTGTTTCCCTTCCAGTGGAGGTTGTTGTGGGTGCTCTGTTCCAGCCTGGCTCCTCCGTGGGTGCAGTCTTGGCCCAGTCCGGGCCCACTGAGGGTGCAGCTCCGCTCCAGCCCAGAGCCACCGCGGGTGCAACTATGTCCCAGTCCGGGACCGCCGAGGGTGCTGCTGGCCAGTCCGTGGGCGTCATGGTCCCCCCTCCTCTGCCGGACGCTGTCGTGGTCCCCCCTCCTCTGCCGGACGCCGTCGTGGTTCCCCTTCCTCTGCCGGATGCCATCGTGGTTCCCCTTCCTCTGCCGGACGCCGTCGTGGTTCCCCTTCCTCTGCCAGTCGTTATCGTGGTGCCTCGTCCTCTGATCATCCCGGTTGGGTGGCTGCCCCCTGGACCACCATCTCTGTGGTGGTGGCTAAAGAACTCTGGCCGACCGCCTGGCATTGCTGTTGGGTTGGGTGATTTACATTCTCCGACAGATGACCCGACTCTTACCACCTTGCCGTCTGTCAGGCCTGGGACTTCGGCCGACCACCAGAACTGCTCTATTCTTTGGTCTAGCGGGGCCTAAGTGCCCAGTTCTGTATGGGTCCTGAGTGGGATTTTGTTTTGTTTCCCTTCATCATGGGCCTTGCTTGGAAGCTATCCTGAGGGTTTTTTCTTGTTTCTTTTGGTTTGATTTGGTCCCTTTGTGCCTGGGTACCCTCCTCCCACCCGGGGTGGGGTTGTTTTTTCTTGTTGGGGTGGGATTTCTGTGTGTGGGGTTCTCTTCTTTTGATGTTATCCCGGGTTGTCTAGGCTCCACCCCTTGGGGGGGGCTGTCACGTTCTGAGTGTGAGGGGACTCCACTGGGCTCAGGTTGTCTGCTTCTTTTTTCATATTTGTACTGTGTTGTTGTTTTGTGTTGTCGCGTATCCTATATTGTTTCTCAGTATGGTTTATTTTCACGTTTACGTTTGTTACAGTTTGTTTATTGTATTTTTGAGTTTGCCTGTCTCCATTTTTTGCCTTATCGTTATATTTGTATTCTGTTATGTTCTTTCTCTCGGGGTTGACAGCTGTTAATGGCTTTCTGGGGTTTTACTCTGCTTGGGCGTGGCCCTGTCAGCTGTCAGCTCCGATGGCTCCCTCATTATTCCTAGCTGGTCCGGATTGTATCTTTGTTTTCTCCTGACCGCTCAGAATACCCACACCTGTTACTACTTGTCTTATTTTGTTTGTAGCCTTATTTAAGGGGCTGTGCACCATAGTTGGGCACAGCACCCTACTATCAACTGACTAACGTAAGTGTCTCTTGATTCATATTATGTATTCTTCCTAGCATGCGCTCCACGGCTAGTTTTCCCATGTTTAGCCGGCAATTCCGGTCGCCTTAGCCTTAGCTATTTTGGCTTCTCCTGTGTCTCTTATTTCAACTAGTTTCTGGTTGGGTCTTGTTTGTTCTTTTGTGTATTTTCACGATTAAATTTGCAAACTTACAGCTTGCATTTTGGAGCCTTTATTCTGCACTGACGCGGGAGTTTATGACACAAAGCATGATAAAACTATATAAAACATAATAAAAATAACATAAAACCATAATGGCATTGCACCACCCCTGTGCAGTCAATTGCTGTTTGAAAGTTTGATTGAAGTGGTAAAAGTTTGTTTTTAAATCTGTTTAGTTTTCAAAAAAATGTTGTATATTGTACAGAACATATGTGATTAGAACTGACCTATGAAGAATCCGGGACTTGATCAGTCATGCACTCAGGAAGCAATCTGGATACAAGCTGTAATGAGAAAATGAGGACATCTGGCTCTGAAAGCATAATTAGGAATTTCACATGCAGCATCAATATAAAAATAACATCAGTGAGTGATGGCTGCAAGGATATAGACCCAATAATCATGGCTACTAGTTGCTCAAATTATCATCTGAAATACTTTTTGAATTGCAGAACCATTGTTATTAACTGAAGTTAATTACTCATTGTGTTTCTACTGCTGTTGTGGCAATGTACAGTATGTACAGTGGCGTGAAAAAGTGTTTGCCCCTTTCCTGATTTCTCATTTTTTTGTATGTTTGTCACACTTATATGTTTCAGATCATCAAACAAATTTAAATATTAGACAAAGATAACACAAGTAAACACAAAATGCAGTTTTTCAATGAAGGTGTTTATTATTAAAGAGCCCGTTTGCGTTTGGTGTGAAGGCACCTTTAGTGTATAATCCTGTGCAGAAAACCAAGCTTGCTGATGATTGACATATAGATTGCCAATTTAACAAAACAAAAATGTCATGTCTAAATTTTTTGCGTATGTGTGGCACAAATCCTCTGTGAACTGTTCCTTTCTGTATTTGGTATAGGATTCAAAGTCATATTTGAAGAACTAACTTTGGAACAAGTCTAAACTTAACCCACAAAAGTGACTCCTCTCCCAGCAATGAGCCATCATGCTGCCTAATAACACTAAGCTTCCGGATCAATCTGTTTGTATCCAAAGTAGGCCTAAACTGCTTCTCTCCAAGTGTCATTTTGGACTTCAAATGAGAAATCAATAACTTTTCAAGCAGGATAAGATGTACACTGGAGACAGCAGTAATGGGCCAAAGTGGCATCCTGTGTGCCGGTACTTCTCAGCTCCAGTTTGCAATATGGAGTCAGAACCTCCATCCTCACAGTTAATTTAATAACATCCACAATATCACAAACTCACACCACAGTAACAGACACAGCTTTACCAGCAAACAGTCTAGCATTATATTTATAAAATATAAATGTTCTTGTGGGAGACAGGATATTTCACCACCTCTGATTAGGTCAATAAAAATCAATTTTCCAGACCATTGGTGCCTCAACAAAAACAGATAAATCCTAAATGTTTATGGGGACTTAACAGGGCTGAATATGCTGATTATTAAACTCTAGTCAACTTGTTAACATGTCTTTCATTGTGACTGTTTATTAAATTGCCCTCCACTGTACAGTGTGTGCCAGGCGTAGAGTGCTGCAGGTGAAGAACGATGGCATCTGTCTTCTTTGCTGCCTCAGCTGAAAGCTGAATAAAACAACTGACTTGGGTACAGTCAGCTCAGTCAAGGACAGACTGCAAGAACGACGCTATCAAAATTCAGAAACCTTTATATAGTAAATACTGTATGTGTAGGTTTTTTCCTTTATTTTGACCAGTTTTAGAGCTTGAATTCAAGACTAAGTAATGTCTTGTCAGGACACGTTGTGAGTTTTAGAGTTGGGCGATATGTTCAAGCTTTATTGCTAGCCATTATTAGTGCAGCAGTACATGAAGAAATCACTTTAGGATTATTTAGGTTTAAAGCCAAAGGACTTCAACATTGTTTTGAAGCCCATAAGTAAATAGACCCATGGGGACATACAGTATGCTGTAAAATGATATGGGGATCCTAATATTATTATCATAATTTTATGGTATTAATATAAATGTGCTACCAACATACAGCTACCTTCCCATTATAATGAACTACTAGTTCCTGTAAACAGGCGATGATCACTAACTTCTTAATTGTTCTTCAGAGAGACTGTGATAAACTTAAGTGACTCGATCATACTCTTGTTTATTTTTCAGGACTTTTACTGATAGCAGTATTCTTGGCATTGCTTATTTTCTTGTTTAAACAGTAGCATGTAATCTGGCTGCTCAAGCCAGTGCTGATCAGATGTCTGCCAGGTAGTCAGGCATTCTTCTTCTTCTGGTATGATAAACACTGCCTTTGCATATGTTGCGCGTTACACACTGCAAGTCGCTGTAAAAGCAAGCAGCCAGTTTCACAGAAATGCATGTAAACGTCACGTTGACTCACCCTTAGAATATGTGTATTATACACAAAAGTATGTATTAAAAGGCTCATGATAGTGGGATGTAGATGGAGAAAATACAGAATTTGGGATGAGAAATAATCACACAAACAGTTTAGTCATTTAAATATCTGTAAAACCTTGCTCAGCATTGCGTTAGCATTCTAAAATTAGGAAAAACAATGTTTTCATTAAAGCTTCTAACTTGTGTATTGGTTTATTGCAGGTACAACATAAACATACGTACAAAGCAAGTATTAAAAATGTAAAATACATGATCATGTGGAGATGACACTAGGATCTAGGGCTGCAGCTAACAGCTATTTTACGGCTCGGGTAATCGCCCACTCAAATCAAATTACTCAAGTAACTGGATAATTTTTTTTAAGAAACTTCCATAGACCAACAAGTGTGGAACTTTCTTTCCTAAAGAGCTGTAGTAGTTGTACCACACACTCAGTAACACAGGTACACATTTATTGCAATGCTTATTGCATAGAACATAACTTTAAATGTTACATTACACCATAAAGTTCTGTTCACCCTGCTAGTGGCTAGTGGCGCTGGCTATATGTTCTTTGGTCAATTAGCATAGCTGACTACATTCTATTCATTTTAATTGCAAATCTCAATCACGTACCTTGTCTCAGGTGTGCTGGCTATGCCTGATGTGTGATACTTTCTGCCGAGACACTGTAACAACTACGTTGTACCGGAGTTACCGGAGTGGTGGCTCAGTTGGTAGAGCATCCGCCCCACACCCGGGAGGCAGGGGCTCAAATCCTGGCCGGGTCATGCCGAAGACCATATAAAAGTGGAACTTCCTGCCATCCAGCTTGGTGCTCAGCAATAATGGAATGGAGGAGGGAAATCTGTGGCGGCGCCTTGCATGGCAACGGCCCTCTGATTCTGCACTGGGGTGTGTGTGAGTAACACAGTAGATAGGTAAAGCACAATCTCGTTCTACTGTACATGATTGGTTGTACGGTTGAATGACAATAAGGGTGATTTAATTTAATTTAATTTAATTGTAGCATGCTAGCTTGCTGCTTGGCTTTACCATGTACACACTGCACAATGTTTTCCTTCAATTTGAGCTTGAAATGATCCCAGACTTGAGATACTTTTGTTGTTGGTTTTTTTTCTGGCTTTCTTCCTCTTTGCCAGCCCGTCACCATGTCCCTCTGACATGGCGCCATTAAACAAATCTGCGTTTTGTTTACGTAGTGTGACCGGAAAAAGGTCGTACCGGAAGGTCATATAGACTGGAAATGCTACATTAAACAATACATCGAAGCATAGATTTTGAATCGAGGAATTTTTGTAATCTAATTATTTGAGTAATCGTTGCAACCTTACTAGAATCTGATACTACCATGCTGCATTCACATGTTGAAAACCCATGTTGAGCTGCCAGAAATCCTGTAGATTGTCATGTATTAAAAAAAAAAACTAAGTTTGAAATACCCTGTATCTAAGCATAAAAATGCTCAACAATTAATAGGTTTACAATTCCTTGTTATGTTCAGTGAAAATATCATACAATAATAATTTATTATTCTTAAAAACATTGCTCTTCGGTTCTTTCCATACATTAGTCTGATTGATTGGACCTCCATCTTACATATTATTGTCTGTTCCTGTATCTTCTTTCATCACTGTATTCAGAGAGATGCAGGCAGAAGTCATAATCACACTTTCACCTACAGTATATATCACACATTATTCCGTCAGTTACATGGTGTCACATTTCCACAGAAATCACTTACGCAACATGACCACGTCCTCTGTCCCTTCTTGCCCTCATTTTTCCACAGAATGATCACATTAACCTATCTGGCTGACATTTCCATTTGCTGTTGAAAGGAAGACGCAGGAACCCTTTTACCATATTTCTGTCCAGTCTCTCATTAATGCTGAGAGCGATTGGCTGTCTTATTTTCTAAAGTGCTTCAGATAAGACTTCCTTCTTTATGTAAATAAAGGCAAAGCTTTTGTCTACTGATGGCAGCCTCATTGGCCTGTTCAGTAAAACCAGATGTAGGGCTGGATGATGTGGGTATTTCTGTAGTTTTGCTGCTTTTTGGAACATTAAGTTAACCTGAGTGGAGCCTTCCTATAAGGGTGAGGTGATACTGCTTAACGTAATGTAGACAGTACTGGAGGGGGCCTACCCGCATATGCTGTATTTTGTCATTTAATTTTATAGTTTCATTAATTTGTGAAGACAGTAGTGTCAAATTACTGGTGGAGATTCCCCCGTCTCTGCTGTGTGTCTCTTGGTGCCCAGAGAATGTACAGAATCAGACTCCAGTCCACAGTCGCTGAAGACAGTAGTCTGTGTGGCTTTGGTCTGATTTGAAGTAGGAGGGTTACTGTAACCAGAGGCTGCATTAGGTGGACAAGAGATTCATGTGGTGTCATGCTGGGCTAATTAAGGCTGCAGGCTTGACTAGGACAAGTGTACTGTTGTCTACTTCGATGATTTTGGAACTTATCTCATAAACGTGAGGCGTTTTTCCTCTGAAGAAGAAGAAGCCATCTCTGTTGTCATTCAATCCATACAGCAGAACAGAATTACATTTCTCCTATCTACAATGTTAATCACATGTACAATCAGAGGGGTTGCTGCCACAGATGACTTCTCCTTCCCCCATTCTATTACGCTGAGTACCAAGCTAGAAGGCGGGAAGTACTTTTTTTTTTTTTTTAAATGTGGTCTTTGGTATGACCCAGCTGGGACTTGAATCCCCAACCTCCCAGTTGTGGGGTGGATGCTCTATCAACTAGGCCACCACTCCAGTGGTGAACTTCTGATTTATGAAATAAATTTCCTACTCATTTCCTAAAAAGTGCCACCTTTTTTCCATGCAAATTTACATTTTTTGCTTACATTTTTTGTGTTTAATTTTGCACTTTTTTTTTTACAACTCTTTGCATAAATTTGCAATTTTTTCTCTTCAATTTGGAACTTTTTCTTGTAAATTTACAACTTTGCCCCATAATTTAGCTGAAGTTTAGACATTGTCCTTTGGGCTAAATCCCGTCCATTAGTCCAAACCATAATTTAGCCCAAAATAGTTATTGAAAATTGGGCTGTGTTTAGTCCATCTAATATGGGCCATATATAACCCCAAAAAACGATGTTGAAATTTGGGCTGTGTTTAGTCTGTCTATTTTAGAGTTTTTATTCTTTAATTCGCAGCTTTTTCTTGTACATGAGTGAATTTATTCTGTCATAAATTTGTGACTATTTTTCTGTAAATTTGTGAGTTTTCCAAAACCACAGGAGGCCACGGAATATGGGCAAAAGAGACACAAGTTGCAGTCCCATGGGCTAAACATAAGTAATGCTGCAAATACATAATTTAATAGCTGTGTATGAGCTCCCATGGCTGTCCTGCTAGTAATGTGACACCATCACACAGGTCCACATGGTGCGATCACGTTTCTTTCTTCTGTTGATATAAAAGTGAGAACTGATAATGCGGTGTGTGTGTGTGCGCGTGCACGTCATAGCCTAGGGTTATCAGTGATCTCATTAAAATTTTAAAAGAGCTCAGTTGCTTCGAGAAGGAAGATGCAGAAAGCGTTTAATTTGTAATGAATGTTAGGGTTAGTCTTGCCCCTCGTTCTGAATGCAGGACGGCAGAATAGCACAGGCGAGATTAAAATCTCGTCACCTCTGACTTTCTACACCGCAGCAGTCTTCCTCTGGAAAATAAAAGTCAGAACAGGTGGCAGGGCTTGCTTTGCTGAGCATCGACTCCCCACAGACACTTCAAATTAACACTTTTATTGAGTTTCCCGTTGGTGCTAACGGAGATGGTAAAAAGTGAGCTCACAGTGTGAATGGGATTTCGAGGTTCAGCCTGGCAAAACAAAAAACAGATCCGTCTCCACATGCACACCCAATTTTTCCTGCACTTTTGTTTTCTCTCACGCATGGTAAGGGCTGACACTAATCAGAGTAATGAACTCATGTGGTTTTGTTTAAAGTTATAATGGGACTAGCGTGGAACTGTTCTGCTCTTAGACCGAATCTGCCAAACTACACAAACTGGTGAGCACCTTGATTTTGTTACAGCCTTTATGGGAATCCATGCAAAAACATTTTCAGGGTTGGAAGAATCTACAAAACTGCATATTGCCAGTATATGTGTTCTCTTCCATTTAGTTAAAGATGGCAGCACTTATATTGAAAGTGTGTGTAACTTACTGTACATGTTGACGCCCAAGAAATAATAATAATGCATCAGTTTTATATAGCACGTTTTCATTGACCCTCAAAGATGCTTTACAATGGATGCATTATTTTTTCACTCCACAGACAATGGTAGTGGTGAGCTACTATTGTAGCCACAGCTGCACTGGGGCAGATAGAAACATGGCTGCCAATCTGCGCCAATGGCCTCTCCGACCACTTATACACAGTGCCATGGACTCTGGAGGCAAGGTGGGTAAAGTGTCTTGCCCAGGGACAGAATGGCAGGATGGCTGGGGAGAGCAGGATTCAAACCACCAACCCTCCGGTTATTAGACGACCTGCTCTACCTCTTGAGCTACTCCTGCCCACATATCCCTCCTCCGTTCCATTTTTGCTGAGCACCAAGCTGGACGGCAGGAAGTTCCATTTTTATATGGTCTTTGGCATGACCCGGCTGGGACTTGAACCCCGACCTCCCGGTTGTGGGGCAGATGCTCTACCTCTCTACCTCTAATCCACCACTCCGGAAATACATAAAAAAGGAAAAGAACAACAGAAAGCAGGAGCCATTTATTTAAAAACCCTCATGTTGTTCCAAGGAGTATTATAAAAACTACTTTAAGGATAAGCGATCTTTATTGTCATTCAAATCCATACAGCCAGTTGTGTACAGTAGAACGAAATTATGTTTCTCTCATCTACAGTGTTAATCACACACATATACAGAATCAGAGGGGTCGCTGCCATGCAAGGTGCCGCCACAAATTTGCCTCCTCCGTTCCGTTATTGCAGAGCACCAAGCTGGAGGGCGGGAAGTTCCGCTTTTTTATATGGTCTTCAGCATGACCCGGCCGGGATTTGAACCCCGGCCTGCTGGGTGTGGGACGGATGCTTTACCAACTGAGCCACCATTCCAGTAAAGAGGTCATTTAAAGGGGTCATTGACTGAAAAATGGTGTGTTTGTAAGGTTTAACTGTCTGAAATGAGTCTACTGGTCACCTAATTAACCTAAAAATTTCAAAACAGTCAGTTCTCTTTAGAAGAACACACAGCCTTTATCTTGTTTTTCTCTCCCAGAAACGCCGGAAACATTTTTGACTTTTCTGCGGAAATCATTAACGTCACGTTTAGAAAAAGCCAACCCACCACCGTCCTTGAGACCCACCCACTGCTCTATTATTGGCCCGCCTAGCTGGCTGCCATGTAGATGGAAATGGTGCTGAAGGTAGCCTATTGGCTCCCAAGCTAACACTGGTAACAGGAAGCTCAAATAGAGTGTGGTTTATATTGTTATTTTCTTCTGATCTTAGTCACCCTAATAACCATCCCTGTTGCCACCTGATTCACTGGTCCGCAGTCCACAATGTGCCTCGCGTTGCTCCGGCCCATTTTCCGGTGGTTTTGCCATAATTCCACGGCTTGTCCCCGGTGCTGGCATGTCAGTCACGGGAAGCTGAGAGCCAACAGCTCCAGGCAGTATCCCTGGGTCGCGGCAACTGCCTGCCCCGGCACCCTGGGTGCGGCGCAAGAATTGCCATGACCCGGGGATGCTGCCTGGAGCTGCTGGTTCAGCTCCCCACCATCCTTCCGGCATATTCTCACGGGTAATGTGGGAGAGCCGCTTCGTAATGGGGCATCCCCCGCTGGCCGTGGGAGAGGAGCAGAGTACTGTGGAGCGAGACATTGCCCTTTGAGATCCCGTGGCTCGACCAATGGCCTCAGGTTGCGGCAATCAGTAGATTGCCCGGCGCGTGGTGCTAGTAATTTGTTGTGGCGTCTCGGCGGCGTTGTTGGGGGGTGGGCCGGGATGACGCGAGATGCACAAACGACTGCGGATCGGTGAACCAGTGCTGCTCACCCAGGCTAGAAGAAGGCTAGAAGCTACTCAGCTAATGGCTAACTGATGTAAGAGGGAGGGCGGAGTTGAATAGCTGAAGGATGTTTCTTAAAGTGACAGGCTATAAATCAGAGCGTTTAAAGAAAGCCAAGAAAAAAAATTTTTGCTTCAGTAATTTACAAAAATTAAAGAAAATGTGAACAAAATATGTCACAAACACTTAAGGCATGAGTGATGTGTTAAAATGTGGAAAAAGGGCAGTCAATGAGCCCTTTAATGCATATACTCGCTCAGCTGTATCACAAGATCATAAGAAATCTCCATCTCTCTTTGAAAAGAAGCTCATGGTTATGACAGCAGGTAATTGTTAATGAGGTCTCACCTTAACTGAGATTCAGTGCTGACTAGCTGCACCATGTAATATAGTTCTGATTTACTCTACAATGATAAATTAAACCTGGTTTGTAATAGCTTCTGACAATGACTTAAGGAGTTATTTTAAATTCATCAGGACTTTTATTATATTTGTGCATACTTTTGCACTGACATGTTCATGGGACAGTTAATGGTGGCTTTTAAGACCTTAATTTAGTGGAGAGAATTCCTATAACTAATATACAAATGAGGGTTTCTGTTTCTCAATAAAACCGTTTAACTGATATTTGTGACCTCGGACATATGAGTGGATATATACATGTGTGTATGTGGTTTTCTGCCACTAATGGGCTGTGACGAGAGAGACAGGAAATGGGGTGAAGAGCAAGAGAGAGGCACGTGAGAAAGATTGCTGTGGCTGAGAACCAGGAATCACTGAGTCTGAATAACATACAAGGGGGGGCTGAAAAGTTCATAGGCTGAAAAGTTCACAGTGGTCAAATTTGAGCAAATGCGGTTTATTTTTCAACCGCAGGGATCCAAGCGCTGCAACACCGATGGAAGAAGTGTGTGGACCGAAGGGGAGACGATGTTGAAAAATAAACCACATACAGTATGGTCAAATTTTCAGCCTATGAACTTTTCAGCCCCCCCCCCCCCCCCCCCCCCGTACTCCTGTGATATGCATCGTAACCATTGCACTACACTCTGTAATTTCTGTTTTCAATACGAAGTGTTGTCAGAAAGATTTTAAGGCTTGTCTTGTTCACTTTCAAAAAAAGTCTAAGTTATAGTAGTGTTTATCCATCTGATAACTGTACTGCAACCCTTCCTATCCCAGAAAACTGGATAATGTAAACTTATAATTTAAACAAAATTTAAGTCGAAAGAAGAGGAAGAAGTTCTAAAAGGCAACAGGGAGATAAGAAATTCAGAGGAAGAAAAAGAGCGGGTGGAGGGCACCAAGTGAATAAGAGAAGCAGTATTAGGGAATACAGTGAGTGTGCGACTGTTGCGAGGTTATTCTTTCTTTCACATTTAATTATACATTATTATATTGTTCCTCTCTGACCCCCAGAGAGATCAGCAGCAGTCAGTTCTAAACCTGTGAACTCGTCATCGCTTCCCTGGATTGTATTAATATGCTGGTTCCCAACCTTGCAGTCAGCCACCAAGGGAATTTACTGCTTCTCATTCTAGCCAGGAACTGCAGAACCTGATTTCACATTGACATATTCCAGTTATGATGCAGGCACTAATCAGATAAATCCTGCTACCCTTTCTAGACCTAAGGGATGCTAATAAAAATAGCTGCATTAAAAAGCTGACTCATTTTGAAAGGTCAAAGATGTGTAACACATCAATTAGCCTACTGATCAAAGATTACCAAGAATACAAGTCATAACTGCATGCATATGCCAGTGGAAATTAGATTATTTACAGGTTATTTAAAGTGACTCAACATGAAACTGTTTTTGTGCCAATAATAGATAAAAGGCTAAATTAGACCTCATTAAGTTTTGATATTGTGTGTGATACTGTGTGTGTGTGTATATATATATATTTTATAGTAATACGTACATATGTTTATTAGCTGCTCTTGCTTGCTTGTTTTTTTTTCTTGCCTTCTGATTGTTGCTCTGAGTGTTGCTATCCCTGTGCTGTTGCAATCCTGGAATTTCCCCGTTGTGGGACTAATAAAGGCTTATCTTATCTTATCTTATCTTATCTTATATTACTAGGAGGGAAAGTAAGGATATTTCATAATGATTGTAGTCAGTTAAAAAACAAAACAAACAAAAAAACTTGCTGTAGTGATTTTATTGGAAGAATGATTTGATCTTTCTGAGTCACTGTGGGTTTTTGTTAGACAGTTTAACACCAACTATGAACTCTGAAGTTTATCCATCGAAAAATGATTTATTGTTATTGCACAGTATCCCTCCCAGCACAAAATGATTGAAAAAACATTGAAAAGACAGCTTTGCCAGCCATCTAAAAAAATGTACGGATTTGGTTGTAAAGCTGCCTTTTTAAGGTTGCAGTCACCAACATGCTGATCCTTTCTGAGCTGTGTGTGGTAGGGCGCCTACACAAGCATCTCTGGGCAAGAGGCAGAGTACATCCTGGACAGATCACCAGTCCATCACAGCGCCTGGTGTTCCCAAGCAGTCTCCCATCCAAGTAGAAACAAGACCAGGGGTAGAACAGCATTTAGCTTTCTTGTGCATTGAGGAGCAGTTGCTGCCACGCAGGCCACGGTCATGATGAATGTCTTTGGGAGGTAAATGAGCACCAGGCGTTAACCCATGAAAGCATGCAGACTGATACAGGAAACACACCTATTTGGGATGAAACTCAGGCCTTCTTATGGTGAAGCATCAGTCTTAAACACTGGACTACCATGCTGCCTAAAAGCTAAAGTAGACACGTCACTTTTTTTTTTTTTTTTAGAATGAAACTAAATTAATATTAAATCATAATGGACATTAAAAAGTGGTGCTTAGTTTGTAAATTTGCAGTCAGCTGTAATTTTTAGTGCATCTAAAATTGAACATTTATTGTTATTGGTGCATTTTCATTGACTGGAACACTATATAATTACTTGAGTAGTGCAAAAATTTCAAAGAGAGATTGTTAACATTGACCTTTTGCCCCCAAACCCATAGTCAGAGGTCAGGGACTAAGTCACGGGTGCCCAACCAGTCGATCTTGAGATACTTATAAGTCGATCGTAAATCAGTCGGCACCCAAATGTGCACCACATTGTGCCCGCCAACTCTGCTGCGCTGCTAAAGCAACTGATCATGTCAGTGTTGCGTACGTGTACGGGCACGCCTGTTGCATGCAGCCACCTGTCATGAAGCAAAGAGCAGTTTTACATGATTTGAGAGCACGGGCACCATTAAAAAAATCTTTCTCAGCATGCCATGTGCACAAATAAAGGGGGGGATGGGGGGGAACATCTCCCTCAAGCTTGGAAAAAAGGGTTTTGCCCCCCCCCCCCCCCCCCAGTCATCACAATCCCCTCATTATCATGCTACACAGCTGAACAAAATGCATTTGAACCATCGATGCTTAGCATAAATGCATTTTTTTCTTTAAAATTTGTAACTTTCTGTCATTAATGTACAACATTGATTTGTAAATTTAACTTTGTTCATATAAAATAACTACTTCTTGTGTCTTAAATTTTAAACATTTTCTTGTAAATTTTTGACTTTTTTGACCAGTAGATCTTGTGACATTGAAAAATCTAAAAGTAGATATCAAGTGTAAAAAGGTTGGGTGTATCTGGTCTTAGCCGTCCAAGATTTGTCTTGCATACATCGATGATATGGATTTTGAAAGCCTACGTACATCATTTCTTTCTGTCTTTATTGCGTTTACAAGATTTGCAAGACTTACAAGATTTGTTTACTTCACCTGTCAGTGGTTCTAATTTTATGGCTGGTTGGTGTACATTGCTTACAGGCTAACATTAGCCTACAAGTACATTAGTTTGCTTTTAGTAGGCTGCTCTAATAAGCATTATGAAGTGTTCCTTTTAGTGGTGGACAACGATTAAAAATTTCACTCACAATTAATTGCACTTTAATCATGAATTTCTTCTAGATAATGTTTGATAAATTGGTAGTTTTTGACATTTTTCATACTCTTATCAACATGGGAGTGTATAAATGTGCGTGTTTTCTGCAACTGCAGATTATTAAAGATTTCAACATGTCACATATGACAGCAGCTGTCCCAGAATATCCTCCAGAAAAACCTCATAAGTACTGCAGAAATACTGCATATGCAAACACCTAGAAACCACTTTAGCATTATTACAGCAGTTGTTGCCTTATCAGTTGTTATACCAGTTGCATCTCTTACCTGCCTTTTTGATATGCATTTCAGTAGTAGATAGTCCAGTTTGTTTTCTGGAGAGCAGACATTTGTGAACAGAACTGATGGAAGCAGTGGTCGCCCGAGGTTAGCCTTTAGCTTAGCTGTTAGCCCTCCTCGGCAGTTGTGCTTCTGCCTCTCCGTCACCCTCTTCTCTCCAGCGTTCAGGTTGGGATTGTGCATTCATATGGTCCATATGTCAATAGTATGACAGTGATACTCCAGCAAACTGATTTGAACATCTAGAATTAAATAAAATGAGGAGCTTGTGCCATGAATTGCTCATCGCATGTCTCTGTTTTGAGTCGTGCCATAGACTGTCTGACAGAAACAGTACCTGCATTTTGAAAGTTCCATTTTTTCCCCATTTCGCAATTAATTGATCAATGTGGTGTTCAGTTAATTGCTATTAACTCGATTAATGTGGCCATTGTAGCGGTTTGAATTAAACCCCCACAGCACAGAGACACAACACAGAGACAGTCAGCTCGCACTCCTGGGTTTTTTCCGCTGCATGCTGCGTTTACAGCTATGAGGTTAAAGTGTCACCCATGCATTGTGTTCATGCATCCTGTCTGTACCTCTGATATACAAATGCCCAGATTAACTGCTGTGAATGTCTTTGATCTATTGTTTGAGTTGAGTATATAAGCTGCACTGTGCTGTAAATCTGCCTCTCACTCTCAATCTGACTTCAACCCTGCTGCAGGACACAGACTTTGTGTCCCTTCTCTGAGAGCCGTGGGCTCACTCTCGGCGCTCATGCACGGCGCCGGGAGTGGAGCTTGTGACGGCGGTATGATAATAAAACTCTACTTAAAACCTCCAACAACGCTGCCTTATTTTATCGTCCGCCGCAGCCATCACTAATTCTTCTATTGTCCACAAGTGTGCACTACTAATACAGACATTAGAATTAAAGATGGTTGCACTCATATGCTGTGCATCAAAAGTGGTGAAAAATGTGCTATTTATTTGCACTTCTATTTTGTCTCTTCTAGTTGGTAGTACACACAGCAGTGCTCAGCTTCTCTCTCTGCATGTATGGCTGCAGTGTTGTTTTCAGTTGCTAACGCTAGAGTCAGGGTTTTATGACTTGTTGACCTGAAATGTGGTTGGCCTGGTTTTCGACCTGGCACTGGAGAAGAAATTCACAAGAAAATACCGTAGAATTAAAGAAGATTTCTGTTGTTTTTTACTACTGTACATTGACTTTCTTTAATGGCAAGTGATCATTAGAGCAACAGCAACAATCTAAAGAAGTCACACATGTCATTTAGTGTTAAAGGTGATATGTCAGTGCTTACTGTTCAACTACAAAATAATCACAGCATTTAAACATAAAAATGATTTCAAATTTGTGTTCTTCATCTTCCTTCTTTGACCTTCCCGCTCCTATAAACATGTCCCTTTCTTCATCTGCTGCTGCAGCTATAAAGGTTTTAATGTTAGCTTTATAACCAGGATGTTGACTAGGATGTGGTTCTGTGCTCGTTGGTGACGTTATAGTTGGCACAAGGATTCTACCTGTGAAGTCACTCAGTACACTGTCTGACACTGGGATCTTCCTGTCTTCTTTTTTTCCCTCTCTCAGGCCCGAGTCTACATAAACTCCATGTGCTCTAATTGCGAGTCTCACCGCATGGACCTGATTGCTCTGCGCTTCATCTCCATCAACTCCATCATTGACCCCTGGGTCTTCATCCTTCTCTCTCCCAGTGTACTGCACTTTTTCTGGTCTTCAGTCTGTCAGCGCCCCCTGGGATTTTCCAGAGGTTCAGTGTGTAAATCCTCGCTGGCTAAAGAGAATCCATCACACAATGTAGAACTGAACCGCTGAACTCCGTACACAGAGTTTTCTAACTCTGGAGGGAAAGTATGATTGCACCCTTGCTTTGACAGTTTTATTTATTGGAGCTGCTGAGGTTTGCCACCCCATGTCTCCCATTTGGGTAGTGTACATTTTTTTGTCTGCTTTGTGGGAAGAGACCAATTGCAGCTAACTGATAAGCATCTTAAAGCAGCCCTATCCACTCGAGTCCGTCTCTTGCCAATTACTGTGAGTTTTCTCCATTTCTGACATTTCAGGGTAAGCATGTGGATTGCCTACTGACCATCTGATGTCGGCATTTTTCTAATGACATGAAAAAGACTGCAGCTTTTACTGCTAAAAAGTAAAACAGGCAAATGTTTTATAACAAGACAGCGATGTTTGGTCAGAGAGTCTTGCCAGTGGAGATGTGTGCATTAGTTGTGCCTTACGAAATGGAAGATGCAAGCTGAGGTGGAGTGGTGGAGGAAGTCAGTGATGACACTGATGCACATGATTCAAATGTTGCTTTTGTAACAGTTGTCAATGGGCTGGAGGAACAGTGAGCAGTGTGGTAACATGCAAATTTTCAGCAAAGTGCTGAATCCATAAAAACAAAGGAAAATAGAAACCAAACCTTCCAGTTAACTGGGTTCAGAAAGGTTATGTAAAAGGAGCTAGTGGCTTTATTTTTAGCCAATCTAGAGAATTAAAGAAAAAAATCTGCAAATACCTGAATATGTTAACCTCTGGTTAGGTTTAGTACCAAATTCCTGTCAGGAAGGTGAAGGAGCAAGAAGACCAGAGGGACTTTTCATAGAAACCCCAGATTCCACTCAGGGAGTGGGTGGCAGTGAGAAAATGACTCACGATAAAGGTTATACTAGTTGTATTTTATATTGTAGGTACTTGTACAGTGTGCAGCATACAGTAACATTTTCTTTAAAAGTGGGCGCATTAGCACAACTGGATAAAAGATTTTTTAAAAACCGACAGAAGCTGGCTGGGAGTAATGAATAACACTTTAAATTTTCAGAGATATTCACTGTATATCTTCAGTGAACACCAACAGTGCTTCTGTTGAACCACAGTCGCAGAAATAAAGAGCTGATACTGATCTCTGTGCACGGCTGCATAGTGCAACATCGGACAGACTCATTAATCTGTTAAACGTAGTGCCAAAAACATCCTTCACACGACACCTGCCTTCTGTTGATGGCAACTTTGGGTTGCTAAACTATTCTCATAAACAGTGTTTAACATTTCTCATAAGAAGTATTTAGCCTTGAACATTGAATCAGTAATCATGCTGTAACTGAACCATAATCATGCAAGTTCTGCTCAGAATATAAAACCCACTACATTTCTTCTCCAATAGCCCAAGCCTGCATGTGGTTATAGTTTAGTTGCATTTCAACTTGAAAAGTACATCTTATTATACTATGAAGTGACAACAGATTAATATGACCTTATAATGGTATTATAGATCTTTTATTTATTCACTAATAACATGAAATAAAACAGTTTACAGCAACTCATGGTAGTTTTGACAGGCTTGGATTTCAAGTATAATGTAAGAATATTTTTAGCAGACCACACTGGTCTTCAGTATTAAAGCATCAGCTTTTTTCTGTCTTCATGATTAAACACTGTAGATGACTGTAAAGCAGCCCTGTGATGTTCTTATCAAACAGACATTTATAGTGATGCCACAGACTAGCCATCCACTTTATGCCACTCATGCCATGTGTTGGGGCGGCTGGCTACACATACAGTAGACATGATTTATGTAAATGTGTTTAAAAAAAGGAGCAAACTTATTTACTGAGACCATACTGAGGATTGCAGCCATCATATGAGCAAAATAGCATGTGCTGTGGATTTTGTAGCAGCTCCCTAATGAATATGCAAACTTGTTCTTAAGGTTCTCTTGAGTAGGTGCAGTTCAGACCTGGTTAGGGGCCAGAGGTCTATAGCTGTGCCAGTGTTAGGCCTTTAGTTCAGTCTCTTTATCCAACTCCTCTGGATTGAATTTCTATTTGAATTTATGTGGCTCAGTCTCCAAACTCTCCATGGAAATGCGGTGAAACACATTCAATCCTTAAATATGACCACTTGCAGCAAGTTATCATCAGTTGTCAATCAAGCAGTCTTTGTCAGTATAATTGTGTGCAAAGCCCACGTTAAGGAAACATGCAATTTTCAAGACTGCACATGCAATTTTGTACCATTCACTTGGGATCTTAGTAAATAGACCCATAGTCTCTGCAGACTGTCATGGGTCTCCTTCCACTTGGCAACTTCTGACATCCAATCCATGTTCCCTTGTAGGTAGTTCAGTCACAGAAAAAGAGACCCTTGTAGTACATTTGGGTTGGCCACCAGACTCTTCCTGCACCCCTTCCTTAGGCCTCGCTTCATGGTGAGGCTCTGCATTCTTAATTTGAATGAGGAGTCTGAGCGCCTCAGAAAATTCAGCCTATGGTAGTTTTAAATCACACTTGGTTTAGCCCCATCACCTAGGACCAAATAGGAGACTTTTTTTTAGTCCCCTTTCGAGGTCGCCACAGCATATCATCACCTTATACCGTGATGATCTGCATGCTGATTTGGCAAGGATTTTTACGCCAGGTGCCCTTCCTGATGCAGCTCTGTCCCTTTATCCAGGCTTGGGACTGGCATAGGGAGTACACTGCCTTGGGCATCCCCTGTAACTGGGTAACCAACCTTCCTTCCTCCATTCTATTTTTGCTGAGCACCAAGCTTGAAGGGAGGAAGTACCATTTTTTTTTTTTTTTTTTAATTATGGTCTTCAGTTTGACCCGGCTGGGACTTGAACCCATAACCTTGCAACTGTGTGGGTGGGTGCTCTACCTCTAGGCCACAACTCCAAACAGGGGGAACTGCCCAAATTAAAATAGCTAATGTGATTATTCAGCTACACAAAGCCTTCCACCAAGGTACTGAATAATGAGAAGCAGTTTGAGTGCTATGTCATTAGCATCATGTTATGAAAAATACATAATAGTTCCTTGAGGCCATTAAATAAGACAGTTACAGTCATGTGAAAAAATTAGGACACCCTGTATAAGCCTGTGTGTTTCTTTTTTTTAACATATTTGGACATATGGATATTTAATATCAATGTTAAAAATACTGGGAGATTCATGTAATACAACCAAGCAATTAAAAATGAATTAAAGACTTTTTTCAAATTTTCTGTAAAATGTAATTCTAAACAGATAGTGAGGAATAAAGTAGGACACCCCTCATCTTTTTTAGGACACCCCCACATTCATTCCCACTTAAAATGGCTAAAATAAATGTTAAAAAATGCAAATAAAAACAAAAGCGAGGTTAGACATTGATATGTGAACATTTCTTAAAGAAGTGAATATTTAATGGAGTGTCCTAATTTTTTCACATGACTGTATGTGACAGGACCGAGGGATCAGGGGAATAAACCGCCAACTGTTGAACTTGCTGCTTGTGTCAAAATGCTGCTTGTGTCAAAATGTTAGTTGACCTGACCTCTAGGCTGTCAGGTCTCTCAATGCCCCCTCCCCCATGACATTAGAAGGAAAATAGTCTTTTCATTTTACAAAAAAGAAAAAAAACTAATCACTGAGGATTCTAGATCTGTTTTTCCATTAAACAAGTCACAATTTTTATTGCAATACTTGACTGATGAGTATTTTAAATGTACATTTTTCATAATCTGAGTACTACTTTGTAGAATGCTACAGTATATACCTCCGTTACATTTGAGAGAACAATCCTGATAACCTACAGATGCATCTCAATAAATTAGAATGTCATCGAAAAGCTGATTTATTTCAGTAATTCAATTTAAAAAAATGAAATTCCTATATTATATAGATTCATTACACAGAGAGTGATACTGTATATTTCAAATGTTTCTTTTAATTTTGATGGTTATGGCTTATAGCTCACGAAAATCCCAAATTTAATTTCTCAAAAAATTAGATTATTACATAAAATTTATTTAAAAAAGGGATACTGGTAAGTTTCCAGTTTTGCAGATATACAGGTGCATCTCAATAGATTAGAATGTCATCGAAAAGTTGATTTTTTTCAGTAATTCGTTTCAAAAAATGAAACTCCTATATTATATAGATTCACTACACACAGAGGGATATATTTCAAATGTTTATTCCTTTTAATTTTGATGATTATGGCTTATAGTTCATGAAAACTCCAAATTCATTTTCTCAAAAAATTAGAACACATAAAATGAATTTTTTTAAATGGATTTTTAATGGAAATGTTGGCCGACTGAAAATATGTCCATGTACACACTCAATACTTGGTCAGGGCTCCTTTTGCATGAATTACTGCATCAATGTGGCGCAGCATGGAAGCGATCAGTCTGTGTTACTGCTGAGATGTTATAGAGGCCCAAGTTGCTTTAATAGCTACCTTCAGCTCGTCTGCATTGGTGGGTCTGGTGTCTCTCATCTTCCTCTTGACAATACTCCATAGATTCTCTAAGGGGTTTAGGTCAGGAGAGTTTGCTGGCCAAGCACAGTGATGCCATGGTCATTAAACCAGGCTTTGGTACTTTTGGCAGTGTGGGCAGGTACCAAGTCCTGCTGAAAAGTGAAATCAACATCTCCATAAAGCTTATCAGCAGAAGGAAGCATGAAGTGCTTCAAAAATTTTCTGGTAGATGACTATGCTGACTTTGGACTTGATACCACAGTGAACAAACACCAGCAGATAATGTGGCTCCTCATACCATCACTGACTGTGGAAACTTCACACTGGACCTCAGCAACTTGGATTCTGTGCCTCTCCATTCTTCCTCCAGACTCTGGGACCTTGATTTCCAAATAACATGCAAAATTTACTTTCATCTAAAAAGAGGTCATCTGCTGGTGTTGGTCCACTGTGTTTTATCAAGTCACTATCAAAGCAAAAAAAATCAACTTTTCGATGACATTCTAATTTATTGAGGTGCACCTGTATATTTGCAAAATGGGAAACTTACAGCGAAATGTTTAGATGAACAAATGGCTCTGAAAGACAAAGGGAATGTATGCTAATCAGATTTTATACTAGACTTTCCCTTTGTAGTCAACATATGGGGAATCCAAAACATTAAACTTGATTGTGGTTGAAAATCCAAAATAACTGTAAAAATATTTTATAATTGAGTTGTTATTATTAAACATAATTCCATTGTACATTATGTAACAATTAAGTCAGTTCGATCTGAGCTGTTAGCATCACAAGGCTACTGAATTTCATGGAAAAAGAACATCTTTTTTTACGTACTTTTATGTTGAAGGATTCAGTTAAACAAGACTTTGGGGAATTGTTCTACTGTCTCTCTTTCTCGTTCTCTTTTTAAAGAAATTAAATTCATGCACGATTGAGCGTCTGATCAACATATTGATGACTAAGGATCTGGATTAAATGGAAAGCTTTGGTCTAACATGAAAGAAAGTTGTCACGAGGGTTTGAGAAATTTCACTTTGTGTGTGTGTGTGCGCACGTGTCAGTGTGAGACAGGAAAAAAAAAATAATATATATATATATATATATACTGTACTGTATATGTGACTACAGTGAGAGAAGCAGTTTATTGCCTCTGTTGTTGTTTATGCATTCAGGATCAAATTGTCCATTGTTTATGATAGTGAGTTACTGTTTCCTGTCAGTGTTAATGTGTGTGCATTCTGCTTCTGTGAGTCTGTATGACTCGTTCAAGCCAGAGAAATGTGTGTGAATGTATGTGTCAGACAGAAATTGTGATGTAAAGATGTCACAGCAGAAATCTACCTTTCTGAATGTCAATAATTAAGTACTGCACATGAAAGCTGATGTGCTGAGCACATGAGCATGTGTGCCTACAGTGCATCTGGAAAGTATTCACAATGCTTCACTTTTTCCACATTTTGTTATGTTACAGCCTTACTTCAAAAGGGATTAAATTCATTAGTCATTCATTCATTCATTCATCTTCTTCCGCTTAATCCTTTTCGGGTCGAGGGGGGGCTGGAGCCTATCCCAGCATCTTTGGGCGTGAGGCAGGGTCCACCCTGGACAGATCGCCAGTCCATCGCAGGGCCAACATAGAGAGACAGACAACCATTCACTCTCACAGTCATACCTAAGGACAATTTAGAATCCCCCAGTTTTGATGCCAATTAACCTAACTTGCATGTTTTTGGCATGTGGGAGGAAACCGGAGAAATCCCGGAGTAAACCCACACAGACACGGGGAGAACATGCAAACTCCACACAGATCACTGTTGGTTGGGGGCTGGGATCGAACCCAGGATCCTCCGGCCAAGGGTGAGTTGCTGTGCTGCCGCAGTGCTAACCACTCCGCCACCGCGCTTTATCTGCAATTAAAAGTAAACAGTGCTTTCAGATCACATACACAACCAGTCAACATGTAGACACTACAGAGCAGGCAGTAAGCCCTACACAGAAAAATACTACATCCAGTGCATCATGTTTATTACATATTGTAAATTCCATCCAAACTCCACACAGGTCACTGTTGGTCATGGGCTGGGATCGAACCCAGGATCCCCAGGCCAAGGGTAAGTTGCTGTGCTGCTGCATTGCTAACCACTCCGCCATTCATTATTTTCCTCAAAATTCTACACACAATACCTGATAATGACAATGTAAAAAAAGTTTGGTTTTTTTTTAGATTTTTCCAAATTTATTAAAAATAAAAAAAACAACAACTAAGAAATCACACGTACATAAGTATTCACAGCCTTTGCCCAATACTTTGTTGATGCACCTTTGGCAGCAATTACAGCCTCAAGTCTTTTTGAATATGATGCCACAAGCTTGGCACACCTATCTTTGGGCAGTTTCACCCATTCCTCTTTGCGGCACCTCTCAAGCTCCATCAGGTTGGATGGGAAGCGTTGGTGCACAGCCATTTTCAGATCTCTCCAGAGATGTTCAATTGGATTCAAGTCTGGGCTCTGGCTGGGCCCCTCAAGGACATTCACAGAGTTGGCCTGAAGCCACTTCTTTGATATCTTGGCTGTGTGCTTAGGATTGTTGTCCTGCTGAAAGATGAACCGTCGCCCCAGTACGAGGTCAAGAGCATTCCGGATCAGGTTTTCATCCAGGATGTCTCTGTACATTGCTGCATTCATCTTTCCATCTATGCTGACTAATCTCCCAGTTCCTGCCGCTGAAAAACATCCCCACAGCATGATGCTGCCACTACCATTGGCATGGTTTTGAGCGGTGCTTGGTTTCCTCCAAACATGACGCCTGGCATTCATGCCAAAGAGTTTAATTTTTGTCTCATCAGACCAGAGAATTTTGTTTCTCATGGTCTGAGAGTCCTTCAGGTGTGTTTGACAAACTCCAGGCGTGCTGCCATGTACCTTTTACTAAGGAGTGGCTTCCTCTGACCACTCTACCATACAGACCTGATTGGTGGATTGCTGCAGAGATGGTTGTCCTTCTGAAAGGTTCCCCTCTATCCACAGAGGAACGCTGGAGCTCTGACAGAGTGACCATCGGGTTCATGATCACCTCCCTAACTAAGGCCCTTCTCCCCCGATCACTCAGTTTAGACTGGCAGTCAGCTCTAGGAAGAGTCCTGGTGGTTCTGAACTTCTTCTATTTATGGATGATGGAGGCCACTGTGCTCATTGGGACTTTCAAAGCAGCAGAAATTGTTCTGCACCCTTCACCAGATTTGTGCCTTGAGACAATTCTGTCTCAGAGGTCTACAGACAATTTCTTTGACTTCATGCTTGGTTTGTGCTCAGACACGCACTGTCAACTGTGGGACCTTTTATAGACAGGTTTGTGCCTTTCCAAATCATGTCCTATCAACTGATTTTGCCACAGGTGGACTCCAATTAAACTGTAGAAACATCTCAAGGATGATCAGTGGAAACAGGATGCACCTGAGCTCATTTTCGAGCTTCATGGCAAAGGCTCTGAATACTTATGTACATGTGATTTTAGTTTTTTATTTTTATTAAATTTGCAAAAATCTCAAAAAAAAAATTTTCACATTGTCACTATGGGGTATTGTGTGTAGAACTTTGACGGGAAAATGAATTTAATCCCTACTGGAATAAATACTGGAACAAAATGTGAAAAAAGTGAAATGCTGTGAATACTTTCTGGATGCACTATATGTGTGTTTTACAGCTTGTGTAAATAAACATCTCATCTACCAAATATTGTGTCTAATCTAACATTCTCTGTCCACACACACACACACACACACACACACACACACACACACACACACACACACACAGAGGCTTATGGATGGATTCCAGATGTGGAGAAAAACAGTCCAGAATCTTAATTAAACACATTTAATTTTCTGAACATATTATTTGCCTTCATCTTTTGAACTCCATTAACAGTATTTCTGAGGTTTAACCTAAGTATGGTATGACGTGTGCTCACAATCAAGATCCGACACCGGAGTCTATGCTGAGCGCTCAGCTGAGGCTATGGTTTCAACGTAAGAAATGTGAGCTTATACAGCTGACAGGAAAATAAGCAAACATTTGAAACAAATATTTCTCAGAAGTACAAACACTAAAGCAATCTTTCACATCAGCCTGCTGGTAAAGGAAACCACAAGTGGTGATGGTAAAAAAACAACGACAACAACAAAAAAACCTGAATCCTGCCCTTGCTTGATGAGGGTCTGCCTTAACACAAAAAGCAAAAAAATCCCGTCATGTATAGTCTTCGGAACTGAGGGGTCCAGATGGGCCACTGTTCCATCAGTCAACAACAAATGTCACGGTTTGCATGCATCAGATATTTTTCACTTAAATAATATAAAAGCACAACAAATTAACATTACTTTCACTCAACTGGAAATCCAAGGTGCATGCTTGGCTTCAAGTTGTCAAATCATGTGATGAACATTGTGGCCCTGGATAAAACAAGAATTCAGACCACAAGACCAGGTTGTGGTTTACAGCGAGCCTTGAAAAAAAATTTGGGTCTGTTTGTTCAGTCAAGCAGCCACAGAGGTTAATTTTTTTTAAATAACCGTGCTTGAGTATCACAGCAAGTTAACATTTTGTTATTATTTGCACTGTAAAGGGCTTCACGGGTTTGATATACCTAATCCAGTCAGTTCAATGATTTATACTGTATACGGATGTCAGGGTTTGTGCCCTGGCGGGGCATGAAGCAGGACTCAAGCACTTGACGAGCGTTTAACATTTTATTAACAAACAGAAATTAAACTCAGCTCATGGGCTGGAAAGTAAAAACAAAACACAGGAAAACAGACAGAACAAAAAGGCTAGGGTAACAGGCCAGGCAGAAAAGCAGAGGCATGTTGAACATCCTGCTATAATGAGGATGCCGCACCCAAGGTAAGATAAGATAAGATAAGCCTGTGGAGAATGTGTTCAAGGATGAGGCTGAGTTTATTCCTCAGATTCAGCTTTATTCACAGATCACATCTCCAACAATCTCAAAGCAAGTAAAGAGGAAGTTTCATCTCACAACAGGGCTTTTGTACCCTGGACCGAAACAGCAGTCACATGGTGTTTAATCAAACATACAGTCACATGGTACTTAATCCCAATCACAAAGTAACCTCTTTGATCTCACACCATTGTCCTTTAGTCTCTTGGTGGTCCGGACATCTCCCCAGGCCGTCTCCCTGAAACAAAGGCCGAATCTCACACTCTTCTACTGAATCCCAGAGTCTCAGTCCCTTTTGTTCCATGAGACGTGAAGCACACAATAAACATACAGCAATACATTTGTGGGGAATATGTAACCAACATATGTGCCACATGCCTTTATTAGTCCCACAATGGGGAAATTCCAGGATTGCAACAGCACAGGGATAGCAACACTCAGAGCAACAATCAGAAGGCAAGAAAAAAACAAGAGCAGCTAGTATACATATGTACATATTAATATAAATATAAATATATATATATATATATATATAGACACACAGTGCGGAGCATTGTGGTTGGTGGATGTGCAGCAGAAAGTCTAAGCTCTCTCTCCGCGGATGCGGCGGGCCAGCTGGATGTCTTTGGGCATGATGGTGACCCTCTTGGCGTGGATGGCGCGCAGGTTGGTGTCCTCGAAGAGACCCACCAGGTAGGCCTCGCTGGCCTCCTGCAGAGCCATGACGGCGGAGCTCTGGAAGCGCAGGTCGGTCCTGAAGTCCTGAGCGATCTCCCTCACCAGGCGCTGGAAGGGCAGCCCACGGATGAGCAGCTCCGTGGACCTCCGGCAGCGACGGATCTCTCTCAGAGCCACGGCACCGGGCCTGCAACGGTGAGGCCTCCTCACTCCGCCGTCGGCCAGAGCACCTTTTCGAGCAGCCTTGGTGGCCAGCTGCTTCCTGGAGGCTTTTCCTCCAGTAGATTTACGGGCGGTCTGCTTGGTTCTTGCCATCGCTCTTTATTATTCTGTCTTATATTTCCTGCACGCCACCCAAACTCCAGCCCGGCACCTGCGTCGATCCCGCTTCAGCTCTCCCGGTATGTCGAGCCTCTCCGTTAGCACCGGGTGGCGGCCGAGTGCTAGCTAGTTCCTCCCCGCTGCATCGTCTCCCGCTGTAAACAGAGGCTCCGTCCGCCGACTTGGGAGACCCCCGGGCGCGATCTGTGTGTCCGTGATACACATAGAGTGAAAGGTGTGCCGGATCAGAAAGCCATCACCGGATCAGAAAGAAGAAGGAAGATAAAAAGACTCAGAATTGAGCCGCTGTTGCAAAAGGCAGCCAACTCGTGTGGCGCCGGAACCGGAAGAGGTAAGGAGCGGCGTTTCTTAAATAAAGCTGAACTAATTACCTGAACACAAACAGCCGTGAATAATCAAGAAATTAACAAACAAGAATCAAACTGAGCTATGACAGAAAATAACTAAAGGTGCTGTCACAATAAAACCAAACCAAAACTGAAGATCAGGACAGGAATGACAATGGGCCAACATGATTATGATAATGATAATGCTGATGACAATCAAAAACTAAAGATCAGGAAGGGGTAAATAACACAAAACAAATCAGGATAATAATAATACTAAACACAGAGAATAAAAAAAAAAAAAACTTAAAGCATGAGCATGGTCCCCAGACCATGCGCAGACCCTGACAAGAGCTCTTTTGAGTGTGTGAATTTGTGTGCCCCTAGTGGCAGAGCGTGGCACTGCACCTGTCGTCTCACTCACATGATTGCCTGCATTGGGAATTTGTACTGATTTGTACTGATTTGCCAGTTTCAAAAGGTGGCAGACACCCATTGGAGGACTCAGTGGATGACACATAATACACCAAAGAAGAAGAACTCCTCATTTCCTTTTCCTGTTTTTAGCATTTTAAGATAAGATAAGCCTTTATTTGTCCCACAATGGGGAAATTCCAGGATTGCAACAGCACAGGGATAGCAACACTCAGAGCAACAATCAGAGGGCATGAGAAGAACAAGAGCAGCGAGTATACATATGTACATATAAATATAAATATATATATATATATATATATATATATATACACTACCGTTCAAAAGTTTGGGGTCACCCAGACGATTATTTTGTGTTTTCCATGAAAAGTCACACTTATTTACCACCATGAGTTGTAAAATGAATAGAAAATATAGTCAAGACACTGACAAGGTTAGAAATAATGATTTGTATTTGAAATAATAATTTTTTCCTTCAAACTTTGCTTTCGTCAAAGAATCCACCATTTGCAGAAATTACAGCATTGCAGACCTAACATGATTGCACAAGGGTTTTCCAATCATCCATTAGCCTTCTGCTGCAATGAGCAAACACATTGTACCATTAGAACACTGGAGTGATAGTTGCTGGAAATGGGCCTCTATACACCTATGTAGATATTGCACCAAAAACCAGACATTTGCAGCTAGAATAGTCATTTACCACATTAGCAATGTATAGAGTGTATTTCTGATTAGCTTAAAGTTATCTTCATTGAAAAAAAGTGTTTTTCTTTCAAAAATAAGGAAATTTCTAAGTGACCCCAAACTTTTGAACGGTAGTGTATATGGCTGTGTTGTTAGACATGTATATGTTGGACACTGCATATGTGATTTAACCTCACGATGAAGGAGAGCCAGCCCCCTGCGGTGCGGAGCCACAGAGCCTGGACCCCCTGCGGAGGACAGGGGACAGAAGACTTCCTGACCGCTGAGGCTCGAGAGGAGAGAAGGGGGAGTTATGTAAATAAAAGGTTAATGAATGTAAATAAAGAGATTTTGATATAGATATGTGATTTCCCCTGCGAGGGAAATGGTTTGATGTGAGAATGTTTAAAAGGGAGAACTTTGGTGTGTTCACCCTCTTTGTTCGCTGCTCAAGATGAGAGCAGACTGTGGAATGGTTACTTGAAATAAACTGGAATTAAAGGCAATTCGGTTTCGTTATTCAAGTCTCCCCACATTGGTGACTGACGACGTTAAGAATGAACGAAGAAATTCTCAGGGTCCCGGACTCACAGCGCTCAGAGCTGGCGAGCGCAGTGGCCGTTAAGCTGCCTGATTTCTGGCAGGATAACCCACGGCCGTGGTTTCTGCAAGCAGAGTCGCAGTTCGCGCTCGCAGGAGTAACGGTGGATGACACTAAGTTCCACCATGTCATCGCTAAACTGGACAACAGCACAGCTCGGTGCGTGCAGAGCTTGGTGGAGCAGCCACCCGCAACCGACAGGTACGGCAAGCTGAAATCCACCCTCATCAAGTTTTTCACCCCCTCGGCTGAAGTGAGGGTGAGGAGGATCCTGTCTTTGCTAGACCAAAGAGGACACAGGCCGAGCGCCCTGATGGAGGAGATGATACAGCTGAGAGGGTTGGACAACGATGATTTCATTTTTCAGTTCATCTTCCTCTCCAACCTCCCGGCGCATGCGAGAAGCACGCTGGCCGGCAAAAAGTGTCACACCCTGGAGGAGTTCCGGGAGCTGGCCCAGGAAGCAGATGGGATCCTGGACGCCTGCAGCGGGCAAGCAACCACAGCGACGACCCGAGACAGCGGGGAGCCAGAGGCGGCAGACCCAGACTGGCCGACGACGGCGGCAGCACGGCCGCGACGAGGTGGAGCCAATAGCCCGGCAGCAGAGGCGCGGACACGACACAGCGGAGGAGAAGATCTCTGCTTTTACCATCGGAGGTTCGCAGAGAAGGCACGCAGGTGTGTGCCGCCCTGCAACTTCAGGAGTTCGGGAAACGGCAAGACCGGGGATCGCTAGCAGCTTCGACCCTCGGAGAACGCAGCAAGCTGCTCTACATCACGGATGCGCGCTCCGGACAAGAGTTCCTCATCGACACCGGAGCACAAGTGAGCTTCATCACCCCAACATACGCGGACCGGGTGGCTGGACCCCACGGTAGCGGAGTTACAGCGGCAAATGGCTCGAACATCAACACCTACGGGAGAAGGACCTTGCCTTTGTGCTTACATGGCCGCACATATGAATGGACTTTTGTAATAGCGGCGGTGAGTTTCAACATGTTGGGTGCGGATTTTTTGTGTTCACACAATCTGTTAGTTGATCTTGCTAATAGACGGCTAGTAAATGCACTCTCTTTTTACTCTCTCCCCTGTTCAGCTCGAGTGTCCCCGCCACCAGTACAGACCCACGTCGCTACAGCAAGTGGTAAGTTTCACACACTCCTCACCCAATTTCCAGCGCTCACTGTGCCCACTTTTTCGGCGACCGTCGCGAAGCACGGGGTGAAACACTTTATCCCCACGTCTGGTCCTCCCGTGTTTGCAAAAGCTCGGCGCTTGGATGCAGTTAAGCTCGCCATTGCGCGCGAGGAGTTCGCCAGCCTGGAGAGGCTGGGCATCGTTCGTAGGTCGAAGAGCCCGTGGGCTTCGCCGCTGCACATGGTACCGAAAGCCGATGGCTCCTGGAGACCGTGCGGGGATTACCGCAGGCTAAACAACGCTACGGCGCACGATCGTTATCCCATCCCGCACATTCAGGATTTTTCGGTGCACCTGGCGGGGGCGCGCATTTTTTCAAAGATTGACCTAGTTCGTGGCTATCACCAAGTCCCAGTCCAACCGGAGGACATTCCTAAAACAGCGGTAATAACCCCGTTCGGACTTTTCGAATTTTTACGCATGCCGTTTGGTCTCAAAGGGGCGGCGCAAACATTTCAGCGGATGATGGATGCCGTGTTACGCGATCTCCCTTTCGTGTTTGTGTACCTCGACGACATTTTGGTCGCGAGTACTTCAGAGGACGAACACGAAACGCACCTCACAGCGGTTTTTAGGAGGCTGGGAGAGCACGGCTTAATAGTTAACCCAGCCAAGTGCCAGTTCGGCGTCGAGCGGATCGATTTTTTGGGTCACCGCGTCTCCCCGGAGGGAGCGGTTCCGTTACCAGATAAAGTACGCGCGGTAGCGGATTTTCCCCGTCCACAAACGGTCAAATCACTACAGGAATTCTTGGGGATGGTGAATTTTTATAACCGATTCCTACCCCACGCAGCTCAAATCATGCAACCGTTATATGCCGCGCTCAAAAAACAAAAACCGACCCAGGCGGTCGAATGGTCCCCGGAGCGGGAGCGCACGTTCACAGAGGTTAAAAAAGCCTTGGCTGACGCTGCGCTCCTGGCCCACCTAGACCCTGCAGCACGTATCGCGCTGACGACAGACGCTTCAGATTTAGCCATAGGGGCCGTTATTGAGCAACAGGTAGCCGGAGTTTGGCAGCCTTTGGCTTTCTTTAGCAAATCTTTAAGCGCGGCTGAACGAAAATACAGCGCGTTCGACAGAGAACTGTTGGCGCTGCATTTGGCTATTCGTCATTTCCAGTTCTGGCTGGAAGGACGGTGCTTCACCGCTTATGTGGACCACAAGCCGCTCACATACGCCATGGCCAAAATTTCAGATCCGTGGTCCGGCAGGCAGCAGAGGCAGCTGGCCGCAATCTCGGAATTTACCACTGACATTAGGCACGTCGCGGGCAAATTCAATGTAGTAGCGGATTGTCTCTCGCGCGCGTTCACGACTCCAACACGCGCAGAGGCAGAACAGGCCACCGTGACCGCGCCACAGGAGAGCAGCACGGTGGCGCGCGCAGCCCCGGTGCACGTGGGTATAGATTACGCAGCTATGGCAGCGGACCAGGGGGCGGACGCAGACGTGCGCGCGCTCCAGTCTGGACCAACAGGGTTGAGGCTGGAGAGCAAGTGTTTACAAACCGGTATGCCCCCCCTTATCTGCGACATGTCGACGGGGCGCCCGCGTCCGGTGGTTCCGGCCACGTGGCGCCGCCGTGTTTTTGACTCGGTCCACTCACTGGCGCACCCGGGGGTGCGCGCGTCGGTGAAACTAGTGGCGGAAAAGTTTGTTTGGCCGTGCCTGCGCAAGCACGTGAAGGAATGGGCAAAAACCTGCATTTCCTGTCAACGGGCCAAAATTCACAAGCACACAAGAGCCCCGTTAGAACCGTTCCGCATTCCGGCCAGAAGGTTCGACCATGTGCACGTCGACCTTGTGGGCCCCCTACCGGCATCACAGGGGTTCACGTATCTTTTGACAATGGTGGACCGCACCACACGTTGGCCGGAAGTGGTCCCACTTGCGACGACCACGGCCGCGGAGGTGGCTCGCGTTTTTTTAACGGTTTGGGTGGCGCGCTTCGGGGTTCCGTCGGACATTACGTCCGATAGAGGACCGCAATTCATCTCTGAGCTGTGGTCAGCGATGGCCAACGGCTTAGGAGCCAAAATTCACCGCACTACGGCTTACCACCCTCAGGCCAATGGTTTATGCGAGCGTTTTCATAGATCTTTGAAGGCAGCACTCAGAGCGTCGCTCACGGATGCAGATTGGGTAAATAAACTGCCATGGGTTTTATTAGGGTTGCGTTCTGCGCCTAAAGAGGACTTAGACGCCTCCCCAGCGGAGCTGGTATTCGCACAAACTCTGAGGCTGCCGGGCGAGTTTTTACCAGAGCACCCAGAGCCCCCACCTCTCTCTGCTCTGGGACCGTTAGTCGGCACAGGAGCAGACACGCTCCCGGGTCCGGTTCATCACGCTTTTCCACGAGTTTTCGTCCCCAAGGCTTTGAAAAATGCCGACTTCGTTTTTGTCAGGCGCGAAGCCCTAAAAGCAACGCTCAAACCACCTTACGAAGGGCCATTTCGAGTGCTGGAGGCAGGTGATAAGCAATTTGTGCTAGATTTTGGAGACAGAAAAGAGACAGTCAGTATTGACAGACTAAAACCTGCTTTTGTCATGAAGGACGTGTCTGTACCGGTCGCAGTGGCGCCTCGACGAGGCAGGCCCCCGCGAAGGGCAAATAATCACTCTCTTCCTCAGTCAACAGAGCCGAAGCAGAAAAGCGCCGCAGGCAAGGCGGGGCCAACTCACAGCAGATTCGGCAGACGGCTGAAGCCCAAGCGGCGCACAGACTGAATGTTGGTGTTGATTATTCAGTAGTGAGTAAGGTGCTATTAAATTTTAGGAATTAGTCTGTTCTTCATCGTTTGGGGGGGGGGTTATATGGCTGTGTTGTTAGACATGTATATGTTGGACACTGCATATGTGATTTAACCTCACGATGAAGGAGAGCCAGCCCCCTGCGGTGTGGAGCCACAGAGCCTGGACCCCCTGCGGAGGACAGGGGACAGAAGACTTCCTGACCGCTGAGGCTCGAGAGGAGAGAAGGGGGAGTTATGTAAATAAAAGGTTAATGAATGTGAATAAAGAGATTTTGATATAGATGTGTGATTTCCCCTGCGAGGGAAATGGTTTGATGTGAGAATGTTTAAAAGGGAGAACTTTGGTGTGTTCACCCTCTTTGTTCGCTGCTCAAGATGAGAGCAGACTGTGGAATGGTTACTTGAAATAAACTGGAATTAAAGGCAATTCGGTTTCGTTATTCAAGTCTCCCCACAGTGTATATATATATATATATATATATATATATATATATATATATATATAGAGAGAGAGAGAGAGAGAGAGAGAGAGAGAGAGAGAGCGAGAGAGAGAGAGACACAGTGCGGAGCATTGTAGCTAGATGGAATAAATATATAAATATATAAACAGTGCGGAGCATTGTAGCTAGATGGAATAAATATGTAAATATATAAACACACACAGCGTAGAGCATTGTTGCTAGATGGAATAAATATAATAAACACACACAGTGCGGAGCATTGTAGCTAGATGGAATAAATATATGAGTATATAAACACACAGTGCGGAGTATTGTAGCTAGATGGAATGAATATGTAAATACAGTATATAAACAGTGCGGAGCATTGTAGCTAGATGGAATAAATATGTAAATATATAAACACACACAGCGTAGAGCATTGTTGCTAGATGGAATAAATATAATAAACACACACAGTGCGGAGCATTGTAGCTAGATGGAATAAATATATAAACACACACAGTGCGGAGCATTGTTGCTAGATAGAATAAATATATAAATATATAAACACACAGTGCGGAGCATTGTTGCTAGATGGAATAAATATGTAAATATATAAACACACATAGTGCGGAGCATTGTAGCTAGTACTCAAAACTCCAGTTTGCATATCGTTCAAACCGCTCCACGGAGGATGCTATAGTCACCACCCTACACTCTGTCATCACCCACCTGGACCAGAAAGACACCTACGCCAGACTCCTGTACATTGATTTCAGTTCAGCATTCAACACCATTATTCCCCAGAGACTGATGGAGAAATTACTCCTTCTCGGTCTGAACACCGCCACATGTCTCTGGATCCTGGATTTCCTGACTGAGAGACCTCAGTCTGTCCGGGTTGGAAACAACATCTCCAACTCTGTCACGCTGAGCACCGGATCCCCTCAAGGCTGTGTACTCAGTCCACTGTTGTTTACACTTCTAACACATGACTGTGTATCCAGACATGAGGGGAACCAGATTATTAAGTTTGCAGACGACACCACGGTGGTGGGACTTATTCAGAGGGATGAGGAATCAATGTACATGGAAGAAGTGAGAGACCTGGAGGGCTGGTGCAGGGAGAACAATCTGGTGCTCAACGTGGACAAAACAAAGGAGATGATTATTGACTTCCGGCGGTCACAGCCTGAGCACGTCCCCCTCAGCATCGGTGGCCGTTTAGTGGAGAGAGTAGAGAACATCAAGTTCCTCAGAGTGCAGATCTCGCAGGACCTGACCTGGAGCAAGAATTCCTTGGAGATCAGGAAGCGGGCTCAGCAGAGACTGCACTTCTTGAGAAAACTCAAACAGGCCTCTCTCCCCATCTGCATCCTCAGGACCTTCTACAGAGGTGTGGTGGAGAGTGTTCTGATGTACTGCAATTGCTACATGGTACTCCAGCTGCAGTATGTCAGACAAAAAAGCCCTGCAGAGGATAGTCAAGGGGGCTGAGAGGGTAATTGGAGTCTCTCTCCCCTCTGTCCAAGAACTTTTTCAGAACCATTGTAGGAGCAGGGCACTGAACATTGTCAAGGACTGGGCTGCACGGTGGCGCAGTGGTTTAGCACTGTGGCAGCACAGTTTTACCCTCGGCCGGGGGATCGCGGGGATCATGAGGTCGTGGGTTCGATCCCAGCCCCCGACCAACAGTGAGCTGTGTGGAGTTTGCATGTTCTCCCCGTGTTGCGTGGGTTTACTCCGGGATTTCTCCGGTTTCCTCCCGCATACCAAAAACATGTAGGTTTAGGGCGCTCACGCACGCAGCGACCAGCAGCCGGTGGCTTGTCACCAGACTGCAAACCAAATCTACCTACGGGTACAAATAAGTAACAAAAAAAAAAAAAAAAGGACCGTTCTCACCCTCTGCATAAACACTTTGAACTTCTTCCATCTGGTAAACGATTCCGGAGCATCAGAGGCAGAACCACCAGACTGATAAACAGCTTCCTTCCACAAGCTGTCAGGATACTGAACAGTTGACCCAGAATCTCTCATACACACTACTGCACCTACGGACATTTTGTATATTATAGTTAGTTAGTTGTTTTTGGGGTTTTTTTTTCCCCAAGTATGTCTCAGGGATGTGTGAATGGATGGGGGTGGGGGTGGGGGGTGGAGCTATGTGGGAGTGTGTCTTAAATCATGCTGCTTCTATTTATATGGATGCCGAGAGAAACACAATTTCATCTTGCCTGCACTGCAGTTGTATGTACAGGGATATGACAATAAAGTTTGATTTGATTTGATTTGATTAAATATGTAAATATATAAACACGCACAGTGCGGAGCATTGTAGTTAGATGGAATAAATATGTAAATATATAAACACACACAGTGTGGAGCATTGTTGCTAGATGGAATAAATATACAAATATATAAACACACACAGTGTGGAGCATTGTTGCTAGATGGAATAAATATATAAACACACACAGTGCGGAGCATTGTAGCTAGATGGAATAAATATGTAAATATATAAACACACACAGCGTGGAGCATTGTTGCTAGATGGAATAAATATATAAATATATAAACACACACAGTGTGGAGCATTGTGGCTAGATGGAATGAAACAGCACAACCGTCTACTTAGTTTTCCTACATGGTATGATTATGTACCCATACATATTCTCACCCTCCCTCAATTTTAGCCCAGAAAGCTAATATGTACGCGATCGGTCACCATCACTTTTATCGGCTTTGTACGCGGAAAATAGCTGCGGGATCCAAGCAAAATTTATGTGGGATAATCATAAGACTTTGTAGATGTGGTAGAGACTTTAACATGACCGACAGAACGCAAAATAACAACCATGATGGCTGAAAACGCAGCGGCCACAGCAGCCAGCCCCCCTTTGTCAAAAGTAAGTGAGAATTTTCTGGGGTTTTTTGTGTTTTTTTTTCTTTTATTATATTGTACTGATTTCATGTTCACATAAGATAAGATAAGATACGCCTTTATTAGTCCCACAATGGGGAAATTCCAGGATTGCAACAGCACAGGGATAGCAACACTCAGAGCAACAATCAGAAGGCAAGAGAAAAACAAGAGCAGCGAGTATACATACGTACATATGACTATATATATATATATATATATATATATATATATATATATATATAGACACAGTGCAGAGCATTGTAGCTAGATGGAATAAATATATAAACACAGTGCGGAGCATTGTAGCTAGATGGAATAAATATATGAGTATATAAACACACAGTGCGGAGTATTGTAGCTAGATGGAATAAATATGTAGATATATAAGCACACACAGTGCGGAGCATTGCAGCTAGATGAAATAAATCTATGAATGTATAAACACAGTGTGGAGCATTGTAGCTAGATGGAATAAATATGTAGATATATAAACACACACAGTGCGGAGTATTGTAGCTAGATGGAATAAATATGTAAATATATAAACACACACAGTGCGGAGCATTGCAGCTAGATGGAATAAATATATGAATGTATAAACACAGTGCGGAGCATTGTAGCTAGATGGAATAAATATGTAGATATATAAACACACAGTGCGGAGCATTGTAGCTAGATGGATTAAATATGTAAATATATAAACACACACAGTGTGGAGCATTGTTGCTAGATGGAATAAATATATAAATATATAAACACACACAGTGCATATACTTTGAAGATAAGATAATGAGGTACCTCTGTACAAAAACAGTGTCAAAATACTGAACCATTCTTTGTGTAAATACGTCCAAAGTCCAGTTTTGACTGAGTTATGGAATTTAAAGAGGTGCCGTGGCATTATGCAAATTAGATGCGTAAATTTATTCCTATCTGAAACTGTGGATCATATTTTACATTTTTCTGTTTGACAGTAAGCCATTATCTCTTACCACTTTCAAGTTATAGCCTTGGAAATCTGAACTATTTTATTGACAAAAAAAATTTACCACTCTTGACCACTAGGGGTTATGTTGCAATTCGGCGACAAACACACTCATAGTTTTAGGAGACCACTCCAAATTTTTCTGAAATCTCTACATGTATCACTTCCATTCTAGTGTCTGCTGGATTCCAGCACAATCACACCTCACTCTACTTAATGAGGTATGAATTAGATGATCAACTGATCCATTTTTTTTTTAACAAGGAAAAATCTAAAAAAAACACTGTTATGCTCATCACTCTCACAGTATCAGCTGTAGGCTGAAAACTGTGCTAGCAGTACCTCAAAGGTAATGGAATGGAAAAAAAATAAATACTGACCATACCAAAGCCATTGAAAATGAAAATTTTGAGTGAGGAAATGAATGGTGCAGTTTTGGATTTACTCAGAAAGTGATACAGTGAGCATCAGGTTGTTTCTCAAATTAAAATTTCAAAGCCTCCTGAACAAATGGGGGCAACAGAGCTACATCCTGGCAGAGAGTTTCCAATGACTGGGATGACTGCCAACTCATTCGAATGTCAACAACTGTAGGATCACATAAAGTGACACCAAAAGGATGTCAATCAGCAGCTGGGTTGAAGTGTACGGCAAGGACCAATCGATACAGGCTCCCTGATGTTGGGTTGAAGTCATTTCCACAAAGCTGAAAATAAGCCTTTCATCAAGAAGAGCCAGGCTGAGGTTTGGAAAAAAACCGTAAGGACTGGACTGCAGTGCACTGTGGTAAAGTAATCTCTCATGAGTGCAATATCCAGCTTTGCCCAACACCTGCCATCTAATGATTAGACAGAGACTTGGAGAAGCCTAAGAACCTGTCTCACAGCCACTGGAAGGGCCAGAGTGGGACCAGTTTTAAGCCCAGGAGTTTCATGCCCAAGACCAGCCCACTTTTTTCCTTCTTTATTTTTATTTTTGGCCAGGTGGAGGAAATTGGAAGAAAAGTTCTATTTCTCTCCAGTAGTTTTTAATTGCAGTCATGTTTCAACAAGAATATAGAACTTAAATAATAGTTCACCTCAGTAAACCATCTGCCAAATAAATGAGAAACTGAAAGATAAATGACAAACTGGAAAGTCAATTCAGTTCAGTGGCAAACATTTTATGGAAACAAAACAGCTGTTCATTAAACAATTTTAACTTAGTATTTATTTAATTATTTTAGTTTTTTGAAGGGTTGTATTTAGCACCTTGAGTTTATGAATATGAAATATGATGTACTAAAACTTAATCAGCTATATTCATTAATTCAATTCAGTTCAATTCAGCTTTATTTATATAGCGCCATTTCACAACAACAGTCATCTCATAGCGCTTTCAACTGTAGAGGAAACCCCCACAACTGCAGAAAGACTCCAGCAATCAGGCAATCCCCTGTGAGCAAGCACTTGGCAATGGTGGAGAGGAAAAACTCCCTTTTAAGAGGAAGGACCCTCCAGCAGAACCAGGCTCAGGAAAGGGCCGTCATCTGCTGCAACTGGCTGTGGGGTGATAGAGAAGACAAAGAGAGAACAGACATGTAGAGAGCAAACAGCACGACGGGGACTCAATCTATGGGAGAGAACAAACAGATGTTAATGACCAGCAAAAATATTTCATTGAGAGTGAAGAAAGCAGTGAAGCCCACTAGACTGTAGGAGATCCCCCGGCTGTCTAAACCTATTAGCAGCATAACTAAGGGAGGGTTTAGGGGCACATGATCCCTCTGTAATTATAGGCTATATCAAAAAGGAAGGTGACAGTTGCTTGAATTATATATAGAGTGATGTCTGAAGATAGAGTAGGTGGCGGTAATGCACCTGTAAGCTGGTTGCCAGCCGCCAATCAAATCTAAAAGAAGAAGAAGAAGAAGAAAAAGAAGAAGAAAAAGGAAGGTTTTAACCCTATTCTTAAAACCAGAGATTGAATGACTCCCAAATCCAAATTGGCAGCTGGTTCCACAGGAGAGGAGCTTGATAATTGAAGGTTCTACCTCCCATTGTACTTTTGGAGATTCTAGGTATTACAAGTAATTGTGTATTTTGGGAGTGTAGTGCTCTGTTAGGATAATAGGGTAGTATCAGATCTTTTAAATAAAAAGGGGCATGAGTATTTAGAGCTTTGTAAGTAAGAAGAAGGATTTTAAACTTAATTCTAAACTCTATGGGAAGCCAATGAAGGGAGGCCAGAACCAGAGAGATATGATCTCTCTTTCTAGTACCTGTTAAAACTCTTGAAGCAGCATTTTGGATCAGCTGAAGACTTTTACAAGATGTTTTAGGACAACCTGATAATAAAGATTTACAATAATCTAATCTAGAGCTAACAAAAGCTTGGATCAGTTTCTCAACATCACTCTGTGACAAGATGCTCCTAATCTTGGCAATATTATTCAAATGATAGAAGGCAGTCTTAGAAACAAGTTTAATATGTGAATTAAAAAATAGATCTTGATCAAAAATAACTCCAAGGTTCCTCACAGAACTATTAAGAGAAAGAGTAACCGCATCCAAACTAAGAGTTTGATTTGGAAAGGTATTTCTAAGGTTTTTGGGCCAACAAGAATGACTTTAGTCTTATCTGAATTTAATAGCAGGAAATTACAAGTCATCCAAGCTTTGATTTCCTTACGACAGGCCTCTAATTTGGCTAATTGATTACTATCATCTGGCTTCATTGACAGGTATAATTGTGTGTCATCTGCATAACAATGAAGATGTATACAGTGCTTTCTAATAATGTTGCCTAGTGGAAGCATATATAACCTAAAAAGAATTTGGGCCTAGCACAGATCCCTGTGGAAGAAAACTCATTATTGACATGAACAAACTAGAACCTATCAGATAAATAAGATCTAAACCACTGCAACGAAGTTCCATTAGGTCCAACATGGTGTTCTAAAGGTCTGATGACACGATTTTGACATTTTTTAGCATGTTGTGTAAACCCAAAAGTCATTGTCGATGATCAATATAATACTTACATCCGTGCCTGCATAAACTAGTTATCATCAAAAAACTGCAGCCGCTGACTGGACTGTGGTGCCGCCCACCGAATGAAGGGCGGCACCACCATGACATAAGCAACAGAACGGATGCCGGTGTTGTTGACTGGAATGACAGCAGCTTTGTAGCTCACAGTTTCTCTGGTTTCTTGTTTTATTTTTACGGCTATGCCTTCGCGTTGTGTCACAGGCTTAGATAAACAGCAGGCTGTGAAAGATCACATCACACGCTTCAGCTCCAACTGTCATAAGCCTCCTCCTGCACTCCTCATACGCTTTTACGCAGGAGGAGCGCACGAGGAGGGGAAGGATTAATGGATTTACCCACAGCTTTGACCTACTTTCTGTGAGCACATGCTGACGCTCGCCGGTCCGGCCACGTCCCCTCTCTCATTATCCCCAGCTGATTCCAACTCCCGCTGATCATGTTTCCCGGTCCTCGCCCAGGTGCTTCTCATCACACCATCACCAGCAGTGCGTGTACTTAGCGGCCGTTTGCCAGTCACACACTGCTGGTCTATAGTATTGTCATCTGTGCTGTTAGTCTGCCAGTATTTTCAGCACTCTCACGACGTGTTAGTCACTCCATGTTCGCCTTGGTTGTCGTGCATCCTTGAAGCAATGTTGGCTCTGGGGTGCAACTGTGGCTAACACATCTCCTCTCATTCGTTCTCTGGGTGATGCCGACCCCCGAACGCCTTCAGTAAGTGTGTTTGTGTTTTTTGTACGTCTTCACCTTTTTGGGAATTGTCTGTCTTTCTGTATTAAATGTGCTGTGGTGAACGCTGCACGTAAATCCTCATTATTTCATCCTCCCTCTCTGTGCCCTGCGTAAGAGCGCATGGAGGGTCATGATGAATGGATTTACGCACAGAATTCACCACAGCACATGCACTGAACATAAGAATGATGACAACAGTTCCCAAAAAAGGTGAAGACTTACAAAAATAAACAGAAACACTTACAGTTGACGTTCGGGGCTGACATCGCCCAGCAAACATGGAGAGGAGACGTGTTAACCACGGTTGCGCCCCAGGGCCGACATCGCTTCAAGGGGCGCAACAGAACCACATGGAGTGTGGAGAATGTGGAGTGGCTAACACGTCGTGATGGTGTTGGCAATACTGGCTGGCTGACAACACGGCAGATGACGCACACAAAACATGAACAGCTGGCTGTCAAAGAGAGAGGGCGCATGGTTGGACTGGCGAATCTTGGACAGTGCCCACCTGAAAGTGGCTCAAAACGCACATAAAACACATGTACAAAACAAAAACTAGAACTCAAAAGATAATCCATAATAAACCCAATGCCTGAGCCACAGAGAATACACTGCTATGATTTTATTGAAAAATCGGTTTTAAATAAATTATATTTATGAACAAATAATTTGTTGCAATATCTGTAACAAAAGCATAACACTCGGTGTTCCTTTGCCATGTTTTTGTTGCTGCTGCTGCGGCAGCCATGTGTGCCTCTCCACTGTCACTCTCTGAGTCTGACTTGCTAGGCACGATGCCCGCTTGGCACAGCTCAAACCTTATAAGGTCTGGTGCCCCCAGATTCTTCATTGTCATCCCATTCTTCGGAACTATAATCGTCTGAAGATTGGACAACACAAACCTATTCCAGACTACATGTGCTGGAACCATCGTCGATATTTTCTACCGCTTCCATCCTGTGTGTACAATGCACAGCCATGCGCTGTGTTCCGTCGATGACGTTACAACATGGCTGTAGGGTTTTCCAGCCACTGACACAATTGGTGACGTGGCGCTCATGAAAATGTTAGATATTCACGTGAGAAAAAGCCTGTTTGACTTAGAACTGCACAGACCAACCTATTTTGTCATATTGTATTATCCATCCATCCATCTTCTTCTGCTTAATCCTTTTCGGATCGCAGGGGGGCTGGAGCCTATCCCAGCATCTTTGGGTAAGAGGCAGGGTACACCCTGGACAGATCGCCAGTATATTGTATTATGTGTTGAAAAATTAGATGACGTCAAAAACGTGTCATCAGACCTCTAATCTATCAAAATATTATGATCAATAGTATCAAAAGCTGCACTAAGGTCTAAAAGGAGAACAAGTCCGTTATCAGATACGATAAGGAGGTCATTAGTGACCTTCACTAAAACTGTTTCAGTACTATGATGGATTCTAAACCCAGATTCAAACTCTTCAAATAAACCATTTCCCTGCAAATGGTCAAATAATTGTGTAGCAACAACTCTTTCTAAAATTTTTGAAATAAAAGGCAGATTAGAGGATTTGTTTATAGTTAACTAAAACTCCTGGATCCAGCATTGGCTTTTTGAGTAAGGGTTTAATTACAGCAGTTTTAAAAGCCTGTTGTACATGGCCTAATATTAATGAAGAATTGATTATTTGAAGAATAGAGCTACCAATAAATGGGAAGACTTCTTTAAATAACCTGGTAGGAATAGGGTCTAAACGACAAGTTGAAGGCTTGGATGAGGAAATGATTTTATCTAACTCTAAAAGATCAATTGGAGTAAGCTCATCCAAACAGATATCAGTTGAAGGAGTTGTAGTAGTTACTGTATTTAAGTTAACGGTGCGAAGAATCTGACTGATTTTATCTCTGATAGATGAAATTTTATTATTGAAAAAGTTCATAAAGTCCTGACAAATAAGCTCTAAGGGAATGCTAGGACTGACAGAGTCCTGAATCTTTGTGAGCCTGGCTACAGTACTGAAAAGAAACCTGGGATTATTCTTGATCTCTTCTATTAATGCGGAATAATAACTTGTTCTATCTTTCCTAAGAGATGTTTTATAAATTAGAAGATGATTTCTCCAAGCTAAATAGGTTTCATCTTATTTAGTGGAGTGCCATTTTCTTTCTAATTGACGAGTCTTCTGTTTTAAGCTACGAGTTTCTGTGTTGAACCAAGGAGTTAGAAATCTCTGATTAGACTTTTTTCTTTTTTTAAAGGGGCCACCATGTCTAGACTGATGCAGAGAAGTTCTAACACTATCTACCATGCTATCAATTACAGAAGGAACAAGCTCTCCATAGCTAATCTCTGTTGTGTTGACACATGGCATAAAGAAAACAATCTGCTTAAATTTGGTAACAGCATCATCCGAGAGGCATCTACTGTAGTAATATTTTTCTTTAGGAGCCAAATAGTCAGAAATAGTAAAATCAAAGGTTAACAGACAATGGTCTGTGTCATGCGGCGACCCTCGCAGATCACCATAAGACGCCAAGAGTCCACCAGTGAGTTTTGCAATGATGGTGATTTATTAATAACACAAGACAAGACAAGACTATGAGCCGCTCAGGGCAAAAACACACATTAAGCAATACAAGGGCTTGTAGGGCTAACCCCAGCCGTTACGAGCTAAACTATGACAAGATCAAAAGGACACAAACCTGACATGAAGGTCTAATGAGGTTTAGATGATGTCTGACAATGTCTGACTTTTTGACGAGGTTTGACGATACTCCTGCGATTTAACTGCCGCTAGTGCCCACCTTATAAAGGCGAACACTAACAAGCAGTAATGACAAACAGCTGACCCACCTTGACAGGCGGAAGCCCCACCGAGTGCCTTCACAATAAGAGCCCGGAGAGGCCAGAATACAACCCACAGCTGTCAAGGCCGGCAGCGAGCTATGCGTAGCCCGAGCACGGCCAGCGCTCTGGTCATAACAGTACCCTCTCTCCAAGGGCGGGCTCGGAACGCCCACGGACCACCCTGCCCCCCCCCCCCCCCCCCCCAGGGTGGGTGGCTAGGGGTAGGTGCGGAGGGAGAGAGACCAAAACCCAGAAACAATCAAAACCCGGCAAGAACAACAAAATACAGGACGATGACAAGAATACCAACTACTCAGATCAAGTAAAAAAAAAAAAAAACACATGGAGGAAAATAAGGCAACAATAGGACATAACACAAATTGTCAAGGATCCCCAAATAACAGTTACAGAAAACAGGACAGCACGAGAAAATAAAATCTTGGCCCACATGTTACACAAGGAAATGACTTCCCACCCGTGTGAATTCTCATGTGAATTTTCAAATAACCAAATACAAAAAACAGAGCACTTACTGGCTCATACCTGACCACACACAATACAAACTAAAGCGACTGCAAGACATAACCATAACACAAAGCACACAGGATAGCAAGGGAAAAAAAAAACCCAGAACAATCACTGGGACAGATCATCACCAGGAAAAATGACCACTACCCGCCCCCCCCCCCCGACAGTTTATGCCAACCGGCGGAGACCAGGCGCCATAGGAACAGTTCAGGTGGTCTCCCCGCATCCAACGGCCGGCAGGTGGTCATGGGAGGCGGAACATAACCAAGCGGCTCACCACAGTCCAACACCCAGCACGTCCGCTCCTCTGGTGGTCGAACCAGGTCGCCTAATGAAACACACAACACGTCGGGTGGCCGACCCGGGGCGTCGAACCGGCGAAGCAGTTCCTCAGGCGGCCGACCCGTGTCCCTCAGCCACCAGTCCTGGGGAAAAACAGCCCGCGGCGGCCTCCCTGACGAGGACAAATCTCGGAAGAGCCTGGGACCCCCAACCCAGTGACTCTGACTGGTTCCATGCCGGCGACACTGCAACGAGGCTCACAAACAAGAAGGAAACCGGGATCAGAATCACCGGTAGCAACAGAACCCAGCGAGACGAGCTCGGGCGCAGCAGGCGGCTGCTCCTCACTCGCCTCCCCGAGAGGCAGGCAAAAATGCTCCAAAACAGGGGACAGAGATACAAGAGGGAGCACTTGCCTGCACTCGGGTTCTGTTTCCACCCAGGACTTCAATGATCCAGGTTCAGGGCGGCGACTCTCGTCAGCAGGCTCCATCTCAGCTGCGTCGGGCTCCGCAGCTGGCAAGATGTCATCTGCAGCCTGAGGTTCCTCCCGCACTGCTGTCCACGCCGATGACCCGTATGGCGTGGGGGCAGGGGACACTCAACCCACTGGCTCAAACCGCTCCGGTGAGGAGACCCGGGGACGCTTCATCGTTGGCTCAGGCTCCAGGCCGCAGTCTGCTCTTCTCCTCCGTCCACGACGTGGCTGCAGGGCCGGATCCAGGCTTTCCAGCACTGCAGGCCCCCTCTTCATCCGACGACGTTGGCCTGGCGTCGCGGACCGCTCAACGGGGGGGACACAGAGGCAGCAGGTTTAATCGTTATCTCTACAGCAGGTGGAGGGAGCTCGGGGGGCTGCGAACCCCCGACTCCGCCCCCAGGAGTCAGGCAAGGCAGGTTACAATTATGATGTAATAAATTAACACGCACTTGCCTTTCTCCCAGAGAAGAGATGGTTCATGCTGTAGGGGACGTTGTTCCTCCCTCTCCCCGCTGGATGGTGACACAGGGCCCCCTGGAAGGACGAGGTGGAGCCACTCTCAGAGGTTCGCTGATGGGCTTCGCCAGCAGCGGGTCCAGCCGGGGATTCTGCTGAGGTTCTCCTTGGCCGTGGCGCCGACGTCGTCAATGACCTCCAGATGGCGCGACCTCCTGGACCGGGTCAGGGACAGGAACCCAACACGGGGAGCGAGGATGCCTCCTCCTCTGCTTCCTGCTTTCCTCCTCCTCCAGCCCGCGGAGTATCTCGCGCTGCGTGACGAGTTCATCTCTCCTCGTCATCACCTCCGGGTGATCGTAGTAGTGGAGAGGAAGGTTGTCCAGGAGAACCTCTGCATAGTCCAGGTGCCAGCGCATATAGCTGGAGTTGACTTCAAAGGTAGCGGCGAGGAGCATCCCGTCGACGTACCCCAGCACGCTCGCTAACTCTTTGCCCAGGTGCCGACCGCGGCCCCTGGATGACGGCATTCTCCCAGCAAATGACACTCAGACAGGGAAGAACAATAGTCCAATTAAAGCAAAAACTCACGGTGAAAAAGGTGTCTCGGTGTGGCGTCTCTGTTTAGATGTCTGGCAGGAGTATACTGTCATGCGGTGACCCTCGCGGATCACCATAAGACGCCAAGAGTCCACCGGTGAGTTTTGCAATGATGGTGATTTATTAATAACACAAGACAAGATAAGACTATGAGCCGCTCAGGGCAAAAACACACATTAAGCAATACAAGGGCTCGTAGGGCTAACCCCAGCTGTTACGAGCTAAACTATGACAAGATCAAAAGGACACAAACCTGACATGAAGGTCTAATGAGGTTTAGACGATGTCTGACAATGTCTGACGTTTTGACGAGGTTTGACGATACTCCTGCGATTTAACTGCCGCTAGTGCCCGCCTTATAAAGGCGAACACTAACGAGCAGTAATGACAAACAGCTGATCCACCTTGACAGGCGGAAGCCCCACCAAGCGCCTTCACAATAAGAGCCCGGAGAGGCCAGAATACAACCCACAGCTGTCAAGGCCGGCAGCGAGCTGTGCGTAGCCCGAGCGCGGCCAGAACCCAGCGCTCGGGTCGTAACAGTCTGACAGTACAGGGTTATGAGGAGACACTACCAGATTTTCTATTTCTATGCCATATGTCAGAACAAGGTCCAACGTGTGGTGGAGATAATGGGTAGAATTTCCTACTTTCTGAGAAAACCCCATCGAGTCTAATATTGAATTAATTGCCATATTAAGGCAATCACTATCTACATCTACATGTATATTAAAGTTCCCTACTATAATTATTCTAACTGATTTCAACACTGAATCTGCTACGAATTCGGCAAATTCGGATAAAAACTCTGAGTAGGCTGAGGGAGGAATGATAAACTATGGCAAATAAAATTGGGTTTAACCTAAAATTGCTAGCATGCCCAATACTGAGGACCAGGCCCTCAAAGGAATGATAACATGCTTTTTGCTTTACATTAACTAGTAATTTGGAATGGTAAGTTGTTGCTACTCCTCCTCCATGACCAGAACTTCTGGGATTTTGAAGTTTAAATAACCAGAGGGAGTTGATTCATTTAAACCAACATAATCTTCTTGCCCTAACCAAGTCTCTGTGAGGGATATTAAATCAGTCTGATGATCAATTAACTGATCATGGACTAGCAGAGACTTGGGAGTTAGAGACCTAATATTAACTGATTAATTTAATTTTAATCCACATTATCAACACTATAGTTCTGAATATCTGGGTTTCCTGTACACCAATACATCTATCAGCTGTGACCTGTAGGTTTCATTAATACACATTATACAACAGTTAGTTCTGAATGAGTGATTTGATTGGACAATAGGGATTTCAGGAGTTATTATAATCTGCGATAATTGCACTCCAGTTTCAGTATCACTCCACACCCTCCATACAGCAAACCAGGAGGCAACTGCTTGGCTTAAGGACTTTGCATTCGCTAAATAAATAAATAGTATCACTCCGCTTCAAAGTGTCACACGTGGCTCTAGGGAGCCACGCAATAGGAGAGCCAAGGGCGAGCCAGTCTGTTGTGATGTTTAATAGTGACAGGGGTAAGGGATGAGGAAAGCACAGATGCTCATACATAGTTACACTCATGGGCAGTACAGCAACAGAGATAACAGTTAATAAGATGGCGCTCCCAAGTGATTCGCTAAGACTAGTAGAGGGCTTGCGCCAGACATGGGGGCACAGAGGCACAAATACTTCTTATGGGAAAACACTTACGAGAGATGCTGGATGATGAGACAAGGGCTGGCACCGGATGAAGGGGCTCCAGCCTAGTAGTGCTTATGTCGCAGCGCCGAATGATCGTGGCTGCTCCTCTTTATACTCATTAGCAGCGCCCCAGCTGATGAGGATTAATTGGCCCCAGCCGTCCCGTGACACTGACAGCTGAGAGCCAGCTGAGGCGCTGCCCAATGAGAGGCAGGGATAAAAGGAGCATGGGCTGAGCGCCAAGCCGGCGTCTCACCCCATGGTGACAGAGCCTCCCCCTCACGGTCGGAACGACCAGGAACATCCCAGCCCCCCCCCTTCCCCACCTAGGGTGGGCGGAAGGGAGGCAGGACCGGAGGGGAAGATGCAAAGGGAAGGACAAAACAAAAAACCCCAATGGACAATGTAGGGTCGCAGGGCAGAGAGAGGAAAAAACCCAAACACAATATGTTACAAAACAGGGAAAAATTAACCCAGGGCACAGATGGGGAGAAAACTGAGTAGGACACAGGTTACGCTCTACTCAGATAACACAACGTGTAGTCCAGGGCAAGAAAAGGAGGAAAAAAAAAACCCCAAAGAGGTAACAGGACAAATAAAGCAATTACAGAGTATGGTTAAGGGGGAACGAAACACACTACTCCATAACGCACTCCTACAAAGCTAAAGATAAAATAAGGGTGATGAATGACGCTGAGTACGGGTGGCAGGGAAAACAATACACAGCGCCATATGCAAAGAGGGACACCCAGGGAAATAACGGTGACAGGGTAGGAACAGGATGAACATGAGGAAAAAATGCTGAGTACGGTTTACAAGGGGGAAAACGCAATACACAGCACCAAAAAAAAAGGGGGATTACCTAGAGGAATAAAGGTGACAGGATCATAGGATAACAATAAGGTAAAATGCTGAGTACGGTTAATAAGGGAGAAAACACAATACACAGCACTAAATACAAGGAGGGTCACCTAGAGGGATAATGGTGACAGGTGAAACAGGGTAACAATAAGGTAAATTGCTGAGTACGGTTATAAGGGGAAAAAACACGATACACAGCACTAAATACAAGGGTCACCTAGAGGGATAATGGTGACAGGAGCACAGGATAATGAAAAAAAAAAATGCTGAGTATGGTTAATAAAAAAAACACAACACACAGCACAAAAACATATATTCCCCTAACGGACAAAGAAACTACACCCGAGTGACCTCAATAATAATAAAAGAAGTAAAGGACACCCGAGGAGACGGCAGGCAGAGTCCAAAACGGCCGGAATTGTTCTGGTAATCTCCCCGCCCATTGTCCAGTTGGCAACCCGGGAAAGAGACAATGTTCGGGAGGCCAAGTCCAAACCCAAGTTCCAAGAAACTAGGCCACCGGTAGCCGCGCCAGGCCACCCAGCAACAATACAGTTCGTCGGGAGGTTGGACCAGCTCGCCGAACCAGAAGACTTGCAGGTCGAGCCGTCGACCCACGTCACTCAACCACCAGAACCGTTGAGACGGGCGAAGGGTCAGAGCGGACCCCGGAGGAAGAGGCTTAGGGGAGAGCAGATGATGAGGTAGACGAGCGTCAGGCTGCAGGGGAACAGCCACCTCCCCACCGGACCTGGACAACATTGGGGTGGCACCCGCGTCGGACCCCGATTGGGTCTTAGGCGAACCCACGCTGAACGCCGCTGGAGCAGCACCCGCGTCGGACCCCGATTGGGTCTCGGGTGAATCCACGTCGAGCACCGCTGGAGCAGCACCCACGACGGACCCCGACTGGGTCGGCACCGCACCAGAACCGACCTTCAACACTGAACCTGGACCCCACAGCACCACGAGGAACGGCAACTCCTCGCCGGCGACCCTGGAAGAAGGCTCAGAGGAGAAAACAGAACTGGGGTCAGGATCACTGGCAGCGCCAGAACCCGGCGGAACGAGCTCGGATGCAGCGGGCGGCTGCACCCGGCTCATCCCCCCTAGAGACAGGCTAAAGTGGTCAGAGAAATAGAGGGAGAAAAGAGAGAGGAGCACTCGCCTGATCTCGGGTTCCGACGCTGTCCAGGACTGTGAAGATCCAGGATCCGTTGTCCGGAGGTCGTTGTCAGGCTCCCATTTGGCTGCGTCGGGCCCCGCAGCCAGAACGATGGTCAGCGCAGCTTGAGGTTCCTCCAGCTCAAGTAGCCACGCCAACAGTCCAAGCAGCGTGATGGTAGGAGAAGCTCGTCCTGCTGGACTGAACCGCACCTCCGTGGAGACCCGGGGACGCTTGGTCGTCAGCGCAGACTCCACACAGCAGTCGGTCTTCCTCCTCCGCCCACAACGTAGCTGCGGAACCGCAGGCCCTCTCCTCGTCCCACCACGTTGACCCGGAGCCGGGGAGCGCTCGGCGGAGAGAGACACAGAGGATGCAGGATTAAAGGAACAGGTTACAGCAGGTGGTGGGAGTTCAGGGAGCTGCGAACCCCGAACTCCACCTCCAGGAGTGTGACAGAGCAAATCATTAAACTGATGTAAATAAACAGACTTGCCTGCCTCCTGGAGGTTGGGTGGAGCCTGCTGCGGTGAACATTGCTTCTTCCTCTCCCCGCCAGGCGATAACGGAGGACCCCCTGGGAAATCGTCTGGGGACCGCTCGCGTCGTCTCCAGGAGAGGGCTCACCAGGCCGGGATTCCAGGCACACACAGCAGTCGGGGAGCGCATCGAGGAGGAGGGGGTATCAGCCGGGGTGAGCCAGCCCGAATGCCCTGGAGTGACAGCGGGGGAATGAGGCTCAGGGAACGAGGCTGTAAAATCTCCACACTGACGAGGCGAAAAGGTGACCGCTGCGTGGGAGGAGAGGTCCTGGTGGGAGCCCAGAACTGGATCCGGACGGGGTTCATGCTGAAGGTGACTTGGCGAAGTGATGACGGCTATTCCCAGGGGACGAAGTGAGGGGGGAACCCAGGAATCGCCACTCCTGATCAGAGACCGAGGCGAGGAAGGCGTTGAGCTCGGGAAAGCTTCGCTGCCCTGGAGTCCTCTCCACCAGTCTCACTGCCGCCGCCACGTGCCTGCAGATGGTGAATGGATGCACAGCGGGAATCGCGTCAGCCACTCGGTCCCAGACGTAACTGCTGTCAGCTGCGGCTCCATGGGAGGAATCCTGAGTGACGTGATGCAGAACGGGGGAAGCCCTCTGGGTGGCGCGAACTCCCGGGCTGGAATGGCAGCAGGAACGGGGTCCCAAAGCGGGGGGCAACGTCATCCACTTTGGAGTTCTTCCAGGGTTTCCATCCAACCCGCGGAGCTTCTCTCGCTGTGTGTCCATGGTGTCAATCCTGGCACTAACCTCAAGATGGAATAAGGAGCGAGTGTAACTGTCCAGGAGATCCTCAGCACGGCCCGGATGCCAGCGTCTCGCGTTGGAGGCGTCGCGCAGGTTGAAGAGCGTCCTATCGACAGCCCCCAGGATGGACCTCAGCTCGTCGCCCTGGCGTCGGAGGTGACTCCTGGGAAACGGCGTGCTAACGGCACTAACACCCGGACAGGAAGGTACAAGTCCAAACCATTTACGGCCGCCGGCAACTCGTTCGGGCTGCGACATACTGTCACACGTGGCTCTAGGGAGCCACGCAAAAAGAGAGCCAAGGGCGAGCCAGTCTGTTGTGATGTTTATTAGTGACAGGGGTAAGGGATGAGGAAAGCACAGATGCTCATACATAGTTACACTCATGGGCAGTACAGCAACAGAGATAACAGTTAATAAGATGGCGCTCCCAAGTGATTCGCTAAGACTAGTAGAGGGCTTGCGCCGGACATGGGGGCACAGAGGCACAAATACTTCTTACGGGAAAACACTTACGAGAGATGCTGGATGATGAGACAAGGGCTGGCACCGGACGAAGGGGCTCCAGCCTAGTAGTGCTTATGTCGCAGCGCCGAATGATCGTGGCTGCTCCTCTTTATACTCATTAGCAATGCCCCAGCTGATGAGGATTAACTGGCCCCAGCCGTCCCGTGACACTGACAGCTGGGAGCCAGCTGAGGCACTGCCCAATGAGAGGCAGGGATAAAAGGAGCATGGGCTGAGCGCCGAGCCGGCGTCTCACCCCATGGTGACACAAAGGTGTTCTAGTAACCGTTATTTAGTAACTGTTATTTACTGTCAACTCCTGGTCAGCACTTTAAGGCAAGATTCATGGAATATGGCAAAATGATGGACATTTTTCCAAATATAACATTTGAGTTTGATTATAAATGGCAGGGCTGGAGTGGGACCAATTTTCAGCCCTGGAGTTTCATGCCCAAGACTGGCCCACCTTTTTGTTTTTGTGTGTGTGTGTGTGTGGGGGGGGAGAAAATCAGATAAATAAAAACAAAGTTCAATTTTTCCCCTGTACTTTTTTTATAATTATTATTAATATTAAGACATGTTTAATATACAACTTAAATATTTCTCTTCATTAAATCATAACTTAATAAAGATAAACTGGAAGAAAATTGACAAACTGAAAAAACAAAATCCCCTCTTCACTCTGCACTGAAAATGATTAAAGCAACGCTATGTAAGATTTGTACCTTAAAATAGTGTTTCCAAAATTATTTTGATGGTACATCAACCTTTGATTGGGTGAATGTGACTTCCCCATAGTCTGAGTGTGTCCACAACGCTTGTAACAGCTCTGCTCTTAGTAGGAACACTGGAAAGACTACAACTATGGCAACTATATCTCATTAGATAGATAGATAGATAGATAGATAGATAGATAGATAGATAGATAGATAGATAGATAGATAGATAGATAGATAGATAGATAGATAGATAGATAGTTTATTTCGAACACAAAAATATAACAAAAACAAGCAAATGGCAAATGCAATAAAGTAACATTATACACTGTTCAAAAGGGAGAAGGAAGAAGTGAACACTTATTAATTCCATCTCCTCTTTTCCATAGATACACTCATGTGAATTTTATACAAATTACCACCTTTAAGACCCCAAGTAAACAATTTACTGTATTTTTTACAAATCAACATTAACACCCATCCATTCTAACATACAATGATGTCCATACAACAAAACCAGCCTCAAACAACACAGATATACACAGTGCTGTCCCACCCACCATTCCATAGTGTCCCATAATATCCCAGAGTGAACATAATGAATCGTACATATAACTACTACCCTTCTAACATATACCCTTTCAGCAAATGATGCTTATACCTCTTTTTGAATTGATTTCTGTTTGTACATAGTTTCAGTTCCGGCTCTAGACTGTTCCACAAATCCACCCCACAGACAGATATGCACATACTTTTCTTGGTAGTACGTATCTTGGGTTTTGTAAAGTTTAAGTCTCCCCTCAAATTATGATCATTGTCTCTTTTTTTTAAATATTTTTTGTATATTAGTTGGTAGTTGATTATTAATTGCCCTGTACATTACTTGTGCTGTCTTAAATTTAACTAAATCGATGAACTTTATGACATGTGACTTTAAGAAGAACGAATTGGTATGGTCTCTATATTCTGCATTGTTTATTATCCTTATAGCTCTTTTTTGTAATGTGCATATTGACTGTAGGTTGGTTTTGTAGGTGTTTCCCCAGACTTCTACACAGTAGTTAAGATAAGGTAAAAACAGTGAATTGTACAATAAGACCAATGATTTATAGTCCAAGAAGTGTCTTGTCTTCCCCAGTATGCCTATACATTTTGCTAATTTGGCCCGGATGTGACTGATGTGAGGTTTCCAGCAGATTTTATTGTCAAGCGTCACCCCCAGGAATTTATTTTCCTGTACTGTTTCTATTTTGGTATCATCTATCGTTACCATTATTTCATGATTTATTTTATAATTTCCAAACAACATAATCTTTGTTTTTTTTTAGATTTAGAGATAATTTATTTTTGTTGAACCACTGCGTTAATTTTTTCATTTCAGTTGTGACCACCTCTAAAACCTGCTGCAAATTCTCACCAGTGCAGAGGATATTTGTGTCATCCGCAAACAAAATAAATTTCAGAATTTTTGATACTTGGCATATGTCATTTATATATAAAATAAAGAGTTTGGGTCCCAAAACTGACCCCTGGGGCACACCACAAGTGATGTCCATGAAGGGTGATTTGTGCTCTCCAATTTGTACAAATTGTTGTCTGTTACTTAAATAACTTTCCACCCAACTCAGTCCAACCCCTCTTATCCCATACCTTTCCAGTTTCCTTAGTAGTATTCTGTGGTCAATGGTGTCAAAAGCTTTCTTTAAATCTATGAATACTCCTACAGCAACATTTTTTTTTATCTATACAACTAGTAATTTCTTCTATAAGTTTGATCAGTGTCAAAGATGTAGATTTATCTGCTCTAAAACCATACTGGCTATCTGTAAGGAGGTTGTGTTTTTCAGTGAAATCATCCAGTCTCTTAGTGAAGATTTTTTCAAGTATTTTGGAGAATTGTGAGAGTGAAGAGACTGGCCTGTAATTTGTGAAGCGATGACTGTCTCCTGTTTTGTATAGAGGTATTACTTTTGCTATTTTCATTTTGTCTGGAAATGTACCAGTTTGAAATGACAGGTTACAGATGTGGGTGAGTGGCTTAACAATTCCCTCAATTACTTTTTTCACTATTGTCATGTCAATTTCATTCCAGTCCGTTGATTTTTTGTCAGTCTCGATAATTTCCTTTTCAGTAACTGCACCCAAAAAGATTGTGTTTGGATTTCTATCTTCTATTTCATTCACAGAACCACTGTAGTTTGTTTCTGGTGTCACTATTGATTTTGCTAATGCAGGACCAACGTTTACAAAAAATTTATTGAAACCACTGACCACATCTTCCATATTATTTATCAAATTGCCATTTTCGATAAAATATTCTGGATAATTTGCATTCTTAGGACGATTACTAATAATCCCATTGAGTACTTGCCATATTCCTTTTATGTTATTTTTGTTATCCTCATTATAGTAGTAAGCTTATTTTTGTATCTTTTATATTTGATCTCAGCTTCCACTGTTCTGCATTTAATGAATTGTTTATATAATGTATTCTTCTTTTTACATGCATTTATTAACCCCTTGGTGACCCAAGGAATATTTTTTTTTTGTTGTCTGTCATTGTATTGTTTTATAGGACAGTATTTATTGTACAATGATTGAAATATTTGTAAAAATTTATCATATGCTCTATTTATGTCATTTTCATCATAAACTATCTTCCAATCTTGTATTAATAATTCCTTTGTCAGTAAATGCATTGATTCTTCGGTTCTTATTCTTTTATATTTAATATTTTTGGTATACTTTTTCTTCCTATAATCACATTGATAGACAACAAAAATCGGCAGGTGGTCACTGATATCATTCAATAAAAGCCCACTCCTGATATTATTTTCCATAATGTTTGTGAATATATTATCTATTAGTGTGGCACTGTGTGACGTGATTCTGCTAGGTCCGGTAATTGTTGGATGTAAACCCATACTGTACATTGTGTTGATAAATTCTTCTGTCAAACTATGTTGTTTTGAGTTCATCAGATCTATATTGAAATCCCCACAGATGAACATAACTTTATGAGTTAGTTTTGTATACATTTTTTCCATCCAGTCCTTAAATAAGTCAATGTTTGATCCAGGTGTTCTATATACACAGCTCACTACTACATTCTTCACATTGTCCAGACAGATTTCAATTGTAATACATTCAAATAAATCATCCACAGTTACTGACAGATTTTCAACAACCTTGTATTTCAAGCTCTTGTCAACAAAAATTGCAACTCCTCCTTTTTTCACTTTTCTATTTATATAATTTAGTTCATAGCCATCCATGGTAAAATCCACTCCTTTCTCTTCACTGAGCCACGTCTCTGATATTGCCACAATATTGAAGGGCTCTTTAAACTGGTGTAAATAATCTTTAATGTTATTAAAGTTTGCATAGAGACTCCTGCTGTTGAAGTGGATCATAGAAATATTGAAATCAGATGTGACCATTGTGTTAACCTGTTCATCTGTGAAGTAATTACAGTCATTATTGATGGAGCTAAATAAATTATTATCAGGGTCTATGTCATATTCTATGTCCTGTGGGTTGTGATCTGTGTATTCAAAAACTTTCAGTTCCTGTTGTCCCTGTTTGTTGATTTTTTGATTCATGTTGTTGAATGTTTTTTGCAGATGAGTAAAATCCTTCAGTGTCCTACAGTTGTCTGAATTGTTGCTGTGACTCCAGTTCATAATATTCATTGATAATTGTCCAGTTCCATAATATTACGGATGTTAATGACCTTGGCTTCTTCAGGTGATCCGTTTAATTTGATGTGTATTTTACAGTTTGATGTCCAGGTGTTTTGAATCTTTTTCTGCTTTTTCAGGTATCTTGCTTTCCTGGCTATTTCTGCGTTTTCCTTCATGAGGTGCTCGTTAATGTAAATGTTTGTTTCTTTTAGCTTCCTACCTTGTTTCATTCATAACAGCCACAGGGTGCTTTGTTGTTGTTGCACTGCTTAGGTGCTACTTTAAGACCTACAGCATTAGCAGTGGCCAAAGCAGTGAACTGGTTTCTGCTACTTTGTTGATCACTGTCACATTGTCTATAGACATGATAATTTCTTTTTCAGTGTTCATAAGCAAGAAAGCCTCTAAATGCTCCTGAGTCAGTGAGCTTCTCAGCCTGTTCTTCAGAAACTTCAGAGTAGAAAAACTTTGCTCACATGCAACTTCTTATATACGTATTTACATAGCTTTTATTCTAAATATGCAAATCCTCCTTGTAAATTTAGTTTTCCATTAATTTTGGTGCATTTCTTGTAAATTTTATGTTTTTTTTTCTCAAATTTTTAATGTCTTGGGTAGGTTTCATCTTTTTCATACATTGCAAATTTAGTCACGCAAGTTTGTGGCTGTTTAGGTAAAATTTGGACTTTATCATCTAGTTGCTGTTTTGTTCTCATGTAGATTTGTGAACCTTTTCTCCTAAATTTGTATTTTTATAAATTTGGTATTAAAATCTGATTTTTTGGGGGTGGGAAGTACATATTTGAATACTGCATTTGAAACCTAAATACCAGTTTAAGATAAGATAAGCCTTTATTAGTCCCACAATGGGGAAATTCCAGGATTGCAACAGCACAGGGATAGCAACACTCAGAGCAACAATCAGAAGGCAAGAGAAAAAACAAGAGCAGTGAGTATACATATGTACATATAAATATATATATATATATATATATATATATATATATATATATATATACATATATATATATACATATATATATATATACACATATATATATACATATATATATATACATATATATATATACATATATATATATACATATATATATATATATATATATATATATATATATATATATATATACACACATATACATACAGTATATACGTATATATACATATATATACACACACACATACAGACACACAGTGCGGAGCATTGTAGCTAGATGGGATAGGTATATAAATATATAAACACAGTGCGGAGCATTGTAGCTGGATGGAATAAATATGTGAATATATAAGCACACCAGTGCGGAGCATTGTAGCTAGATGGAATAAATATGTAGATATATAAACACACACAGTGCGGAGCATTGTAGCTAGATGGAATAAATATGTAAATATATAAACACACAGTGCGGAGCATTGTAGCTAGATGGAATAAATATGTAAATATATAAATGAAGGAATATTCAGATAATCAGATATTTAGTACAGCCTGAACTGATAGACCTTTATTTTCACATTCATCCACAATGTAAACAATATTCTACTGCATTTTAAAACATGAGAATATCATGATTCATAAATTAATTCAAAGAACTAAGTCATAATAATCACACTTTAAATAAATGCTTCAAATAGCTCTGTTTGCATGATTAATATAGGAAATTTTAAAGTTTAACTTTTTAAACAGAATTATTAAAATATAACTGTTTCACAGTATCCTATTTTTTTAGATGCACTAGTGTAGGTCAGAACATCTGGTTTTTATGTACACTGGAACGTCTATCACTTTGTTTTGTACCGCAATAATACTTTAATTAAAGAGATATTATTGTTAACTACTTTGCTTTAACAAATTAAATTAAATCACCCTTTATTGTCATTCAACCAATCATGTACAGTAGAACGAAACTGTGTTTTTCCTATCTACAGTGTTAATCACACACACCCCATATGTAGAATCAGAGGGCCGCTGCCATGCAAGGCTCTGCCACAGATTTCCCTCCTCCATTCCATTATTGCTGAGCACCAAGCTGGACGGCAGGAAGTTCTGCTTTTATATGGTCTTCGGCATGACCCGGCTGGGATTTGAGCCCCTGCCTCCCGGGTGTGGGGCGGATGCTCTACCAACTGAGCCACCACTCCAGTAAGCCAATATCATTTATGCTGTATATTCTCTACCTCTCCTCTCTGACCAGCTGGCCTCCTCCTGGTCCTGGCTAACTGCTGACTCTTCATCTGACTAACCAGAGGGTAGGCTTTTTGCTGCCCAGATGCTCCAAAAACATTTAGTAAAGCTGTTATTTTACTGCAAACACAGACCATAAATTAACATTTCTTCTGATTTTAAATGAAGATTCTAAGTAAAGTTCTGCAATTTGTTTTACTGGGCCAAATATTACTTCATTTCACTCGGCATTTTTCTTGGTAATAGGTGGTCACATTGATAATTAGGTCTACAGCTTCATCATCATCTTCTGTCCTTACCTTTAGTCACCACCTCCATGCCTTTTGAAAATAAATCTGTTAGTTTAGCACATTTTGCAGCGTCATTATCTGAAGCCCTCTTTTTTAAATCCTGGCCTTTTCTGCTCCTCTGGGTCTTTTTTTCCTTCCATGTGTTATGTTTTAATAACAGGAGACATGAGCCATGTCGTACCGAGTAACGAACATGACTTTATTGAGAAACACCCAGAATATACATACTGGCCATAGCCCGCCTGACGCCACCACGCCGACTGCCTGGTGTCGGCTACAGCATGCCCCAAGGACCAAATCCCTATATAACATTCCCACCACTTACAAAATGTGAAAGGCACCATATAAAACAGAACCCCCTCCACCCTTAACGTTAGCATGAAAGAACCCTACAGAACGCATGCAACATACTTATATACAGAATGTTGTCTCACTTTTTAGTAGGGGGCATTTAGCTAGTAAGCTAAATGGGCAGCTGGGTAGACTGCCAGGGTACCCTCCTGTGTTGGGGCGGATTATTCTGCTGCCCATGCCCAACACACTTCAGCTAAAGCTACTTGTACTACAAAGTCATCGAGGTGTCTGGGCCTCTAACGCATCCTAGCCGAGCGCCTCTCCGGAGGAGGACCTGCTCCATGTTCCGTCGGCTGCACCTGAGAGTCCCTAACACCCCCATCAGGAAAGTCCCAACCCCCATCAGTCCAATCCGCTGCAGCTCCCAGACCCTGGGCTGGCAATGACTTCCTGAGTTGGCTGGAATGTCACCATGACCCGTCTGAGTGCTCGAACGTGTCCCGGCCCAGCTGCCTCATGATCTGTAGGGGCCCCGTCCAGAAAGGCTGCGGTTTACGAATGTGGTTGGGATGCTTGATCCAGACCTGGTCCGACACATTGAGTCCATGGGCCTTCGCCGCCCTGTGTTTTCTATTGAAACATCTTTTCATTTTCTGCTGCTGGGCAGTGACCCGGTTTCGTGGGGAATCTGTGTTCCCTGCAGGGGAGGTCGAGGGGGGCCTTAGCTGGTCCAGAGGCAGATGGAAATCACGCCCCAACATGAGTTTCGCCAGGGAGCACCCTGTTGGGGCTTGGGCCCTTGTCTTGTAGTGGAGGAGCATGTTCTGGAGGGCGTCAGGGAATGTGAAGCTGTCCACCAAATGGGCTCTCAGGCCATTTTTCAGTCTTGAAACGTTCCACGCCCCCATTGGCTTGGGGGTGGTAGAACGCAGTTCTGATGTGCTCCACGCCCCATCACTCAAAAACTCCTCAAACCCCCCAGAGGTGAACTGTGGGCCATTGTCTGTTGTGATGGCATCCGGGACCCCCCCATCTGGCGAACAGCGACAAGAGGAAACCCCTGACCACATCTGTCGTGACAGAGTTAGTGGCTAACACCTATGGCCATTTGGAGAACAGATTGTAGACCACCAACAAGAACCGGCTGTTTGGGGGAGCCTTGTGTAGTTCACCGCAAATGTCCAATTGGATGTGCTTCCAAGGGCCCTCTGGGTACGGTAGTGGTTGCGGGATGCGGGGGAGGGGGGGCGGGGGTGGCGCTGGTCTTTGGAACACAGTTCTTTACCATAGTTTCTATGTCCTTATCAATACCAGGCCACCAAACCGAATCCCTGCAGCGCTGCTTCACCCTGACCGCACCCAAGTGTCCCTCCTGGAGCAATGCCAGAACTCACGATCTCAGAGACACCAGAATTAATGTGCAGTGCCCCCTACCCACACACACACACACACACCACTCCAGCAACTCAGTTCGTCTCTGAACCGGTGAAAAGGTGCAAGATTGCCCTGTATTTTTGTTGGACAACCCTTCCTGATGACCGAGCATAGTTGTGACAATGTGGGGTCCCGTTCTGACTGTGCCTGGCAGTCCCATGCCACTGTTCACACACCCAGACAAGCGAGCACCTCTCTCTCACCCACGGCATATTTCTGTTCAGCCACCGAAAGGGACCTCAACGTGAACGCCACTGGGCGCTCAGTATCATTTTGCACTTGAGACATAACCGCCCCCCACTGCCGAACCAGATGCATCACAAGTCACAAAAGTCAGCCATTTTGGAGGGGAGGTGAGTTGGGACTTCAGCCTAGCGACCGCAGCTAAGCAGGCTGGAGTCCACTGCCGTGGTGCATCCTGCCTCAGAAGGGCTCGGAGGGGTTTGATAGTCTCTGAACAATGGGGAATGAAACGCCCGTAGAAGTTCACCATGCCCAGGAACGAGGAGATTTGTGCAGGTGTTGTGGGGTCAGGGAGACGCAGGACCGCCTCCATGTTCAAGTGTAGGGGGCTCAGGCGCTCTGCTGCCAGCCGGAATCCCACAAACTCAATGGAATCCGCCGTGAAGATGCACTTTTCCCTGTTCAGCGTGACTTTGTGCAGCACCTTCATCAGCAGCACTTCCATCACTCGTCTCAAACAACGGTCATGTTCTCCCCGCTACGCCCCGTGGACCACGATGTCATTCAGGTACACCACTACACCCCTGAGGCTGGCAAGAATTGTAAACATAATTTTCTGAAAACAACTTGGTGCTGAGCTCAGAACAAAAGGCATGCGGGTGCACCTGAAAATGCCCATTTGGGTCACGAATGCCATCAGGTCCCTGCTGGCTGGGTGGGGGGGCCCCTGCAGATAACCGTGGCAGATCCAGTTTTGTGAACACCCTTGAGCTGCTGAACATTGCAGTGAGTTCCTCCATCGTGGGGAGCGGGTATTTGTCCAGGATGATTACTTTATTAACCATTCTGAGGTCAATGCATGGCCGAATGCCGCCCGTCTTCTACTTGGCCACCACGATGTTTGAAATCCACGGTGAGGCATGCACTTTCTTGATGACACCGACTTTAAACAGTTTATTCAGTTCCACCGTGACATTGTCCCACAGGGCAAGGGGGAGCCACCGTAATGTTTGGATCTTAGGTGTCATGCCTGGGTCAATGAGTGGGCGGTGGTTAACGCTTTAATACATTCCAGGCCCACGAACAACGCCGGCCAGCGTGCATGCCACACGGGGGACACCATCAGCACCGTTGAGCCCGCTGGGTGCGTGATGGAGAATCCCAACTCGCCCAGCAGGTCAATTCCCAACAAGTCGGCCCCCTGGCATGAAACCTGGAAGGTAAATGCGGGAATAGTCCTTGACCCACATGTTACCGAGAAGCTGGCTGTGCCCGCCATGCCAATTTTAGTGTGACCGTACCCAAACATTTTTGCTGCCCAACTTTCGCTGGAAGAGGTTAATGGCTTTGCCCGGGAAAAATCTTTTCACTATGGCCATGCTCAGTATGGATTTGCTAGTGCCCAAGTCCACCATAAGCGGCACATCGACCCTGTCAAGCTGCAAGATGTACCACTTTAATGACCCCTTCTTAGCGCCCGGCACACACACCGACATCATGCTTTTGGGCTCTGAAGTTGTTGGTTTACTATCAGTGGTGACCCTGGCCCAGTGATTAGAACAGCAGCAGTTGTAGCACTTGTGTCCTATGGCGGGGCAAGTGGACGTGCCCACCCGGTTACAAGGATAGCCACAGCGGCCATATAGACCCCGAGCTCCCACTCCCACCTGTGCCATGGTCCGCCGCCCTTTGAGGGTCTGCCCTGAGGAATTAGTTGTGCTGCTAGCGGCCTGATGTGGAGGGGAAGCTCGGGTGGCTAGGTTCTCTTTAGCTAACATTTGTAGACCTAGTTAGGTAGCAGACTCAATCTGGCTGATTAGTTCAGTGTGAAGACGTCTGAAGTTAGCATTAGCATCTCTTTGAGCCACCCGTTGCTCATGCCGTGTGCTAGCTTGTCACGAACTAGCTCTTCCTCAATAGGCCCAAAGGCACACATGCTTGCTAGGCTACGGAGTTCCATTAGGAAACATTAGGTGGACTCACCAGCGTGTTGTCGGCGGTCAAAGAACTTACTGTATGTCTTCGCTCTGTAATGTTGTACTGGTCCGTAAAGAAACTGTCCATTATGTCCAAACAAGGCTTTTCCACCCGGCATGTGAAACACCTGTTGGCCTTCCTTATCGAGGCAGTGCTTAAGCAGGCTCTTCCATCTCTTTTCGTCAGCGGCACCCAGGCCAGCTGTGGTGATATACTCCTCAAACGCTTCCAACCAGCAGCGCCATGGTGTAGCTGGCACACCTGGAGACTCTAAAAATGGAGGTGGTGATTTTATGCACGCTCCCATGGTTTAATCCACGTCGCCAAATGTTATGTCTTAATAACAGGAGACATGAGCCATGTCGTACCGAGCAATGAACTGAACTTTATTGAGAAACACCCAGAATATACATAACGGCCGTAGCCCGCCTGACGTCACCACGTCGACTGCCTGGCATCAGCTACGTCAAGCCCCCAGGGCCAAATCCCTATATAGCACCATGTTTATCAGTTCAGCAAGACAGGAGTTGCAGCGCTACTGTAGGGACTGACCGACTGGTAGGGAGGGGGGAATTCCCACAGGGGGAGGAACATCTATTTCATCCATTTCCATGTATCGAGAGACTGTGGAGCAGTGTCTCCACTGTAGAATGTGAAATGTCATGTTTACTTTTACCACATGTTATCCGATTAAATTGAAAGTTGCTTTTTTTTCCCTCACTGGAACACTGGCCCAGTAGTGGACTGGCCCACCGGGAATCCTCCCTGACTCTCCCTATGTGCCATTCTGGGCCTGTATACTACTCCGAGCAGCATGTATGCATGTTACAGCATGACAGATTTGTGGTTATATCCTGTTTATCTGACTGAACAACCTCTTTGTGAGTAATTAGGAGATGGGGTACCTGAGCAGTAGGCAATTTGAAGGGGATGAATCCCCCTTGTTAGTAAAGGACCCAAATCACCCCACTTACTAAGTTGCCATCCCTCCATCCCACTGAAGAGTACAAGGATAGCATAGTAATTAACTGCACTGACTACATCTACTCACAGACTTTTTTCATAAAGTTGTACTGTGGAGAGAGGAATAACCAGGCAGAGCGGTCCAGAACAAAGCAGGCTTTATTAATTTCTCTCTCTCACATCATCCAGAATCACAAGCATCAGAAAAAAGTCACAGGTCGCAGGCACTCTCCTTTTATAGCCTACGACCCGCTCAGTCACCTGTTATGCTGCAGTCACGTGAACGACTTTGCAATTCCCATTCTCTTTGTCACTGTTTGCATCAACACACCAACCCCCACATTAACACACAAACCCCCCATGACAATTCCCCTTGTCCTTCCATCTGAGTGGAAACATACTGACATATTGAGTGGGCTCCAACACCGCCCCCCCCCCCCAGACTGAGCCTTAACCCTCATGTCGTTTGGGCTTCAGCCTACATCCATAGTGGCTGTAACGGGGGGGTCCGTGGCTCCGAGGCACTGCTGTGCCGGTGGGGGGGCTCTTGGGGGTGCGTCCGTCTGTGGAGGGACATTGGGAGTGGGGGAAACATCTTTAGCATGCCATTGTGACTGATCTGACGAGTCATGTACCTGGGGAGTTCTCAGTGGGGGTCGTCCGTGCCAAGGAGCCCAGGCCAGCACCACCTGCTTGTCTGCTAAAACGAAAACGGGCTTAAGCCTGTCTATACAGACTGTTTCTCTGCGTCCCCCCAAGTCTAACACAAACTGTTTCTCCCCGGGTTCCAGCACTCTGAACGGGCCATCGTAGGGCGGGCGCAAGGGGGTCTGGTGGGCATCGGGCCTGACAAATATGAACGCCGCGTCCTTCAAGACCTTTGGCACAAAAACGCGTGGAAAACAGTGGTGGACCGGACCGGGTACCATCCCTGCCATCTGCGCTATGCAGTGAAAGCGGGGATGGATCGGTGTTCGGCACGGGGCTGTCCGGCAAAAATTCCCCTGGGAGCCGCAGCGGCTGGGAAAAAAACAGCTCTGCTGGGGAAGCCGCCAAATCCTCCTTCAGTGCTGAATGCACTGAAGGAGGATACGGCAACCAGTCTACCCAATTTGCATCCATAAGCGAAGCCCTGAGCGCTGCTTTAAGCGACCTATGGAAACGCTCGCATAACCCACTGGCCTGGGGGTTGTACATGGTCGTGCGATGAAGTGTGGCGCCCAGGCTCCGGGCCATGGTGGACCAGAGGTCGTAAACAAACTGCGGGCCCCGATCGGATGTGATATCTGAAGGGGCGCCAAAACGTGTCACCCATGTCACCAAAAAGCGCGTGCAATGTCTGTGGACGTGGTGGAAGCTAGCGGGACTGCTTTGGGCCAGGGCATGGTGCGGTCCACCACTGTCAGGAGGTGCATGAACCCCTGCGATGGTGGGAGGGGGCCCACAAGGTCCACATGAATGTGGTCGAACCTCTTACCCGGGATATGGAATGGCTCCAAAGGGGCCTTTGGGTGCCTGTGCACTTTGGCTCGCTGGCACGCTACGCAGGCTGCAGCCCACTCTTTCACCTGTTTGCCCAGGCTCGGCCAGACGAACTTTGCTCCCACAATTTTGACTGACGCTCGCACTCCTGGGTGCGCCAGGGAGTGAACTGACTCAAAAATGCGGCGGCGCCAAGCACGTGGGACCACCGGGCCCGGGCAGCCCATGGAGACGTCACAGATTGGGGGGGGGCATCTTTTAGTACTCTGCTCTCCAACCTTAACCCTGTTGGTACAGACTGGAGCGCGCAAATGTCCGCATCACCCATCTGCTCAGCGGCCAAGGTCGTGTAATCTATCCCCATGTAGACTGGGGCTACTAATGCGTGCGAGAGGCAGTCCGCCGCCACGTTGAGTTTACCGGCCACATGCTGAATGTCGGTCGTAAACTCCGAGATCGCGGCCAGCTGTCTCTGCTGCCGGCCCAACCATGGTTCCGAAACCTTGGCCATAGCGTACGTTAGTGGCTTGTGGTCCACGAACGCAGTGAAGGTGCACCCTTCCAGCCAGAACTGGAAGTGGCGTATGGCCAGGTGGAGAGCCAGTAACTCCCTGTCGAATGCGTTGTATTTACGCTCACTTTCGCGCAAAGACCTGCTAAAAAAGGCAAGCAGCTGCCACGAACCTGCGACGCGCTGCTCAACGACGTCCCCTATGGCCACGTCCGATGCGTCGGTAGTGAGCGCTATCCAAGCCACCGGGTCCGGGTGCACCGGCAGTGCAGCGTTCACCAGGGCTGTTTTAACCTCGGAAAATGCCTGCTCTCGCTCAGGAGTCCAGTCGACTCTGTCTGCCGGTTTCCATTTCTTAAGCGTGGCGTACAACGGCTGCATGAGCTGGGCTGTGCTGGGGAGGAAACGGTTGTAAAAGTTAACGATCCCCAAAAACTCCTGCAGCGCCCTGATCGTCTGAGGCTGGGGAAAATCTGCCACTGTGCACACTTTGTCCGGTAAGGGTATCGCGCCCTCCGGTGAGATGCGGTGGCCCAAAAACTCAATTCCCGTCACCCCGAACTGGCACTTCGCCGGGTAGATTATTAATACGTGCTCCTCCAACCTCTGGAAAACTGTCCTGAGGTGAGCTACACGTTCGTCCTCGGACGCGCTGGCCACCAGGATGTTATCCAGGTAGATGAACACAAATGGCAGATCGCGCAACACTGCATCCATGATGCGTTGGAATGTCTGTGCCGCGCCTTTTAACCCGAAAGACGTGCATAAAAACTCAAAAAGACCAAACGGGGTTATTACTGCTGTTTTAGGTATGTCCTCTTAGGTATGTCCTCAGTGCGCACCGAGACCTGGTGGTAACCGCGGACCAGGTCTATCTTGGAAAAAAATGCGTGCCCGGGAGAGGTGAACGGAAAAATTCTGAACATGGGGGATCGGGTATCGGTGATGCGCTGTGGCATTATTCAATCTGCGGAAATCTCCGCACGGCCGCCACGATCCCTTGGCTTTAGGAACCATATGTAGCGGGGACGCCCATGGGCTGTTTGAGCGTCTGATGATGCCCAACTTTTCCAAGTTGGCAAACTCCTCGAGCACTATGGCCAGTTTAGCTGCATCCAGATGCCGAGGTCATGCGAAAATGGGTGGCCCCGTGGTAGTAATTAAGTGCTCCACTCCGTGTTTAGTGATGGTCACAGAAAAAGTCAGGACCGTGAGTGCTGAGAACTGGGTGAGTAGTGTGTGGAACTTACCCCATGGAGCTGTGACGTTGGCTAGCGTTGTGGGTCCAGCTCCTCTAGCTGTACAGGGGACAGAATCAAAAGACATTGCGTTAATCAGGCGTCTGTTAGCAACATTGACTAGTAGACCATGTGCACACAAAACAGCGCCCAAAATGGGGAAGCTGCATGCTGCTATGACGAATGCCCATTGGTATGTACGGCTGTGCAAGGATACAGTCAGTGTCCTCTCACCAAAAGTCTTAATGTTTGAGCCGATTGCGGCTGTCAGCTCGGGGCCTCTAGTTCCCACCAGCCTGTCTGGGTAGGACGGTAGGATGAGACTTTTTTGGGAGCAGGAGTCCACGAGGAACCGTCTCCCCAAGCGTGAATCTGTCACAAAGAACAGCTTGCTTGCTTCACTTGCTGTCGCAGCTGCTACCGACTGCCGGCCCTGGCGTTTCCCAAGCACTTGAATTGGCACGGTGGCACGCAACGGCGTGCGTCCTCTCCAAAACGGCGGTGGTAGAAGCAGAGTGTGTCTCTCCGGTGCTTCTTGGCTTCCGCTGCAGCCACTGTCATTGGCTCCTCGCCCCCGCTGGCCTCCTCGCTGGGTTCCGATGCCGCTACATTCACTGCGAGGGCTCTGGTGGTGAGGATAATCCAATCCACCTCTTGTGCTAGTGCCCAGTAGTTGCGCGTGGCTAGCAGCGGCAAATTGGCAAGGACTGCCCTGGCTGCCATCGGGAGGTTCCAGAGGAAAAGGTGGGCAAAGAGAAAATGCCCGTCATCTGTGCCCATCAGCGCCAACATCTTCTCCATTAGCTCGACCGCCGACCTGTCTCCCAACTTGGAGCGCGTCAGGAGCCTTTCCTCCCTCTCACAGTCTGAGAGCGTATAGCGCGGGTCAGCGTGGTTTTGAGAGCCTTGTATTTGTCATGGGCTGGGGGCCGTTGGAGCAGGCTCGCCACATGCTGAGTTGTGCGTGCGTCCAGTGCTGCAACCAAGTAGTAGTAACTGGTGTCATCTGCCGTTATTCCCCAGAGCGTGAACTGTTCCTCGGTGTGGAGGAACCAAGACTTCGGTAGGTGCAGCCAAAAGTCTGGGAGTTTGACCGAAACGACGCACGCGTTGCCGGCACCTCCAGTCTGGGTTGTCTCTGTGGTGTTCGTCTCGAGTTCCATTGTGTGTCAAGGGTCACCAGTGTGGAGAGAGGAATAACCAGGCAGAGCGGTCCAGAACAAAGCAGGCTTTATCAATTTGTCTCTCTCGCATCATCCAGAATCACAAGCATCAGAAAAAAGTCACAGGTCGCAGGTACCTCTCCTTTTATAGCCTACGACCCGCTCAGTCACCTGTGGTGCTGCAGTCACATGAATGACTTTGCAATTCCCAATCTCTTTGTCACTGTTTGCATCAACACACCAACCCCCGCATCAACACACAAACCCCCCATGACGATTCCGCTTGTCCTTCCATCTGAGTGGAAACATACTGACATACTGAGTGGGCTCCCTCAGTACTTTCATTACTCCTGTGGATTTTTTTTTTCTCTGACTAACACTTCTAAAAGGAAAATGTCCCAAACTGGTGAGGAGTTTATCACAAAAAGGGACAAATTTATTGAAAAAAAAAAAAGCATGCAAGTTAGGTTAATTGGCATCAAGCTGGGGATTCTAAATTGTCCTTAGGTATGACTGTGAGAGTGAATTGGTTGTCTGTCTCTGTGTTGGCCCTGCGATGAACTGGCGATCTGTCCAGGGTGTACCCTGCCTCTCGCCCAAAGATGCTGGGATAGGCTCCAGCACCCCCGCGACCCGAAAAGGATTAAGCGGAAGAAGATGGATGGATGAATAGAAAATGTGAGAAAAGTAAAACATTTACAGTATACAAACCTGCAACTTTTGTTCTTTAAATTTATGACTTCATTCTTGTGAATGTGGAAATGTGCTATATTCCGCCTGCATTCATGATTTTTTTCCCCTCACAAATTTGTAACTTTTCTCATAAATTTGCCATTTTTTTCCACAATATTTTTATTGAACCTTTTTTACAAACATGGCTCAGACAGTCAAACACTAACACTAAAGTAATTTACAAAAATAAAAAAAAAACACTAACAAAAAAAATGTACTAAAAACAACAACAACCATTAACAAAAGCAAATCAACAACAATGCTCCTCTGTTTAGTCTAGGTAATCTATTACATAAGTATACATAATATACATTCACCAGTTTGGAATTTGCATGGTCCACACATATCATTCACTTTCTTCTTCAGAAGTTATGTTTAATTTCTTTACATAATCAATGAAAGGTCTCCATATATTCTCAAACACATTTTCCTTTGATTTCAGTATATATGTTATTCTTTCTAGTGGAAGGTTTGTTAACATCTGTCTTAATCACTGAGTCACATCTGGTCTATGAGTCTTTTTCCACAGTAGTGCAATACATTTTTTGGCATTAAGCAAACCGAGGTCTATGAATGCTCTTTCACTCTTATTAAAGTTATGTTTTTCTGGATACAGACCCAGCAAAAACAGTTTAGGGTTCAATGTGAATTGTTTTGAAATTATTTTTTCAATTGTTACCCTCACCTCTTCCCAAAACATTCTGATTTTTCTACATTCCCATAAACAGTGAAATAGGGTTCCTTTACTTTCCATACATTTTGTGCATGTATCTGGTATGTTTTTGTTATATCTATTTAACTCCACTGGTGTAACATACATCCGCATTAACCATTTAAAATGTATCAGTTTAAGACGTACATTTATTGATTTGGTTTGAGCTTCTGCACAAGCCATTTCCCATTGTTCCTCTGAAATTTCAGTTTGCAGGTCTTCTTTCCAATAATTCAGTCTTTTCTGTGAGTTTTCACTTGAGAATAGTGTCAATGAGTTATAAAACTCTGAAATAATACCCTTTCTCTTACCATCTTTCGTCAAAATTTTTCCCAAGGATGAATAAGTAGGTCGGGTGAGAGCATTATTTTGATTTGATCGAATAAAATTTCTAAGCTGAAGATATTTAAAAAAATGTGTTCTATTAAGATTGAATTTAATCCTCAGTTCTTCAAAAGACATGTTATCTGAACGTGACAAATATAAGTCTTGAATCTTTTGAATCCCTTTTAAATTCCATACTTTAAATACAGCATCCGCTCTCCCTGGTGTAAAATACTGATTACCCCATATTGGGCTAAATTGTGACACTAAGTGTGGTTCTTTTAAATATTTTTTGGTTTCACACCATATTTTGATCATGTGCTTTACAGTTGGATTTTTAACTTGTTTCTGTAATTTTTTAGCCGAGTCTGAGTATATGAATAAGGGAAGAGGTAAAGGTAAATTGTATGATTCCATTTCAGTCCAGTGAGGAGGATCATTTGATGAAAAATAATATGTCATAGACCTCAGTTGTGCTGACCAGTAATACAACATAAAGTTTGGACATTTCAGACCTCCACGATCAAATGGTAAATATAGTAAGGACAAACATAATCTAGCCTTCCTATTGTTCCATATAAATTCCACTAACTTTTTTTTAATTCTTGAGAATAGATCTGAAGGTGGTGGTAAAGGAATGTTTTGAAATAAATAAAGTATTTTTGGTAAGATATTACTTTTAAGTATATTAATTCTCCCAATCATCAACACTGGTAGTGACATCCATCTCTAAGTTCTCTAATTCTTTATTATCAGGCTGTCCTAAAACATCTTTAAAAAGTCTTCAGCTGATCCAAAATGCTGCAGCAAGAGTTTTAACAGGTACTAGAAAGAGAGATCATATCTCTCCGGTTCTGGCCTCCCTTCATTGGCTTCCCATAGAGTTTAGAATTAAGTTTAAAATCCTTCTTCTTACTTACAAAGCTCTAAACAATCAGGCTCCTTTTTATTTAAAAGATCTGATACTACCGTATTATCCTAACAGAGCACTACGCTCCCAAAATGCAGGATTACTTGTAATACCTAGAATCTCCAAAAGTACAATGGGAGGCAGAGCCTTCAGTTATCAAGCTTCTCTCCTGTGGAATCAGCTGCCAATCTGGATTCGGGAGTCAGACTCGATCTCTGTTTTTAAGAATAGGGCTAAAACCTACCTTTTTGATATAGCCTACAATTAGGGAGGGATCATGTGTTTCTGAACCCTCCCTTAGTTATGCTGCTAATAGGTTTAGTCAGCCGGGGGACCTCCAGTAATGCACTGGGCCTCACTCCTTTCCTCACTCTCTATGAAATATTTTTTTTGCTGGTCATTAACATTTGTTTGTTCTCTCCCATAGATTGAGTCCCCATCGTGCTGTTTGCTCTCTACATGTCTGTTCTTTTCTTCTTCTCTATCCCCTCACCCCCCAGCCAGTCGCAGCAGATGACTGCCCCTCCCTGAGCCTGGTTCTGCTGGAGGTTTCTTCCTGTTAAAAGGGAGTTTTTCCTCTCCACCGTCGCCAAGTGCTTGCTCACAGGGGATCGCCTGATTGCTGGGGTCTTTCTGCAACTTTCTGCAACTGTGGGGGTTCCCCCCTACAGTTGATAGTGCTATAAGATGACTGTTGTTGTGAAATGGCGCTATATAAATAAAGTTGAATTGAATTGAAGTAATTCATTAATGTCTGTCATTAAGGCTTCATAGTTGGCACTGGCGACTGATTCTAGCTTAGGCAAAATTTGAATTCCTAAATATTTAAACTGATTTACAACATTGAATTGATTTACCTCAGGAGCTGGGTGATTTCTCTGGGTCTCATTTAGCATTAATATTGAAGATTTAGTTTTATTTATTTTATATCCTGATATTTCCCCAAAGTTCTTTATTAAATTTAGCAAGGTCGGAATTGATTTTTTAAAATTCGACATAAACAAAATTATGTCATCGGCATACAGGGAGATTTTATGTTCTGTTGGTCCTACTTTAATTCCATATATTTGTGGATGTAAACGTACTTCCATCGCTAAAGGTTCAATTGCCATAGTAAACAATAAGGGTGAAAGTGGACAGCCTTGTCGACATCCTCTATTGATTTTTATTGATTTTGAGATATTGCTGTTTGTCAGGATTTCTGCTGTAGCATTATTGTATATTATCTGGACCCATTTTATGAAATTATTTCCAAGTCCAAACCTTTGTAGGACTTCAAAAAGATAGGGCCATTCGACCCTATCAAAGGCCTTTTCGGCGTCCAATGATAGGAGAGCTGTATCTGGTGCTTCTTTATTGGAATAAATAATATTAAATAGTCTTCTTACATTATGGAAGCCTTGTCTTCCCATTATAAAGCCATTCTGATCTCGGTTAATAATATTTGGTAATATTTCTTGTAGTCGTTTTGCTAAAATTTTACAGATTATCTTAAGGTCAGCATTTAATAGGCTTATTGGTCTCATGTTTTCACATTTATTAGGGGCTTTACCTGGTTTTGGCAACAGTATAATTAAGGCATTATTCATGTATGGTGGTAAATTACCATTTTGAAATGCTTCTAAAACCATTTCCGAAAGTGGTTTTATTAATTTATTCTTAAATTTTTTGTAGAGGTCAACTGGAAGACCATCTGGTCCTCCTCTTTTTCCTGATTTCATGTTATCAATGGCTTGCCCAACTTCTTCTTGACTAATTTTAGACTCCAGTATCTCCCTGTTTTCATTTGGAATACATGGTATAGATAATTCGTCCAAAAACCCATTTAGTTTTGTTAAGTCAGTTTCATTTTTTGTATTATATAGTTTTTCATAATAATCTCGAAAGGCGCTATTAATTTCTAAAGGATCTATAACTACCTGTCCATTACTTATAATACTGGTAATTGGTGTTTTAAATTCTAATTGTTTAATCTGCCATGCCAATAATTTTCCTGATTTTTCACCTTGTTCATAAAAAGTTTGCTTCAATCTTAGAAGTCTCGAGGCAGCTCTATTCGCTGATTTTTTATCATATTCAGCTCTCAGAATCAGTAATTCGTTCTCTAACTGTGGGTTACTTCCTGCATACACCTTTTCTTGAAGAATTTTTATTTTACGTTCCAATTGGACTCTCTCCTCTCGAGTCTTCTTAGATTTTGAACCTGTATAACTAATAATATGCCCCCTAATAAAAGCTTTGAAAGCCTCCCACTTTATACATGCCGTTGTTTGTGTAGTATTGATATCAAAGAACTCATCTGTTTTTCTATGTACTTAATAAATTCCTCATCCTGAAGCCATTTATGCTGAAAATGCCACCTACCTGGATCCTTTGTCAATTTCTTATCTACATATATTAGACAGCAGGGTGCATGATCAGAGATCACAATGTTATCATAGAAGCAGTTTTGAATCTTGGACCTTAATTCTGTAGAGATCAAAAAGTAGTCAGTACGTGAGAATGTCTTATAGATATTAGAATAACAAGAATAAGCTTTGACTTGTGGTTTCATTTCTCTCCATATATCTAGCAATCTCAATTCTTTCATAAAATGATTAATGGTCATCCTGCATCCATTGTGCGTACAGTCCAGTCCTGTTGACCTATCTATACTGGGATTCAATGTACAATTAAAATTCCCCGCTATTATATGTTGCCCTGTAAGTGATGATAAAGTAAGGAATAAATTAACAAAGAAGTTTTGATCATCTATATTGGGGCTGTATAAGTTCACCAGATTTATATTTTCTATTAACAAAGATCCTTGGATGATTAGATATCTTCCAAATTTGTCTCCAATTACATTTTTCACTTGAAATGGGACTGTTTTATGTATGAGAATCATAACTCCCCTGGCTCGGGATGAAAATGATGAGGTGAACACATTACCTTGCCATCTTCTCCTAATTCTTTTTACATTCTCCTTTATTAGATGAGTTTCTTGTAAAAATACAATTTTTGAATCTATGTCTTTTATTTTATTCATAACTTGTTTAAGTTTTTTTAGATTTTGTAGACCTCTGCAATTCCATGAAGTTAAATTTAGATTAACGCTTTGATCTATGATCAATAAGGAGTTTGAGATTACCTTGCAATATAAACATGTTCATACAGAGAAGCAAAAACATGGATGATTGAACATTCATCCTACAAACTACACAAAAACAAATTCCCTTTCCCCCCCATTCGTGGTAATCCCTCCAAAATCAAAACAAATTCTGTTTCCCGTTATAGCTAGTGACTGTTCCACACCTGCAAGGATCAGTCAAACCACTCTGTCTTTCTCCTCTCAATCACCCTGACTCTACTACTATTTTTAATGACATTAACACTCTTCTGTAGTTTTTTCCACATAACTTCAAAGTTTTGTAGCAACTTTGTACATCATAGCTTTTTTTTTTTTTTAAAAACAGTCTGTATTTTGTAGACATGTTATATGTTTCAGATCAATCAGATGCCTGTACAAATGCTTAAATGTTCTACCTTTGTCATGTTCATGCTTAGCTCCCACCAGTTTCCTTTTGGATCTGCTTAATGAGCTCCTGCGCCTCTTGAGGGGTCTTGGAGATGTGGGTTCTCCCTTTATATGTGACCAGCAGTCTTGCCGGGTGAATCATTCCGTGACGAATCCCGAGGTTGCGCAGCTCTTTGCGGGCGGGGTCGAACTGCCTCCTTAATTGTTGAATTCCTGTGGCCAAATCTGGGAAGAACTGCACCTGTTGATCCTGGTATTTAATTTCCCCTTTAGCTCGCGCTGCGTTGGTGACCGTCATCTTGTCTCTGTAGCTGAGGAACTTCATAATCAGCGTCCTCGGTGGTGTCTTATTATCCCTCGGTGGGCCAATTCGTTGAGCTCTCTCACGACCAATGACTGCAGGTCCGCGTTGTTCAGCGCTTCTGGAATCCATTTTTCCAAAAAGCAACATGAGTCCCATCCCTCCGCTCCCTCCGGGAGGCCCACCAGCCTCAAATTATTCCGTCGCGAGCAGGATTCCAAGTCCAGGACGTTATCTTCCAGACGTTTCCATTTTAATTCCAGTGTTTGCAACTTTGATTGTAGGCTGGTGACGTCATCTTCAGCGCTTGAAATTCGGAGCTCCACCTGCGATACTCGTTCCATACAGTCGCTTATTTCCTTTCTCATTCCTTCTATCGCTGCTATAATTCCATCAAATTTAGACAAAAACTCTGTTCTCATAGAGTTGATGGCAGTGAGCACTGCATTTGTCCCCTCTTCCGCAGCTCCCGCTCCACCGCTGGCTCCCTCCTCCGCCATAGTCTCTGGAGTTTTCCTGTTTCGCCTCGAGCGTGGAAGTCTGTTAGCTTGGGCTGTTTTGTCGAATTGCTTTTTCCGCCACCTAATTTCCCAGCCTTGGTCTTTACCATATCCGCGCCTAAACGCTGGGATGGGTTTTTGTTCCAATTAAGAGAGTTTAAGTAAACTTTTTATTTTTAGGAGCAGAGCAGTGTGAAACACATCTTCCTACGTGGCCGCCATAACCAGCACAGACAAAATTTGCCATTTTACTTATAAATTAACATCCTTTTGTGGAGAAAGGAAGCAGGCGAGGCAACGAGCTAGACAACACATAAACTTTATACTTTCCCCAATCTATCAGTACAGCCAAAGAACTCCCAGGTCTCTGTGCATTCTTCTTTTATACTTTTATTTCCATGCATTGGCACCCAGAACTTCCGACCATAATATATTGTTTGGAACAAAGACCTGTGTGGCATATTAACATCACACCGGAGCCGCTTCTCACACTCTTCTTCTTCCAGCGGCTCCAGGGTTCTCTCCTCCTCCCTGGGAGCGAATAGTCCTTACTCTCCCGACTGAGACCCCCCAGTGACACTTCCTCATTTAGTCCATTTTTCCCCCCCTTTCTCCCGTTGCCTTCTCTGGGGGGAGAATCCCCACACCATGCCCCCACACAGCCCCCCCCCCCGAACACCCAGAAAGGGCACTAACCCCCTGTCCTTTGGGCTTGAGCCGGTGCCCATTTGCGGCTGTAGCGGGGGGTCGCTGATCCAGTCGAACCGCTGTGCTGGCAAGGTGTACAGGAGGGCACATCAGTCTGTGGAGGGAAAAAGGGAGGGGGGGGGGAACACATTTGCTTCGCGAGCGTAAGTCCCTGCCAAGGGATCACCAAATTGCAGAGCCACCAATGGTGGGCGTCCACACCGGGGAGCTTGGGCCAACACCACCTGCTCGTCTGCAAACACAAAAGCGGGCTCCAGCCTGTCGATGCAAAGGGTCTCCCTATGCCCCCCCCCCCAAGTCTAACACAAAATGCTTCACCCCAGGTTCCAACACCCTGAACGGTCCATCGTAAAGTGGGCGCAGCGGGGTCCGGTGCGCATCGTGCCTGACAAAAACAAAACTGGCATTCTGCAAACTTATTGGGATGAAGGTGTGGGGAAAACAATGGTGGGCTTGGCCTGGTACGTTAAAAGCCTCTGCACTGTGCAAAAATTGCGCGGGCGGATCAGCCTCGGACGCGGGGTTTTCTGGTAAAAACTCTCCGGGGATCCACAGCGGCTGAGAAAAGACGAGTTCTGCTGGGGAGGCTGCCAAATCCTCCTTAGCCGCAGAGCACAGCCCTAAAAGAACCCAGGGCAGACGGTTAACCCAATTTGTGTCTGTGAGCAAAGCTCTGAGCGCTGCTTTAAGAGACCTATGAAAATGCTCGCATAACCCGTTAGCCTGGGGGTTGTATGCGGTAGTTCGGTGAATTTTGACCCCCAGGCTCTGGGCCATCGTGGACCAGAGTTCTGAAATGAATTGTGGACCCCTGTTGGAAGTGATGTCTGAAGGGGATCCAAAACGTGCAACCCATGCCAACAAAAAAGTGCAAGCCACTTCCACAGATGTGGTAGAAGCCAGCGGGACCACTTCAGCCCAGTGCGTCGCGGTCCACGACTGTCAAAAGGTGTGTGAAACCTTGCGATGGCTGGAAGGGTCGCACCAAATCCATATGGACGGGGTCGAAGCCCCTAGCCAGGATTTGGAACGGCTCAAGGGGGGCTCTGGTGTGCTTGTGCACTTTGGCCCGCTGGCACACAACGCAAGCTGCAGCCCACTCTTTCACATCCTTGCGTAAGCGTGGCCAGACGAATTTCGCCCCCACTAGCTTCACCGAAGCACGCATGCCTGGGTGCAAAAGGGAGTGGACTGACTCAAAAATGCGGCGGTGCCAAGAGCTCGGAACCGCCGGGAGCGGGCAGCCAGTGGAGACGTTGCAGAGCTGGGTGGGGGGGCACCCTTCTTGCACCACCCTGCTCTCCAGCCTTAACCCAGTGGACGCTGACTGGAGCGCACAAATGTCCGCGTCCCTGGCTTGCTCCGAGGCCATAGCAGGGAAATCTATTCCTATGTAGACTGGGGAGACTAACGTGTGCGACAGGCAATCAGCCACGACATTGAGCTTACCGGTGACGTGCTGAATGTCGGTAGTAAACTCCGAAATCACGGCCAAATGCCATTGCTGCTGGGCCGACCACAGTTCCGACACCTTGGACATCACATACGTCAGCGGCTTATGGTCCACGATGCGGTGAACTCGCGCCCCTCTAGCCAAAGCTGGAAATGGCACATTGCCAGGTGGCGAGCCAGCAATTCTCTGTCAAACATGCTGTATTTGTGTTTGCTGTCGCACAAAGTTCGACTGAAAAATGTGAGCAACTGCCACGAACCTGAGATGTACTGCTCCACCACTGCCCCATGGCAGGATCCGATGCGTCCGTAGTGAGTGCTATCCATGCAGACGGATCCGGGCAGGCTAGCAACGTGGCATCCGCCAGCGCTGTTTTGGCATTCATGAAAGTTTGGACTTGTTCGCGAGTCCAGTCAATGTTTTCCGCAGGCTTCCTTTTTTTTTTTTAAGCACAGCATACAATGGCTGCATCAGCTGGGCTGATGGTTGTAAAAATTAACCATACCCCAAAACTCCAGTAGTGCGCTCATGGTCTGTGGATGCGGAAAGTCTGACACAGCGCACACCTCATCACTCACGCCTTATCACTGGCACACCGAACTGGCACTTCGCCAGGTTAACTATCAGTCCATGCACTTCCAACCTCTAGAAAACCATCTTGAGATGGGCAATGTGCTCTTCCTCGGACGCGCTAGCTACCAGAATGTCGTCTAAGTAGACGAAAATGAAGGACAAGTCACGAAGCACTGCGTCCATCATCCTTTGGAAAGTCTGCCCCGCGCCTTTTAATTTGAACCGCATGCGTAAAAACATGAAAAGGCCGAAAGTTGTTATTACCGCTGTTTTTTGAACATCTTTCATGTGCACCGGGACCTGATGGTATCCGTGGACCAGATCCACTTTCGAAAGAACACGCGCCCCAGCCAGGTGCACAGAAAAATCCTGGATGTGCGGAATAGGATAGCGATCATGTTCCGTGGCGCTGTTCACGCGCTGGAAATCACCGCACAGTCACCCCGACCTGTCGGCTTTAGGCACCACGTGTAGCGGGGATGCCCATGGGCTGTTGGAGCGCCTGACGATGTCCAACTGCTCTAAGTTGGCAAACTCCTTGCGCGCGCTGGCCAGTTTAGCTGCGTCCAGGTGCCGAGGTCGCACGAACACCGGCAGGCCTTTTGTAGCTATGAAGTGTTCGACCCCGTGTTTCATTACAGTAGCCGAAAAAGTTGGGACCGTTAGTGCTGGGAACTGTGCGAGTAACTGTTGGTACTTACTCCCTGGAGCTTTAACGTTAGCTAGTGTTGTCGACCCAGCTCCCCGAGCTGTACAGGGCAGTGAGGTAAAAGAGACAGCATCCACTAATCGCCTATTAGCAACATCTACTAACAACCCATAAGCACATAAAAAATCTGCCCCTAAAATGGGGCAGAACACGCAGCTACCACAAAGTTCCACTGAAAGTTGCATCCATGTAAGCATATCGTCAGTGTCCGCTCGCCAAATATCCTGATGGTGGATCCGTTGGCGGCCATGAGCTTGGGACCACGTCCTTCTGCCACCCTGTCTGCATTGATCGGCAGGATGAGGCTCTTCGGGGAGCCGGAGTTCACCAAAAACTGTCTCCCCGAACATGTGTCCGTGACATAAAGCAGTTTGTTCCTGTCGCCAGCGGTTGCAGCTGCAACGGAATGCTGAACGTGCCAGCTTCCCGGCTTCTTGAATTGGCATGGCGACAGGCAGTGTTGGGCATTCGAGCCAAAACGGCGGCGATAAAAACAGATTGCCCTGTTCCTTCGTCTCCTGGTGTCCATCCCGGCTACCACCAACGGCTCCTCGACCTCGCTGGAGTCCCTCATGGATGCCGGTGCTACTGCCTGCATGCTGAGAGTTCTGGTCACCAAAATGATGTGGTTTGCTTCCTTCGCCAGGGCGCGGTAGTCTTTGGCAACCAGCCGTGGCGAGTTGGCCAGGATCGCCCTAGCTGTAGCCGGTAGGTTCCTGAGGAACAAGTGGGCAAACAGGAAAGATTCAACGTCCTTCCCCCTCAGTGCCAACATGCTCTCCATGAGCTCCACTGCTGATCTGTCACCTAACTCCAAACACTTAAGGAGTCTCTCTGCCCTCTCACTGTCAGAAAGGGTATAGCGCTGGAGTAGCATCCTCTTGAGCGCTTCATATTTCCCCTGGGCCGGCAGCTCCTGGAGCAGGCTCGTTGCCTGTTGCATGGCGCGCGCATCCAGCGCAGCAACCATGTAGTAATACCTGGTATTGTCCGTTGTTATCCCGCGGAGTGCGAACTGGGCTTCTATGTGCAAAAACCACACGGTCAGGTTGTGAAGCCAGAAGTCTGGGAAATTGACTGAGCCAGCGCACGTGGCACTGATGCTCTCCCTCCAGATAGTCTCCTGGGTTGGCTGGCTCGGCTCGGCTTGCTTTCCATGGCACGTTTTGGGGTCACCAATGTGGAGAAAGGAAGCAGGCGAGGCAACGAGCTGGACGACGCACAAACTTTATTCTTTCCCCAACATATCAGTGCAGCCAAAGAACTCCCAGGTCTCTTTGCATTCTCCTTTTATACTTTTATTTCCATGCATTAGGACCTGGAACTTCTGACCATAATATATTGTTTGGAACAAAGACATGTGTGGCATATTAACATAACATCACACCGGCGCCGCTTCTCACACTCTTCTTTTTCCAGCAGCTCCGGTGTTCTCTCCTCTCCCCGGGGGGCGAATAGTCCTTACTCTCCCGACTGAGACCCCCCAGTGACACTTTCAGTCCATTTTTCTCCCCTTTCTCCCATTGCCTTCTCTGGGTGGAGAATCCCTACACCATGCCCCCATACATTGTCATATTTTTGCACCTTTATTCTTGCAAATTTATACTTAGTTTACATTTATAGGCATCACATACTGAATTTGACATGATGTAATACTCTGACCCAGGTGCAGACACGGAGGACAATGTTTAAGGTTAGTGGGACAATTATTCACTGATAATAAAATTGCAAAATAGTGATGATGATGAGGATCTGGAAACCCTGCAGAGGAGAGAGCAGAGACTACAGTAAGAATAGGGTATAATTGCAGTGAGATTAATATTGCTTGTATGCTTATAGAATTCTCCTGGTGAAGCAGTGGGGAATGGCAGCAGATCCTGATGATGGTGGACATCAGGGAAGGAGTCCTTTTCTACAGGTGAGTGGCTAGCCTAGCCTAGGTGCTGGGGAACAGGGAAGGTTGGTAATGGTGATATACGGTGGTAAGTCAACTTACTTGGGGAGGTGATGAAGTGCAAAATCCAAGAATATCCAATTCCAGTCCACAAGGCAGTTAACAGGGTCCAAAAGCAGGCAGGGGTCAGAGCTTGGCAGGCTAGATCAGAACAGGCAGACAATTCCAATACAGCAGACAGACACAGGGTCTAGAAACAGGCAGGGGTCAGTTCACGGCAAAACAAGGCACAAGATTAATCAGGTTAGAATACAAGCAGGATACAGGCAGGTTGTTGATCAGATGCAGCCAGACAGAGCAATATGAGGGCGTCCTATTTATAATGTCCCACTGATTGGCCACAGGTGGTGATTGCAGCTGCAGGGAGAGGTGTGCAATCAGTGGGGAGAGGAAGAAAGGGGCAGGCAGGCAGATCAGTCAGGACCCTTACAGAATTTGTTTGTCCACCAGCACGACCATCTCCCGTGTTAAAAAAAAGCAAATTGCCTAAGAACAAGCAAGTTTTTTTTTCTTCATTCAGCAACATCTAAAGATGCAATTTTTTTCCATCAAAGTGTGTCCACAAAAATCTGCATGGAGCAGTATCTGAACTTAAACTCAAAATTATAGGTAAAAAGTAGTAACTATTAGGAAGAGTTATGATAAATATGCAGCTTTTTCTACAGTGTTTTTTTGCATTAAAAATATTTTTTCTTTAACTTTAGAAGTTTTTAAATGTAATTTTTAATTTTTAACCCTAAAAATTGCAGCTTTTGCTTATAAGTTTTCATATTAACATATAGGTTTATGTAGCCTGTTTTTTTTCTGGAAAATTTAGAACTTTATTTAAAAATCTTCATAATGAGAAATTAATTAATTTTTCATTTAGGCCTACATGAGGAAAGAGACAGTGGAGTCAGACAAGTCGGAACTGCTTCTTCTTTCGGCTGCTCCCTTTAGAAGTTGCCACAGCAGATCATGTGCCTCCATCTCACCCTATCCCTTGCATCTTCCTCTGTAACATCAGCCCTCTCCATGTCCTCTTTCACTACATCTATGAATCTTCCCTGTGGTCTTCCTCTTTCCCTCCTGCCTGACAGCGCCATCTTCAACATCTTTTGTCCAATATATCCACTATCCCTCCTCTGTACATGTCCAAACCATCTCAGCCTTGCCTCTCTTACTTTGTCTCCAAACCACTCAACCTGAGCTGTCCCTCTGATATACTCATTTCTAATCTTGTCCCTCCTAGTCCCTCCCAATGTAAATCTTAACATCTTCAACTCTGCCACCTCCAGCTCAATTTCTGTCTTTTTGTCAGCACCACCATCTCCAAACCATACATCATTGCAGGTCTCACAACCGTCTTGTAAATCTTCTCTTTCACGCTTGCTGCTACACTTCCATCACAAATCACCCCTGACACTCGTCTCCACCCATTCCACCCTGCCTGCACTCTCTTCTTCACCTCTCTTGTGCATTTTCCATTGCTTTGGATGGTTGACCCCAGTAACTTAAACTCATCTACTTTCACTACCTCTACTCCTTCCATCTTCACGGTTACACCTGCCTCCCTCTCTCTGCCTTGCTTCTACTGACTTTCATTCCGCTTCTCTCCAGAGCATACCCCCACCTCTCCAGGTTCTCTTCCACCTGCTCCCTATTCTCACTACCGATCACAATGTTGTCTGCAAATATTATGATCCACGGAGACTCCTGCCTGACCTCATCTGTCAGCCTGTCCACCACCATGGCAAACAAGAAGGGGCTCAGAGCCAATCCCTGATGTAACCCCAACCCCACCTTGAACCCATCTGTCACTCCTAGAACACACCTCACCACTGTCTCGCTGCCCTCATACATGTCCTGCACCACCCTCACATACTTCTCTGTCACTCCTGACTTTCTCAAACAGTATCACACTTCCTTTCTTGGCACCCTATCATATGCTTTCTCAAGCTCCACAAAGAGACAGTGCAACTCCTTCTGACCTTCTCTACACTTCTCCATCAACACTCTTAGAGCAAACATTGCATCTGTAGTACTCTTTCTTGTCGTGAAACTGTACTGCTGCTCACTGATTGTCACCTCTCCTCTTAACCTGGCTTCAACAACTATTTCCCATATCTTCATAGTGTGGCTGATCAACTTTATGCCTCTGTAGTTACTACAGCTCTGAGTATCACCCTTGTTGAAAATTGGTACCAAAACACTTCTCCACTCCTCAGGCATCCTCTCACTCTTCAAGATTGTGTTAAATAATCTGGCTAAAAAGTCCACTGCCATCTCTCCTAAACCACTGGTATGTCATCTGGACCAACCCTTTCCGTTCTTCATCATCTTCAAAGCTGCCCTCACTTCTGCCTTGCTAATCCTCAGGACTTCGTTGTTCACCATCTTTCCTTCATTCATCCATCCTCCTCTCTCTCTCATTTTCTTTGTTCATCAGCTCTTCAAAGTACTCCTTCCACCTTTTCACCACACTCTTGTCATTTGTTAGTACATTACCATTTCTGCCCTTAATCAGCCTAACCTGCTTGAAATCATTTCAAGCTCAATATCTCTGTCTAGCCAATTGATACAAGTCCTTTTCTCTTTTCTCTCTTTCTTCCTTCCTTAGTGTTTAGCCTGTCATACAACTCACTTTATTCCTTTTCCTTTGCCTTTGCCACCTCTCTCTTTGTCATGCGCCTAGATTCCAAATACTCCTGTCTACTTTCTTCATCTCCCTGACTATTCCACTTTTTCTTTGCTAACCTCTTCCTTTGAACACTTTCCTGAACCTCCTCATTCCACCAGCAAGTCTCCTTGTCTTCCTTCCTCTGTCCACTGGATACACTATACACTATACTACACTTTCTACCCATTTTGTCAAGGTTATGAGCAGGGTCAGGGGACCATGCTCATGCTTTAAGTTCCTTTCTGTTATTTTCTGTATTCTCCTCTCCTCAGCTTAGTTTGGTTATGTTTGATTTATTTGTGTCTGTCTGTTATCTGGATTTGAATCAGGCTATGTCCTTTCTTTAAGTTCACAGTTTGACTTTCGTCATTTATAGTATCATGTTTTTGGCTTTGTTTGTTTTTTTTGTTTTTTTATTATGGTCATGGTTTTGCTTGGTGTGGTTAATGATTATTATTTCCATGGTTTTGTCGTCATGTTTATTCCTGTCATGATTTGGGTTTGGGCTTTTGTTTTGACAGTGCCTTTCGTTTACTTCTGGTTTTACATTGTGGGTTTCTACTTTGTTAATTATTCACGGCTGTTTTTGATTTTTTGATTATTGATTGTTCACAGGTGTTCTTGATTTTCTCCCTTATTTATAGAAGTCGTGTGTTGCTTTCTGCATGGTGACCTTCACGTTTTCACAATGTCATGGTATCATGGTTTCATGCTATCCGGTTTAGTTCTTTGTCACATCAAGTAATGGTTATGTTTGGAAGTTTTTTTTTTGTTTTTTTTCAATTAAAATCATGCCTAAAGCAAGAAAGTCTGCACATGAGTCCAATCTTTTGCCCTGGACTGGCAAACATGACAGAAGGTCACCGTCAAACCTGGACTCAGCAGACGGAGGTTGGCAGTCGGTGGCCTCAACGTAGATGAGCTGTTTGCAGCCCAGTTCATTCAGGACTTTGTCTCAGATGCCTGCGCCTCCCACACATCGGAGGAGGCCCTGGAGTGCCTGGATGCTGCAGCTGGGATTGTGGAAGCACACCCCAGCCTGCGGACCTTCCCCAAGCTGGCGGGACTACTGGCCACCATTACCAACCTTTGCAGGACAAATCGTGGGCTGGTGAGGAAGTCATGTGGGGCACCGGAATTTGTTCTGATGACCCAGTGTCCCCTGACTCCAACAATCCCTTCTTCCCACCATTCTCCAGCCTTACAGTCACACCACAGGCAGGGGTGGTGCTCGCCCGAGACTCCGGAGACTGTGCCGATGAGACAGTGTCCCCTGGCGTCCGGCGCCTTGCCCACAACGCCATGCACCGGCATCTACACCTCCACGCCGCTCTTCAGCGTCTGCTCCTGTGCTGCGGAGCTCAATGGTTGTGGAGCGCTCTTCATCTCCAGTCCCTACAGTAGCTGCAGTTTCGTCTGCCATCACGCCTGCAGTGCTGGCTCCCACATCTGCTGCACTGGTGCCCCCGCCAGCTACTACATGTCAGAGTGCCTCGTCTGCCATCCCTCCAGCATCCCCAGAGGTGGAGGTCGCCTTTCCAGCAGTGGCGTCTCCAGGGTCCTTGCCAGCGGAAGAGCAAGAGCTAAGGCAAGTACAAATTTTCTCGTTACCATCTAGAATAGAGAGGTCTTGTCTTGCTGCTGGTGGGGAAGCCCAGTTGCAGCGCTCATCTGTTTTTGAGCTTGCCTCGTTGAGGTCTTCTGCTGGCAGTGGTGATATGGACATGATATCTGCCTGTGTTGCTTCCTCCCCATTCGAGGTGGCTGCGTTTGGGATGGAGGAGCACACTTCTACCCCTGCTGTCTTCAAGGAGCACGCACCAGCTCCTGACCTCCACGAGGAGCATGCACCAGCTCCTGCCGTAATGTCTGCTGCTTCATCAGTCGCCGCGTCTGTCATTCGGCCTGCAGATCACCCCGAGGTCATTGTGGCCAAAGCAGCGGAGCTGCCTGGGTCCTCGTCAGGAGTGGAGCAAGGGCTAAGGCAAGTCCCCTTGCTCACCCGAGTTGAAGGATCAGCTAGAAGCTACTCAGCTAATAGCTAACTGACATAAGACGGAGGGTAGAGTTGAACAGCTGAAGTCTGTTTCTTAAAGCCACAGGCTTTGAATCAGAGCATTTGAAATAACTCAAGAAAAACAAAAAAAATTTGCTTCAATCATTAAAAAAAATTTAAGAAACACTCAACAAATATGTCACAAGCACTTCATTAAGACATCAGTGAGCTGTTGAAATGTGTAAAAAGAGCAGTCAATGACCCTTTTAAAGGCTTAGACTTAAACTTAGACTTAACTTTATTAATCCCTTTGGGATGACTCCCTCTGGGAAATTTAAAATTTCCAGCAGCACATTAAAGGAGCATACAGATCAGAAAAGCAAAAAAGAAAAAAAAAAAATAAACACTCCAATGCTTTAAATCCACCATCTGATTTAAATCCACCTCCAATGCTCCTAGCCTTGCTTCCCTTCCATCTGGTTTCTTGAACACACAGTATATCTACCTTTCTTCTCTCTATCATATCAGCCAACACTCAGGCTTTATCAGTCATAGTCCCTGCATTTAATGTCCCTACTCTCACCTCCACACTTCTACCTTTTCTTTTCTCTTTCTCCCTCTTAACATGCCTTCCCCCTCTCCTGCCCCTTGATCTTCGACCAACAGTAGCCTAATTTCCACCAGCACCCTGTCAGTTAACAGCACCGGTGGCGGTCATTGTTAACCCGGGCCTTGACTGATCCAGTATGAATGTCTCATTCGTTATGATCCACATGTTCTTTCTAGAGAAGTGTGAACTGCTTGATGGCAGCTAAACATTTAGAAAGTGTTCTGAAAGTCAGGCCACTTATCTGAGGTACTGAGAATTCCATGGCCTCTGCTGCAAAAGAACACACTGCTCCAATGCCCCCTCTCCCTTCACGTGTGCCTTCTGACTATTTTTCTTTCTGGGAAAAACTGCCTCTTAAAACCATTTCTGCGTTGTTAACTACTAAAATATGAACACAATTTCTGGAGTCCTGAGCCTTGTTGACTGCTGTCAGACACGCCTGCCACAGATGATCAGATTATAATGATATTCACGTTAATTAATTTGCCTCCAACTAGAACACCAGCCCATCCGTGAGGCGGCCCACTAGGAATCTTCCCAACTCTCCCCATGGGCCACTCTGGTCCTGCCCACTGGGAAACGTCATGGAGGATCGGTGATTTTTGAATGCTTCAGTAAGGCTGGAATCAGGCAGCTTCATCAGGCCACATACAAAGTCATATGGAAGAAATCTTGCTTCCTTCTGCTCTGACAATCTTCCTCAACCCTGAGGATTATATTTTTTTTTTCAGCAGGACAATGCTCCATGCCACACGGCCAGGTCAATCAAAGTGTGGATGGCAGATCACCAGACCAAGACCATGTCATGACCAGTCCAATCTCCAGACCTGATCTTAAATGAATACCTCTGCAGAGTGATCAAGAGGAAGATGGATGGTCACAAGATCATCAACCAAAGCTGAGCTGTTTGGCATAAAGTTTGGCATAATGTTTGGCATAATGTTTGGCATAAAGTTTGGCATAATGTTTATGCCAGTCCTGGAACAGGAATGGCATAAAGTCATCCAACAGCATTCTGACAGACTGTGAAGGGCATGCCAAAATGGATGAAAGTTGTGATTAGAAATGAGAGTTATTCCACCAAATACTGATTTCTGAGCTCTTATTAAGCTATTAGTATTGTGGTGTGATAGAATGAATATAAGCATATTTTCTTTGCATTATTTGAGGTCTAAAATACAGGATTTTTTTTTGTTATTTTGTCCAGTTGTCATATTTTTACAAATAAATACTCTAAATGACAATATTTTGACTTGGTATTTGGGTGAATTGCTTTCAGCAATTTACAGATTAAAAAAAAAAAGTTCAACACAACAGATCTTGCTGAGGCATCTGTCATATAGCTTTTTGTTTGTTTGTTTTTTCCTCACTTCACAACAACAAAATTGTCTTTCACCATCTACCCTACTAGTTAGATTTGACACATGTGGCCTTTTCTTTTTCCAAATAAAACTGTTGTTGTGCTCACCCCCTGAAGAGATCTAGAGCGAAATGATGCAATGGTGCACATGTTGCACATTTAGAAAGGTATTTTGTTTTCTTTAAATAATTGAAGTTAGAGAACCTTTAATTGCACATTTTTATTGCAAAGACAACAAACACATAGTTTACAGTACAACCAAATGTTTAAAATGGTCTAGATCCTACCTATGCCAATGTGTCATGTAGTGTATTTAGATTAATGGGTTTATAGGTGTTTTATTGTTGGTACAAGTATCAATGGAAATATGAATGTGAGTAGGAATGAAGATTTCCTTTCATTACACTCATAGCTTGTTGGGGCACCAGTCCAGATGCTGGACAATTTTATTAACAATTTTTTTATTTGTACCAATGATGAATCAGGCTTAAAAAAACAAAAAACAAAACAAACAAACAAACAAAAAAAACCTTGTGAGTTCTTGTCTGTTTATAATCAAGAAGATGGACATGAAATCAAACAATAACTCCCATATGTCTTTCAATAGTTTAAGAAGAAGTGCCAGAATAGGTTAACACACTTACTGAGCATTACATGTGAATGAAACATTTGTGAAACCAAATAAACCATAGTTTAACTTGTCAGCATACTGGAAATTGGAAAACCATAAAATAGCATTGGTTAAGAAAAATGGATGCAATTTTATGAAGAAAATTATGAGTAAACTATCTAGAAAAACGAAAAATTGGTGTTACCCTGAAAAGACATAAATTAATGAAAGGACAAATGCATTTTGAAATTCTGATAGGAGTTGCATGAAATTAAGTTTAAAGAACTTACACCAGGAATATTCTGCAGACTTAAGTTTAAATTGAACAACAGACCATCAGCCACAGAGTTGGATCACGTCCCTGGTGGCAGCAGGGCCCCCACGTGGCAACCTTGATTCAGCTGGATGTCCGTGGATTCTGTGGATGGAGATGCTGATAGACAGGTTCTCCCACAAGGCAATGCTCCTGAGATCGCAATCGGCTGATTCTTCAGCAAACTGGGTGAGGTCTCCTCTTATGTACTGAAAGGGAACTTGTTTATTGTACAAAGTCCCATCAGAAGATCAAATTGAGACAAAAACACACCACAGATCCATTTCTTCCAATGTATTGTGGCTTGCATGAGTTGGTTTAAGCTTAAAAAAAAAAAAACAAAATCTTCTTGCACGGTAATTTAAAGAAGAGGATTAAAATAAGGAAAAGTGAACTTTAAAGAAAAGAAAAAAGGATTTTCACAGAGCATAGGGACTCTGGGCCTACTTGGAAAAAAGAAAAGAAATGACAGAGCAGGAAATTCTGCTACTTACAGCTTGACCACCACCCCAAAACTGAGACAAAGGGAAGTTTTTCTTGGGTGTGGCAGAATTTCACTGACTTTCATGAAACCTGAGCTGGCCCAATTACATTGCTTCTTTTTCCAGCAGAAGTCATAAGCTCGACCTAAAAAAAAGAAATGCAAGGGAGCTTGGAGGCCCATTGGTCATTTCAAAGTTCAGGGTTTTGTGGGTCTCCCAGCAGAAAGTGGAGGGGGAGAGACATTTGATATGAGAAGTGACACAACCCTTAAGACACATATGTTGCTGAATAAAGTATAAATTCCTTAAACTGTAGTGACCAAGATATTCTACTCAATAATAAGGGAACATACAATGTCTCTACATTGTAATTGTAATTAATTTGTGATAGTATGCATGCAAAAATTAATTTCTTCCTGAAAATAAAGTAACACATATCAAATTATATCAATAAAAGCATTTGAAGCCATAATTGTCCATTCCAGAGTTCCATGTTTTCAGTAGTGGATGCTGTCTTGAGAGAAAGAATATGAATTAATTTATTGTTCACAACTGCAGAGATTCCATTTCAGAGAGAGAGAAAAAAAAATTATTAACTATTCCAGTGTCATCCACCAGATGGCACTGTAAAACTGTCTGGTTGGTTAATGAGGAATCTTGACTCCCAAGTCTGGATTATATCAACCATAAATCTATCATTTGGGGCATTCCATTGCCAAAGAGCAGAAAAGGGAGAATGACTAAGTCCTGGAGAAGGGATTAACTTCCACTTTATGGCCGATGGATAGTGTTACAGCTCTGGTCCTTGAGTGATAGAAGCTGTTCATGACTAGAGTTTTGAGCTGAAACAATTTTCTTCAGCAAAGAATGATTTTATGGATTGGAACCAAAAGGGTTAATGCTACAGACAGTATTAATAAAAAAGGCATTGCCTGGTGGGTTAAGCCTCTTGGTGGCACAGGTAGTCTGTTGGACTCTGGAGTGGAAGGTCGCAAATTCAGTTCTTGTCAGATGCCACCAGTGTTCCTCCCTCCCAGTCACACAGACACCACAGTTGGTTAACTATTGTGTCTGATATTTGTATTCTGTGGTCATTTAGTCTGGGATTACAGGGCATCTAAACTGCTCTACTGCAGCTCTCAGATGCTACAGTATATTCAAACACTAGGGACCAGGTGCAGGGCCAGATTAAAGAAAATGCTTACCAGAGCAGTAACCCAGGGTTCCAAGTGGTTAGACTTATATTAAGGCTGTGTTGGAGTCCACTGCTTCCTCTTTGTAACTCTGAAACCTTGAGGGTGATACGTGTAGTGCCCATGTATCCAGTGTCCATCATATACTGTATAATTTAGTCCAGCCCTGGGGAAATTGTTCAGGTACACTTAGGAAAAGGTGAGGGTCTAATTTACAGAAACTGCAGCAATAACCATTCTATGTCACTTCATGTAATCATTTTCATAACCATTAGAGACCTATTAATGTCAAAACACAGAAATGTCATAATACAGTTACTAAAAACAGTTATATAGAGTGTTTTCTGTTGGAGGACTGTCTATACAAAATAACCAAAGAAAAAACAAAAAATCAGCTTTTCATATATACATCCATGGCCTTGAACTGAGGTAGTCAAAAGAACTGCTTCTGTTGCACCTTTGATATTTATTCACACACTGGCTGAATGATCCATAAAAACTGTTAATTTGTTCTTTTGGTTTGGAATCTGGAGTAAAGCTGAAAAAGTAACACGGGCCTAACCCCTGTCCAGAATATACCTGAGTATAATTTGGCCTAGCCCTGAATATACCTCGGGGTAAAAATCAGGCTAGCTTACTTCATACCCCTTAGAATAAACTAGGCTAGGACAGAATATACTGCTCTAAGCCGCATTATACCCCCAGCTTCAAGTCTGGATCATGGGCCAGTCTTTAGATTAAATTATGGCCTGTAGCTTGTTGTCATCTGAGATAAAGTTGTAGATTACATGTACAACAATATCTGTCATGCCCTCGCGGGCCACCATAAGACGCCAAAAGTCGCCAGTGAGTTTTGCAAAGGTGTTTTATTGTAACAAAGGCAAGACGAGACACAAAGCTGTGAGCCGCTGAGGGCAAAACACACACTACAGAATACAAGGGATCGTAGGGCTAACCCCAGCCACTATGACCTTAACTATGAACATGAACAAGAATATTAACACGAACCTGACACGAACGAGGACCAGGAATGTTTGACGAGGAATGTTTGACGATACTCCAGCACTCAACTGCTCCCAGCGCCAGCTAATAAAGCCGGTCGCTAACCAGCAGTGATGCCAAACAGCTGATCGACCTTGACAGCCGGAAACCCCACCGAGCGCTGTCACAATAAGAGCCCGGTGGAGCCAGAATGTAATCCACAGCTGTCAAGGCCGGCAGAGATGATACATGGCTCGAGCGCGGACAAGATCGACGCTCGGGTCGTAACAGTACCCTCCCTTCGAAGGCGGGCTCCAGAACGCCCATAGTCATCCATGCCACCCCCCCACCCCCTCCAGAGTGGGTGGATGGGGGCAGGCCCGGCGGGAGAGAGACAAAAGCCGAGAAACAGCACAGACAGGACAACAGATGATACAACACTCACTAAGGCAAAAAAACAAAAAAAAAATACAACTACACAAAACACGATGATAAAAAAAAAACAACCATATACCCAAGTCAAATACACAGGACAAATGAGGCAACTGCAAGACACAACAGGGCACAGACAACCAGAAAAAAAAAAAAAAGTACATGAAACGCCGTAGCACAGACATGATAACAAAAAAAAAAATACACCCGCTAGAGCAAAAACACGATCAAAACAAGGCAGAAAAAAGGGGAAAAAAAACAACTATACCAGGCACAATGACAAAAATACTGCATTCCCATATGCACAAATCAAATACCCATAGGACACATGCGGCAGATGCAGAACATAAATCACAAATTCCCCAAAATACACAAATAACCATACGAGAAACAAAACACATGATAGCAAGAAAAACAGAATACTGGATCAGCCTACCACAAAGAAATGACCTCTACCCCCCCCCCCCCGACAGTTCATGCCGAGCGGCGGAGACCAAGCGCCACAAGAACAGTTCAGGCGGTCTCCCCACGTCCAACAGCCAGCGGGTGGTCATGGGAGGCGGAACATGACCGGGCGGCTTATCATAGTCCCAGGCCCGGAAAGTCCACTCCTCTGGTGGACGAATCAGGTCGCCCAGAAAAACACACAACATGTCGAGTGGCCGACCCGAGGCGCCGAACTGTCGAAACAGTTCCTCAGGTGGCCGAACCAGGTCACCCAGTAATACACATGACAAATCGGGCGGCCGACCCAAGGCGCCGAACCGGCAAAACAGTTCCTCGGGCGGCCGACCCGCATCCCTCAACCACCAGTACCGGGGGAAAATGACCCGTAGCGACTCCCCTGGCGAGGACAAAACTTGGGAGAGCCGGGGCGAGCGTAGCAGGACCCCCACGGGCCCCAGCGAAGATGAGCAGGGGCGATGAGGGATACGGGGCGCTTGCGCACGCAGTGACCGGCAGCTGGTGGCTTGTCACCAGACTGCGAAACAAATCTACCTACAGGTACAAATAAGTAACAAAAAAAACCAAACAATTAGATTAGATTAGATTAGATTAGATTCAACTTTATTGTCATTACACATGTATGAATACAAGGTAACGAAACACAGTTTAGCATCCAATCAGAAGTGCAAAGGACAGCAGTGCAGTATATACGGTAATTAACAGTATGTGCAATTTAAGCAAATATATGCAAATATATGCAGCAGTGCAGAAAGTTAAGAGTACTGTTATGTGCAAATAATGTGCAATAAGTTAGATGTAGTTATGTAGTTATGCAGTTATGTACAGGTGAGGATGGTAAGAGATGATGGTAAGAGAGTCAGCGGGGAACTAAGTTCAATAACGTGACAGCTGTTGGAAAGAAACTGTTCCTAAACCTGCTGGTTCTAGTCCGAAGGCTTCTGAAACGTCTTCTGGAGGGGAGAAGCTGGAACAGTCCATGAGCAGGATGGTTGGAGTCCCTAAGAATGCTGCGTGCCCGGTGCAGACATCTTTTCCTGTAGACGTCCTCTATAACTGGAAGTGGAGTCCCTGGGATGCATTGGGCAGTTTTCACCACCCGCTGCAGCGCCTTGCGGTCAGCGACAGAGCAGCTCCCATACCAGACTGTGATACAGTTGGTCAGGGTGCTCTCTATCACGCAGCGGTAGAAGTTGCCCAGGATGTCAGTTGACAGATGGTTCTTCTTCAGTGTCCTCAAGAAGAAGAGGCGCTGATGGGCCTTCTTGATCAGGCTGGTGGTGTTAACTGACCAGGACAGGTCCTCCGAGATGTGGGTCCCCAGGAATTTGAAGCTGGGGACACGCTCAACAGCTATGCCATTGATATGGATGGGGTCATGTGTCTCTTCCCTCTCCTTCCTGTAGTCCACTATGAGCTCCTTGGTTTTGCTGGTGTTAAGGAGCAGGTTATTGTCAGCGCACCAAGTAGCCAAGTGCTCAACCTCTGCCCTGTAATCTGACTCGTCGTTGTCCCTGATGAGTCCAATCACCGTGGTGTCATCTGCAAACTTTATGATGGAATTGGATCCATACATAGGCCTGCAGTCATGGGTGTAGCGGGAGTAGAGGAATGGGCTGAGCACACAGCCCTGTGGTACACCAGTGTTGAGTGTGATGACGGCAGTGTTGAGTGTGATGACGATTGTGATGTGAGTGTGATGTGATTCAATGACTCAGAAGAGGGGAATTAAGGCAAGGATGAGCCCGAACTCCGTCCGGCGGCGAAGGGTATGCAACTCCTCCACCGTCCTTGGACCACACCGGCGCTGCACCTCCGCTGGACCCCGATTGGGTCCCAGCTGCATCCAAATCGGACCCCGATTGGGCCAGAACAGCACCTGCGGTGGACCCCGATTGGGCCTCGGGCACACCCACATCGGACCCCGATTGGGCCAAAGCAGCTCCTGCGATGGACCCCGACTGGGTCTCGGGCGCACCCACGTCGGACCCCGATTGGGCCAAAGCAGCTCCAACGATGGACCCCGATTGGGTCTCGGGCGCATCCACGTTGGACCCCGATTGGGCCACAGCAGCCTTCACGAAGCACCCCGACTGGGTCGGCGCAGCACTGCTGACGACCTCCACCCCCGAACCTGGAACCTCCAACTCAGCGACCCCGACTGGCTCCACGCCGCTGACACTGCAAGGAAGCTCAGAACACACAGAAGAGCCGGGATCAGCATCACCAGCAGCAACAGAACCCAGTGAGATGAGCTCGGGCACAGCAGGTGGCTGCCCCTCACTCACCTCCCCAAGAGGCAGGCAAAAATGCTCCAAAACAGGGGACAGAGACACAAGAGGGAGCACTTGCCTGCACTCGGGTTCTGTTGCCGTCCAGGACTCCGTTGATCCAGGCTCAGGGCGAAGAAGTTTGTGCACAGGCTCCAACTCAGCTGCGTCAGGCTCCGCAGCTGGCAAGATGGTTTCCACAGCCTGAGGTTCCTCTCTCGCTGATGTCCACGACGATGACCTGTATGGGGTGGAGGCAGGGAACCCTCGACCCACTGGCTCGGACCGCTTCAGCGAGGAGACCCGGGGACACTTCATTGTCAGCACAGGTTCCGGGCCGCAGTCCGCTCTTCTCCTCTGTCCACGACATGGCTGCAGGGCCGGATCCAGGCTTTCCAGCACCGCAGGCTCCCTCCTAACCCCGCGACGTAGACCTGGCGTCACGGACCACTCAGCAGAGGGAGACACAGAGGCAGCAGGTTTGGTTATCACAACTACAGCAGGTGGCGGGAGCTCGGGGGGCTGCGAACCCCGAACTCTGCCCCCAGGAGTCAGACAAGGCAGGTTAAAATTATGGTGTAAAGAACGAACTTGCACTTGCCTTTCTCCCGGAGGGAGGATGATGCCTGCTGTAGGGAACGTTGTTCCTCCTTCTCCCCGCTGGATGGCGACAGAGGGCCCCCTGGAAAGACGAGGAGGAGCCGCTCTCAGAGGTCCACTGACGAGCTTGGCCGGCAGCGGGCCCAGCCAGGAATTCTGCTGAGGTTGACTGTGGAGGTGACGACGGTTTCTGGCAGAGGGCGAGGTGAAGGTGAGGCCCAGAAATCGCCGCTTCAGCACAGAGACAGAGGCGAGGAGGTCAGCGAACTCCGGGAAGTCACTTAATTCGGGATTCCTCTCCACCAGTCTGACTGCCGCCATCACATGCTTGATAATCTGTGTGGGGTGAACTGCGGAATGAGCGGCCGCCACTCGGACCCAGATGGAAGCACCTGTGAGTTGGAGCTTCTCCGGGGGATTTCCGAATGACGACACCCTCCGGCGGGGATCACCCCTGGGCGGAGCTAACTCCTGGACCGGAGTGGAGGCAGGAACGGGATCCAGACGTGAGGGGCGGGGATGCCTCCTCTTCGGTTTCCTGCCGGGATTTCCCTCCAGCCCACGGAGTATCTCGCGCTGTGCGGTGATATCATCTCTCCTCGCGCCGACCTCAGGGTGATCGGCGTAGCGGGGAAGATGATTTAGAACATCCTCAGCTTGGTCCAGGTACCGGTGCACGTCACTGTGGAAGTCGAGGAGGGAGGCAGCGATGAGGATTTCGTCCACACACTTGAGGGCGTCTGCCAGCCCGTCGCTCCGACTCCGAGCGTGGACCCTCCGCAACGGCATGCTTCCAGCACGGTACCCAGACAGGAAGAACAGTAGTCCAATTCAGCAAAAACTCATCGGGACGGCGTCTCGGTGTGGCGTCTCCATTTAGACGTCTTGGCTGGAGTATACTGTCATGCGGTGACCCTCGCGGGCCACCATAGGACGCCAAAAGTCGCCAGTGAGTTTTGCAAAGGTGTTTTATTATAACAAAGGCAAGACGAGACACAAAGCTGTGAGCCACTGAGGGCAAAACACACACTACAGAATACAAGGGATTGTAGGGCTAACCCCAGCCACTACGACCTTAACTATGAACATGAACAAGAATATTAACACGAACCTGACACGAACGAGGACCAGGAATGTTTGACCAGGAATGTTTGACAATACTCCATCAATCAACTGCTGCCAGCGTCCGCTAATAATGCCGGTCGCTAACGAGCAGTGATGCCAAACAGCTGATCGACCTTGACAGCCGGAAACCCCACCGAGCGCTGTCATAATAAGAGCCCGGTGGAGCCAGAATGTAATCCACAGCTGTCAAGGCCGGCAGAGATGATACATGGCCCGAGCGCGGACAAGATCGATGCTCGGGTCGTAACAATATCAGCACTAAGATGCAGAATAGCCTGAATAAAAATGTAGATAAATGCATGTTAGAGTCTGGTGTTGAGCAGAATGGGCAACAGATGCACAAATTATTGCAACAACTAGTCTAATTGGATGCAACATTGTTGTGTATAGTGAATTTGGACAGTCTCCACATTGGTTAACCTATCCAGCTAATTCTGATCTTAGTTGTGAATGTTGTGTAATCTTCAACTGCACTCATAATCCTAAAATTGACTGTAGCAAAATCTGGCTGTTCATTGTACATAAAGCTGCATCAGTGTTACAACATTTTATCAGCTGGCATGTCGATCAAACTGCATTTCTTTTATGCTAAAGAAAACATATGATGAGTGAAATTTGTCTTTAAGTTTTTTTCATGAAGCCTGTGAATGTTCTGGTGTTACAAACCTAATTCCGGTGAAGTTGGGACATTGTGTAAAATGTAAATAAAAACAAAATACAATAATTTGCAAATACATACTTTTCAACTCATTCATCTGAATACACTAAAAAGACAAGATATTTACAGGTACATCTCAAAAAATTAGAATAACATGAAAAAGTTCAATATTTTTTGTCACTCATTTCAGAAAGTGAAACCCATATATTATATAGAGTCATTACACAGACAGTGATACATTTCAAGTGTTTATTTATTTTAATTCTGATGATTATGACTTACAGCCCATGAAAACCCCAAATTCAGTTTCTCAAAAAATTAGAATATTACATAAAATTAATTTAAAAAAATAGTTTTTTAATAGAAATGTTGGCCGACTGAAAAGTATGTCCATGTACACACTCAATACTTGATCAGGGCTCCTTTTGGATTAATTACTGTATCAATGTGGCGTGGCATGGAGGTGATCAGCCTGTGGCACTGCTGAGGTGTTATGACCTTCAGCTTGTCTGCATTGTTGGGTCTGGTGTCTCTCATCTTCCTCTTGACAATACTCCATAGATTCTCTATGGGGTTTTGGTCAGGAGAGTTTGCTGACCAATCAAACACAGTGATGCCATGGTCATTAAACCAGGTTTTGATACTTTTGGCAGTGTGTGTGTGTGTGTGTGTGTGTGTGTGGGGGGGGGGGGTTGCCAAGTCCTGCTAGAAAATGAAATCAGCTTCTCCATAAAGCTTGTCAGCAGAGGGAAGCATGAAGTGTTCTAAAATTTCCTGGTAGACAACTGTGTTGACTTTGGTCTTGGTAAAACACAGTGGACCAACACCAGCAGATGACATCGTTCCTCCAGTCATCACTGACTTTGGAAACTTCACACTAAATCTCAAGCAACTTAGATTCTGTGCCTCTCCGCTCTTTCTCAAGACTCTGGGACTTTGATTTACAAATGAAATGCAAAATTTACTTCTATCTGAACAGAGGTTTTAGGAACACCCTAAAACTTTTCTTTTTGTTAGAGCTTACAATTAGCTTTATTGTTATTATTATTAATGTTATTGTTATTTTCACTGATTTCAAATTCATGGAATTTTGACTCTCACTTTGACTGTTTTTTTGTGATTTTATTATCTTAGAGTTGTTTTAATCAATTCCTTTCTTGCCTTCATATTTTTTAATATTTTAACCTTTTACCTTTTTGTGTTTTTATGTGTTTTTGTTTGACTATGGTTCTGTAAAGCATCGTGGTTTGCACATGTGCTTGAAAGGTGCTATATAAATAAAGTGAACTGAACATAACAATGTTAGGTTAGCTTTGTGTGCCTGTTCACTTAGTATGGGGGCAAAGGGAATATAGTCTAGGCTAGGGGGGAATATTCTTTCCTAGCCAGAATAACCCTCAGAGTATAAACTAACCTAGCCCAGAATATACCCGGGTATAGTCTGAACTGTTACACTAGCTTATTGCTTCAAATTACCTCACTGAGATTTCATAATACATGTATAATATGTTGTATTGTAATACAATAAAAGTGCATGAGAATGTTTTGTGGGCCTAAATTAAAGACCTGACGGCTGACAATCAACAGTACTGCATTTACACCATCTTCTTGCTGGGATAGCAGTAAAACTCCAACCTTTATCACTAGAACTAGTAAATGTCATTCTATTCCATTTTTTAATAGGGATGCATTTCCCTCCATGATTACCCACACATCCCCACACATCCTCTTGTGTTTTTGTCAATTAATGTCCCAACAATAAACAGTTAACCTCCAACTGACTGACCAGGCATAAGGAACACATCAACTGTAATTCAGTTTATTCCACCGAATTGATTAGTTGATTAATTAATCTTGTCTGGCTAATTGGATAATCTCTTGTTGCTGTGTTTTGATTAGGCTAGGGGAAGGAAGGAGTCCACATGTCAGAGTCCGCATGTGTGTGAGAGCAGATTACATGGCTGATTCCAGTCTGTTGGAGGCTGACATCGAGAGGAAAGATGAAGAATTAGGACACACAATGGGAGACAAAAACCAAGATAGGTAGGAAAAGAGGCTAGTGGATGAGCCTTATTTCAATATTGCTAGCTCTCTAGAAAGACCTGCAGCATTTATGTTTTTTTATACAGTAGTATGCCCACCAGTACCCAAGAAATTCTCACCAATCCAATATATGACTCTCTTAGCTCACGTTTTGAGCAGGTGAGCTGGAAAGTGTCAGCTTGTTTCCATTCTGGTCATGTCTTTTGTAGCTATTTGGCCAACACTGTCGCCATCTGTGACATTAGTCACATCCTATCTATAATATGGCCCACAATGGCATTTTTCCCCCAAAATCTTTACAGAGTTTGAAAATATGAGAAACCTGGTGAAAATCATAGCTTTAACAGTTTTGTTCCTGTAGAGTGTGAAGTGCAGAAATGTGAGTAAAGGTGCCTTCAGAAACAAACGCGAGCTTGCAGTGCGAATACATACAAAGTCAATGGAAAGAGGCGAGCACATGCGAATCTCATACATTCACACATTCAAGTCTGAGGAATAGTGCTTGCTAGTAATGGCCTAGAGATTCTGCTGTCACCGGAGTAAAAGTGTCAACACTGAAGAGTAAACTAGTTTGAAAATGAGCCTGACACTCACCTGGAGACAGAAGGACCGGGAGCTCTGCAGCTGAATTGGAGTGTCAGAGCTTTTTACCCACGGACTCCTGCCACGGACGTGCTAACAAGGCTAGGAGGCTAGCAGTGTAAACAACCCATCATCCAGGTGAAATTTTGGAGGCAGGGATAATTTTTTCAGGTGAGACCTCGTTGGATAATGTAAACCTAAGCATGATGGTGTTTGCGGAATTTCCACAGCAGGTTGAACACAGCTGCAGAAGTTATAAAGGCAACTTCACCAGTCTGCAACTCACTCAGACTGGGAATTCATGTCTGATTGCGTGTTTACATTGAGTTAAAATGTAATTGGGCCGTGCAAAAAATTTGCCTGTTTGCATTTGGTCTGAACTTACCTTTAGACAAACCACACACTAACTGATTCCATCCAGAGTCCCGACCAGTGTTCCCAGATTTTACACAACAAACAAGCAACAAACCCACATTAACATGGCTGGCATGGACTTTCAGTCTCTCTATCCATTAATCCAGTCTTTGTGTATTTTTGGGCCAATATCTTTCAATTTTTGATTCATGTTTTCTAATGGATCTTGGTTTGTTTTTTCTTGTAAATGAGAACGTGTGTTTAATATCAGAAATACTTTTTTTCCCCCCCATATTCAAGCTTGGATTAAAATTTGTAGTCAAATAAAAATAAAAACAAAAAAACCTTATATGTCAGCATAGCCACTGATGGATTGGCCTTTGTGGGACACTTTCTGGTTTCCCAAGGGTTGTTTTAGCCTGCCATCATCAAAGGTCAGCTTGAACAAGTGGGAATGAGTTAATGTCTCTCTCCAGAAAGAATCCAGACAACACAGATGACAGCGATGGCTTTATGTTTTCTGATTGGCTGTCAGTGTCACGAACCCTCCTATGCGCTTTTACGCAACGCACGGAGAGGGGAGGAATAATGAGGATTAACGTGTAAGGGTACACTAACACACATTTATTAACATCAAGAACGACAGTTCAAAAGGGTGAGGACTTACAAAAACACACTGATGACTTGCAGTTGGCGTTCGGGGGCCGGCATCGCCCAGAGAGCGCATTAGGAGAGACAGATTAGCCCCAATGGCGGCCCGGAGCCGACATCGCTCAGGGGATGCCAGAGAACCACAGCAAATGCGGAGGGGCTAACCCGTCGTGACACACAGGTGAGTAGAAGTGGCTACAGACAACGCAGCAGACAATGCAATCAGTCAGTCAAAGACCCAGCAGTGCGTGACTGGCAAAAGGCTGCTTAAGCACATACACTGCTGGTGATGGTGTGATGAGGAGCACCTGGGCGAGGACCGGTGTTCTGCCATTTTACCATAGGTCAAATTGTTTCCATAGGTCCATAGGTCCAAATTGTTTCCACTGCTATGCAGTGGAAACAATTTGGAACAACTTCTGGATACACTCGGAAAGGAATTAGGAAAGCTGAAACTGTGGTTTGATTCAAACAAATTAACGCTCAATTTAAGCAAGACAAAATTTATAGTCTTTAACAACCATCACAACTACCCAGTACCCAAACTCAGTGTAAATGGTGTAGAGATTGAAAGGGTATCCGAAACTAAATTCCTTGGAGTAATAATTGATAACAAACTGTGTTGGAAGCCACATATTAATTATATAAAAGGTAAAGTATCCAAATCAATTGCAATATTACACAGAGTGAAAAATTTGCTGAATCAACCCACACTATACACCTTGTACCATTCATTAATACTCCCATACATGACATATTGTAATGAAGTATGGGGAAATACATATAAAACAAACATATATCCACTCTTTATGCTTCAAAAGAGAGCTATTAGAATAATCAACAAAGCAGCTTACAGGGAACCAACAAACCCACTTTTTCTTAAACAAAAAGCTCTCAAGTTGAAAGATCTGATCGACTTTAAAACCGCAATAATAATGTTCAAAGTGAAGAATCTATCACTGCCCGCAAATATCCAAAAGTTGTTCCAAACAAGGGAGAAACGATATCACTTCAGAGGAACATGTATATTTCAAAAGCCTACAGTGAGAACAACTACCAAGCAACACTGTATTTCAGTGCAAGGTGTCAGATTATGGAACGATTTTGGACCTGAATTAAAATCATGTACAAAGCTTGGACAATTTAAACAAAAACTAAAGGAAGAAATACTCCAAACATATTTACAAGACGACATGTAAACTCACATAAGGATTGACATTTCCAGCCTGTGTTGTGTTATAGCTTAGTTTTTCTTTTTTCTCTGTGACACTATGTCTTAGATTTGTTTTTGAATAGTAACCGCTTAACTTAGACTAGCTCAGTTTTCTTTTTCTCTCAGTCATATTTTGTCTTAGCCTTGTTTTAAATTGTAATCGCTCTTGTCTTGTTTTCTCTTTTTTCTCCTTTGAATTCTTGGATGGAATATGGGTGGGCAATATAAGCTGCGGCTTCAGCCATCACCCATTTCGGATAACTCACGTGGAATTGTATAGTAGAAGGAGTCTTTGTCTAATTTGACCTTGTTGTTATATTATACAGTTTCTTTTAACCTGTAATGTACTATCCAAAATAAATAAATTCATTCAAATTCAATTCATTCAAGCACATACACTGCTGGTGATGGTGTGATGAGGAGCACCCGGGCGAGGACCGGTGTTCTGCCATTTTACCATAGGTCATCAGAGTACCATAGCCTGGGTTACTATGCATGCGTGGCATGCGCACACATGCGTAGTAACAGAACTACGCTTACGCTCATCATTTCAGCATAGATACAGCTGATGCAAACAGCTGACGGAATATAAGCAATGCGCATGCGTATAACAGGAAAGGGGCTTGACGATGATTCAAACACGTGGCTTGATTGTGCAGTGTTATCAGTCTACGGTCTATTTCTCACAGAAGATAAGCTGTTAGTGCTACTTTTACAGTATATAATAATGTGGAGTTGAATAATATTAATTTTGTTGGTGCAGTGCATCTCTTACATAGTCAGGCTGCAGTTAACTTAAAAAATGCCGTTGTACTGGGGAAAATGGCAGACAGTCCATGCCTGTGTACTGAACTAAATTTGTCATGTTTCATTAAATGTTATGTTGTTCCTTTGTCTTAATCCATCGCAGTTGTACTGTATGAAAGTCTAGTTATTTTGTAGTTTTCTGTAGTTATTTCTCATAAGTGCAATAAGGTCCTGAGAGCTTAAAAGGGGGTGGGGGGTTCATAGTGTTCAAATTTGACCAAATGTGGTTTATTTTTCAACATAGTCTCCCCTTCGGTCCACACACTGCTTTCATCGGTGTTGCGGTGCTTGGTTCCCTGCAGTTGAAAAATAAACCACATTTGGTCAAATTTGACCCCTATGAACTTTTCAGCCCCCCCTCCCCCGTAAGATGCTAACCATATAGTTTTATTTAATGCTAGCATGTAATATAGCCTAAATGCTCTGGTATATCTTTTTGTCCTTATATTCAGCTGTTTAGAGTCAGATGAGTTCATCCAGTTTCTTTTAAAAATTACGTTTTATCATTTTTTGAAAAATGTGTAGTATCCACAACCATGGAAAAGAAGTGGCAGAAGATTTTCAGTTTCCTTTCCAAGGGATCATACCCGCCAGCGCTGAATTACGGACAGAGGCAAACCTTAAATTCAACATTCATGGTCGGTATTTAACGTTCAGAATTAATTACTATGATAATATTTTGATGATCACCCTAACCCTAAGATGGCAAACTATTCTTCAAGGGCCAGCAAAGAGTAATGAAGTCAAAGGAGGAGGCCTTGAATCTTTTTAAGGAATTTCATGCCTCACCAATTGGAGGACACACTGGTGTTCTGAAAACAAGAACTGCCATGTCTTTAAGGTTTTACTGGTATGGCATGACAGCAGATATAGAAAAATGGGTATGCAGCTGTTTGTATATCATTAAGTATAAACGTACATATCTGTCTATGAAACTAAACACTGTTACAGACGTGGACAAAATTGTTGGTATCCCTCTGTTAATGAAAGAAAAACCCACAGAAATAACTTGAATCTGACAAAAGTGGTAATAAATAAAAATTCTATGAAAATTGGCCAATGAAAATCAGACAATGTTTTTGAATTGTGGTTCAACAGAATTATTTTAAAAAACAAACTCATGAAACAGGCTTGGACAAAAATGATGGTACCCTTAACTTAATATTTTGTTGCACAACCTTTTGAGGCAATCACTGCAATCAAACAATTTCTCTAACTGTCAATGAGACTTCTGCACCTCTCAGCAGGTGCTCTGGCCCACTCCTCATGAGCAAACTGCTCCAGTTGTCTCAGGTTTGAAGGGTGCCTTCTCCAGACGGCATGTTTCAGCTCCTTCCACAGATGTTCAATAGGATTTAGATCGGGGCTCATAGAAGGCCACTTTAGAATAGTCCAGTGTTTCGCTCTTAGCCATTCTTGGGTGTTTTTAGCTGTGTGTTTTGGGTCATTATCCTGTTGCAAGACCCATGACCTGCGACTGAGACCAAGTTGTCTGACACTGGGCAGCACATTTCTCTCTAGAATACCTTGATAGTCTTAAGATTTCATTGTACCCTGCACAAATTCAAGACACCCTGTACCGGATGCAGCAACGCAGCCCCAGAACATAACAGAACCTCCTCCATCTTTCACAGTAGGGACAGTGTTCTTTTCTTGGTATGCTTCATTTTTGCGTCTGTGAACATAGAGCTGATGTGCCTTGCCAAAAAGTTCCAGTTTTGTCTCATCTGTCCATAGGACATTCTCCCAGAAGCTTTGTGGCTTGTCAACATGCAATTTGGCAAATTCCAGTCTGGCTTTTTTATGATTTGTTTTCAACAGTGGTGTCCTCCTTGGTCGTCTCCCATGAAGTCCACTTTGGCTCGAACAACGATGGGTGGTGCAATCTGACACTGATGTACCTTGACCTTGGAGTTCACCATGAATGTGTTTAGAGGTTGTTCTGGGCTCTTTTGTTACCATTCGTATTATCTGTCTCCTCCTGTGGCCACGTCCAGAGAGGTTGGCTCCAGTCCCGTGGATCTTAAATTTCTGAATAATATGTGCAACCGTAGTCACAGGAACATCAGGCTGCTTGGAGATGGTCTTATATATACATATATCTTATATATACATTTATAGTAATATGGACATATGTTTACTAGATGTTGTTTTTTCTTGCCTTCTGATTGTTGCTCTGAGTGTTGCTATCCCTGTGCTGTTGCAATCCTGGAATTTCCCCATTGTGGGACTAATAAAGGCTTATCTTATCTTATCTTATCTTATAGCCTTTACCTTTAACATGCTTGTCTATAATTTTCTTTCTGATCTCCTGAGACAACTCTCTCCTTTGCTTCCTCTGGTCCATGTTCAGTGTGGTACACACCATGTCAACAAACAGCACAGTGGCTACTTGTCACCCTTTAAATAGGCCGACTGACTGATTACAAGTTTGTAGACACCTGTGATGTTAATTAGAGGACACATCTTGGTTGAACATGTCCCTATGGTCACATTATTTTCAATCTTTTCTAGGGGTGCCATCATTTTTGTCCAGGCCTGTTTCATGAGTTTGTTTTTTAAAATAATTCTGTTGAACCACAATTCAAAAGCATTGCGTGATTTTCATTGGTTAAAAACCTGGAACGCTTCAAGGTGACCAACTATTGCAATGCACTATATTAATTCACTGTAGTGTTAGCTCAGGGTAATTAAATATTACTGTATATCACTGGCAGGTATCTGCTGTTTGGGAGCTGGTTGGAATTGACCTCACAGGTCCATTTCCAAAAACATCCTCTGGGTTCCAGTACATTTTAACAGTAACAGATTACTTTTCCAAGTGGGTGGAGGCCTTCCCCCTACAGACAAAGACTACAGTGGAAGTGGCGAAAAACCTCTGCAAACTTATTTCCAGACATGGCTGTCCCCAGCACATTCTCTCAGACCAAGGACGGGAGTTTGTAAATCAGGTAGGCTGTGCTGGATACATGCTGTAATAGTTATGAGAAGTCTGTTTGTGGCATCTTGACTTTACCTCCCAAGGAGACAATGGTCTACACTCAATCGCTTCAGGACTGGACATGGCCCCTGCTTGGCCAGCCTTCACAGATGGGGCAGTAGCCCTAGCCCACTGTGCGCATGTGGAGAGGAGCAAACAATGGAACACATCATAGAGGTTTGCCCGCTCCAAAGACTGGAAGGAGGATTACACACCCTCCATACAGCAAACCAGGAGGCAACTGCTTGGCTTAAGGACTTTGCATTCGCTAAATAAATAAATAAATAAATAATCTTGACTTTATGCAGAATGTAACTGTAATGTGCTTATTTGTTCATTAAGATTAACAGCAAGCTCTGCGAACTGCTCTCCATTGAGAGACGTGTAACTGCTGCCTACCACCCACAGACAAATGGTCTTCATGAGAAGACCAACAACAACATCAAACGGTAAGAATGAGACGGTATCTGTTGTGTTCTGAAGGAATGAAAAACTACTTGTAGTATGGTTTAGTTTTTTATTTAGCTCTCACAGCGAACATAATGTACAGCCTCAACATTTGTGTTTGTGATAATTGTGTAACGTCAGATTATGTTAAATTTGTGTAGTTTTTGTCTTGAAATACACTCATCTCTATTAAAAGTAGAACTTTGTGTGTCCATACATTATGAGAATAATTCTATTTTTAATACAGTAGCTCCAATTTCCCATATTATTAATGCAAAGCCATTTTAAATTATTCTTCCTAGAGCACTTCAGAAGCTGGTGAACAGGCAGCAGGATGATTGGGACATATACCTTGATGCAGCACTTTTTTCACTCCACTTTAAAGTTCACACCACCACATAATTCTCTCCATTTCTCTTGATGTATGGAAGAGACGCAAGGTTACCCTCAGAAGTGCCTGTTGAAATGCCGGTGAGTGTCCCTCTCTCTGGCTGTTTGTCTCTTTTAAAATAAAGGGGGAAAAAATCAAATTTTGACTGAGCAACATACTAGTGTATGATTTATATATTGGTGTTCAGCCGAAAAAGTAATTTGGTTTGGCTCATATCACCCAGCCCTATTTGAAGTGTAAAGTTAACTGGGTATTGTATGTACCTTCACAGGTATGTTTCTGTATGTAATGTTGTATAGTGGAGCATGCAGTATAAAAATCATTCTCTATTTTTTCCCCACATAGCTGTCTACAATAATACTCCCTGAAGACTGCAATCAATTTGTTAAGGAAAAACAGGCAGCTCAAGATAGCACAAGAGAAAAGGTTGAGGACAATATCATACAGGCACAACAGAAAATGACAGAAACATTTGAAAAAAAAGAGTTCAGAAGAAGTACAGAACTGTAGAGTATAAAGAGAGAGATGAAGTGCTGTTGCTGAATATGCGAAAGAGAGGTAGGAAAGGAGGAAGAATAAAGGCAGATTACACTGGACCCTACATCATTCAGCCACTTTCAGGGAAGACTTCCAAGATGAAGTCATTGCAAGGTTACTGCTTAAAAACAAAATATAATATCAGCCACCTCAAACCATATAAAAAGAAGTAGTGTAGAAAGTGGAGTTGACCCTGCTTTGGAACATGCAGATGAGAGGTCAGTGCACATCAGTGCCTTCAGCACTATGGCACCGGCCATTAAGAGAAGGTCAGTTATCACTTATGTTGGAAAACCGAAACAAATTCTGTTGACCAAGACTGAAGACCAACAGGCAAGAGCAAGACTGCAGTTACCTCCAGAGATTCGTCTTCAGTCACCTCAAGAGATCTCTCCTCAGTCCCCGCCGAAGGCCCCATTGTCATGGAATAGTGTTCACGAGCAAGGTCCATAGTAACTAAAATATAAATGTTCTGGTTCCGAGTTGTTGGTCATGGGTTCTGACCTGTTGATCAATTTGATTGCACAGTCCTTTCATTACTCAACCTGTTGGCTGTACGTTCTGACTGGCTGATCATTTCATAAATCTTTGTGCCATGACCCTACATGTAAACCTAAATAATCACAAGACTAATTTTATGTTCTGTGTTGCAGTGTACAAACTGTGGTCGTCAAAAGGTTCAGGCAAACTTGAAGCAATTGTTGGACCATACAAACTGTATGACACATCATTTCGAACACTTTCTGGGAATGGCTGGCTGTCAGTTGAAGTAAGAGTACATTTTTGTTGCATGCAAAAAAATGTTATATTGCTGTTTCAATGATTAACTTACTAACAACTATTCTTCATTTAAACAGATCATCGATGCGTACCTTCACTGTATTGTGAAACAAGGGGTAAGGGGAAAGGATGTCAACAGTTTCTTAAACCAAATCTTTTGTCTTTATCATTTGTAAATATGTTAGAAATTTTTAATAACAGCATACTGTTACAGACACCTGTGCATAAGTTGGATGCAGTAATTGGATCACCTGTCTTTTATTGGGGCCAGTTAAGAGTCATTCAAAGGGTAGTTAACATTACTCACTAATTTACTGCAACTGCACTCATTTTATGTTTGAGTTGTGATTCAAGTGCTCTCTGCTGTTTTAACAGATGAAGTTACCCGATTCTACAGCTTGGATGTGCCCTGTAAATGTCGGCGGTCACTGGATTTTAGTGGTCTTCACTGTGGTTTCACTAAACAACATATTTTCCACAGAAAGGTTTCTTTGTATATACCACAACTTTTAATACTTTGTAAGACTTAAAATCAATTCATGCTGTAAACTTTTGACAGATTGTCAGGATGGATGAAAGGTCGATAATTGTGATAGACTCCCTTGGGAATGAAAAGCTTTATGAAGGGAAAATGCTCTGTAATTGGAGGTAATGTGGCATAAATCTTTATACTAATTCACTTTGTTATACTTTTTGTCAGTTGGATAACTGTAAAATGTTACTAAAACCTTAATTTGGGCAATTGCACAGAAATTCTTGGAGGACAAGAAGTCCTGGTGAAGAGCAGTGGAGAATAATGACCGTACCACACAAACTACAGCAGGACATGATAAGTTGCAGAGTCTTAATTTTGAGGGTACGAACAATATTTATTTATGCAGTTGAGGTGAGTGTGTATCTGTGAATGTTTAATGTGTAGCTTAACACTTACACTGCCCTTACATAGTTTGCAGAACAGTATCTGAAAGGCAGAGATCTCAACCTTGTTGCAACCAACAAAGAAGAGATCTCTGCTACAAGACTTGAAATTGCAACCACTCTTCTGAAATGCTGTGGTAACCATTATAAAGTATATCTAGATAATTTTTGAACTTTGAATTTTGAATTTTGAAGATTGAACAGGTACAGGAGTGAGAGAGAATGGGTGGGTCCAGGTGAGTGAGAGTGAGGGAATGCATGTGGGTGTGTATGGGAGCATGTGAGTTTGAAGACGTGTGTCTGCGAGTCGGGAGGTGCTGGATTGAGGGGGGTAGTGCCGCTCGGCTATGTGGGCTCCCCTGGGCGGGGGGGACTTCTTTGGGCATGGGGGTCCTTGGGGTGTGTGGCGGTGGTGCTGGGGGGGGGGGGGGGGTTGGGCCCACTGTGGGGGTGCCTGGGGGGGCTTGTGCCGGGGGGGGGGGTACTGGCCTCCTGGCACCTGGGGCCTGGGGGGGTGTTGGCCCCACTCGGGGGGTAGGGGGCTGGCGGGTCCAGGGGTGTGGGCGCGCCGCACCGGCCGTCTGGCAGCCTGGCCTCCCTCGATCATCCCTCTGGGGCGGATGACTGGCTTTCCTGGGGCTTGCTGACCTCGGGCGTTTGTGCCCTGTGGGGGTTGGTGACGCTGCCTTACCTGTTCGGGGTTCCCAGGGGGGGAAACTGCTGCGACAAGCCCCCGCTTCGTATGTTTCCTGACAAACCACTCACATGCACACACTTATTTTGCATGAGCTCTCATATATACGCACACAGATGCACACGCACAAGTCTCTCTCCTTTAACAGGTGCGGAAACCAGACTCGTGTTGAGACATCTTTGGTGGAGACGTCTTCGGTGGAAGTTTGTCTTATGTTTGTTGTAGTTGTTGGTTTGTTTGTCTTTTTCTCTGCTCCCCTCCCTTTTCCTTCCCCCTCCACAGACTTCCTTTCCCTCCTCCCCATCCTGTCGGGTCCTCCATTGGTAAAATAATTAAAAAAAAAGTATTAAAAGTTATTACAGGAGGAGTTTACAGCAATATACAGTACATAGTTAGGTACTGTATAAGCTCCTCTTGGCAAAGTAAATCTGTTTTGGCGCAGTAAGGGTGACAGATCCCTGTTCTGCTTACCTAGCTGCCTGACAGGACAAGGGAAACCCCCCCCCCCAAAACAGTCAATGTTTAGTCCTGATTGGTTCACCTGTCATAGTATCATAGATGACACAAATTTATTATGCAGTGGAAGCAATTTGGAACAACTTTTGGATACACTCAGAAAAGAATTAGGAAAGCTAAAACTGTGGTTTGTTTCAAACAAATTAACGTTCAATTTAAGTAAGACAAAATTTATAATTTTTAACAACCATCACAACAACTCAGTATCTAAACTCAGTGTAAATGGTGTAGAGATTGAAAGGGTATCCAAAATTACATTTCTTGGAGTAATAATTAATAATAAACTGTGTTGTAAGTCACATATTATACCTGTCAATGAAGCCAGATGATAGTAATCAATTAGCCAAGTTAGAAGCCTGTCTTAAGGAAATCAAAGCTTGGATGACTTGTAATTTCCTGCTATTAAATTCAGATAAGACTGAAGTCATTCTTGTTGGTCCAAAAAACCTTAGAAATTCCTTTCCAAATCAAACTTTCAGTTTGGATGCAGTTACTCTTTCTCTTAATAGCTCTGTGAGGAACCTTGGAGTTATTTTTGATCAGGATTTGTCCTTCAATTCACATATTAAATTTGTTTCTAAGACTGCCTTCTATTATTTGCGTAATATTGCCAAGATTAGGAGCATCTTGTCTCAGAGTGATGCTGAGAAACTGATCCACGCTTTTGTTAGCTCGAGATTAGATTATTGTAATTCTTTATTATCAGGTTGTCCTAAAACATCTTTAAAAAGTCTTCAGCTGATCCAAAATGCTGCAGCAAGAGTTTTAACAGGTACTAGAAAGAGAGATCATATCGCTTCGGTTCTGGCCTCCCTTCATTGGCTTCCCATAGAGTTTAGAATTAAGTTTAAAATCCTTCTTCCTACTTACAAAGCTCTAAACAATCAGGCTCCTTTTTATTTAAAAGATCTGATACTACCGTATTATCCTAACAGAGCACTACGCTCCCAAAATGCAGGACTACTTGTAATATCTAGAATCTCCAAAAGTACAATGGGAGGCAGAGCCTTCAGTTATCAAGCTCCTCTCCTGTGGAATCAGCTGCCAATCTGGATTCGGGAGTCAGACTCGATCTCTGTTTTTAAGATTAGGGTTAAAACCTACCTTTTTGATATAGCCTACAATTAGGGAGGGATCATGTGTTTCTGAACCCTCCCTTAGTTATGCTGCTAATAGGTTTAGTCAGCCGGGGGACCTCCAGTAATGCACTGGGCCTCACTCCTTTCCTCACTCTCTATGAAATATTTTTTTTTGCTGGTCATTAACATTTGTTTGTTCTCTCCCATAGATTGAGTCCCCATCGTGCTGTTTGCTCTCTACATGTCTGTTCTTTTCATCTTCTCTGTCCCCTCACCCCCCAGCCAGTCGCAGCAGATGACTGCCCCTCCCTGAGCCTGGTTCTGCTGGAGGTTTCTTCCTGTTAAAAGGGAGTTTTTCCTCTCCACCGTCGCCAAGTGCTTGCTCACAGGGGATCACCTGATTGCTGGGGTCTTTCTGCAATAAACTAATCTACTACTACTACTACTACTAAGTATGGGGAAATACATATAAAACAAACATACTGTATATCCAGTCTTTATGCTTCAGAAGAGAGCTATTAGAATAATAAACAAAGCTGCTTAGAGGAAATCAACAACCCACTTTTTCTTAAATTAAAAGCTCTCAAGTTGAAAGATCTGGTTGATTTTAAAACTACAGTAATAATGTTTAAAGCAAAGAATCTATCACTGCCTTCAAATATCCAAAAGTTGTTCCAAATAAGGGAGAAACAATATCATTTCAGAGGAACATGTATATTTCAAAAACCTTCAGTGAGAACTACCACCAAGCAACACTGTGTTTCAGTGCAAGGAGTCAGACTGTGGAACGCTTTTGGACCTGAATTAAAATCATGTACAACGCTTGGAAACAAAAACTAAAGGAAGAAATACTCCAAACATATATATAAAAAGACATGTAAACTCACATAAGGATTATCATATCCAGTCTGTGTTGTGCTGTTGCTTAGTTTTTTGTCACGTTTTGTCTTAGCTTTGTTCTGATTTGTAATCACTTTTATTTTATTCTATTTTTGAATTCTTAGATGGAATATGGGTGGGCAATATAAGCTGCAGCTTCAACCATCACCCATTTCGGATAACTTATGTTGAACTGTATAATCCAAGGAGTTATTGTTTAATTTGACCTTGTTGGATTTCTTTTTCCTTTGTTATATTATTCAAAAACATGCAGGTTAGGTTAATCGGAGACTCTAAAGTGGCCCTAGGTGTGAATGTGTGTGTGAATGGTTAAGGGATAGCGCCGTACCGTGGCTGCTTCATCCATCCAGGTGGATGTCCTCCATTTCCCCTCTGGGGATCAATAAAGTATACAAAATCAAAAAAAAAAAAAAAAATTCTGTTCCTTTCTTTTAATCTTTTAATCTAATCTACCCGAAATAAAGATTCATTCATTCATTCATAGTGACATCACCAAAATGCTGAACAATTTAGACAAATGAAATTTCAGTCTATGTTCTATGCATAATGTTATATATATATTATATATTTGTGTATACATTTGTATTAAATATTCCTACATTTTGTATACTATTTATTAGTCAATGAAGGAACTGCAAGCTGTAAAACCTCTAACTCCATAAGCAGGTTAAGCGGTATGTAGATCATTTTTGTGAAACTATGATTTATCTATGTACAAACATGATTGTCTTGTTTGCACATAGATAAATCATAGTTGTCTTGTTTATTTCTACCCTATTAGTGTTGTATATGTATCACAATAAAAACTTCTGTGTGAAAAGAACCTATTTGTTTCCTCATGAATGTGCAACCCCTTCTGCTTGAAGATTAATTACCTTTTCTTAGAAAATTTTTTTTGGAAGACCCCTTATATAAACTATAGAAGTGCTATTCTTTGATCTTAAATATAGCCATCAGAACATTATACCCCTCATCTTAAATATATCTATCAGAATGTTATATCACTATAAACTATAAAAATACTGTTGTTTGACCTTAAATATACCCATCAGAACGTCATAGCACTGTATAAACGATAGATATGCTATTCTGATAAAGTACCACTGTATAAACTATAGAAATGCTATTCGTTGATCTTAAATATATCTATCAGAAGATTAGACCACTATAAACTATAGAAATGCTACTGTTTGACCTTAAATATACCCATCAGAACATCACAGCACTGTATAAACTATAGATATGCTATTCAAACAACGTACCACTGTATAAACTATAGAAATACTGCTGTTTGACCTTAAATATACCCATCAGAACATCATAGCACTGTATAAACCAGGGATGGGCAATCATGTGCCATGGAGGGCCATTCCACTGCAGGTTTTCTGTTCCACCCAGTCTCTTCAGCAGGTGTTTTCACTGATTAGCAATCCTTGAAGCTGATCAGAGCATACACCTGCTGAAGAGACTGGGTGTAACAGAAAACCTGCAGTGGGATGGCCCTTGCTGCCCACCCCTGGTATAAACTATAGATCTGCTATACTGACAAAGTACTACTGTATAAACTATAGAAATGCTATTCTTTGATCTTAAATATATCTATCAGAACGTTATACCACTATAAACTATAGAAATACTATTGTTTGACCTTAAATGCACCCATCACAACATCACAGCACTGTATAAACTATACTATTCGGACAACGTACCACTGTATAAACTACGGAAATGCTATTCTTTGATCTTAAATATATCTATCAGAACATTATACCACTATAAACTATAGAAATACTGTACTATTGTTTGACCTTAAATACACCCATCAGAACATCACAGCACTGTATAAACTATAGATATGCTTTTCGGACAACGTACCACTGTATAAACCATAGATATGCTATTCTGACAAAGTATGCTAAATTGATAGCTATAGCTATCAGTTTGCCATAGGGCTATGGTATTCTGATGACCTATGGTAAAATGGCAGAACACTGGCCCAAGAACAGTGGCTAAGGATAAAGAAGCACACTGAAATACATAGTATACATACATAAACAGCGGCACCTAAACCCACAGGGAGGTCAGGATCGAGTTGGGGAAACCAAGCCGGCTCGGCTCCTGACAGTCAGTGTTTTTATCATTCATGAAATCACTCTGAAAGTGATTCCAACGATATTGACTGCCATGTTCATTGTGGTTATTGCTGTAGTATGGACTCTGTCATCTACTTGAATTAGAATTTTTAAAAGTATAATCCTATAGTTACCATTATCATTATGGTTGGCGTGGATAGCTCTTAAGTCCCCATATCTATTGTCACTCAAAGTTATACTGTAATGGCTCATGTTACCACAGCAGGTATGATTAAAATCAGCCAAACTGATGATAGAAAAAGTAGATACAGTGGAGAAAATAAGTATTGAACATGTCAACATTTTTCTCATTAAACATATTTCTGATGGAGCCATTGACCTCCATCAGATCAGCCTCAAGATGGCGACCGGGATGGTCACACTTTTTCAGTGCTGAGACAAAGTCACTGATTTTGCCATTAAAAGTGGCTGGCCTGCAGCGATCGGCGCTCGTGGCGAACACGCACGGGCTGAATTGCCACCTCCGTTGGATTGCCCTTTAATCGCCTTTCTCCAGCGACTTCCTGCGCCTTCCTGAAGCGATTGCTAAGCTAACACTAGTTAGCTTAATGCTACCTGAAGCGATTGCTAAGCTAACGCTAGTTAGCTTAATGCTGGCGCCAGTCTCTAAAAATCTAACCTACAGCGATCGGATATACCTCCGGTGGATTACCCCTTTGATCGCTTTTATCCGGCCACTGTGAGTAAACTGACCAGCGATTCCAGCGCTTCCTTGTGATTCACTGATGTGCCCTACCTGAAGCGATTGCTAAGCTAACGCTAGTTAGCTTAATGCTGGCGCCAGCCATTCCACCTAACACCAGCCTGAATCAAAGCCCAGCTGCGAGGCCCAGCGGAGATACTACCAGGCAGGCGGCTATTTGTTTGACGGGGCTCAGCAGAGATTTCACCCAGGCAGACGGCGGTAGGCGGCGGTGCCCAGCGAAGGACTTACCGTGACTGCAGCGGCGGTGTGCGACGAGACTACCCGAAGCGATTGCTAAGCTAACGCTAGTTAGCTTAATGCTGGCGCCAGTCATTCCACCTTACACCAGCCTGAATCGAAGCCCAGCTGCGAGGCCCAGCGGAGATACTACCAGGCAAGCGGCTATTTGTTGACGGGGCTCAGCAGAGATTTCACCCAGGCAGACAACGGTAGGTGGCGGTGCCTAGCGGAGGACTTACCGTGACCTCAGCGGAGCTCGGTGGCAGCGGCGGTGTGTGACGAGACTCGGTTGGAGGAGCGGGACGGGAGACCAGTTACGGCGACTATGAGCAACGAGACCAGCAACGGAAGGGGCTAGTTGGCTAGCTGAGGCCCAGCTGGATTCGAGGACGATCGGATCAGATTCTGGCGATATAAGCAGAATTTATTTTACTATCCACAGATTTTCTTTTTCCTTCTTTCCAAGAAAGACTGAAGATGGCGGCCACCGGATTAAAAAGTGGGCTGATGGGCACCACTAATAAGCCTTCTCTACTTCTCTACTTCCTCTTCGTTTTGTCTTTGTGTGTCTGGACCTGCAACAAGAAGGATTTTCCGACAAACTCAACCAAAGGTGAAGTTAAAAAGTTTTATCTGTATGGATTTGGGCTTGGACATCTCACCCTACACTCTATGTGGTCTTTAAAAGGCCTGAGCAAAAACTTCCAAATTAAGGCAAACATGGCTGTTAAGCAAAAATCACAATATGGCAGAGGATATACAATTAAAGTTCTGTTAGTTCTGCTACTTCTGGCAGGAGATATTCACCTTAACCCTGGACCTGCCACTATTAAACAGCAGACCACTGGGTTAGCACAAAACCGAGCTGTACAAAAGCAAAAACAACATTTATTTTTCCAAACTGTTAATCATGCACGAGTTCTTTGGGACACCAAGGCTAAACCAAAGGGGATCCTCGGCGGTCATTTAAACATACGGAGCATAATCCCCAAAAGAGATGAGATTTCGGTGTTGCTGTTGGACTCAAATCTGGACTACCTTTGTCTCTCAGAAAGCTGGCTACACAGGAACATAGACACTAATATGATCGATATTGTGGGCTACCAGTGTTTTAGAAAAGACAGGCAGGTAGGGAGGGGAGGAGGTGTTTTAATTTACATCAAAGACAAATATAAATGTCAACTGGTTGATTTGAATACTTCACTTGAATGTTTAGCTGTTAATGTATGTCTCTCTCCGGTAATGAATTTCAACATTGCAGTATTGTACAACCCACCATCACACAATTCTTCCTTTTATAATGAATTAAGTGATCTGGTTAAACAACTTGAGAAGAACAGAGAAACAATAATTCATGGTGACTTTAATATCAACTGGTCTGATAAAAAAGACAAACAAAAACTGAAAAGCCTCATGACTAAATTTAATTACCAGCAAATCATCAAAGGACCCACCAGGATAACCAAACAATCCAGAACACTTATTGACATGGTATTTACTAATAAACCAGAACGAATAACCAGAACCTATAATCTTGTAACTGGTCTCTCAGATCATAACATGGTTCTTGCTGTCAGGAAACTTACTAAAAAGCGACTACAGTATTTTGGGGGAGTCGATATTGACAAATCAAATTTTATTATCCCCAAATCAAAAAATGAGGAGTTTGAACATTACTTAGAGAATCAAAATTGGGAGCAGCTCATGTCAACATGTGAAGTAGATGATTGTTGTAATTTTATAACTGCAACAATCACAAAGTCTATAGAAAAATTTTCAAAGCAAATTAAAAGTAGACAACAGAAGATTAGCCTACCATGGTTAAATAATGAAATAAGAAAACTTATGAAGAGGCGAGACTATGCACTGAAAACATCACTAACCTCCAAACTACAAAATGATCACCTTGTGTACAAAAGTTTAAGAAATAAAGTGGTACATGAGCTGCGAAAATCAAAAATATCTTATTACAATAAACTGATAGATCATGCAAAGGGTAACAACAGTTCCCTATGGAGGCATTTAAATAACTTAACTAATAAAAAAAACGATCAGAAGGGGGTAAAGGAACTTAGAATCAATGGCAAGACCGTCAGTGACAAGGCTACTTTGGCAAATGAATTTAATTCACACTTTGTGGGCTCTGTGGAAGACTTAACAAAAATTTTTGTGCTGCCAAATGTGCTCAACAACACAAATTCCATACTTCCAACAGATACTTTTCACATCGATGAGGTAAATGAGAAGTTAATTGCTGGTATTGTTAAAACACTGTCAAACTCAAAAACTAATGATATCTACAATATGAGCACCTCCTTTCTCAAAATGCACAGCAAAATATTAATCAAACCACTGACTCATCTCATTAATCTCTCCATTAGGTCTAGTACATTTCCATCTGGCTGGAAAAAAGCTGTCGTCATACCAGTTCATAAATCAGGCAGTAAAGACGATATATGCAATTACCGCCCAATCTCTATCTTACCAGTCCTATCTAAGGTTCTTGAAAAAGTTGTAGCTACACAGCTGATAGACTACTTACAAGACAATCAACTTCTTCATCCACATCAATTTGGTTTTAGACCAGGATACTCAACAGAAACAGCAAATTGTTGCCTTATTGAAAACGTCAAACAGTCCTTGGACAGGGGTAATGTGGTAGGAGCTGTTTCTCTAGATCTCAAAAAGGCTTTCGATACTGTAAACCACAGTTTGCTTTTATCCAAAATGGTATCTTTTAACTTCTCCCCAAATACATTAGAATGGTTTGCATCTTATCTCCAGAATAGAGAACAGTGTGTAAAAGTTCACCAGGATAAATCCTCATTTTTAAACAACCGCATGGGTATCCCACAAGGGTCCATTCTTGGTCCTTTACTTTTCAGCATTTTTATTAATGACCTGCCGTTACACTGCTCAGCTGCAACATGCCAACTTTATGCAGATGATGCAGTTATTTACACAGCTGCCAAGACTCCAGCACAGGCTGCAGATGTACTGTCTACAAGTATGGTTGATGTCCAAGAGTGGCTCCTCAAGAACCATCTATTGCTGAACCTTCAGAAAACAGTCTCAATGTGCTTTTCAATCAAAAAATGTAACCTGCAACATTTTAAAGTTAATATACATGATCATGACATCAGTTTAGTTACAGAATTCAAATACCTTGGCATTGTACTAGATCCTCAACTCAAATTTAATCTTCATATAAAGAAAATTTCAAAAACAGTAAAAAAAAATCTGAACTGCTTTAAATTAATTAGATATTACATACCTTACGAAGCAGCTGCACTGTATATGCATTCTATGGTTTTTTCTCATATATCATACTGTTTGACAGTCTGGGCTCAAGCAGCCCCTTCCACAATAAGACATATAGGTTCATTATATAATCAAACCCTAAAAATCTTGGACAAAAAGCCCATTAGGTGGCATCACTGTAATGTTTTAAAAAAATACAACCTATTGAGTTTTGAGAGCTTCATTGACCTCTGTCTTCTGAAATTAACGTTCAAATGTTTTCATAAATCAGCACCCGAGCCACTTGCTGGTTTTGTCCAAAGACAGGACAGCAGCAGAGCCACCAGGAGTTCTGTTAACAATAACTGTAAAATATTCCACCGCAGAACCACATTTGGACAAACAGCTTTCTCTATAAAGGGCAGTCACATCTGGAACACAATGCCAAATGAAATTAAAATAATAACGGACTTTAAAACATTCACTAAAAATGTTAAAAACTGGCTGAAAAATAAACAAGAATGTACTCATGTATGAATTAATTGTCTGCAAAGTGAGAGTGAATGAAGGGAAGGAATAAATGTGTTTGTTTATAGTGAGTGACGGAGGGAGGAAGGCCTGAAATAGGCAAATGTGAGTTATGTTATATGTGTTAAATGTGAGTCAGGCTGTTATATTTGTGTATTTATAATATTTATAATATTTATGTTAAATGTGAGTCAGGCTGTTATATTTGTGTATTTATAATATTTATAATATTTATAATTGTGTATTTATAATTTTTCTGCATTGATGTATGTGGTTATTGTGTATATTTTTTATCTTGATTCTTTTTTCTAAAGCCCATCCAGGGACAAGAGTTGCAAATTAGCTAATAGCTATACACTCTATGTGCAACACATCAGATTGATTGTCTTTGATTAATTGTCTATGTTTATTGCACTGTCCCTGTCAAATAAACTAATCTACTACTACTACCTGAGATTTTCACCAGATATCAGTACCAATCCAAGTAATCTATACATACAAAGAAATCAAGGCAACTGTGTTCAAAAAACAAGTTACATTTAATAAAGTGGAATGACACAGGAAATAAGTATCGAACGCATGAAGAAAAAGAGGTGCAAAAAGGCAGAGAGAGCCAAGAAACTAGTTGAAATCCATCAGAATTTAGGAAGCCATCCCATCCCCCATCAATACAAATTAATTTCAGCTGGTTAAGTCCTGAATGATAACCTTTAATAAAGTCTGTGAATATCAGATTGCCACACCATGTCACCATGGGATGAGATGCTGTCTCGGTGCTCAGCCCATGTTTCCCTTCATCCCTGCTTCTCATTGAGCAGCGTCTCAGCAGGCTCCCAGCTGGCAGCATTACGGACGGCTGGGGCCAATTAATCCTCATCAGCTGGGGCGCTGCCGATGAGAATAAATAGGAGCAGCCTCGATGACTCGGGGCTGCGACATAAGCACTGCTAGGCTGAAGCCCCTTCGTCTGGTGTCAGTCTCTACTCCCCTTACAGCATTCCTGTGATTGTTACCCGCTGTGAGTATGTATGCCTTGTTACCCCTATGTCCGGTACGAGCTCCCTGCTCCTGCGCTGTGCAACTTGTGAGTGTACCTCTGTACGAGTATCTGTGCTTTCCTCATCCCTCATCCCTTACCTTTAATAAAACATCACGACTCACTGGCTCGCCCTTGGCTCTTATTGCGTGGCTCCCTAGAGCCCCGCATGACAGTATGTCGCAGCCAGACGAGATGCCGGCGGCCGTGAGTCGCTGTGGAATTGTACCTTTCTGTCCGGGTGTCAGCGCTGCTAGCATGCCGTTTCCCAGGAGTCACTCCCGACGCCAGGGCGACGAGCTGAGGTCCATCTCGGGGGCTGTCGACAGGACGCTCTTCACCCTGCACGACGCCTCCAACTCGAGACGCTGGCATCCGGGCCGTGCTGAGGATCTCCTGGACTGTCACCCTCTCTCTTTGTTCCATCTCGAGGACTGTGCCAGGATAGACGCCACAGGTACACAGCGAGAGAAGTTCCGCGGGTTGGATGGAAACCCGGGCAGGAAGCCGAAGTGGATGATGTTGCCCCCCGCTTCGGGATCCCGTTCCTGCTGCTATTCCAGCCCGGGAGTTTGCGCCAACCAGAGGGCTGCCCCCGACCTGCACCATGTCACTCGGGATTCCCTCCAAGGAGCCGCAGCTGACAGCAGTTACGTCAGGGGCCGAGCGGCTGTCGCGAGCTCCACTGTGCATCCTGTCACCATCTGCAGGCACGTGGCGGTGGCAGTGAGATTGGTGGAGAGGACTCCAGGGCAACGAAGCTGTCCCAAGCTCAATGCCCTCCTCACCTTGGTCTCTGATCAGGAGCGGCGATTCCTGGGTTCCCCCCTCGTTTCGTCCCCTGGGAGAAGTCGTCGTCACATCGCCAAGTCACCTCTGCACGACCCCCTTCCGGATCCAGTTCTGGGCTGCTGCCAGGACCGTTCCCCCCACGCAGCTGTCACCTCTTCGTCTCGTCAGCGTGGAGTTTTCACAGCCTCGTTCCCTGAGCCTCGTTTCCCCGCTGTCACTCCAGGACATTTGGGCTGGCTCATCCCGGCTGTTTCCCCCTCCTCCTCGACGCGCTTCTCGACGGCTGTGTGTGCTTGGAATCCCGGCCTGGTGGGGTCTCTGCTGGAGACTACGCGAGCGATCCTCAGACGATTCCCCAGGGGGTCCTTCGTTATCGCCGGGCGGGGAGAGAAAGAAGCGGTATCCACCACAGCAGGCGATATCCAACCTCCAGGAGACAGGCAAGTCATAGTTTATTTACATCTGCTTAATGATTTGCTCTGTCACATTCCTGGAGGAGGAGTTCAGGGTTCGCAGCTCCCTGAACTCCCCCCACCTGCTGTAACCTGTGTTCCTAATCCTGCATCCTCTGTGTCTCTCTCCGCCGAGCGATCCCCGGCTCCGGGTCAACGTGGTGGGATAAGGAGAGGGCCTGTGGTTCCGCAGCTACATTGCGGATGGAGGAGGGGGACTGACTGCTGCGTGGAGTCTGCGCCGACGACTAAGCGTCCCCGGGTCTCCACGGAGGAGCGATTCGGTCCAGCAGGACGAGATTCTTCTGGCTTCATGCCGAGCGGATCGGCGGCGGGGTTACCGGAGCTGGAGAAACCTCAAGCTGCGCTGACTATCGTGCTGGCTGTGGGGCCCGACGCGGCTGGATGGGAGCCTGACAACGACCTCCTGACAACGGATCCTGGATCTTCGCAGTCCTGGACGGCGTCAGAACCCGAGATCAGGCGAGTGCTCTCCTTTCTTTTCTCCCTTTATTTCTTTGAGCACTTTAGCCTGTGTCTAGGGGAGACGAGCCGGGTGCAGCCGCCCGCTGCGTCTGAGCTCGTCTCGCCGGGTTCTGGCGCTGCCGGTGATCCTGATCCCGGTTCTATTTTCTCTTCTGAGCCTTCTTCCAGGGTCACTGGCGAGGAGTTGCTGTTCCTCGTGGTGCTGGAGGGTCCAGGTTCAACGGTGGAGGTCGGTTCTGGTGCGGTGTCCAACGTGGTTCGCCCGAGACCCAATCGGGGTCCGACGTGGGTGCGGCTCCAGCGGCGTCCAATGTGGGTTCGCCCGAGACCCAATCGGGGTCCCACATGGGTGCTGCTCCAGCGGTGTCCGACGTGGGCTCGCCTAAGGCCCGATCGGGGTCCGACGTGGGTGCTGCCCCAGTGTTGTCCAGGTCCGGTGAGGAGGTGGCCGCTTCCCTGCGGCCTGACGCTCGTCGCCCTCGTCATCGGCTCTCCCCTGAGCCTCTTCCACCGGGACCCGCTTTGACCCTTCGTCCGTCTCAACGGTCCTGGTGGTTGAGTGATGCGGGTCGACGACCCGACCCGCAAGACTTTCGGTTCAGTGATCTGGTCCAACCCCCCGATGATCTGTGTTTGCTTCTGGGTGGCTTGGTTCGGCTGCCGGTGGACTGGGTTCCTGGGATCTGGGTCCGGAGTTCGCCGTCCGAACATTTCCCTTTCCCCGGTTCGCCAACTGGACAATGGGAGGGGAGACCTCCGGAGCCACCTCGGCCATTTTGGACTCTGCCTGCCATATTCCTCGGGTGTCGCTTTTTTTTTGTTATTATTAAGGTCACTCGGGTGTAATATTTTGTCCTGTTGGTGAATATATATTCATAGTGCTGTGTGCTGTTGTCCATTGTCCGTACTCAGCATTTTCCTTTTTTGTGCCTTGTTTTTAGCTTTGTCTGTGCGTTATAGAGTTATGTGTTTTGTTTCCCATCAAACCATACTCTGTAATTGTCCGTTTGTCCCAGTCACTTTCACTCCTTTAGGTGACTGTGTGAATATATATTCATAGTGCTGTGTGCTGTTTTTCATTATCCGTACTCAGCATGTTCCTTCTTTGTGCCTTGTTCTTAGCCTTGTCGTTATAGAGTTATGTGTTTTGTTCCCGTCCAACCATACTCTGTAATTGTCCATTTGTCCCAGTCACCTTCACTCCTCTGGGTGACTGTGTGTATATATATTTGGTGCTGTGTATTGGGTTTCCCCTTTTTAACCATACTCAGCTTTTTACCTTATTGTTGTCCTGTTACCCTATCTCCGTTTTTCTCCTAGGTGTCCTTCCTTGCATTTGGCGCCGTGTGTTCTGTTATCTTTTTACTTACCGGTGCATGTCATTCCCATTACTCTTGTCCTGCTCCTAGTTTTGTCTGTGCATTATGGAGTAGTGTTTGTTCTGTTATCCATACTCTGTAATTGCGTTATCCGTTTTTGTCATTCTTTTGGTGTTGTCCTTCCCTTTGCTTCTTCCCCTCCAGTCCTGCCTCCCTTCCACCCACCCTAGGTGTGTGTGTGTGTGGGGGGGGGGGGGCTGGGATGTTCCTGGTCGTTCAGAAGCCCGACCTTGAGGGGGAGGCTCTGTCACCATGGGATGAGATGCCGTCTCGGTGCTCAGCCCATGTTTCCCTTCATCCCTGCTTCTCATTGAGCAGCGTCTCAGCAGGCTCCCAGCTGGCAGCATTACGGATGGCTGGGGCCAATTAATCCTCATCAGCTGGGGCGCTGCCAATGAGAATAAATAGGAGCAGCCTCGATGACTCGGGGCTGCGACATAAGCACTGCTAGGCTGAAGCCCCTTCGTCTGGTGTCAGTCTCTACTCCCCTTACAGCATTCCTGTGATTGTTACCCGCTGTGAGTATGTATGCCTTGTTACCCCTATGTCCGGTACAAGCTCCCTGCTCCTGCGCTGTGCAACTTGTGAGTGTACCTCTGCACGAGTATCTGTGCTTTCCTCATCCCTCATCCCTTACCTTTAATAAAACATCACGACTCACTGGCTCGCCCTTGGCTCTTATTGCATGGCTCCCTAGAGCCCCGCGTGACACACCACAAACAACTCATGATGGGTAGAAGCAAAGAGCTCTCGCTAGACCTTCACAACCTTATTGTTGCAGAGCATAATGATGGCATAGGTTACAGGCACATTTCTAAACTGCTGAATGTTCCGGTGAGAACTGTTGGAGCCATCACTCGGAAGTGGAAAGAACATCATTTTACCATAAACCGGCCACAACCAGGAGCTCCTCAACAGATTTTTGGCAGAGGAGTCAAAAGAATTATCAGAAGAATTATCCAAGAGCTAAAGACCACTCATGGAGAGCTCCAGAAAGACCTGGAGTTAGCAGGTACTGCTGTTTCAAAGAAAACAATAAGTAATGCTCTCCACCGACATGGGCTCCATGCCCGCTCACTTCGCAAGACTCCATTGCTGAAGAAAAAGCATGTTGAAGGTCATTTAAAGTTTGCTGCACAACATTTGGGCAAGCCAGTAAAATACCGAGAGAATATAGTTTGGTCAGATGAGACCAAAATTGAACTTTTTGGATGTCACAACATACAGCATGTTTGGAGGAGAAATGGCACTGTACATCCCATCATGGTGTGGGGGTGTTTTTCAGCACATGGTATATGCAAACTTCATATAATTGAAGGAAAGATGAATGGACAAATGTACAGAGATATCCTTGATAAGAACCTGTTGCCATCTGCCAAGATGCTGAAGATGAAACGAGGGTGGACATTTCAGCAGGACAATGATGCCAAACACACAGCCAAGGAAACTCTCAACTGGTTCCAGAGGAGGAAAATAAGGCTGCTAGAATGGCCCAGTCAGTCGCCTGACCTGAATCGAATTGAAACTCTATTGAACGAACTGAAGATCAGCGTTCATACAAGACACCCATGGAACTGTCAACATTTAAAGACAGTTTGTGTGGAAGAATGGGCTAAAATCACTCCTGAGCAATGCCTGGGCCTAGTTTCTCCATACAGGAGGCATCTGGAAGCTGTTATTACCAGCAAAGGCTTTTCTACTAAATATTAAATGAATTTTACCAAATGTGTTCAATACTTATTCCCTGCGTCATGCCACTTTATTAAATATAACTTGTTTTGTCAACACATTTGCCTTGATTTCTTTGAATGTATGGATTACTAGGGTTGTTATTGATATCTGGTGAAAATCAGAATCAGAATCAGAATCAGAATCAGATTTATTGCCATTGTTCATGTAGCACACAAACTAGGAATTTGTCTCGGTGCAATGCTGCAACATTAAACATGATAAAATAAAAGAAATAAAAAACTATACATGCAATAAAGTGTAGAGTAAGAATGAGTAATACTAGTCAAAGCAGTTTTTAAATATATTAGCGAGCAGCAGATATTGTGGAGTACCACATAGTGCAATCGGGAATGCAAAAAGAAAACAGTGATGATTGACAAGAGTCTGGTTGAGCTGCTGTACATAGTGCACGAGAGTCAATAAGTCACTTAGTGTTCAGCAGTCTGATGGCAGAGGGGAAGAAGCTGTTCATGTGACGGGAGGTTTTAGTCTGAATGGACCGAAGTCTTCTACCTGAGGGGAGGGGGCAAACAGTACATGACCAGGGTGTGAAGGATCGGCTATGATCCGGCCAGCACGCCTCCGGGTCCTGGAGATGTACCAGTCCTGGAGAGATGGGAGCTTGCAGCCGATCACCTTCTCAGCAGCTTGCACGACGCGCTGCAGCCTTAGTCTGTCCCTGGCAGTGGCTCCTGCGTACCACACAGTTATGGAGGTGGTGAGGATGGACTCGATGATGGCCATGTAGAACTGCACTAACATCTTGGTGGGTAGCTTGAGCTTCCTCAGCTGCCGAAGGAAGAACATCCTCTGCTGGGCCTTTTTGATGAGGGAGCTGATGGTCAGCTCCCACTTGAGGTCCCGGGTAATGGTGGTGCCCAGGAAGCGGAAGGAATCTGCAGTGGTGATGGGAGAGCCTGTGAGGGTGAGGGGGGGGCAGAGGGGTTGTGACTTTCCTGAAGTCCACAATCATCTCCACTGTCTTCAGAGCGTTCAGCTGCAGGTTGTTGTGGCTGCACCAGGACGCCAGCTGGGCCACCTCTCTCCTGTAGACAGACTCGTCGCCGTTGGAGATGAGCCCGATGAGGGTGGTGTCGTCCGGAAACTTGATCAGCTTGACAGACTGCTGGCTGGAGGTGCAGGAGTTGGTATAAAGGGAGAAGAGTAGGGGGGAAAGTACACAGCCCTGGGGTGATCCGGTGCTGATGCTAACAGAGTCTGAGACAGTCTTTCCCAGCCGCACATGCTGCCTCCAGTCCGTCAGGAAGTCGGTGATCCACCTGCAGAGGGAGTCAGGCACGTTGAGCAGGGACAGCTTGTCCCGGAGCAGAGCGGGGCGGATGGTGTTGAATACGGAGCTGAAGTCCACAAACAGGATCCTGGCGTAGGTTCCTGGGGAGTCCAGGTGCTGCAGGATGGAGTGGAGGGCCAGGTTGACTGCGTCGTCCACAGACCTGTTGGCTCGGTAGGCAAACTGCAGCGGGTCCAGGAGGGGAGTGGTGATGGACTTGAGGTGGGGCAGGACCAGGCGCTCAAAGGACTTCATGACTACAGAGGTGAGCGCTACAGGTCTGTAGTCGTTAAGTCCAGTGATCCGTGGCTTCTTGGGTACAGGGATGATGGTGGAGGATTTGAGGCAGGTCGGCACGTGGCATAGCTTAAGGGAGGTGTTAAAAATGTCTGTGAAGACAGGAGTCAGCTCTTTCGCACAGTGTCTCAGGGTGGAGGGAGACACGCCGTCCGGACCGGGGGCCTTGCGCGGGTTCAGTCTGGAGAACTGTCTGTGCACGTCCTGCTCACTGATGACAAGGGCAGGGGGGGAGGAGGGGGGGCCGCCTTTGATGAAGTGGGGACCATGGAGGCAGTGGAGCTGGGGGGAGGGGGGGAGTTGGACACAGCTGACGGCGTGTCAAAACAGGCATAGTGTTGGGACAGTCTTTGACAAAGGGCTTTGTCATCCTGACCTTTAGAAGCCTGAGGCTGATAGTTGGTGATTTGCCTCAGTCCTCTCCACACAGAAGCAGAGTCGTTAGCAGTGAACTGCTGCTGGAGTCTCTCAGAATACACAGATTTACCTCTCCTTAGCTCTCTGTTAAACCGATATTTAACCTCCCTGTAGCAGTCCCTGTCTCCACTTTTCAACGCTGCTTCCTTCTCCTTCCTGATCTGTCTGAGCTTAGCAGTGAACCAGGGCTTATCATTAGAGTACCTCACCCTGGTGCACGATGGAAGAATGCTCTCCTCACAAAAGTGGATATATGAGTTCACAGTGTCCGTGTACTAATCCAGATCATGCGTGGCTCCTTTAAACATGCCCCAGTCAGTTATTTCCATGCACATGTTCAGCTTCTCCCCAGCTTCACTGGTCCATTTCTTCGTAGTGCTCACAACAGGTTTAGTGAGCTTCAGTCTCTGTCTGTATGTGGGAATGAGGTGGACCATCACGTGATCAGATAGTCCGAGCGCAGCGCGGGGAACAGAGCGATACGCATCCTTCACTGTGGTGTAACAGTGATCCAGCGTGTGCTTTCCTCTGGTGGGGCATTTAATAAACTGTTTGTATCCGGGGAGATCGTTGCTTAGGTTGCTCTGGTTAAAGTCGCCAACCACAATAACCAGAGAGTCTGGAAAAGTCCGCTCCGTATGTTGAATGTGATCTGCGAGCACGCGCTGAGCCTCGCGCGCGTCCGCGTCGGGCGGGACGTAAACAGCGGCCAGGATGAATGAAGCGAACTCCCGCGGGGAATAAAATGGCTTGCAGTTAATAAAAAGAAATTCCAGGGTGGGAAAACAGTGTTGAGAGAGCACCGTTACATCATAGCACCAGCTGCTGTTAATGTAAAAGCAGACTCCTCCTCCTGAGGAATTACCGGAGAGCTCTGTGTCACGATCAGCACGAAACAGCTGAAAACCCTCGAGGAGCAGCGCGCTGTCTGGTGTATTTTCCCTGAGCCAGGTCTCAGTAAAACAGAGGGCAGACGAGGAAGAGAGGTCCTTAAATCGCATCAGCAGTCTCAGTTCATCTACCTTGTTAGAGAGAGAATTGGCATTGGAGAGAAATATGCCAGGAAAAGCCATGCGCGTGCCTCTCCTGCGAAGCCGCACGAGAGCGCCCGCTCGCCTTCCTCTCTTTCGCCGTCTCACTTTTTGAGCTAAACAGTGAACTAGATCGGCGGCAGGAACTAAAAAAACTGGGAGTAGGTCCGTGGGAGTGAAAGTCCTGATATTTAGAAGCTCTTCACGGGTGTAAGAGCAGGCAGACACACAATTGACAAACAAAAACATACAAAGGGCGCAGCGAAACCCCATGGCGGCCGCTGTGGGCGCCATCTTGGATCGAGATAAGCCAGCTTTCTTGATCAGTTTGTTCAGTCTCTTCCTATCGGCTGCGGTAATGCCACTGCCCCAGCAGACCACTCCAAAAGTGATGGCTGATGCCACCACCGTGTTGTAGAATGTCTTCAAGAGCACCCCTTGTACACCAAAAGACCTACACTGTCCCTTCTTGTAGAATGTGTCGGTATTGTGTGACCAGTCTAGTTTATTGTTCAGATGAACACCCAGGTACTTGTAGGATGTCACCATCTCGATGTCTGTTCCCTGTATATTTACTGGTGTTGTGAGGGGTTGTCCTTGCCTGCGGCAGTCCACCACCAGCTCCTTAGTTTTCCTCGCGTTGATCTGGAGGCAGTTCCGATGGCACCAGTCCACAAAGTCCTGGATAAGCCCTCTGTACTCAGCTTCATCTCCGTTGGAGATGAGGCCAACAATCGCAGAGTCGTCAGAGAACTTCTGTAGATGGCAGTGTGTTGTGTTGTGTTGTGTGAGAAGTCCGCAGTATAAAGGGTGAACAGGAAGGGAGCCAAAACCGTTCCCTGGGGGGCCCCCGTGCTACCGATGATCGTGTCGGACACACAGTCCCTGGTTCTCACAAACTGAGGCCGGTTTGTGAGGTAGTCCAGGATCCATGATGACAGGTGCTGGTCCACCCCTGCGCACAGCAGCTTGTCCTTCAGGATCATCGGTTGGATGGTGTTGAAAGCACTAGAGAAGTCAAAGAACATAATCCTCACCGCATTCCCGGGCTTCTCCAGGTGGGACAGAGAACGGTGAAGGAGGAAGATCGCCGCATCCTCCACCCCAATGCCATGCTGGTAGGCGAACTGGAGTGGATCCATCGCTGGTCCCACCAGGGGGAGGAGGTGAGCAAGGAGCAGTCTCTCCAGGGTCTTCATCATGTGGGACGTCAGGGCCACTGGTCTGTAGCTGTTCAAATCTTTGGGGTGGGAAGTCTTTGGTACAGGTACCACACAAGATGTTTTCTTGTGTGGTACCTGTAAAACTCAGAAGAGTTACACTGGCTCCTCACCAGTATTGGGAGTGACATGTTACAAAGTAATGCGTTACTGTAATGCCACTACTTTTGCAGTAACGTGCAGTGTAATGGAATTGCTGTTTAAAAATTCAGTAATGCGTTACAGTTACTGAAATTTGATCAGATGCATTACTCGTTTTATTAATATGGATAGATATTTTTTTAGCGCAGATAAATGAACATACAAACTGACCCTACATAGCTGATGCAGCCGTCAGTCGATGTGACCTGTTGCAGAGAGCCTGAGTCTTAATTACTGTATGGAAGAAAAGAGGAAGCTACTTTACTTTTGTGGAAAAAGACATATTGGTGGGTTGCAAACTAAAGTGCTGGTTGAGACTTATGGCAATCTTCAGCGCCAACAAAGCTAATGCTATGCTATGCTAATAACACCGTGAGGTGGATCTACTGTATTCTGAACAGCCACGGCTGGATGTAAAGTGGAAATACTCGTCTCAACACCCACAAATGGATTTCAAACACAGGCGTGCATCTGGACAGTTTGTGACTCAGCAAGAATTAAACCGACTTATTGCCAGATATGTCTTTCCATACTGAACATGTCTTTTCATCAGACAGCTGGACTGTGATCCACTTAAATTAAAAAGGATTTACTTGCTACCTCGATAAAGATTAATCAAAAATGGACTTCAATCTCCAACAGGAATTTGAAGGACTGGATCATGTCTCTTTCACAGTGTGACAGAGATCATCCTGCGCAGTTCGCCCCACACGGGACACGAACCCGCGACCTCTCAGTCAACTACACAGTTCGAGCATGGGAGACACAGCACGATCGCGCTGAGCTAAAGGTCCGACCGATAGCTCAGCGCTACCGATACTGTATGAGGCTTTGGGAGGGAGGTTTACTAACGTTCTACGCCGAACAGTACTAGTTGGCATCCGTTACAACAGCAGACATCTGGACTATGGATAATGGACATTTTCTTTGGATCATTACACATCGGATTAAATCCATATCATAAAGGTAAGATAAACATGGACAGCTTTATGCAGTGTTGCCAACTCTCTGTCTGAAACAATCTGTTTTTAGCCTGACATTAATAAGCCCATAATTTAATCCATTAATTAAATTATCTTGCTATGTGTGTAAGATGTCCCACACATGGAACGTTTTACATTGACTGGATGCTGTCATGTTCCTGAGCTGTGCTCAGACTCTTTATGTATTTTTGAGTATTTTCCTGTGTGTTATTATTTCCTCGTTTGGTTCTGTTTATTCTGGATGACATGAGCCTCTTCCTCTCCCAGGTACCCACTATTCACTTGCAGTCTGCCTCTGTTCTCAGCTGTGTATGATTGTTAATTAGTTCACCCTGACTGCTCAGCCACACCTGCTGCTCATTTGTCTGCCCAGTATTTAAGTTCTGCTAGTTAATTTCTTCACTGCGGCAGCATTATATGGATTCTACTGGGACTATTCCTCTCTCCCCCCAGAACATGCCCTGCTCTGGATTGCCAACTTTGTAAGTTGTTTGTTGTTGCATTTTTATGGACAGCAGTGTCTTGAGTGCAATTTTTTTTTTTTTTTTTTTTTTTTGACTGCAAAGAACTTTGGACTGTTCTCTTTCTTCTCCTCCAGAGCTTTCCATGTTCTGGAGCACCATTTATGTTGTTTTGTTTGTATTTTTATGTTAGTGAACTGTTTGGATTTTTTGAGTTAATAAATGTCACTAAGCAATTCAGCGATTGGATTTGCCTTTCTGCCCTGTAGGGACCAGTTCATGACAGACACTGATTAAAATGGTAAGGGATTTAAATCTAGAGCTGTAAATCAGGTATGTGTCTGTTAGTATATTACATACATTATATTATAATTCTCAAGTTTTAGGAAAAAAAAAACCTGTTCCTACACAATTATTGGAGTATATGGAGTCTAAATTATTTGCATCTTCTCTGTGGCTTCTGACCAAATTATTCAGCTGAGAGTGCCAACTCCTACTTCACTGAACAAATTAAAAACAAAAAAGTCAATAGATCAAGGTCAGGTTGTGGGAGCTGCTTTACTGGACCTAAAAAGACTCTTGACGCAGTGAATCATTACATTTTAGTTACAAAAAAAATTTAGATCTTTTTTTTTTTTAATCTGGCCATGCAGTATTTGTCTTATCTGTGTGACAGACAATATGTAATGTGAATAATGCAAGATCTTCTTAGCCTCTTAAAATTCTAGTTTTCCACCCAGAATATTTCACATTGGCACGAATGTTAAGGGGTTAAGTATGCATTTAAAAGTGGAGTGAAAGTTACTTTTCCAAGTAACTAGTTACTTTAATCATGCAGTAATTGGTAAAGTAACTTACTTTTGAAAAGCTAATTCTGCAATTTCCCAGTTTGGGATCAATAAAGTACATCCATCTAAAAGGAATGATTAGTAACTGGAATTACTATTTTTAGTAACTTGCCCAACACTGCCCCTCGCAGACAATATCAGCATAAAGGCTGTACTGTGGTGACCCACCACAATCCTCATGGACATTCATAACACTCAGCTAGGGCATGAAGCAGAACAATTTGCATACGGACAGAGAGCCCCTTGGGTGACAACCAGAACAACGACTATTGTTATACATCCCTGGAGTAAGGAGAGGAATTCCGGCGCCAGTTAATCGCGCGATTAATATGTATTGACTGATATGTATATCAAAATGTAAATGTGCCATGCATTCTCTCGTCTGTATAAAAGAGCTGACTTTACATGCCTCAAGAGCGCACTCGCAGGAGCTGACACACACACAGCACAGCGCTACAATGTGTCTCATGATGACGGAGGAATAAAACTCTGAAACCTTCAGCTCGCTATGTCTCGCCTGAACTTATTTTGTTCCTCCACAGTACTTTTTTTTTTTTTTTTTTTTGAAAGAAGTTGATGTTTTGACATTCTTCAAAAAATCTCATAACCACTGGACACATTTCAGACGGTTAAACCCTATAAACACAGCTTTTTGCAGTGAATGGGACCTTTAAACCTTAGTGTCATGTTCTGTTTATTGGAATAAAGCAAATCAAGAAAAGTCAAAATAAACAGTACAGTGTTAGATCCTCATGTTAATTTAATACAACTAAAAGACATCATGAAAAGCTGATTTAATGTAGAAACAGTTGGATCATTTCACTTCTTTTTCTAGTCTAGTGAAACTTTTTGCCATGAAGTCTCTTAATGTAGAAATCAGTGAGGCAGATTTGGTTTAAAAACATTTCAGAAACAATCCTGTTAATTGCAGATAATCCATAAGAAGCAGATCTTTCCCCCAATTTTTCCATCAGCATTTATGGTACATCAAGCTTGTCTGTTTATTGTCAACCAGCCTTTTTCCTCGCTGAAGTCACATCCTGTTAAACTGTAAATCCTTGCTGCAAGACTGCAGACACATATCATTCATTTAAAAAGCTCACAAAAAGCTACACAAATTGGGAAAAAAATAGGATTTAGGGGTTGTGTACATGACAAATGAAAGTGGGGGGAAAAAAAAGATCTGTGTGCACATGTCAACATCACAGAAACCAAGGTATGTTCACACGGGGCCACCCAAGGTTTGAAAACTGCTGTTGTAACTATGCTGGGTCAGTAGATAAAGGTTTTAACAGACTGAAGTTGTGGTCAGGGGAAGGACAAAGGAAATATTCTTATTATAAAATGATACCGGGAAAAGCAAACGTTTATATTGTAAAATGGTATTCTACGATGGCCGTACAGAGGTAAAATATTTAATAAGGATTAAGGTATCCAAACTATCTGCCCAGTTCAATAATTTGATATTCATCCTTACTGAAAAAAGTGACCTTTAATGATTGTCAAAATAATTAACTAAACATGAAGTGCATTGCAGAGGGAGCGGCTTATTTTTTTGAAAGTAGACACTCATCTTTCCTTAACCGTAACTCTGACCTTTTGCTTAACCCCAGCCAAGTAGTTTTCGTGGCAAACCTTAACACTGTAATCTAAAAGGGGTCATTGCACTTTTCCTCAATCTCAAGATTGAGCAACTAGAAACCAAGCATGAAGGTTATGCCTCTTTTAAAATTACATGTCCTGCCAGTTGCAGCAAGAAGTTGCTTGAAAAAAATGTGTGGCCATCTGGTTTATACTTTCGACAGTTTTTTGAGAGGAAATGAACTACATGTGATTGTCATTATTGTGTTTGTCATCATATTCATTCAGTAGTAAGACCAACCTAAGAATATGTTCATTCAACTGCCAGAATGTAAAAACTTCAACTAATGAGATCTCCAGTTTATGTGATAACCATGACATTGTGTTGTTGCAGGAACACTGGTTGTTCGACCACAAATTGTCTATTCTGAGCAGATTACATGGTGACTTTATAGGACAAGGTGTTTCTTTTATGGATACGGAAGAACGTGTTATCTTAGGTCGCCCCTATGGCGGCGTTGGTATCCTATGGCGGAAGTCACTTGCGAACAGTTGTGTTGTGAAAACTTACGAGTGCGTAAGAGTTACAGGTATTGAAGTCAACCTGGGTGACTTTCACTGTCTTATATTGTGTGTATATTTCCCCTGTGACAGTGTTGAAAACTTGGATGAATACTTGCACTGCATGAGTCTTGTTAAACGTATCACTGAGGATTTTCCAACTCCATATGTGTATACACTTGGTGACTTCAACGCTAATACCTCACGTCCAAGTTGTTTTGGAAATGAACTGGTGTCTTTTTGTGAGAGATACTCTTTACACATCTCGGACAGGATTATCTTACCAGGTGATACCCTTACTCATGTTAGCATGGCTCATGGCTCTACATCATGGCTTGATCACTGTGTGACTACATCCTCAGGCCATGATAATGTGTCCAATATCAAAGTTCTGTATGATTATGTGAGTTCCGATCATGTACCTTTATCTATGGATATTGAGGTATCTAGTGCTGTAAGTGGCCCCCGGAGAGCTCCCTCAGCCACAACGGGCAGTAGGACATACAAATGGCGTGATGCCACAGCGTCAGACCTGTCCAGATATAAGAAACTTACTCGTAGGAAACTCTGTAACATCCGTGCTCCTACGGACGCCATCAGGTGTCACGACCGTAATTGTGCGGCACACAGGGATGATATCGACAGGTTTTACAGCGATATTGTTGATGCTTTAAATTACTGTGTGAGTGAATGCATTCCTAGTCACAGTGTGGCCACCCAATATAACGTCCCACGATGGAATGATGTTGTTAGCGAGGCTCACACAGCTGCTCGGGATGCTTTTTTGTGGTGGAGGAGTAATAGCAAACCACGTTCTGGTCTAATATTTGATAACATGAAAAGGTGTAGGGCTAGGTCCAAATATGCTCTACGAGCATGTAGGCGCAATGAAGAAAGTATCATATGTGACCAGTTAGCTAGTCATATGAGTGAACTGAACATGGTAGAATTCTGGAAACAAATGAAGGCTATGAGCTCCCACCGGTCTGTTAGATCAAACACTATTGGTGGTGTGACTGGTGATGTTAATATTGCTGAAAAGTGGAAATGTCAATATGAAGCTATTTTCAACTCAGTCAAGAATGTTTCAATGAAGGATTCTGTTATGCACGATATTTGCCTGTATAATGACATGGTTGATACCTCCGATATTTCTGCTGTTACTCCTGTTGAAGTTGCTTCACTGATCAAAGTTCTCAGGAAAGGAAAATCAGCTGGCCCTGACGGTCTCACCAGTGAATGCCTCATCAATGCTGATTTCAATTTGTGTATTCTGTTGTCATTGTGTTTTAACTGTATGTTTGTTCACGGTTACATGCCAGATATGTTGATGGACTCTGTTATTATTCCCTTGGTGAAAAACAAGTGTGCCAGTCTGTCTGATATGAACAACTACAGACCTATAGCTATTGCAAATGTTATATCTAAATTGTTAGAGGGTTTAATTCTGAACAGAATTGAAGATTATCTGTGGACAAACGACAATCAGTTTGGTTTCAAGTCAGCTCTTTCAACTGACAAGGCTGTTTACCTACTCCATGAATCAGTTGACTACTTCAGAAGCCAATCCACTAGTGTCTATGCTACGTTCCTAGACGCTAGCAAAGCTTTTGACAGGATTAACCACTGGTGTTTGTTTAGAAAACTGATTGATCGAGGTATTCCTATTTACATTGTTAGCATCCTGTTATACTGGTACAGAAGGCAGTCTATGGTTGTTAGGTGAGGCAATGTTGCCTCATCCAAATTTCATGTGACCAACGGTGTTAAACAAGGTGGTATACTGTCACCCTTGTTGTTTAACCTCTTGCGCTCCATTGTACCGTGGACGGGCAAGTCTCTGCGTCCTAGAGCGCATGAGGGCGCTCTCGTGCACTCTAGGACGCATGATGTAGATGGTGATGTAGGTGGTGATGGCGTCCAAGCGCGCACTGAAAATAAAAGCTGCAGACACAGCCACGAACAGATTAGTTCATCTGATTGACCTCTCATTCGACTAATAAGAGCCTTGAATTGGGTTTCTGAAACCTTGAAGAACCAATGACTGAAAACCTAGCCAGAAGGACCCGCCTACCAAGGCTGTGAATGCAGTGAGCCAATTGAAGCAGAGAAGTTCGCGAGCTGTTTTTTTTTTTTTTTTTAAGGCTGGGTGAAGACTGACTGCTGGAGCGGATCAAAAAAGAACCCGCAGGAAGAACCGTCACAGACCCAGCAGCACGGAAACCATCCACAAATGCAACCTGTGTGATAGGGAGTGCCATTCGCGCATGTTCGGCCACAGGCGGTGCTTATTTTGTTTTGGTTCCAGCAGAGTAAACGTTATGATTTCTTCCATGGTCATAGACCGACGGAGGCTGACGACGAAGGCTGAGTGACACACACACCTTCGCCAGTCTTTTTTTAATTACTACTGTTATTTGTTTGGAAAAATCGTTCACCAAAAACCGCAATCATGGAAGCACAAAACCGCAATAATGGAATTATGTTTTAATCGAGTCGCGAGACCAGAACCACGAGCGGACCAGCGTCGCGTTCGTCTGACAATGGGGAAGAGAAGTTCGCCAGGACGCTGCTGTGAAGAGGTAAGGTATTATAAGCTAAATTATTCTTTATTCCTGACTATTCTTCTGTAGCGAGGGGGGGGGGGTGGAGCCGCGGTAACTGAGCTGCTGTCCCACATCCCACATGAGGCTAATCCGTCATGGTAGCGATGGCCGATGTCCATCCTCTGTAGCGAGGAGGGACAACCCTACACACACACACACACACACACACACACACACACACACACACACACACACACACAGGTCTGAGTGTGACCTTTCATTAGAGCCCAAAATGAAGGTTCTACATTGAAACATTCAAAAGTTAGACATTTTTCCAAACTGTGCCATTTGGCACAATTTGGCACAGTTCCAAAACGCCTGGGAACAGCCTGAGGAAAAAGCTGTGTAATATATTCATTTTTTTGTGGTATTGTTACAAAATTTTGACCTCAGCTGGATAACACTTGGTTCTACATTTCTGTTGCATTGTCCAGCCCGGATCTGAAGCTGTGTGTTATTTGCAAGCATTTGTATCCAAAAAAACACCCAGGCCAAATTTATTTTCTTCAAGTTCACTATGTTTAGATGACTGTAACTCAGTGGCCGGAGCACTTAGAGAGATTATGACTGTTTTGCCAAAAAATTCAAAGTGTTTTCTTTTAAATGAGACCAACCCCATGAAGATGCTGCAAAGGGTTGAAGAACAGCTTTCGATTTACTTTGGGCACATTATTTTTTGGCGTTTTTAGGAAAATTGACTGGAGTGCAAGGGGTTAATGTCTATGTTGATGTTCTCAGTGTACTGTTGAACAATACTAATGTGGGCAGCTCCATTAATGGTGCACTGTTAAATCACATTTTCTATGCTGATGATCTCTGTTTGTTAAGTTTGTCTACTGCAGCGATGCAACATCTCCTTTCGGAATATGAAAAATTTGGTGAAAAAAATGACATCTTGTTCAACTGTACTAAATCTATGTGTATGGCTTTCAAACCAAAGGGTATCAATACTTCGAATCCTGTTATGCCACTTTGTGAACTTTATTGAAAAAGTCAAATACCTAGGTGTGTGGATTGAATCTGATAAGACCAATGTTGATTGTAACGGGCAACTCAGGAAACTCTATGCTCAAACAAATTTACTGTTGTGAAATTTCCATAGATGTTCTCCTGATGTTAAATGTATGCTGTTTAAGACCTTCTGTACCTCAATGTACTGCTCGCCTTTATGGTTTAATAGCAATGTTGCTGTTAGGAACAAAATCCGCATTGCATATAATAACTCCCTAAGAAGGTTGTTAGATATACCACGAAGGTCGAGTGCAAGCAAGATGTTTGTGTCCTTGAACATTCCGTCTTTTGGCAAGTAGATACGAAAGAATGTTTACAGTTTTATGAGAAGGTTGCTGGCATGTAACAATCACCTTATATCAGCAATTGTCAACTCGTCACTCACACTTCACTCCAGCATTTGGAAGTGGTGGCGTTCTATTTTATACTGAGTCCAATATTGTATGTTATTGTTGTTACAAGAGCGCCGAGTGTCTGCTGATCTGTATATACTTTTCTTTATTTCTTTATTTATTTTCTACTCGTTTTAGTTCTGCACTTAATATGAACCCTGAGTTTGAAATAAACGTTTGAATTTGAATTTAACAGCTCACACATGTCTTCATGAAATGTTTGTGCATATTTTGTTCACGTTTTCTGTAATTATTGCAGCAAATTTGGAATATTCCCCTCCTTTCTTGAAACACTCTGATTATAGTGATCTATCAGTTTAAGAAACATCTTTCACCTATTCAACTTCAGCCTCCCTCTTATGTCACTTAGCCATTAGCTGGCTAAGCTTTTAGCCATTAGCTGGCTAAGCTTTTAGCCCTTAGCCATAGCTTTTAGCCTTCTTCTAGTTCAGATCAGTGGCACTGGCACAGATGCATCTTCAACTGAGATACTTATCAGCTGCGGATTACTGGACCATGTGATAACAGTGATGGCTATTAGGGTGATAAGCTCTGAAGAAAATAATAATGTTAGCTTGGTGCGAGCCTCCTAGTACCTGTGTTAGCTTGGGCTAATACTGTTAGCTCCTTCCATCTACATGACAGACAGCTAGGTGGGCCAATAATAGCGCAGTAGGCGTGTATCAAGGCTAGTGACGTTTACATTTTAATGACATTTCCCAATTCTTGACGTACAAGAAAAACCCAGAAAGACTCAAAACTTTCCTTGGAGAGAAAAACAACATAAAGGCTGTGTAGGTTTTTTTTTTTTTTTTTTTTTTTTAAGAGAAGTGACTTTTGATATTTTTTTTTGATAATTACATGACCAATAGACACATTTCAGATGGTTAAAACCTGCAAACCCACCATTTTTCAGTCAGTGACCCCTTTGAGTATAATTTTATATCTTTATGATTTAACCAAAAAATTTTTTCGAAAACTTAAAAAAAATCAAATGAACTTTTTAAGTAAAAAATAAAAATGCATTTAAAAATGTGAACAGCTTTAATCGTTTTCCAGCTGGTTCTGATCACAGATTTAACATTTTTGCTTTTAACCTATTTTTCTTTTTGCAGCGCAAAATCTTTTGGCAACAGGTTATTTTTCTTTGCTTGCAAGTCAAAAAGTTTCACTCAAGTAGAAATTGCCTCTAATAAGCAGGATCAGGGCTGGACTGATACAAAAAAAAAAAAAAAAAAAATGGCCCTGCCATTTTTGGTCCAGGCGGCCCACCATGATCAGTCAAACAGCACAGACGGTCCAGTTAAACATGTGCAAGTCTTGTGCCATTCCCCAAAGCAACGGTAAAGCTGAGTAGTAGGTTACATGTAAAACATGGGAATAGAATAATCAGTCACATGATCACATTCCTGTTTAAAAGATGCATAACTGGGAATAATTTCAGACAATAAAGCTTCTCCGCTTACAACAATTGCAGGAATGTGCAGAGTCAATTTGAGGGGCCAAATAAGGGCACCCTCCCACTCTGACTCCTGTTACTTGAGTAATTCCCAGCCTACTGTAAATCTTCTAATATTAGAAGCTCTGTTCATGGTTTCATGTTGACGATTAACAGTTTAAGTAGCAACATTCAGCCATCACACTTAATGGCCAAACAGAGGTTAGAATAATCTCACTTTTGCCCTTGACAAGAGAATTGCTGTGGTTTGAAAGAAAATTACTTTCTCTTTTGCATAAATATTTTGTCATAATTTTAAAGTCTTAACATTTTCCAAAGGTGCAAAACTTTGAGGAAAAAGTCACAAAATTACAAGGGGAAAAAAACACATCACAAACATACATACAATAAAATCTTCAAATTTACTAGAATAACATAACAAATTTATAGGGACAAATGCCCATTTATTTAAAATGCATAGTAAATTCATGAGAAAAAAAATGCAAAATTACAAGAAAAACAAACTTAAATTTAAAAGATAAGTTATAAATTCTTGGCAAAAATTGCAAATTTATGAGGAAAAAAATTCACATACAGTGGTGTGAAAAAGTATTTGGCCCCTTCCCGATTTCTCATTTTTTGTATGTTTGTCACACTTAAATGTTTCAGATCATCAAACAAATTTTAATATTAGACAAAGATAACACAAGAAAACACCAAATGCAGTTTTTAAATGAAGGTGTTTATTAAGGGTTAAAAAAAATCCAAACCTAAATGGCCCTGTGTGAAAAAGTGATTGTTGGGTGAAAACATAAATTAACTGTGGTTTATCACATCAATTTCTCTAGCCACACCCAGGCCTGACTACTGCCACACCTGTTCTCAATCAAGAAATCCCTTAAATAGGACCTGCCTGACAAAGTGAAGTATTTGCCGATGACACTAATTTATTATGCAGTGGAAACAATTTGGAACAACTTTTGGATACACTCGGAAAGGAATTAGGAAAGCTTAAACTGTGGTTTGATTCAAACAAATTAACACTCAATTTAAGTAAGACAAAATTTATAGTTTTTAACAACCATCACAACAACTTAGTATCTAAACTCAGTGTAAATGGTGTAGAGATTGAAAGGGTATCCGAAACTAAATTTCTTGGAGTAATAATTGATAATAAACTGTGTTGGAAGTCACATATTAATTATATTAAAGGTAAAATATCCAAATCAATTGCAATACTACACAGAGTGAAATAATTGCTTAATCAACCCACACTATATACCTTGTATCATTCATTAATACTCCCATACATGACATATTGTACTGAAGTATGGGGAAATACATATAAAACAAACATATATCCAGTCTTTATGCTTCAGAAGAGAGCTATTAGAATAATAAACAGAGCTGCTTACAGGGAACCAACAAACCCATTTTTTTCTTAAATTAAAAGCTCTCAAGTTGAAAGATCTGGTTGACTTTAAAACTGCAGTAATAATGTTTAAAGTGAAGAATCTATCACTGCCCGCAAATATCCAAAAGTTGTTCCAAATAAGGGAGAAACAATATCATTTCAGAGGAACATGTATATTTCAAAAACCTTCAGTGAAAACTACCACCAAGCAACACTGTGTTTCAGTGCAAGGAGTCAGATTGTGGAACGCTTTTGGACCTGAATTAAAATCATGTACAACGCTTGGACAATTTAAACAAAAACTAAAGGAAGAAATACTCCAAACATATATACAAGATGACATGTAAAATCACATAAGGATTGTTATATCCAGTCTGTGTTGTGTTGTTGCTTAGTTTTTTTTGTCATGTTTTGTCTTAGCTTTGTTCCGAATTGTAATCGCTCTTGTTTTGTTTTTCTTTTGAATTCTTGGATGGAATATGGGTGGGCAATATAAGCTGCGGCTTCAGCCATCACCTATTTTGGATAACTTATGTTGAACTGTATAATCAGAGGAGTTATTGTTTGATTTGACCTTGATGGATTGTTTCCCCCTCTTTGTTATATTGTTCTGTTTCTTTTTTTTAATCTTTACTTTTAATCTATCCGAAATAAAAATTCAAGTAGACCAAAAGATTCTCAAAAGCTAGACATTATGCTGCAATCCAAAGAAATTCAAGAACAAATGAAAAACAAAGAAATTGAGATCTCTCAGTCTGGAAAAGGTTATAAAGCAATTTCTAAAGATTTGGGACTCTAGCGAATGACCGTGAGAGCCATATCCACAAATGGAAAAAAACATGGAACAGTAGTGAACCTTCCCAAGAGTGGCTGGAGGGCCAAAACTACCCCAAGAACACAGTGATGACTCATCCAAGAGGTCACAAAAGACCCCACAACGGCATCCGAAGAACTGCAGACCTCACTTGCCTCAGTTATGGTCAGTGTTCATAACTCCACCATATGAAAGAGACTGGACAAAAATGGCCTGCATGGCAGAGTTGCAAGACAAAAACCACTGCTGAGCAAAAAGAACATAAAGGCTCATCTCAGTTTTGCCAGAAAACATCTTGATGATCCCCAAGACTTTTGGGAAAATACTCTGTGGACTGACAAGACAAAAGTTGAACTTTTTGGAAGGTGTGTGTCCCATTACATCCGGCGTAAACGTAACACAGCATTTCAGAAAAGGAACATCATACTAACAGTAAAATATGGTGGTGGTAGTGTGATGGTCTGGGGCTGTTTTGCTGCTTCAGGACCTGGAAGGCTTGCTGTGGTAAATTGAATCATGAATTCAATTCAATTCAACTTTATTTATGTAGCGCCACGTCTACCAAAAAATCCTGAAGGAGAATATCCCGCCCTCTGTTCGTGACATCAGGCTGAAGCGCACTTGGGTTCTGCAGCAGGACAATGATCCAAAACAGCAAGTCCACCTCTGAATGGCTTAAGAAAAACAAAATGAAGAGCTTGGAGTGGCCTAGTCCTGACCTGAATCCGATTGAGATGCTGTGGCATGACCTTAAAAAGGCGGTTCTGTCATGTGCCGAGCCGGCTTGGCTTTCCCCGGCTCAGCCTCGAACTCTTTGTGGGGTTGGCTTTGCTGGTGATGTGTATTTTGATGTATTCTTGTACTTTTTCCATGTCACTAGCTACTGTCTGACCGGCAGCTGTTAGTCAGCATTTGTCATCCCCTTTCTCTCACGCTGCTGACAGGCTGCCAGCCTAGCCATGCCCCCTCGCCCTCCTTCTGGCTCATCAGCTGTTTCCAGTCCCCGGTAATTATCTGTCTGTGCCTCGTCCAGGTGATTCCTATTTGTCTCGCCAGCGGCGTCTGTATTAAAGGAGCTCTTTGCTAGACAGACACCACTGGATTATTGTACGTGTTGGATGACTGTGCGTCACCATCTAACCGTCACGTCATTGAAGGACTGCTTGTGCTCGCCTGGATAGCTGCACTTTTTGGGACTGCTCCCCTTGTAAGTAAACTGCTAGCGTTTATCTGTGTTGCCTTTACGCTGTGCCAGAAGCGTTTCTGTTCCTGGTTCAATCCCGTTTCGCTTCTGGCAGTGTTTCTCCCCGCAGCATCATTGTTACGCTTAGGCTTAGCCCAGTTTACGTTCCCCGCAGCGGTGGTGAGCAACCCGCTGTTTACCCTGTTTCCCCGAGTGCAGCCATCATATCACCTGTCACATTAACTGTTCACTGGTGTGTTAATAAATGTGTGTTTGGTGTAACCCTGCAATTAAATCCTCGTCCTTTTTTCCCCTTGCTGTGCACCGCTGGAGAGGTGCACGGAGAGCTCGTGACAGGTTCATGCTGGAAAACACTCCAATGTGGCTGAATTACAATTCTGCAAAGATGAGTTGGCCAAAATTCCCCCACAGCGCTGTAAAAGACTCATTGCCAGTTATCACAAATGCTTGATTGCAGTTGTTGCTGCTAAGGGTGGCCCAACCAGTTATTAGGTTTAGGGCGCAATCACTTTTTCACACAGGACCATGTAGGGTTGGATTTTTTTTCCCCTTAATAATAAACACCTTCATGTAAAAACTGCAATTTGTGTTTACTTGTGTTATTGTTGTCTAATATTTAAATTTGTTTGATGATCTGAAATATTTGGCGCAGTGGTTAGCACTGCGGCAGCACAGTTTACCCTTGGCCGGGGGATTGTGGGGATCGTGGGATCGTGGGTTCGATCCCAGCCCCCGACCAACAGTGATCTGTGTGGAGTTTGCATGTTCTCCCCGTGTTGCGTGGGTTTACTCCGGGATTTCTCCGGTTTCCTCCCACATGCCAAAGACATGCATGTTAGGTTAATTGGCTGTTCTAAATTGTCCCTAGATATCTGTTTCCTATAGGCCCTTAGAATAGAGGGTTAGTATTAATGAAAAGCGCTTTGAGTGGTCTTTGTGACTAGAAAAGCGCTATATAAGTGCAGGTTAGTTAGTTAGTTAGTTAGTTAGAAATCAGGAAGGGGCAAACACTTTTTCACACCACTATATATGGTGGTGTGATGACACAGCCTGCGGGTGATGTCATCACGCTGTACCCTGTAGTAAATCCCAACACTACAGGCTACTGTCAGTATTTCAAAAGCCGGTGCGCATATGGCAAACTTTTTTTTAACATTTAATAACTCACCTGGATCCGTATTGTAGATATCAATAATTCAATTTTTCCTAGTAAAAATGAACATTTCAGATATCCACAATGAAAAAACATTCCAGATATCTAAAATGAAAATTATGATGAGTAACAATTGGATTATCTGAAATAAGAGTTTCTCCTAGTAAGAATTCTATTTCAGATATCCAGAATGTTCATTCTAGGTAGGAAGAATGTAATTGTAGACATCTGGAAGTGAAAGCCCAATACACATGAATGGGGGAAAAAGTGACATCTTTCTCCTCGGAAGAATGATGTCATAGATATCTGAAATGATCATTATAGAGAGGAAGAATTTCATTGTGGATATCTGAAATGTTCATTTTTACTAGGGAAAAACTGAATTGATATCTACAATACATATCCAGTATTATCCAATATTATTATCCAGTAGTATCCAATATTATTGATATTGTGGAGGAAGGAATCAGACGAGACCATGAGCTGACGACACCGACTTTATTCTCCTCCATCAAACATAACAGATTGACCCTGAGTGCCAGAGCGAACTCTCTTATACACTTTATTCCCGCCTCTGGCACCCAGGATAAGCACATTAACGTACAAGCTGTGAAACATGCACACTCATCCACATACACATTAACATACCGTCACAGAGCAGGTTGTGATACAATACATTTGCACCCCTGTGTCCTCAGGTGTGAACCTGGCACAGTGGGGGCGGAAGGCACGTCTTTCTTTGGCTTTATACCCCCTAGCACTCTAGTACCCTTAGCTGGCTATTCTTGCCTTTTTCCCCATTACCATTTCTGACTACCTTCTCCCCCATCAACCCCCTGTCCTGGGTGGAGTGCCATGTCCTCTTGTATCCCCCACAATATCTACAATACATATCGAGGCTAGCTATTAGATGTTAAAACGGCTTGCCATATGCGCAGTGGTCCTTGAAGGCATGGTTACATAATTATATTGATGACAACACACCGGCCCACATGTGCGTCGGCCCACCAGGCAAATGCCTGGTATGCCAGATGGCCAGTCCAGCCCTGGGCAGGATCTTCACTGATGGATAAGAGGAGAGATTCTACTGGTCCATAGAGTATGAGACCCCAGCATGGCCATGCCCACTATTTTCAGGCTTCTCTGTCTCCACACAGGTAAGACAAATTACTTGACTTTGTAACTTGGAGCATGTCACTTGTAACTTGACTTGGCTTTTTCGTCATCAAATGGTTTTTGTTTCAAAAAGAAAAATGGTTTAAAAGCAAAATTGTAACATCTGTAATCAACACCAGCAAAACCACAATGAAAACTGTTGGATGAAGAAAAAAAAAAAAAAACTTTTAAAAACTTTATTTTTGATAATGATAAGATAAATCAGTTTTCTAAAGACCCAAAATTACTTTCATATATTTGATTGCATGTAATCTGGAAGTAAACTATGAAAGTGCCAGTAATGAAACACTGCAGTGAACAAAAAGGGAATAGTGGGTCTTGAATTGTGGCCTCTTTCATGAGGGTATGGCAGCACATGGGGAAAGCATAATGTGTAACATCTTAGATAAGAACAAAGAGCAGAGGTTCCCTGGTGAGATAACAGGGAGGTGTGAAGGATGAATGCAGTGTGACCTTTTGTGTGTCAGAAACTTCTAGAAGGATGGTAAAGGATTAAGGAAGTGAATGCAATGTGACCTTTTGTGTGTTAGAAGCTTCTGGAGGAATGCCATAGTATTTAAGAGAAGAGTCTTTGCTGAGATGTCATTCTGTCTGTGCTTCTTGTGTTTGCTGTGTAATAAATCGTCTGAAGCCAAATCCGCCTCTTCCTTTACACGCTCCACACTGGTGACCCAAGACGAATCATGGAACACGGCGAAAGATCCCCGGAGCCAGCCTCGTTGGAAGCCCCCAGCCAAGTATATGCTGTTGCACTCAAGCTACCGGATTTTTGGCAGCACAATCCGTGCTCCTGGTTCCACCTAGTTGAGGCGCAGTTCGCCCTCCGGGGGATATCGGCGGATGACACGAAGTTCCACTATGTGGTCGCAACGCTCGACGCCCACACGGCTCAGTACACGGAGAGCCTGCTCGATCAGCCACCAACCAACGACAAGTACGGCGCGCTGAAGGCTGCACTCATCCGGCACTACACGCTCTCGGACGGTGAGAGAGCAGAGAGACTCCTGACGCGGACTGGGTTAGGAGATGGGTCGGCCATTGACCTGATGGAGAAGATGCTGAGATTAAAGGGCACGGACGACGACCATTTCATTTTTACCCACCTCTTCCTCCGGAACCTTCCGTCAGCGACGAGAGCGACCCTGGCCAATTCGCCGTTGCTGGCCAAGCGGGACTATCATGCGCTGGCCCGAGAAGCAAACCGGATCATCATCGCCAGCAGAGAGTTCACGACCATGGCGGCAGCGACGGAGCTTGGCGCGACGGCCGGAGGAGGCGAGGAGCCATCGACGGCAGCAGCAGCGGGGGCCAAAGAACGCATGGGAGATGCCCTTTGTTTCTACCACCGCCGCTTCGCAGAGAGGGCACGCAAATGTATACCACCATGCCAGTTCAAACGCTCGGGAAACGCCAAGACCGGGGGTCGGTAGCAGCTGCGACCCTCGGGGAGGAGAACAAGCTGCTCTACTTGACGGACGCACACTCGGGGAGGCATTTCCTCGTGGACACCGGCACCCAGATGAGTTTCATCATGCCGTCCTACGCCGACCGGCTGGCAGGATCTAGCGGCCCCGAGATGGCAGCAGCAAACGGCTCGGAGATTAAGACCTTTGGTGAGAGGACTCTACTCCTGTCTCTACACGGCCGTACATTTGAGTGGACTTTTGTCATAGCAGCATTGAATTTCAATATACTGGGGGCTGATTTTTTGTGCACACATGGTTTGTTGGTTGATGTTGCTAACAGGCGTCTAGTTAATGCACTGTCCTTTGATTCTATCCCCTGTATAGCTCGAGCGTCCCGGCCAACAGCACAAGCCAATGTCACAGCTGCATGCGGTAAGTTCCACACACTGCTCACTCAGTTCCCAGCACTCACAGTCCCGACATTTTCGGCAGCCATGGCTAAACACGGGGTGGAGCATTTTATCACCACCACCGGGCCGCCTGTTTTTGCAAAACCTCGGCGCTTGGACACAGCTAAACTGGCATAGCGCGCGAGGAGTTCGCCGACCTGGAGAGGTTGGGCATCATCAGGCGTTCAAACAGCCCATGGGCTTCCCCGCTACACATGGTCCCTAAAGCTGAGGGTTCGTGGCGACCTTTCGGGGATTTCCGCAGGTTGAACAATGCCACAGCGCACGACCGCTACCCAATTCCTCACATTCAGGATTTTTCCGTTCACCTGGCAGGAGCACGCATTTTTTCTAAAATAGACCTGGTCCACGGTTACCACCAAGTCCCAGTGCGCGCTGAGGACATACCCAAAACAGTGGTGATAACTCCGTTGGTTTATTCGAGTTTTTGCGCATGCCATTCGGGCTTAAAGGGGCTGCACAGACGTTCCAACGCATGATGGATGCAGTGCTGCGCAATCTCCCTTTCGTGTTCATCTACTTGGACGATATCTTGGTAGCCAGCGCGTCCGAAGACGAACACGAAACCCACCTCACGACAGTTTTCCGGAGGTTGGAAGAGCACGGGTTAATAATCAACCCAGCGAAATGTCAGTTCAGAGTGACGTGGATTGATTTTTTTGGGGCACCGCGTCTCTCCCGAAGGAGCGGTTCCGCTGCCTGACAAAATGCCCGCGGTAGCAGATTTTCCCCGGCCGCAAACGGTCAGGGCATTACAGGAATTTTTGGGAATGGTGAATTTTTATAACCGTTTCCTTCCCCGCGCAGCGCAGCTCATGCAACCACTGTACGCCGCGCTCAAAAACAGAAACCCGCGGATAAGATCGAATGGTCCCCAGAGCGAGAGCAGGCGTTCTCGGAAGTCAAAGCAGCCCTGGCAAACGCTGCGTTGCTGGCACATCCAGACCCAACGGCCCGCATAGCGCTCACCACTGACGCGTCAGATGTGGCCATAGGGGCGGTCGTGGAGCAGCGCGTAGCCGGGGCTTGGCAGCTGCTCGCCTTTTTCAGCAGGACTTTGCGCAACAGTGAACGTAAATACAACGCGTTCGACAGGGAGTTGCTGGCTCCCCACTTGGCCATTTGTCACTTCCAGTTCTGGCTGGAAGGGCGCTGTTTCACCGCGTTCGTTGACCACAAGCCACTAACATTCGCGATGGCCAAGGTTTCAGAACCGTGGTCGGGCCGGCAGCAGAGACAGCTGGCCGCAATCTCAGAGTTTACTACCGATATTCAGCATGTGTCTGGTAAACTGAATGTAGTGGCAGACTGCCTCTCGCACGCCGTGGCTGCCCCGGTCTGCGTGGGGATAGATTACACAGCCATGGCCGCGGAACAGGTTAGGGACGCGGACGTGCGCGCGCTCCAGTCTGGACCAACAGGGTTAAGGCTGGAGAGCAGGGTGCTGCAAGACGGCATGCCCCCCCCCAATCTGCGATGTCTCCACGAGGCGCCCGCGTCCTGTGGTCCCGGCCGCGTGGCGTCGCCGCGTGTTTGACTCGGTTCATTCTTTGGCGCACCTGGGAGTGCGCGCGTCGGTCAAAATGGTAGGGGAGAAATTCGTGTGGCCGAGCCTGCGTAAACAGGTGAAAGAGTGGGCGGCAGCCTGTGTGGCGTGCCAACGAGCCAAAGTACACAGACACACGAAGGCTCCCTTGGAGCCGTTTCATATTCCGGCTAAGAGGTTCGACCATGTCCACGTGGACCTCGTGGGCCCCCTCCCGCCATCACAGGGGTGCACGCACCTCCTGACAATGGTGGACCGCACCACACGCTGGCCGGAAGCGGTTCCGCTGGCCGCAACCACAGCCGAGGAGGTGGCGCGCGCGTTTTTAACAGCATGGGTGGCGCGTTTTGGAGTCCCGTCGGACATTACGTCTGACAGAGGCCCTCAATTTGTTTCCGAACTCTGGTCAACAATGGCCCGCAGCCTGGGTGTCTCAATTCACCGCACTACCGCGTACAATCCACAGGCTAATGGGTTATGCGAACGTTTTCATAGATCATTGAAAGCGGCTCTCAGGGCTTCACTGACGGATGCAAATTGGGTAGACAGGCTACCGTGGGTTTTATTGGGGTTGCGCTCTGCGCCTAAAGAGGATTTGGAAGCTTCCCCAGCTGAACTCGTTTTTGCGCAACCACTTCGGCTGCCCGGGGAGTTTCTGCCAGATAATCCCACGCCGGGCAGTTCCCCGCCGCAGCTGTTGCAGCGTAGCATAGACACAGGCACGCTGCCGGGCCCTGCCCACCACAGTTTTCCGCGTGTTTTTTGTATCTAAAACTTTGAAAAACGCGGAGTTCATGTTTGTCAGACACAACGCCCACCGCCCTCCATTGCAACCACCCTATGATGGACTGTTCAGAGTGCTGGAAACAGGAGATAAGCATTTTTTGCTAGATTTGGGGGGTAGGAGGGAAAAGGTTGGCATAGACAGACTCAAACCCGCTTTTGTGGTGGCAGACGAGCAAGTGCTGTTGGCGAGGGCCCCTCGGCGTGGAAGACCCCCACGGGGAGCTTCCCAGAGAAAAGTTTCCCCAGAACACCCACAGGGACAGACAAAAAGTTTTCACCCCCAAACATCAACCCCCCAGCATGACAGCGCCCCGGAGGCAGTGAATCCTGGTTACAGCAGATACGGGAGAAGACTGAAGCCCAAGCAGCATGTGGATTGATGTTTAATGGTTCTGTCACAGCATACGGACTGTTATTCTTTTGTTCTATCCAATATGCTCGGGGGCGTGGTATGGCGGCACATGGGGAAAGCATAATGTGTAACATCTTAGATAAGAACAAAGAGCAGAGGCTCCCTGGTGAGATAACAGGGAGGTGTGAAGGATGAATGCAGTGTGACCTTTTGTGTGTCAGAAACTTCTAGAAGGATGGTAAAGGATTAAGGAAGTGAATGCAGTGTGACCTTTTGTGTGTTAGAAGCTTCTGGAGGAATGCCATAGTATTTAAGAGAAGAGTCTTTGCTGAGATTTCATTCTGTCTGTGCTTCTTGTGTGAGCTGTGTAATAAATCGTCTGAAGCCAAATCCGCCTATTCCTTTACACGCTCCACAAGATCACATTTTTTTAATTCTGTCCCCAATGTCCATCCTACTTGCTTATTAGGTTTTGAATGCTTTTGAATCTGTGAAGCACAGTGACCATATTTATTTGATGTACGGGAAGATAGGACCTAATGGTCTTGGCTATAGTTGGAGTAGTTGTTGAAAAACTATTTTTTTTAATCCTTGCAAATCATTTCTTTCACATACAAGTGATTTAGACAGTTGAAGGAAAGTCAGACATTAGGAAAGCATAACTTTACATCACAATATTTTCACATATTAGTAGTAAAAAGTGTTTAACGTGAAAAAGCTTCATAGAGCAAATACATAACTTAAAAACTAGCATTACCTATTGACAGGGCTAACTACAACATGTCATTAAAGTATAAAATTAAAGGATAAATTCTAGGGAATGGATAAATCTTTTGGAGCCTTCTACCTCTGAGCTCCTCAATAGCATTGGAATAAGTGAATGAGGGGAAAAAAGGTTCTCACTGAGAGGCTACTGGATGAGCTATGAAAAAAACCATCAACAACAGCAGGGGCTGGGGAGGTGATATATGAGACGTTACTGATGTCCCCGGACAATCACAAGCTTTAGAATTGAAACCCTGGAGCTGGCAGCAATCAGCAACAGGCTGAAGGACACTAGAGTCTTTAACTTCAAGCCATCCTGCTGCTCTGATATGAGCAGGAAGGATGTTTGAACTTCAGCTCAGGTTTCTGGTACTGTGGTTGTACAGTATATCTGTGCAGACAGTTGACTGAAGTTGATCAAGTTCTTAAAATTTTTTAACATGCATATGAAGAAATAGTAAAGGGGTGTTGCCCTTTTTCCACATTTTAACAGCTTGAACAGGTCTTAATGAAATGTTTGTAACATATTTTCGTCAAATTTTCTTTCATTTGCAGCATTTTTTAATTACTGCAGAATCATCTGTTCCAGCCTTTCTCAGAACAGCTGGTTTCAGTGCATGTCTCTTTAAATCCCTAAGACTGCACTTAACTCCACCCTCCTTCTTACATCACTATTGATAATCTTAGCTGGCTAGCCTCCTTAGTTTGGATCTAGCCTGAACCAACTAGTGTAACTCTGTCTCAAAGAATGAATGAAATACACCGTGTTCCAAATTATTATGCAAATGATATTTGTCTCTGATTTTCCTAAACAGTCAATGCAAATGACAGTCAGTATAATTTCCAAGTCATCAACCATTAGAGCATAATTCAAATTTGATTAAACAAACCCTCCAATGATAACTATTTTTTGCAAAAATAAAAAAACTAAAAATGCACTTTTCCAAATTTTATGCCCAATACCATTTTATGGTTATGTAGTAACCAATGACACAGAGGTATTCTTTGCAGCATGAGATGGTGCATTGTCATGCATGAAGATAATTTTGCTACAGAAGGCACGGTTCTTCTTTTTGTACCATGGAAGAAAGTGGTCATTCAGAAACTCTATATACTTTACTGAGGTCATTTTCACACCTTCAGGGACCCTAAAGGGGCCTACCAGCTCTCTCCCCATGATTCCAGCCACAACATGACTCCTCCACCTCCTTGCTGGCATTGCAGCCTTGTTGGGACATGGTGGCCAGCTACCAACCATCCACTACTCCATCCATCTGGACCATCCAGGGTTGGTCTTCATGTATTTCTGGGCCCTCTGGAACCGTTTCTGCTTGTGAGCATTGGTTAGGGGTGGCCAAATAGTAGGTTTATGCATAACTGCAAGTCTCTGGAGGAGGCACACTTTGAGTTTCATGGGACTCCAGAGGCACCAGCAGCTTCAAATACCCGTTTGCTGCTTTGTAATGACATTTTAGTAGCTGCTCTCTTAATCCGATGAATTTGTCTGGCAGAAACCTTCCTCATTATGTCTTTATCTACAGTGTAGATTCTACATGTAGATTCTACATGAACCCATCTGTGCTCTGAATCAGTCACAAATTTCTTCACAGTACGATGATCACGCTTAAATTTTCGTGAAATATCTGTTTTCATACCTTATCCAAGGCATTGCACTATTTGATGCTTTTTGGCAGCAGAGAGATCCTTTTCCTTTCCCATAATGTTTGAACCCTAATATAATGCATAATGTTTGAACAGATTGGTCAAGAGGGTGAGTTCTGCCCTGGCTGGTCCCTTGGACTCCATTGAGGTGGTAGGGGAGAGAAGGATGTTAGTTAAGCTAATGTCTATTATGGACAACGCCTCTCACCCCTACATGAGTCTGTGGAGGCCCTGAGCAGCTCCTTTAGTAGTAGGCTGTTACAGCCACTGTGTAGGACTGAACGTTACCATAGGTCCTTCATCCCAACAGCAGTCAGACTGTAGAATATACACAATATGCCATAAACATGCATGCATGTATATTATTTTTATTGATGTGTATAGTGCAAATTGTACATATTTTGAATATTATTGAGCTTGTGTTTTTAGTAGGCTTTTTATTGTTTTCTTATTTTTGGTTTCTGTTCTTCTTTTCTGACTTTGTGCTGCTGTGGCAAATGAATTTCCCCAGTGTGGGATTAATAAAGTTTTATCTTATGTTTAATAATGTGGAGCATCCTTCTTAAGTAGTTTTCCTTTAATTGGGCTCATGTGGCAAACTAATTATGACAGGTGTCTGAGATTATTATCAGTGATGTAAAGAGCCCTGAGTCACAATACCATCCATGAGTTTAACTGAAAAACAAAAAATTGAATGTTTATGACACTAAAATCCTATTTGCATAATAGTTTGGAACGTGGTATAATGCCTCACTGGTGGACAGGGCCATGCAGTTTCAGTTATCAGTAGGATAGGACTGGTCCCTGCAGTACAATAACGAAAGAACCATTTGTGAATAAGTGGCTAAACTGCTAGCTTCAACTAGCCACCTGGGATCTCAGAGAAAACTAAGCTAAAATAACATCTAAGAATGAAGTACATGGTCAAGTGTTGTTAGATGAACAAGGATTCCAGTGACGGGGGGGTGGGGGTGAATATAATTTATAGAAAATAGTGATCAAATCCTGCCAGATCGACAGTTCAGCTAATGCCCCTGCCCACAGAGGCAAACTGTACTGGGATTACAATGACTGACTCTGACTGCCTAGCCAAGCTAATGCTAATAGCATCAAAAATATAATAAAATAAGCCAGAATGATGCAAGATATATTATCGACTGTGGATTAGTGAACCAGGTGGAAACAGGGATGCCTATGATGGTAAATGTCCACTGGTCTGTTTTTTTGTCAGAAGGCATCGCATAGGGATTGCATTGCAGGGGTAAGTGTAACCAGGTGGAGTTACAAAAAAATGATACTATGGAAAACCAATAATCAAAGAGCTCTGTCCTGGGGAAAAGACTCTCATCCGTCCTGCTGCTGAGAACAAACAGACTGCCCCTGACTGGTCAATGTACAGCTTTTTTCTCAATAAGAAGCATCGTCACAATAACTCGTGCAAGAGAGGTCAAAATCAGACATGTACTGCACAACACGGTAACACTTGCAGAGGTCATGTATGAATGCACTGCATAATGTATGCATGCGCTAAGCGCAGCCGACATAGCAGCACAGTAGTACATAATATTTTCGGATTATGCACCATGTACTGTACCGCAAGCGCATTTGAATAGAGAGTGGATACATGTACTAGTGCATGTACAGCCAAAACTTGCTAGTCTGTACATGTACGAGTACTGTACATGTATAGTGAATCGACAAGCACGACGATTAATCCGCCATGTACATGTACTAGTACATGAACGGTACTACAATGTACATGTACTACTACTTGCGGAGATCATGTATGCATGCACTGAACGTGTATGCGCTAAGCGCAGCCAGAGTAGCAGCAAAGTAGTGTGGTGCACAATGCTTTGCATTACTGTATGTAAAGCATTGTGCACCATAATTCTTTGCATTATGCAACATGTACTGTTACTGCATGCACATTTACATTGTGAGTGAATCAACAAGCAAAAAGATTAATCTGCCTCAGCCAAATCTTACAAGTGCACATGATACCAGTCTACGGGAAAGCCAGCAATAAGCGAGATAGTGGTAGCGACAGGGGCGTAATTTTGGATTAAACATTGGAGGGGGTTAAGATTTGAGCCCATATAAGGATTTTTTTAAAGCAAAAAAGTCAGCATATGTGCCCTAGTGTGGAGGTAGAGTGCAAAGTCACTGATAAAAGGACAAAGCTAATTTACCTCTTTATTTTGCCATTCTAATAGTAACAGTAGTAAAAAGAATTTCAGTCATTTACCAAACATATCTTCAGTCTTGTAATGGTCTATTTATGCTACTATGAAGCAGTAGACCAACTTAACACCGATTATGTGTTAAGTATTTCAGCACTGGCAGAAATCAAGCAAGTTTTGACTGTTGTTACCTGGGGCCTCATGTACAAAGACTTGAATGGATTTCGTACTGAACAATGACGTACGTTTAAATCAAGAAAATGCCGTAAGCAAAAAAATCCAGATGTTTGAATCAATGCATACGCAAGAATCCAAGCACATTTCCTTTGTACATCCCAATCTACTGGAAATTGAACACACGTGAGGAAATACCGAACTCCTCCCTTGACACACCTCCATTTGAATAAGCAGTAAGATGCAAATAGATATGCAAATAGATATATATATATATATATATATATATATATATATACAAGCCCTGCACATTTGATTCTCCTGTATGAAGGATCAAAAATAATGGATTTAATGGAATTTAACGGAGTGAGTTGGAGGTGCTCCTGAGTGAGGTAGAGGTGTGTAAAAACATTTTGTTTGGCACACTGTCCTCCAGCATTAGTGCCGGATACAGGTAATTCAATATAAGATTAGGCACCTATAAGATTAGTTTACTGCTTCCTTTATTCAGACAGGGATAAGGAGGAGATGTTTATTTTAACCTTGACATGTTTCAACTGACTTCTGCAGTTGTCCTCAGAAGCGTCAGCTGATCGCTGTGATTTGTGACCAGCCAGGTGGATCGGCTGGTTGAATTAAAGGAAAACAGTCACGAAAAAGAAGGCAATATGAACCTATTTAGTGGGTAGCCACGGTCACCTGTCAGTTGAAAGCAGATCATATTAGACTCAACAAGGACATATTTTATGTCCATAATGCAAATCTCATCCTTATAGTTATATTGTGGAGTGTGTGAAATCACAGGCAGATTCATTTCAAAATGATTTATTTCACACTCACATCTAATGAGCACAGAACAGTCTGAACTTTTTACCAGAGACTCTCCTCTTAAGTTTCACGGCTTACATCACACACAACAGGACATTTGCATCACACTGCATTCAACCCCCTACATCCTTGAGTCCTTCCCGCTCTCTCACCAGGAGACTCCTGCTCTTTTGTCTCCATGCTTATTCACTGTCTCTTGTCTGCCAGGAGACTCCTGCTCCTTTGTCTCCCATGCTTATTCACTGTCCCTTGTCTGAGATGCTAGAAATCTGACTCTCCCAAGGTGCTACAATATACAACTTATATGGATTACACACACTACTAAATGAATTAAGTGCGCAAGGGGAAAGAGTGACACTGTTGCATTTCAAACTTTACGCATGTGTTTATTGACATAACTACTGTATACACAGTTGGGTTTCGTAAGAGTTCCTTAGGCACGAGGGGTGCTGAGACGTGGCTGGAACGGAGAAGCAGGAGCTGGTCTCGAGTGCAGCTCAGGAGCATGGTCGGCATCATGCCCCGGTCCACTTGGGCACAGTGGCATATTATCCCGAGCATCAAGATCACAAGCAGTCCCTTTAGCAAAAACATCATCATGATATTTCAAACTTCAAACTGAGCACTAAAAACTGAGTACTACAAAAGTGCAGACACAGTAGCAGCACGAGGTAACCCTGGTCACAGCAGAGCAGCGCCACACCTCAGGGTTTGAATTACAAGATCAGGTGAGAATCATAAAATAATGTGAGAGCTTGAGAAACCTGAGAGAGACCGGGGAAGACCGATTGCAATCACATGAGGAACAAAAAGGAAGCATGATGTGCCGGCTCTCCATCTAGATTTGTGTGCTGTAAGTAGCCTGTCAATTTTAATTCTGTAAAGTGTATTGTATGTTGTGCCAAAGTTTTTACAGTGCATCTGGAAAGTATTCACAGTGCTTCACTTTTTCCACATTTTATGTTACAGCTTTATTCCAAAATGGATTAAATTCATTTTTCCTCAAAATTCTACACACAATACCCCATAATGACAATGTGAAAAAAGTTTTTTGAGATTCTTTGCAAGTTTGTTAAAAATAAAAAACTAAGAAATCCCATGTACATAAGTATTCACAGCCTTTGCCATGAAACTCAAAATTGAGCTCAGGTGCATTCTGTTTCCACTGATCCTTGTGTCATAGAGGCGTCTGCCCCTCCGGGACAAAGAAGGAGAGGGGAACCCACTCGTCAGGCAAATCTGGTAAACCATGATTTATTGTAGCACAGAAAACAGAAAACAAATGCTGAATGAGGGCAGAAGTGAAATGAAAAAGCTCAAATGGCGTGGAGTGAAAAAACAGTAATAATCCAAACAGTGCGGTCTAAATAATAGCGAGGTAAACAGAGTTAACATAAGAACACAGCAAAGAACACAAACTGAAAAAGCACATACAGTATATAGACAGGGGAACAGTCAGGACAAAACAAAACAGGTGAGCACCATCAAGACCATCAGGAAGCACAGGATGGGCGGAGCTGTGCAAACACAGAGGGGATATACACCAAACATGATAAATGGGTCAAAACTAAAACACAAAGTGTGGACAGGGGCTGCAGACCTGTCCAGACCATTACACCTTGAGATGTTTCTACAACTTAATTGGAGTCCACCTGTGGTAAATTCAGTTGATTGGACATGATTTGGAAAGCCACACACCTGTCTATATAAGGTCCCACAGTGGACAGTGCATGTCAGAGCACAAACCAAGCATGAAGTCAAAGGAATTGTCTGTAGACCTCCGAGACAGGATTGTCTCAAGGCAAAAATCTGGGAAATGGTACAGAAAAATGTCTGCTGTTTTGAAGGTCCCACTGAGCACAGTGTCTTCCATCATCCGTAAATTGAAGAAGTTCAGAACCACCAGGACTCTTCTTAGAGCTGGCCGGCTAATTAAACTGAGTGATCGGGGGAGAAGGGCCTTAATCAGGGAGGTGACCAAGAATCTGATGGTCATGCTGTCAGAGCTCCAGCGTTCCTCTGTAGAGAGAAGAGAGCCTTCCAGAAGGACAACTATCTCTGCAACAATCCACCAATCAGGCCTGTATGGTAGAGTGTCCAGACAGAAGCCACTCCTTAGTAAAAGGCACAGAGTAGCCCACCTGGAGTTACCAAAAGGCACCTGAAAGACTCTCAGACCATGAGAAACAAAATACTCTGGTCTCGTCGGCCTCCGTCGGTCTATGATGACCATAGAAGAGAATCCTAAACGTCTACTCTGCTGGAACAGCACCGCCTGTGGCTGAACAGGCCGATGCGCGAATGGCAGTCCCTGTCACACAGGTCGCACTTGTGGGTGGTCTCCGTGCTGCTGGGTCTGTGGTGGTTCTTCCTGCGGGTCCTTTTTTCATCTGCTGCAGCAGTCAGTCTCTCTTCACCCGCCTTGAGCTTTCTGGTCAGGGTGCCTCTCCATTTGGAGCGGTCCGTTGCAAGGTCCTCCCAGCGCTCTGTGTTGATCTGCAGGGCCTTCATGTCTCTCTTGCAGACGTCTCTAAAGCGCAGCTGTGGGCGGCCAACGTCTCTCCTGCCAGTCGCCAGTTCTCCGTAGAGGACGTCTTTGGGGATTCTGCCATCCTCCATACGGTGAACGTGGCCTAGCCAGCGAAGCCTGCGCTGCCTGAGTAGAGTGAACATGGAGGGAAGGCTGGCGTGGGACAGAACTTCTGTGTTGGGCACTTTGTCCTGCCAGGATATGTCCAGGATGTGGCGAATGCAGCGCAAGTGGAAGGAGTTCAGTCTCTTTTCCTGCCGGGCGTATGTTGTCCACGTTTCACTCCCATAGAGCAGTGTGCTGATGATGCAGGCGCTGTACACTGCCATCTTCGTCTTGACAGAGAGTTTGGGATTCTCCCACACTCGTGTGGTGAGGCGAGTGAGTGTGAAGGCTGATTTTCCAATCCTCTTGTCGATCTCTGTATCAAGGGAGAGGTTGTTGCTGATCATGGACCCCAGGTACGTGAACTGATTCACGACCTCCAGCTCGTAGTCGTCGATGGTGATGGTTGGTGGTGCTTCCGTGCCTTGCGCCAAGACGTTAGTCTTCTTCAGGCTGATGGTAAGCCCGAAGTCCTTGCATGCCTGGGAGAAGCGGTCCATCAGGGTCTGAAGCTCCTGCTGTGTGTGGGTTGTGACTGCAGCGTCGTCTGCGAACAGCATGTCTCTGATTAGAGCCTCGCGTACTTTGGTTCTGGCTTTCAGGTGGGCGAGGTTGAAAAGCCTGCCGTCAGAACTTGTGTGCAGGTAGATTCCCTCTGTTGCTGTGCTGAAGGCATGCCTCAGGAGCATAGCAAAGAAAATCCCAAAGAGGGTTGGCGCAAGTGCACAGCCCTTTTTCACTCCGCTGCATATGTTGAATGGCTCTGAGACGTTGCTGTCGTGCTGCACTATCCCCTGCATGTTGGTGTGAAACGATTCGATGAGGCTTTGCAATTTTGGTGGGCATCCTATCTTTGGCAGGATCTTGAGGGTCTTTCACTGACGCTGCCGCATCACTGAAAATGTCAACTATGTCGTTCTCAGTGTCAAGTCAAATCCCTCGTATATTATCAGTTATTTACTGTGAATGTACTTGGCAATAAATCTTTTCTGAGTTCTGAGTTCTGAAAAGGCCCTCTCTGCTGACCAGATCGAACGCTTTGGTGAGGTCGATGAAGGCGACGTACAGTGGCATGTTCTGTTCTCTGCATTTCTCCTGGAGTTGGCGGATGGAGAATATCATGTCTACCGTCGATCGCTCAGCGCGGAAGCCACACTAAGACTCGGGGTAGACACGTTCAGCAAGCTTCTGTAGACGAACGAGAACAACTCGTGCGTAGACTGTAGTTGTTGCAGTCGCTTCTCTCCCCTTTGTTTTTGTAGAGGGTGATGATCTTGGAGTCCCTCATGTCCTGTGGTACAGCACCTTCTTTCCAACACTGGCAGAGGATGTCAAGCAATGGCAGCAGTAGGGTGGTCTTGCAGTGCTTGATCAGGTCGGGGGGTATGCCGTCGTTGTCGGGTGCCTTGCCAGTGGCCAAGCTATCAATGGCCTTGCTGAGTTCGTCGATGGTTGGCTCGGCGTCAAGTTCGTCCATGGATGGCAGGCAGTCGATGGCATCAAGGGCTGACGGTGTCACAGTGTTCTGTCTGGAGTAGAGGTCGGAGTAGTGTTCCACCCATCTCTCCATCTGCTTGTTCTTTTCTGTGATCATCTCCCCAGTGGAGGATTTGAGGGGGGCCGTCTTGCTCTGAGCCGGACCAAGTGCTTTCTTGATGCCATCGTACATACCACGGATGTTCCCTGTTATGGCAGCAGTTTGAATGTCTTGGCTGAGCTGAGTCCAGTACTCGTTGGCACAGCGCCGAGCAGTCTGCTGAACTTTGCTTCTCGCAGCCCTGAGAATCTGGAGATTCTTCTCGTTTGGGTACTTCTTATACTCAGCAAGTGCTGAGTACAAGAGTGGCCAGACGGAAGCCACTCCTTAGTAAAAGGCACAGAGTAGCCCACCTGGAGTTACCAAAAGGCACCTGAAAGACTCTCAGACCATGAGAAACAAAATACTCTGGTCTGATGAGACAAAAATTGAACTCTTTGGCATGAATGCCAGGTGTCCTGTTTGGAGGAAACCAGGCACCGCTCATCACCAGACCAATACCATCCCTACAGTGAAGCATGATGATGCAGCATCATGCTGTGGTGATGTTTTTCAGTGGCAGGAACTGGGAGACTAGTCAGGATAGATGGAAAGATGAATGCAGTAAGAATCCTGGATGAAAACCTGCTCCGGAACGCTCTTGACCTCAGACTAGGGCAACGGTTTATCTTTCAGCAGGACAACGACCCTAAGCGCACAGCCAAGATATCAAAGGAGTGGCTTCAGGACAACTCTGTGAATGTCCTTGAGAGGCCCAGCCAGAGCCCAGACTTGAATCCAGTTGAACATTTCTGGAGAAATCTGAAAATGGCTGTGCACCAACACTTCCCATCCAACCTGATGGAGCTTGAGAGGTGCTGCAAAGAGGAATGGGCAAAACTGCCCAAAGATAGGTGTGCCAAGCTTGTGGCATCATGTTCAAAAAGACTTGAGGCTGTAATTGCTGTGAAAAGTGCATCAACAAAGTATTGAGCAAAGGCTGTGAATACTTATGCACATGTGATTTCTTAGTTTTTTATTTTTAATAAATTTGCAAAAATCTGAAAAAAACAAAAAAACAAAACAAAAAAACACTTTTTTTCACATTGTCATTATGGGGTATTTGTAGTATGGTGTGTGTGTGTGGCCCGTGAGGCCTGGTGTACCCACCCTGGGTGTGACGTCAGGCAGGCACGGCCAATGTGTATAGTTCTGTGTTCCTCCTAATAAAGTTCAGTTCACTGCATGACACAAGAGAGACTCCGACTATTATTTCCATACATAACATTTTGGCAAAGAGAGAAAACTATGGAGGTGTGTGGGCTACCTTCACCTCTGCCACCTTTTCTGGAGTGTCCCGGAAAGCCAACGATCCTGTGGCTGGATTGGATAGCGATGCTTGGGGGTTACATCACTAGGGTGGCCCTGGGTAGACTCGACAGAGTTTGAGGACGGGCGCTGCTGGTCCGTCATCTCGGCGCAGAGGGTCGGAGAATTCTCGGCATGTTGGGAAAGACGAAGCGTTATGCGGATGCTGTCGGGAGGCTGATTGGAGATTTTGCTGAATGTCCAAGAGACAAGAAGCTGGAGCTGTGGGTAGCAAGACTGATGGAGCCAAGAGGAGCTAAGCTAGTTAGCTCGGAGGAGCTAAAAGCTCAGTCAGTAGCAACAGGACAGTTAGCCACGGTGCTAGGTGTGCGGCAAAACCGAGCTACAAGCTACCGGCTGGGTATCCAGGAGGGACCAGAGCCCCTGGTTATCAATGACGGCGAGCCATAGCGCTGGTGATGTTGACGGCACGGTGAGCAGCGACAGCAGAGAGGGAAAGCAGCGACCGGAGTCTTCCCGGCAGCTGGAGTCCAGGGCAGCAGGAGAGCAGGAGCAAGCAGGCTGTGAGCCCCGGGAAGCAGCAGCAACGGCTGGGTGCGGAGGCAGCACAGCGGAGTGCCTCGGACGACAAAGAGGAGGTGCTGGGTGCCACGGAGGTCGGGCAGGACCTCAGTGCCAGAGCTCAAAGCACCCTGGATGATGGTGCTGGGAATTATGGCGAGATGCCCCAGCCAACGAGCGGCGCCGACAAGCGAGCGTTAGTTTTTCCCCGGAGTTCGGCCACAGGGGGCTGGAGTGTTGGGGTTACAGTGGCGGCAGTTGCAGCGGTGTTGAAGGCTGTTGGGAGCGGACCGACAGGCTTGGAGGGACGGCGTGCTGGGCAGCAACACTGTGGGCCCAGAGAAGAGAAGCAGTCGGCGGTGAGAAGAGACGTTCTCACAGGGGAGGTCAGCTTCGACCCCGGTGGTAGGCGGCTGTCAGGGGCACACATGCGGTGGGGCTGCCCTGGGCCCCCGAGCCGGTTTTACCCTTGGCTGCCCGTGGACATTGGTGTAACATGAACACTGTTATGTAAATATGTTATGTGGTTGCATAAGTGTGTGTTGTAATATGGGATTGTTTTGTATAGAGACACTGTCCAATTTTTGTTGTTTTTTTGAGTGAATGTGTTAGGCCATTCTAGTTCACTGTTTCCCTGCTATTTCCCTTAGTGCATGATTCAGGTCCTAAACTGGGGTGGGTCTGAATTGTGTGTATGTGTTTTGAACTTTTGTAAGGGGGAGGGGAATGTTGTGTGGTGTGTGGGAGTGGCCCATGAGGCTTGCCGTACCCACCCTGGGTGTGACGTCAGGCGGGCACGGCCAGTGTGTATAGTTCTGTGCTCCTCCTAATAAAGCTCAGTTCGCTGCATGGCACAAGAGAGAATCCGAGTATTATTTCCATACATAACAGTACTGTGTGTTGAATTTTGAGGAAAAAATGAGTTTAATCCATTTTGGAATAAGACTGCAACATAACAAAATGAGGAGAAAGTGAAGTGCTGTGAATACGTTCTAGATGCACTGTATCTTCCCTGACACAGCAGTAGAGGAGTAGACCTCAGAAAATAATGGGCATTCCTTAAATATATTTCTTAATATATATAATATATAAGTGGGCAGCACAGTGGTGCAATGGTTAGCACTGTTGCCTTACAGCTAGGAGGTTCCTGGTTCGAATCTCCAGGCTGGCAGGGGTTGGAACCTTTCTGTGTGGAGTTTGCATGTTCTCCCTGTGCTGCGTGGGTTTACTCCGGGGGCTCCAGTTTCCTCCCACAATCCAAAGACATGCATGTTAGGTTAACTGGCTGTTCTAAATTGTCCCTAGATATCCGTTTCCTATAGGCCCTTAGAATAGAGGGTTAGTACCAGTGAAAGTGCTTTGAGTGGTCTTTGTGACTAGAAAAGTGCTATATAAGTGCAGGTTAGTTAGTAATGCAATTATTAAATACAGTAGATACCGAGTGGACTGGATCCAGCACCCGTCAAAAATAAACTCGTTTGTGGGGAAACTTGAATAACGAAACCGAATTGCCTTTAATTTCAGTTTATTTCAAGTAACCATTCCACTGTCTGCTCTCATTCCTGAGCAGCGAACAAAGAGGGTGAACACACCAAAGTTCTCCCTTTTAAACATTCTCACATCAAACCATTTCCCTCGCGGGGGAAATCACACATCTATATCAAAATCTCTTTATTCACATTCATTAACCTTTTATTTACATAACTCCCCCTTCTCTCCTCTCGAGCCTCAGCGGTCAGGAAGTCTTCTGTCCCCTGTCCTCCGCAGGGGGTCCAGGCTCTGTGGCTCCGCACCGCAGGGGGCTGGCTCTCCTTCATCGTGAGGTTAAATCACATATGCAGTGTCCAACATATACATGTCTCACAACACAGCCATATAACCCCCCCCAAACGATGAAGAACAGACTAATTCCTAAAATTTAATAGCACCTTACTCACTACTGAATAATCAACACCAACATTCAGTCTGTGCGCCGCTTGGGCTTCAGCCGTCTGCCGAATCTGCTGTGCGTTGGCCCCGCCTTGCCTGCGGCGCTTTTCTGCTTCGGCTCTGTTGACTGAGGAAGAGAGTGATTAATTGCCCTTTGCAGGGGCCTGCCTCGTCGAGGCGCCACTGCGACCGGTACAGACACGTCCTTCATGACAAAAGCAGGTTTCAGTCTGTCAATGCTGACTGTCTCTTTTCTGTCTCCAAAATCTAGCACAAATTGCTTATCACCTGCCTCCAGCACTCGAAATGGCCCTTCGTAAGGTGGTTTGAGCGTTGCTTTTAGGGCTTCGCGCCTGACAAAAACGAAGTCGGCATTTTTCAAAGCCTTGGGGACGAAAACTCGTGGAAAAGCGTGATGAACCGGACCCGGGAGCGTGTCTGCTCCCGTGCCGACTAACGGTCCCAGAGCAGAGAGAGGTGGGGGCTCTGGGGGCTCTGGTAAAAACTCGCCCGGCAGCCTCAGAGTTTGTGCGAATACCAGCTCCGCTGGGGAGGCGTCTAAGTCCTCTTTAGGCGCAGAACGCAACCCTAATAAAACCCATGGCAGTTTATTTACCCAATCTGCATCCGTGAGCGACGCTCTGAGTGCTGCCTTCAAAGACCTATGAAAACGCTCGCATAAACCATTGGCCTGAGGGTGGTAAGCCGTAGTGCGGTGAATTTTGGCTCCTAAGCCGTTGGCCATCGCTGACCACAGCTCAGAGATGAATTGCGGTCCTCTATCGGACGTAATGTCCGACGGAACCCCGAAGCGCGCCACCCAAGCCGTTAAAAAAACGCGAGCCACCTCCGCGGCCGTGGTCGTCGCAAGTGGGACCACTTCCGGCCAACGTGTGGTGCGGTCCACCATTGTCAAAAGATACGTGAACCCCTGTGATGCCGGTAGGGGGCCCACGAGGTCGACGTGCACATGATCGAACCTTCTGGCCGGAATGCGGAACGGTTCTAATGGGGCTCTTGTGTGCCTGTGAATTTTGGCCCGTTGACAGGAAATGCAGGTTTTTGCCCATCCCTTCACGTGCTTGCGCAGGCACGGCCAAACAAACTTTTCCGCCACTAGTTTCACCGACGCGCGCACCCCCGGGTGCGCCAGTGAGTGGACCAAGTCAAAAACACGGCGGCGCCACGTGGCCGGAACCACCGGACGCGGGCGCCCCGTCGACATGTCGCAGATCGGGGGGGCATACCGGTTTGTAAGCACTTGCTCTCCAGCCTCAACCCTGTTGGTCCAGACTGGAGCGCGCGCACGTCTGCGTCCGCCCCCTGGTCCGCTGCCATGGCTGCGTAATCTATACCCACGTGCACCAGGGCTGCGCACGCCACCGTGCCGCTCTCCTGCGGCGCGGTCACGGTGGCCCGTTCTGCCTCTGCGCGTGTTGGGGTCGTGAACGCGCGCGAGAGACAATCCGCTACTACATTGAATTTGCCCGCGACGTGCCTAATGTCAGTGGTAAATTCCGAGATTGCGGCCAGCTGCCTCTGCTGCCTGCCGGACCACGGATCTGAAATTTTGGCCATGGCGTATGTGAGCGGCTTGTGGTCCACATAAGCGGTGAAGCACCGTCCTTCCAGCCAGAACTGGAAATGACGAATAGCCAAATGCAGCACCAACAGTTCTCTGTCGAACGCGCTGTATTTTCGTTCAGCCGCGCTTAAAGATTTGCTAAAGAAAGCCAAAGGCTGCCAAACTCCGGCTACCTGTTGCTCAATAACGGCCCCTATGGCTAAATCTGAAGCGTCTGTCGTCAGCGCGATACGTGCTGCAGGGTCTGGGTGGGCCAGGAGCGCAGCGTCAGCCAAGGCTTTTTTAACCTCTGTGAACGCGTGCTCCCGCTCCGGGGACCATTCGACCGCTTGGGTCGGTTTTTGTTTTTTGAGCGCGGCATATAACGGTTGCATGATTTGAGCTGCGTGGGGCAGGAATCGGTTATAAAAATTCACCATCCCCAAGAATTCCTGTAGTGATTTGACCGTTTGTGGACGGGGAAAATCCGCTACCGCCCGTACTTTCTCTGGTAACGGAACCGCTCCCTCCGGGGAGACGCGGTGACCCAAAAAATCGATCCGCTCGACGCCGAACTGGCACTTGGCTGGGTTAACTATTAAGCCGTGCTCTCCCAGCCTCCTAAAAACTGCTGTGAGGTGCGTTTCGTGTTCGTCCTCTGAAGTACTCGCGACCAAAATGTCGTCGAGGTACACAAACACGAAAGGGAGATCGCGTAACACGGCATCCATCATCCGCTGAAATGTTTGCGCCGCCCCTTTGAGACCAAACGGCATGCGTAAAAATTCGAAAAGTCCGAACGGGGTTATTACCGCTGTTTTAGGAATGTCCTCCGGTTGGACTGGGACTTGGTGATAGCCGCGAACTAGATCAATCTTTGAAAAAATGCGCGCCCCCGCCAGGTGCACCGAAAAATCCTGAATGTGCGGGATGGGATAACGATCGTGCGCCGTAGCGTTGTTTAGCCTGCGGTAATCCCCGCACGGTCTCCAGGAGCCATCGGCTTTCGGTACCATGTGCAGCGGCGAAGCCCACGGGCTCTTCGACCTACGAACGATGCCCAGCCTCTCCAGGCTGGCGAACTCCTTGCGCGCAATGGCGAGCTTAACTGCATCCAAGCGCCGAGCTTTTGCAAACACGGGAGGACCAGACGTGGGGATAAAGTGTTTCACCCCGTGCTTCGCGACCGTCGCTGAAAAAGTGGGCACAGTGAGCGCTGGAAATTGGGTGAGGAGTGTGTGAAACTTACCACCTGCTGTAGCGACGTGGGTCTGTACTGGTGGCGGGGACACTCGAGCTGAACAGGGGAGAGAGTAAAAAGAGAGTGCATTTACCAGCCGTCTATTAGCAAGATCAACTAACAGATTGTGTGAACACAAAAAATCCGCGCCCAACATGTTGAAACTCACCGCCGCTATTACAAAAGTCCATTCATATGTGCGGCCATGTAAGCACAAAGGCAAGGTCCTTCTCCCGTAGGTGTTGATGTTCGAGCCATTTGCCGCTGTAGCTCCGCTACCGTGGGGTCCAGCCACCCGGTCCGCGTATGTTGGGGTGATGAAGCTCACTTGTGCTCCGGTGTCGATGAGGAACTCTCGTCCGGAGCGCGCATCCGTGATGTAGAGCAGCTTGCTGCGTTCTCCGAGGGTCGAAGCTGCTAGCGACCCCCGGTCTTGCCGTTTCCCGAACTCCTGAAGATGCAGGGCGGCACACACCTGCGTGCCTTCTCTGCGAACCTCCGATGGTAAAAGCAGAGATCTTCTCCTCCGCTGTGTCGTGTCCGCGCCTCTGCCGCCGGGCTATTGGCTCCACCTCGTCGCGGCCGTGCTGCCGCCGTCGTCGGCCAGTCTGGTTCTGCCGCCTCTGGCTCCCCGCTGTCTCGGGTCGCCGCTGTGGTTGCTTGCCCGCCGCAGGCGTCCAGGATCCCATCTGCCTCCTGGGCCAGCTCCCGGAACTCCTCCAGGGTGTGACACTTTTTGCCGGCCAGCGTGCTTCTTGCATGCGCCGGGAGGTTGGAGAGGAAGATGAACTGAAAAATGAAATCATCGTTGTCCAACCCTCTCAGCTGTATCATCTCCTCCATCAGGGCGCTCGGCCTGTGTCCACCTTGGTCTAGCAAAGACAGGATCCTCCTCGCCCTCACTTCAGCCGAGGGGGTGAAAAACTTGATGAGGGTGGATTTCAGCTTGCCGTACCTGTCGGTCGCGGGTGGCTGCTCCACCAAGCTTTGCACGCACCGAGCTGTGCTGTTGTCCAGTTTAGCGATGACATGGTGGAACTTAGTGTCATCCACCGTTACTCCTGCGAGCGCGAACTGCGACTCTGCTTGCAGAAACCACGACCGTGGGTTATCCTGCCAGAAATCAGGCAGCTTAACGGCCACTGCGCTCGCCAGCTCTGAGCGCTGTGAGTCCGGGACCCTGAGAATTTCTTCGTTCATTCTCAACGTCGTCAGTCACCAATGTGGGGAAACTTGAATAACGAAACCGAATTGCCTTTAATTTCAGTTTATTTCAAGTAACCATTCCACTGTCTGCTCTCATTCCTGAGCAGCGAACAAAGAGGGTGAACACACCAAAGTTCTCCCTTTTAAACATTCTCACATCAAACCATTTCCCTCGCGGGGGAAATCACACATCTATATCAAAATCTCTTTATTCACATTCATTAACCTTTTATTTACATAACTCCCCCTTCTCTCCTCTCGAGCCTCAGCGGTCAGGAAGTCTTCTGTCCCCTGTCCTCCGCAGGGGGTCCAGGCTCTGTGGCTCTGCACCGCAGGGGGCTGGCTCTCCTTCATCGTGAGGTTAAATCACATATGCAGTGTCCAACATATACATGTCTCACAACACAGCCATATCGTTGAACATTTTTAGCAATCAGAATCCAGCTCGCCGGATTCATTCGGCAATGATCCAGATGAGTAGAATATTCACTAGAATGGGAACTATTTGCTGTGGAGATCAGATCACAGCTGTAATGGCCTTATCTAGAGCCAGTGGAAATTTGGGGTAAGGTTGGCCAATAATACCCAGAAGACTTAAAATGACTTACTGGAGAGAAAAACAATATAAAGGCTCTGTGTGTGTGTGTGTGTGTGTGTGTGTGTGTGTGTGTGTGTGTGTGTGTGTGTGTGTGTGTGTGTGTGTGTGTGTTTAAGAGAAGTGAGTATTTTGGTATATTTTTTTATAATCATGTGACCAATAGATGCATTTCAGAAGGTTAAAACCTAAAAAAACAGTTTTTCAGTCAATGACCCCTTCAAATTTTTGTAATTTTTAAAAAATCTACATTTTCTCCACAAATGCACAGTAATGGATGTTGTACTGTATATATTTAGCCTAAAATAAGTTTTGTTTTGTTTGGGTTTTTTTTCCAAATATAGAGCACTGGTTACAGCAGAGTCACATTAAATAAAACACAAGATTATTGTATGGAGCTTTGACAGCATCCCTTAAGTTTGCATAGATGACACAAAATCCTGGGACACAATTAGACCAAATTACACTAAATTATACTCAAAGCTTCATCAGTTTTATTTCTGTGCCAGCCTTTATCAGAGAATCTGAAATGAAATCTAATAATGTTTAATTTTTCATGCAACAGACCTTGAAAACAGGCCCTGTTAAACCAAAAGAAGCTTATCTTCTAATCCACTGACAACAGTACATAGTAATAATAATAGTTTATTCTCTGTGTATAATATACATTGGCTGGTGCCCAAAAACTATGCTAACACTTTTTGTAGTGCGATTCTTAAATCCCTCCTTGTTCTATTAAAGGGGAATTGCTAGCCATCCCCAGGGGCGTAGGACTTGGGGGGGGGGGGGGCTCCTTACCCAGGGGGCCCTCAAAAAGCCTGGAATGAAAACATTTTTCTGTTTTGCGTTCTTTTAATTTCTAATTAATTAATGTCATGGTAAAATTCACCCTGGCTGAATGAAGTGTTTGAGAGACTGATTTTTGCATTAACAGTAATAATGGATGTTGTCTGAGGCCCCATCACCCTTTTATAAAGGTGCAAAATAGTTAAGTCCGCACACCTGCACTGGTTAATTCAACTGCAGGACCAGTCTCACAGCAACCTGCAGCAGTCTGCTTCCTCAGCCAGGTTAGTGCATCATTACCCTAAACCTCACCTTTTATATTTATTTATTTATTTATTGCTTTGTGGAAGTACAGGCAGCAGTAGGTGACTTGTTATTTTTGAAGAGATTCAAGATTCAGAGATTTTATTTGTCAAAACTACTATACATACAGGACATACAGGAGAATTGAAATGGCGTTTCTGTCTCTCTTCAGTGGTGTGCACCATATGAAGAAAAAGGAGGAATAAGGCTGGAAAAACAACAACAGCAGTCTATGTACAGTAATGCTACCTGTAGTGCAAATGGCGACAAAGGATAGACCCAGACCTCCCACAGTGCAAATAAAGATAAGCGATAAACAATGATGAAACCCAGCAATCCTATATACAGAAAAGTAGAACTGTAATACCTACTGTATAGTTGCAAGTTCAGTGCGGTAGTGTAGGTGCAGACAGTGACAGATAGGACTGCATATGATCAATATTGCAAAGACAGGCAGCTGCAGATATGTCATTTGGGCAAATGGTTGCAGTAAAGTGCAGAGACATACTCTAGTGTAGTTAGTTATTGGTCATATGGTGTTGTATTTGGAGCTCCTATTTGTGTGGCACTGGGTGGTGGCTCCATGTTCCAGTTCCGCCAACCCCGTACGTATAAGAAGGGCTGCAGGTGGGAAGGGCGCTTTCTTCCGCCTTTACCTCTGCAGCAGGTGTATGTGTGGTCAGGTGCACTGCACCCAGTAATATAATAAATGTGTGTTAATCTCCACTACTGCTCTCCTCCTTGACTCCAGTTTCATACATAACATTTGGCGACGAGAAGAAAAGCAATGGAAGCGTGTGGAGCACCAATTCGGCCTTTCTTGGAGCTCCCAGGTGAGCTGTCACCTGTGGCCTCAGTGGTACAAAGCTTTTAAAACCTATATGGTGGCGCTGGACCTGGGAAGGATGGAGAAGCTGAGGGTGCGTGTGTTGCTTGTGCACATCCTAGGAATGGAGGTCCAGAGGATTTTGGGCACGCTTGGTGATGCGGACAATTGTGAAGAAGTGGTCGAGCTGATGGCGCACCATTTCAGGGCACTGGACAACGTAATCGTCGCCACCAATAGGTTGAAGAACCCATTCAGCGCTTTGTATCAGACTTGAGGCAACTAGCTGCTGAGTGTTGGTTCAGACTGTTGGAGGAAGAAATGGTTCGTGACCATTTGGCAGAGCACACCAGCTGTGCTGTGGTCCGGTCTGGGCTGCTCACATTTCCGGGTTGGTTGGCGCTGGCCAGGGCAGTTGAGTTGGCCCTCCAACTGGAGGCAGTGGATGAGCTAACTCAGGAGCTAAGTGAGCGTCTGTCACCACGAGAGTTGGGATCCTCCATGGCCACACAGGTAGTGGACCCGGACAGCGATGGGAGTGTCGAGGATGATGCTGATAGTGCCAATGCTGTATGGATGAGGTCTGCCCCGGGGAAGCCCAGGTGTATGGGCTGCAGGTCCATGAAACAACGCTACAAGGCCAGAGAGTGTGTGGCAAGAGGAAAGCGCTGTGGCAATTGTGGCCGTCCACATCATTTTGCGAGGATGTGCCAGTCAGGGGAACAAGAGAGCCTGTGCAAGAGCTTGATTCCTCCTGCCCTGACGGTGATTCATACGGTGTCCCTGAGTACCAGTGGGTGCACACATTGCAAGGTAGAGCTGGACAAGGTACTAGTACCGATGCTAATTGACACAGGGACACAGAGTTCACTGCTGAACTGGGCTACGGTTAGAGAATGTTTTCCCCGCTAAAGAATTGGAGGTGACTCAGTGCCGCTTTGCAGCTATGGAGGAGGACAGTTGGCCACAATGGATACTGTCAGGCTGACGGCTCGGTACAAGTCAGCAGAGATGGCTGATGTGGAGTTTGTTGTGACGGCCCATGGCACGAACATCATGGACTGCAACTTATTCTATGGCCTTGGATTTTCCATCAGGAGCAGCGCTGGGGAAGAGTGGTCGGGCTGCGGACTGTGGGACCGACTGGTTCCGAGAGTCCAGGACGATGGTGTGTGGGATGAACAATTGCTGGGTACTCCGGAAAGTGGACAGGCCTTGTTGCGCTCAGGGTCGCCACAGGAGAGCCCCGGTGCCAGTGTCCGAGTCGCCCTGGACGAGGTTACCAGGTGGCACGAAGGAGAGCCTATGGCGGTGAGCGGTGCCCAAAAGATGGTCACAGATGTTCCTAGAGCACAGCCGTGGTGGGCCGGTGAACACGGGGCCACATCGGCAGGGTCCGCATCGGACTTACAAGCAGTCGGGGCAGGACCGGGTGGCACTGGGGGAGCGAGTGCCAGGCGGAGACACTACAGGCTGTACAGGGCCCCACTTGGAGTCACGGACTGGGTTTGGACTTGGGCAGAGGTGAGGTCCAGGTGGGTGAGAGAAAAGTGGAAGATGGATCAGTACCAGGGCCGGCTGCAGGTGACGGGTGAGCAGCATGATGGTTATCTTCTGCTGTCAGATGGTTCATGGCACTATCCTAATGAGTTACGGCATGCCCTGAAGAAGGCATTTGGGCATGATCCCAGACGATGGGAGCGTCCGAAGATGTGGAGGAGAAGGTGCACCGGGATTTAGGCAACCAGCTGTGGCCTGGAAAGCGAGCTACCTCCAGGGGCGGACTGACTGGTGAAGGGTCTGGGGGGGGGCACGGCTCATCCTCACCGAGCCATGGATGTGTATGTGTTGATAGTTGTTAACATCTATTTATAGTTCTGGGGTTATTTTGGTGTTATGTTTAAGTAGGAGACAGGGCAGTATTTTTTTTTTTTTTTTTTAGCAGGACTTTTATATATATCATAGGTGGCAGAATAACCAGCCTCGTCGTGTGAGGGGTAGGGCGGCAGTCTACCCATTCCACGTAATTTTAGTTATTTTGTGTGAATGCCATAGGCTCCTTTTGCGATTTTTAGTTCAGTTATGTTTAGTGGATGATTCGGGTTCCAAATTGGGGTGGGCTGATTGTATGTGTGTGTTTTGGACCTTTTCTGCAGGGGGAGGGGGAGGGGAATGTAGTGTAGTTATTTATTGTTCATATGGTGTTGTATTTGGTTATACATATACATATACTGTATATGTTCCGGTTCCGCCAACCCTGTGCGTATAAGAAGGGCTACAGGTAGGAGGGGCACTCTCTTCCGCCTTTACCTCTGCAGCAGGTGTATGTGTGGACAGGTGCACTGTGCCCAGTAATATTATAAACGTGTGTTCAGCTCCACTACTGCTCTCCTCCTCGACTCCAGTTTCATACATAACACATACAGCAGCAAATGTATTACTGTTGGTGTACCAGTCTTACTGAGGTAGTTATTGTGCGGGTGAGTGCGTTGCAGTCTGGGGGGGAAAGGAGGGGGGGTAGACAGAGTTTAGGGTCCTGATGACCTGATGAACAAAGTTGTTTAGCAGTCTTGTGGAGCAGGCCCAGAGACTCCGGCACCTTTTCCCCGAGGGCAGGGGGCTGAAGAGGGAGTGTGAGGGGTGGGTGGTGTCGCCTGCAATGTTGATGGCTCTGCGGATGAGGTGAGTGAGGTAGATGTCCGGGGGGGAGGGGCAGAGGGACAACGATGATTCTGCTGGCTGCTTTCACTGTGTGTTGTAGTGTCTTCTGGCAGGAGGCGGTGCAGCTTCCATACCACACTGTGATGTAGCTGGTGAGGATGCTCTCAACAGTGCCCCGGTAGAATGAGCACATGATGGGGGGTGGGACTCGAGCTCTCCTCAGTTTGCAGAGGAAATGGAGGTGAGTTTGAGCCTTCTTGGCCAGTGATGTGGTGTTGTTGGACCAGGAGAGGTCCTCGGAGATGTGCACCCCCAGGACCTTGGTGCTGCTCACCCTCTCCACAGCTGCACCATTGATGATCAGATCAGGTGCTGTGTGTGTCCCGTCCTGAAGTCGACCACAATCTCCTTGGTTTTTCCCATGTTCAGGAAGAGGTTATTGTCTTTACACCACTGGACCAGTTGGCTCAGCTCATTTCTGTAGCTGACCTCCTCGTTGTTGGTGATGAAGCCCTCCACCGTCGTGTCATCTGAAAACTTGATGATGTGGTTGGTGTTGTAGGCTGGTACACAGTCATGGGTCAGCAGGGTGAAGAGCAGCGGGCTGAGCACGCACCCTTGTAGGGCCCCTGTGCTCAGTGTGATGGTCTGGGCGGTGTTGCTGCCAATCCACACAGTCCAGCACCCAGTTACAGAGAGAGGTTTTGAGTCACAAGTATCTGAGTTTTTGTATTAGGTGCTGGGGGACAATTGTGTTGAATACTGAACTGAAATCCAAGAACAGCATTCGCATGTAGGAGTTGTTTGAGTCCAGGTGGGTGAGGGCTGGATGTAGAGCAGCAGCGATGGCATCTTCTGTGGATCTGTTTGACCCGTATGCAAACTGAGATGGGTCATGGGAGGGAGGGAAGATGGACTGCATGACCAGCCGCTTGAAGCACCTCATTATGATGGAGGTCAATACTACGGGTCGGTAATCGTTGTAGCTGGATAGGGCGGGCTTCTTTGGGACTGGTATTATGGAGGCAGTTTTGAAACATAAGGGAACAACAGCTTGAGTCAGGGAGATGTTGAAGATGTCGGCCAGGACATTCTTGAGCTCCTCTGCACAGTCCTTCAGGACGGGACCCAGTATGTTGTCTTGTCCAGCTGGCTTGTGTGGGATGATCCTGCAGAGGGTCCTTCTCACACTAGCCAGATCCACAATTATGGCCTGCTCGTCTGGAGGAGGAGTGATCTTCTGTGCTGATGTGCTGTTTTGTGCTTCAAAGTGGCCAAAGAAGTCATTTAGGTTGTTGAGCAGTGTGATGTCACTCGCACAGGTCTGAGGTGGAGGTTTGTAGTTGGTGAGGGTCTGTCTGCCACACCAGAGGGAACGTGCTTCTCTGGTGTTGCTGAAGTGGCTGGATATTTTCTTGCTGCACTGCCATCTTGTCTTCTTGATGCCATGGGACAGTTTGGCCCTAGCTGTGGCTCACATATTTTGACTACATATGCATAGCACAGTGAGTGAGATGCTTAGGACTGCATGTGTATTTTGTGACCTCACGTCTTTGAAGGAACAATACGTCTGGACCTCCTGGGGATAACAGAAGGAGGTGGAGGTGCCTTTGGCGAGGACTCTGAGAGGACTTCCTGACCTCCTGGGGTCAGATGGAGGTTGAAGGGACTTGGGGGGAGAATTATTGTTGATGGGGGGTTTGATGACAATGTGATTCTGTTCTTTGATGTCCCAGGTATAAAAGTGGGGGTTTGGGGGAGTTCGGTCTCTTTTTTTTGCTGTTGAGAGCATGCTGGAGATGTGAGATCGTCAATAAACCTGAATTGAGAGATAAATTCAGCCTCTTCATTTTACGCTCTCCACATTGGTGACCTAAGACGTGCAATGACCAGAGACGATTCCCCCGAACCAGACTCGTCAGGGACCGCTCGAGCAAGCGCGGTCTCGGTCAAGCTACCAGAGTTCTGGCAGGACAACCCAGACTCGTGTTTCCTCCTGGCCGAAGCCCAGTTCGCACTCGGGGGAATAACAGCAGATGACACAAAATTCTACCACGTCATCGCCAAGCTCGACAACCGCACAGCTCGACACGTGCAGAGCCTGGTGCAGCAACCGCCCGCTGGCGACAAATACAGCGGGCTGAAAGCTGCCCTCATCCAGTGTTTCACGCCCTCAGCTGAGGAGAGAGCTAGGTGGCTTCTAGCTCTACACGACTTGGGAGGACGCAAGCCGGTCGACCTGATGGAGGACATGCTGCAGCTGAGAGGCACAGACAAAGATGATTTCCTCTTCACGCACATCCTCCTGAGAACCCTTCCATTGCAGACGAGGGTGACCCTGGCAGGCACTCATTTCGTGACCCAGCAGGACTTTCGCGTGCTGGCCCGAGAAGCGCAGCGGATCCTCGACTCCAGTGAGGAGCATGCGGCCACCGCAGCAGCGGCAGACCTCGGCGCGGCGACCGGGAGCAGCGGTGGGCCAGAGGCGGCGAAATCGATCCCACCAACAATGGCAGCAGCGAGGTCCCAACACAGCGGAGGAGACGACTGCTGCTTCTACCATCGGTGTTTCGCAGAGAGGGCGCGCAAGTGTGTACCGCCGTGCCAGTTCAAGAGCTTAGCAGCATCGGCCCTCGGCGAGCGAAACAAGCTGCTCTACCTCATGGATGCGCGCTCTGGGCGGCACTTCCTCGTGGACCTGGGCGCCCAAGTGAGTTTCATCACCCCAACCTACGCTGACCGGCTGGCGGGTCCCCGTGGTGACGGGGCGACAGCGGCGAACGGCTCGAGCATTAAGACCTTTGGCGAAAGGACTCTGCTTCTGTCCTTGCACGGCCGCACTTATGAATGGACTTTTATTATAGCGGCGGTGAGTTTCAACATGTTAGGCGCTGATTTTCTGTGCTCACATGGGTTGTTAGTTGATCTTGCCAATAGGCGCCTAGTTAATGCACTCTCCTTTTATTCCATTCCTTGTGCAGCTCGAGTGTCCCCGCCACCAGCACAGACCAACGTCGCCACAGCAGGCGGTAAGTTTCACACATTCCTCACCCAGTTTCCAGCACTCACAGTTCCCACCTTTTTGACAACAGTTGCGAAACACGGGGTGGAGCACTTTATCACCACAACTGGCCCCCCCGTCTTCGCGAAAGCTCGGTGCTTGGATGCAGCTAAACTGTCCATAGCGCGCGAGGAGTTCGCCAACCTGGAAAGGCTGGGCATCATCCGCCGTTCAAACAGCCCATGGGCCTCCCCACTGCATATGGTTCCTAAAGCTGACGGCTCGTGGAGACCTTGCGGTGATTTCCGCAGGTTAAACAATGCCACAGCGCACGACCGCTACCCAATCCCACACATTCAGGATTTTTCAGTGCATCTGGCGGGGGCGCGCATTTTTTCTAAAATAGACTTGGTCCGCGGTTATCATCAAGTCCCAGTGTGCGCTGAGGATATTCCCAAAACAGTGGTGATAACCCCGTTTGGACTTTTTGAGTTTTTACGCATGCCGTTTGGCCTCAAAGGCGTCGCGCAAACCTTCCAACGCATGATGGATGCCGTGTTACGCGATCTCCCTTTTGTGTTCGTCTGCCTGAACGACATTTTGGTCGCCAGCACATCCGAAGAGGAACACGAAAAACACCAGGTTGGGAGAGCATGGGTTAATAATCAATCCAGCTAAGTGCCAGTTCGGAGTGGCGCAGATCGATTTTTTGGGGCACCACATCTCCCCAGAAGGGGCGGTTCCGCTACCGGACAAGGTGCGCGCAGTGGCAGATTTTCCCCGGCCACAAACGGTCAAAGCATTACAGGAGTTTTTAGGAATGGTGAATTTTTATAACCGTTTCCTCCCCCACGCAGCGCAGCTCATGCAACCACTATATGCCGCGCTTAAAAAGCAAAAACCCTCCAATGCAATCGAATGGTCCCCGGAGCGGGAGCGCGCATTTGCGGAGGTAAAAAAAGCCCTGGCAGACACTGCGTTGTTAGCTCATCCAGACCCAACGGCCCGCATAGCGCACACCACTGATGTGTCAGATTTGTCCATAGGGGCGGTTGTGGAGCAGCACGTTGCCGGGGTTTGGCAGCCACTGGCCTTTTTCAGCAGATCCTTGCGCGAAGCCCAGCGAAAATACAGCGCGTTTGACAGGGAGCTGTTAGCGCTGTACTTAGCCATTCGCCACTTCCAATTCTGGCTGGAAGGTCGGCGTTTCACCGCGTTTGTCGACCACAAACCACTCACTTTTGCGATGGCCAAAATTTCAGAACCTTGGTCGGGCCGGCAGCAGAGGCAGCTGGCCGCAATTTCGGAATTTACTACTGATATTCAACACGTAGCTGGTAAACTCAATGTAGTGGCAGACTGCCTCTCTCGCGCGGTAACAGCACCAGTCCGCGCAGAGGTAGATTATACTACCGCAGCCGCAGAGCAAAATAGCAGCGCGGAAGCGCACGCGGCCCCAGTTCACGTGGGGATAGATTATGCAGCCATGGCAGCGGATCAGGGTAGAGATGCGGACGTGTGCGCGCTCCAGTCTGGACCAACAGGGTTAAGGCTGGAGAGCAGGAGCTTGCAAAACGGTATGCCCCCCCTAATCTGCGATGTCTCTACCGGGCGACCGCGCCTGGTGGTGCCGGCCGCTTGGCGCCACCGCGTTTTTGACTCGGTTCACTCCCTGGCACACCCGGGGGTGCGCGTGTCTGTGAAAATGGTAGCAGAAAAGTTTGTTTGGCCGAGCTTGCGCAAGCACGTGAAAGAGTGGGCAAGAGCCTGCATGGCTTGCCAGCGGGCCAAAATTCACAAGCACACAAAAGCCCCCTTAGAGCCGTTTCACATCCCGGCCAAGAGATTTGATCATATACATGTCGACCTCGTGGGCCCCCTACCATCGTCGCAGGGGTTCACACATCTTTTGACAATGGTGGACCGAACCACGCGTTGGCCGGAAGTGGCCCCACTGGCGTCGACCACAGCTGCAGAGGTGGCCCGCGCATTTTTGACGGCTTGGATAGCGCGTTTCAGGGTTCCGTCGGATATTACGTCCGACAGGGGACCTCAATTTGTGTCTGAGCTTTGGTCAGCGATGGCCCACAGCTTGGGTGCGACAATTCACCGCACTACTGCTTACCACCCCCAGGCTAATGGTTTATGCGAGCGTTTTCATAGATCATTGAAGGCAGCCCTCAGAGCGTCGCTTACAAATGCAAATTGGGTAAACAGACTACCATGGGTTTTATTGGGGTTGCGTTCTGCACCTAAAGAGGACTTAAAGGCCTCCCCAGCGGAGTTGGTTTTTGCGCAGCCTCTCCGGCTGCCAGGCGAGTTTCTGCCAGATCATCCGGCGCCGGGGCGTCCCCCGGCTCAGTGGTCACTGATCGGCACGGGAGCGGACATGCTTCCGGGCCCCGTTCATCACACTTTTCCGCGTGTTTTTGATCCCAAATCTTTAAAAAAATGCCGAATTTGTTTTTGTCAGGCACGAGGCTCTACGCCCAGCCCTGCGCCCACCTTACGATGGCCCATATAGAGTGCTGGAAACAGGTGATAAGCATTTTGTGCTAGATTTGGGGGACAGAAGGGAAACAATTAGTATAGACAGACTAAAGCCTGCTTTTGTGATGAACGACGAGTCTGTACGGGTGGCGAGGGCTCCTCGACATGGCAGACCCCCCAAGAAGCATGTCCTGGGGCCCCCGCAGGGATCAAATAACGGTTCTCATCCTCAGTTAACAGACTCACTGCAAGATGCCGCCGCAGGGGCTGCGAAGCCTGCTTACAGCAAGTTTGGAAGACGTTTGAAGCCCAGACGGTATATGGACTAATGTGTGGTTTTATCATGTTGTGTGGATTATGCTGTATTGTTTCATTCTTCAACGTTTGGGGGGGGGTGTTTATGTGGCTCACATATTTTGACTGCATATGCATAGCACAGTGAGTGAGATGCTTAGGACTGCATGTGTACTTTGTGACCTCACGTCTTTGAAGGAACAATACGTCTGGACCTCCTGGGGATAACAGAAGGAGGTGGAGGTGCCTTTGGCAGGAGTCTGAGAGGACTTCTTGACCTCCTGGGGTCAGATGGAGGACGAAGGGACTTGGGGGGAGAATTATTGTCGATGGGGGGTTTGATGACAATGTGATTCTGTTCTTTGATGTCCCAGGTATAAAAGTGGGGGTTTGGGGGAGTTCGGTCTCTTTTTTTTGCTGTTGAGAGCATGCTGGAGATGTGAGATCGTCAATAAACCTGAATTGAGAGATAAATTCAGCCTCTTCATTTCACGCTCTCCACACTAGCTGTTGTTAGTCCTGTAGCGTCGCCAGCCCTGAAGGCTGCGTCCCGAGCCCTCAGGAGCCTGTGGACCTCTGCTGTCATCCATGACTTTTGGTTAGCACAAACAGTGACGGTTTTGCAGTGAGTGACATCATCAATGCATTTAGCTATGTATGCTACAACAATCTCAGTGTGTTCCTCTAAGTTTGTATGTTCATTCTAAGTTAACAAGGGGGTTGTGGGTGATATTAATAAAGTTACCACTTGGTAGAACTACAAAGGTATAACTGTAGCTTAAGTGCAAATATGCAAGATTAAAAGTGCAAAGGTGCAAAAATATGATAAAATATAGTAATTTACAACTTAAAAAGCCACTAGTTTACAATAAGCAAGTTCACTATAAACAAGTCCCAAATTTATGAGAAAAACATTTGATTTTCGTAAGAAAAAAACAGAGCTTCCAAATGGCAACCTCCCCACACACATTTCTAAGAAAAAGAAAAAAAATCTAAAATTTACAACAGTGAAGTCACAAATTTACAAGAAAAAAAAAGTTTTTCTGAAACATTTTAATTAATATAGCCTAAAAATATTTAAAAAATATAAAATATATCAAAATTTTAAAATTATATATATATATATAGCTGTGTGAAAAAGTGTTTGCCCCCTTCCTGATTTCTCTTTTTTTTTTTTGTGTTTGTCACACTTAAATGTTTCAGATCATCAAGAAAATTTAAGTATTAGACAAAGATAACACAAGTAAACACAAAATGCAGTTTTTAAATGAAGGTGTTTATTATTATGGGAAACAAAAAGTCAAACCTACACGGCCCTGTGTGAAAAAGTGATTTCCCCCTAAACCTAATAACTGGTTGGGCCACCCTTAGCAACAACAACTGCAATCAAGTGTTTGCGATAACTGTCAGTGAGTCTTCTACAGCTCTGTGGAGGAACTTTGGCCAACTCATCTTTGCAGAATTGTTGTAATTCAGCCACATTGGAGGGTTTTCAAGCATGAACAGCCTTTTTAAGGTCATGCCATAGCATCTCAATCGGATTCAGGTCAGGACTTTGACTAGGCCACTCCAAAGTCTTTTGTTTTTCTTAAGCCATTCAGAGGTGGACTTGCTGGTTTGTTTTGGATCATTGTCCTGCTGCAGAACCCAAGTGTGCTTCAGCTTGAGGTCACAAACAGATGGCCGGACATTCTCCTTCAGGATATTTTGGTAGACAACAGAATTCAAGAATCAAGAACTTTATTTGCCATTTATACTCAAACATACAGTTTAAGCACATAGGAATTGTGCAAAGCCATAAGTCAATAAATAGTTAAAAATAGAATACTCAAAAAAACCCCAACACTATCCTAATTTTAAAACACACTCTAAGTACCCAATAAATTACTATGAAAAGAGGCTACTGTAAACTGCAGTGCTTTCCTATTTGGATTGTGCTATTGACTGTTACAGTCCTTTACTCAATATTTGTCATCAGTCTCACCGTGGCAGGGAAAAACTATTATAAAAACGTGCTTTATGGGTAATAATACTGTCTGCTCTACTTTTTCTCAGGGTATATACTGTCTGTTTGTGCCTGAGAAGCATATGGGATGGATGGTGTTTATCTGTAATGACTTTACGTGCTTTTTTCCTGCAACGTTGTGTGTATATAGTGTCCATAGATGGCAGTTCAGTAATGATGATCCTCTCTGCTGTCCTTACCACTCTCTGGAGAGTTTTCCTCTCTACCTGAGTGGTTTTCCTATACCACATAGTAATGCCCATTGTGAGGATGCTCTCCACCAAACCTCTACAGACTAGTGTGAAGGGACAACGACTCACCCCAGCCTTCCTGAGCAGTCTGATAAAATAAAGCCGCTTCTGTGCTTTTTTAACCATGGCAGTAGTATTTACAGTCCAACTCAGGTTAGATGTAACAAAGAGACCAAGAAACTTGTGGCTGTCCACCCTCTCAACATCAGTTCCCCTGATGATGAGCGGCTGCAGAGGGGGGAGCTTTCTTCCTAAAATCTATTGTTATTTCCTTCATTTTTTCCATGTTTAGGATAAGGTTATTCCCCTCACCATAAACCACAGTATTGCTGACCACCGTCCTGTACTCCTTTTCATCTTCACCTTTAATAAGGCCCAAGATGGTCATGTCATCTGAAATTTAATAATGACTGTGTTCTCCAGAGTGGAGACACAGTCATGTGTATACAGAATGAAGAGCTTAGGGCTGAGGCGACATCCCTGTGGTGAACCAGTGCTGACTGTAAGCTCTGAAGAAACTCTTCCTCCCATCCTCACCACCTGTGGTCTGTCCGTGAGGAAATCCAATATCCAGTTACAGGTGGGAGTTGGAACCCCAAGGTCAGTCAGCTTCTCAATCAGCTTACCTGGCCTAATGGTGTTAAAGCAAAACTATAGTCAAGGAAAAGCATCCTGACATATGTTCTGATAGAGTCCAGGTGCTGCAAGATGTGGTGGAGGGCCACGGCCACTGCATTGTCCACTGATCTGTTAGGACGATAGGCAAACTGTAGAGGGTCAATAGTTTCTGGGACCACTGAGCTCATGTGTTGGAAGATCAACTTTTCCAGGCACTTCATAGATACTGATGTAAGCGCTACTGGCCTAAAATCATTTGGACTGGATGCATGAGGTTTCTTTGGAACTGGGATAATAATAGAGGATTTAAATACATATGGGACAACTGCTTGCTTTAAAGACAAATTGAAAATGTCTGTGTACACACCAGCTAATTGTTCTGCACAGGCCTTCAGAACTCTGAGTGAAACTCCATCCGGACCTGCTGCCTTACGGGGATTCACCTGCTTCAGAGCACTCAAGACCTCTGTGTGTGTGTGTGTGTGTGTGTCACCATGAAAGCAGAGTCCATAGAATTGCAAGCATGTTTTATAGGAGTGTCTGTATTAAGGCTGTCAAATATGGCATAAAACCTGTTGAGGCTGTCTGGTAGGGAGGGGTCTCTGACCTCGGTGTCTGTGTTTTTCCTGTAGTTTGTGACAGAGACTTTCAAGATTGTGGGAGTATTATCTTTTAGCAGTCCTGATGGTTTTACGTAATTCATAACAAGCCTGTTTGTACTACTCTTTATCCCCCAACTTGAAAGCCTCGCATCTTTTGCTCATTGTCATGCGCACATCAGCATTAAACCAGGGTTTTTGGTTTGGGAAGACACGGACAGTTCTAGAGGGGATACAGATAGATGTACACCAACTGATGTAGTCACTGACAGTCTCTGTATAGTCAGGTACATTTTCTGTAGCTTCTTCGAAGACATCCATATCTGTGACCTCCAGGCAACTTTGCAGGTTTGCCAGTGCACTGTCAGTCCAGGTGTTGAAGGTTCTAACTACCACTGGGTCAGCCTTCAGCTGTTTGGTGTAAATGGGCTTTAACAAAATTGCCAGGTGGTCAGATTTGCCAAAATGAGGTTTGGGCTCTGCAGTGTATGCATTCTTAATGTTACTGTAGCAATGACCAAGTATATTATTTCCTCTAGTGGGAAAAGTGACAAACTGATGCAGTTTTGGCATTTTTTTCCCCGAGTTTTCCAGGTCCTGAAGCAGCAAAACAGCCCCAGACCATCACACTACCACCACCATATTTTACTGTTAGTATGATGTTCCTTTTCTGAAATGCTGTGTTGTTACTTTTACGTTGGATGTAATGGGATACACACATTCCAAAAAGTTCAATGTTTGTCTCCTCAGTCCACAGAGTATTTTCCCCAAAGTCTTCGGGATCATCGAGATGTTTTCTGGAAAACTGAGATGAGCCTTTATGTTCTTTTTGCTCAGTAGTGGTTTTTGTCTTAGAACTCTGCCATGCAGGCCATTTTTGCCCAGTCTTTTTCTTATGGTGGAGTCATGAGCACTGACCTTAACTAAGGCAAATGAGGCCTGCAGTCTTTGGATGTTGTTGTGTGGTCTTTTGTGACCTCTTGGATGAGTTGTCTCTGCACTGTTGGGGTAATTTTGGTCGGCCGGCCACTCCTGAGAAGGTTCACCACTGTTCCATGTTTTCACCATTTGTGGATAATGGCTCTCACTGTGGTTTGCTGGAGTTCCAAAGCTTTAGAAATGGCTTTATAACCTTTTCTACACTGATAGATCTCAATTACTTTGTTTCTCGTTTGTTCCTGAATTTCTTTGGATCACAGCATAATGTCTAGCGTTTGAGGATCTTTTGGTCTACTTCACTATGTCAGGCAGATCCTATTTAAGTGATTTCTTGATTGAGAACAGGTGTGGCGTTGATCTCCGTCCTTCTTTACGGGAACCACCGGGAGACCTTATTGTTCTTTTTTCTCCCTAATTCATCCTCCCCAGTGGTGCTGGGGTACCCTTGGCTCCGGTAGCATGATCCCATTATCAATTGGGCACAAAATTCCATCTCTTCCTGGAGCCCCTTTTGCTTAGCATCCTGCCTCTGTTCGGACAAGTGTTCGCCATCTCTTCCCATCTCCTCCCCTCCGGTGGAGCCGCCGGATCTCAGCCTCATACCCGAGGTCTATCGTGACCTTGGGGAGGTCTTTAACAAGTCGAAAGCACTTTCTTTGCCTCCTCACCACTCTTATGACTGTGCAATTGACCTCCTCCCAGGTGCCCGGCTGCCGTCAAGCCAGCTCTACAGCCTTTCTGGGCCGGAGAGGGAGGTGATGGAAAGGTACATCAAGGACTCTTTGAACGCCGGCCTCTTCGGCTCCTCTTGGTGCGGGGATCTTCTTTGTCGGGAAGGATGGATCCCTGCGCCCGTGCATTGATTTTTGCAAATTAAGCACATTACAGTTAAGGATAAATACCCTCTGCCTCTGATCAAATCCGCATTTGAGCTCCTTCATGGGTGTTTACCCGAACTGGATTTGTGCAACGTATACCATCCAGGTCCATATTTGCTAGGGGGACAAGTGGAAGATGGCTTTTAAAACACACCTGAGGCAATATGAATATCTCGTGATGCCTTTTGGGGTCACCAATGCCCCGGCCATCTTCCAGTGCATGATCAACGACGTCCTCCGCGACATGGTTAACCAATTTGTTTTTGTTTACCAAGATAATATTCTGATCTTTTCCCACACGCTAGAGGAGCAAGCACTCCACATCTGGGCCGTGTTACAGCGGCTCCTGGAAAACCAACTCTTTGTGAAGGCCGAAAAGTGTGAGTTTTCCACTCGCTCCACTTTCTTCCTGGGGTTTATTGTTGCTGAGGGGGAACTGAGGGGTGACCCGGCCAAGGTGAAGGTTGTGCTTGATTGGTCAATGCCCCAGTTCCACAAGGAGCTTCAACGCTTTTTGGGTTTTGTGAATTTTTTGGCCGATTCATTAGGAATTACAATGGGGTGGCACAGCCTCTTACTCAGCTGACCTTGATCAAGGTGGCTTTTGCCTGGTCTGAGGCAGCCGAGCGGGCCTTCTCCAAATTGAAGGATCTGTTTTCCAACACACCCATCTTGGCCCAGGTCGACCCTCAACTGTAGTTCATTGTAGGGGTGGACGCTTCTGATTTGGAGGTGGGCACTGTCCTCTCGCAGCGCTTGACCTCCGATCAGAAGTTCCACCCATGCTCGTATTTCTCTCGGCGGCTCACACCAGCTGAGAGGAACTACAGCATAGGGGACCGAGAGCTTTTCGCCATTATACTGGCTCTTAAGGAGCGGAGGCACTGGCTGGAGGGAGCGGTCCATCCCATCATAGTGTGGACTGACCATAAAAATTTAGAGTATCTTTGGTTGGCCCACAGATTAAATGCCAGGCAGGCCCCTTGGGCTCTATTCTTTCTCAGATTTAACCTCACCATCACCTACAGGCCAGCTCCAGCAACATCAAACTGGACGCTCTCTCCCGCCAGTTCACCGCTGACCAACCAGCCTCCCCTTCACTCCCCCAACCCATTGTGCCCTCTTCCTGTATTCTTGGTGCTTTTACCTGGGAGATCGAGCAGAGGGTCTGGCAGGCCCTATCTGTTGAGCCCAAACCCAAGGGGGGACCTGACGATCGTCTGTTTGTCCTGGCCAGCCTCTGCAGTGACGTCATCCGGTGGGGCCACACTAGTCACTTTGCCTGCCACCCAGGAGATTCCTGAACTATCAACCTTATCCAGCGAGTGTTCTGGTGGCCCATGCTGCGGACGGACATCCGGGACTATGTCAAGGCCTGCCAAGTGTGTGTCCGGAACAAGTACGACTCTTCACCTCCTGCCGGCCTCTTACATCCCCTGCTTGTTCCCAGTCGCCCTTGGTCACACATTGCTCTGGACTTTGTCACTGGACTTCCCCCCTGGCAGGTCAATGCTGTTATCCTCACCATCATGGACTGTTTCTCCAAAGCCATCCATCTGGTGCCCCTCCCCAAGTTGCCTTCCACCTCCGAGAACACCAACCTGCATACCACCCACGTCATCCGTCTGCATGGCATCCCTTTGGACATTGTGTCTGACAAGGGTCCACAGTTCACCTCCCAAGTGTGGAAGTCTTTCTGCCGATCGTTGGGCACCACGGTCAGCCTCACATGAGGATACCACCCGCAGAGTAACAGACAGGCTGAGCGTGCCAGCCAGTCCCTGGAGGCTGCCCTCATATGTGTGGCATCCTCTAACCCATCCACTTGGAGCACCCATCTGACCTGGGTGGAGTATGCTCATCTCCGCAGTCTTTTCATCCACTGGATTAACGCTCTTTGAGGGATCCATGGGGTATACTTCCCCCCTCCCCGTTGCCCATGGTGGAGAGGGAAGTTGCCGTACCTTCTGTGGGGGCCCACGCTCGCTGCTGCCGCCGTCTTTGGAGGGCCACCTGGGCTGCCCTTCTTCGCACTACTGAGCAGAACCATCAGTACACGGACTGCAGGTGGGTTCCAGCACCCAAGTATGCAGTCGGGCAGAGCATGTGGCTGTCAGCGGACCAGGTGCCCCTGAAAAGGGAATCTCAGAAATTGTCACCTCGCTGGCCGCCTGTGGCCTGTGGCGTTGCTTCTCTGTGTTGTGTGCATTCACTGGTGTAGCATCCTGCACATGAGCTGATCTTACTCTCAATCATGACACTTTGCCCATTTTTTGTCTTTGACTTTTGCATATTTAATGATGAAGACCATGGTCTCTGGTTGAACTGACAATATTGTAAAAATCTATGGGGTATGAAATATATGATGAGCATACATGTATTAAAATAGATATACCAAACAAGTACAGTAAAATTTATACTACAGTATGTTAATTTCCTTTTTTCATTATTTAGGAGTGCTTTTTACTTCTTTTTGTGTGTGTGTGTGTGGGGGGGGGGGTGACCACCTGCCCCCAAAAATGTCTTTTCACATCACTGTATATTGATCTTAGTTGGAAACTGGATTTGTTAAAGATGCTCTACTAGCCAAAATTTGGAAGTATACAAAAGAATAAGACTGCCATGATTTTGGTGGAATTTTGAGGAGGCTTAAGTGCAGGGCAACCACTTCAGAAGAACACTCAGACACAGATGAAAAGTTTACACCATTTTAATGAAAACCCAAACCCTATACAAAACACGCTAATCTTAAGGAATAAATTCACACACCACAATTAATGAAACCCGCAACCAAAATGCTATACTATGTACAGGAAAACAGTTGCACGCTGGAGCCACATGCAGCCTAGGAGAAAAGAGAGGAGTGATTAATGAGGGATAAGGCACACAAGGAAATGACAACTGAGAATATGGCCTTACAATACTGGCAGAGAGCCCGGCAGAGAACTCCAGCGTAGGAAAGACGAAAGGGCTCTGGAGACTGCAGGGTAGGAAGAGGATGGGCTGAGAGACCTGGGTGGAGAAGCCATTGTCTTTGAGGTGAGATGGTTCAGGCGAGTGTACACACACAGCTCTGGAGACGCACCACTGGAGATGGCAGCAAACTTGAGAGGAGAACAGAAGAGAGGCAAGACAGTTTCGGGAAGATAATTAATTTACCACACAACAAGAGCTACAGTTGTGAAGCGGCACAAACCCAACGATCCAGCGGAGAGCTCTTCACGCACTGGCCCTTAAATACGCTGGTGAATCAGGAGGCAGCAGGTGTGTAATCACGCAGGTGTGGTGATGAGCTCTGGAGCCAGGAAAAGAGAAACAGGAAGGGAGGGGGGAGGCACGCTCGCCCTATCATGACAGTGCCCCCCCCCCCCCCCCCAATGGACGCCTCCTGGCATACCCCTGGGCTTTTATGGATGGGCGAGGTGAAACGCCCGGACTATACCCTTGTCATAGAAGTGGGACAGTGGAGTCCATGATCTCTCCTCCGGACCGTAACCCTTCCAATGCACCAGATACTGCAGCCCCCCAGGGGTTCTGGAGGAGGACACAAGGGACTGACGGAGAGAGGTTTGATCTGTGAAACGTGGAAGGTAGGATGGATGCGAAGAAATGGGGGCAACTTCAGCTGGACAGTCACGTCATTGATGATGCAGGATATCAGAAACGGACCCAGAAAGCGAGGAAACAGCTTCCGAGAATTTGTCTTCAGCGGGACCTTCTTGGCAGATAACCAGACCTTCTGGCCCATGGAGTATTTAGGCGCCGCCGCACGCCTTCGGTTAGCATACAGGCAATTCCACTCGGACGATTGTTGAAGAGCCGCCCGAGGCTCCCAAGCCGCCTGAGTGGACCTCCAGAGGCAGCGACAGCGACGGGCGTGGGCCTCCACTGAAGGTACCGCGATCTCCCTCTCCATCATGGGTAGAAGCGGTGGCATGTATCCCATGGTGGCTTCAAAGGGTGTCAGTCCCGTGGCAGAGGAGACGGCCGAGTTGAGTGCATATTTCACCCAGGTCAGGCGGGAGCTCCAGGTTGACAGGTTGCAGGATGCTACACACCTCATGGTGGCCTCCAAGGACTGACCACTGCTCTGGAGATGATATCCAGATGTGAGACTGAGGGAGGTGCCCAGGGACTGACAGAATGCTCTTCAGACCCATGAAGTAAACTGTGGTCATCGATCTAAAACAATGTCTATAGGGATGCCGTAAAGCCGGATGACATGGGTGGACAGGAGATTAGCCATCTAGGCAGCAGAAGGGAAACCAGAAAGGGGAACCAGGTGAATGGCCTTAGAAAAGCGATCAGTAATAGTGACAATGACGGTGTTACCTTGGGATGGAGGAGACTGGCTGGGGAAGAAGAGTCGGATTTATTGGCGACGCATGTGTGGCAGGCCTTTACATAGTCCTTCACATTCTTCCTGAGGGAAGGCCACCAAAACACACGCTGAATGAGTTGTGTTGTACGGGTGATGCTGAGATGACAGGCAAAAAAAACTTGTGTGCCCCCACAGGATGATGCCACTGCATAGGAGGGCACGTACAGCCTGTCGGGCGGGCCTCCCTCCGGGACGGGTTCCACCAACTGGGCCTGCTGGACCCTCTGCTCGATCTCCCAAGTAAGGGCACCCAAAATACAGGAGGAGGGCAGGATGGTGTCCGGGAGGGAGGCAACGGCTGCAGGAGAAAGAGTGGAGGAGGAGTTGGAGGAAAACTGGCATGAGAGGGCATCAGGTTTAACATTGCGAGACCCTGGGAGGTATGTGATGGAGAGATTAAATCTCAGAAAAAAACAGGGCCCACCAAGCCTGCCGGGCATTCAAGTGTCTGGCCAGTCTGAGATATTCTAAATTTCAATTCGGACCACTTGAATGGGCTTTTGGTCGAGGTCAGCTGGGTGAGGGGCAAAGCAATTTTGCTATAAGATAAGCCTTTATTAGTCCCACAACGGGGAAATTCCAGGATTGCAACAGCACAGGGATAGCAACACTCAGAGCAACAATCAGAAGGCAAGAAAAAAAAAAAAAAAAACAAGCAAGCAAGAGCAGCTAATATACATATGTACGTATTACTATAAAATATATATATATACACACACACACAGACACACAGTGCAGAGCATTGTAGCTGGATGGAATAAATATATGAATATATGAACACACAGTGCAGAGCATTGTAGCTAGATGGAATAAATATGTAAATATATAAACACCCACAGTACGGAGCATTGCAGCTAGGTGGAATAAATATGCAAGTATATAAACACACACAGTGCGGAGCAATGTAGCTAGATGGAATAATATGTAGATATATAAATATATAAACACACCCAGTGCTGAGCATTGTAGCTAGATGGAATAAATATGTAAATATATAAACACACACAGTGCAGAGCATTGTTGCTAGATGGAATGAAACAGCATAACCGTCTACTTAGTTATCCTACATGGTATGATTATGTGCCCATACATATTCTCACCCTCCATAGCGACCGGTAAGTTCCTAGTTGTATGCCGGAGGGGACCATTGTGTAAGTCTATTGCATCTTTTGCATTCAAAAAAACTATTAGTTTGTTACGTCTTTTTGCTATCTCTGCGAGCAGCCCTGCTTAGGTTGTACAGTCTGACAGCCGTTGGTAGGAAGGACCTACGAAACCTCTCGGTTGTGCACCTGGGATGATGTAGTCTGCTGCTAAATGAGCTCCTCAGTGCATTCAGTATGTCCTGCATAGGGTGGAACTCGGACTCCAGCAGAGATGACAGTTTAGCCACCGTCCTTCTCTCTCCTATCTCCTCCATCGGATCAAGGCGCTGCCCCAGGACAGAGCTAGCTTTCTTAATCAGTTTGTTCAGTCTCTTCCTATCGGCTGCAGTAATGCCACTGCCCCAGCAGGCCACTCCAAAAGTGATGGCTGATGCCACCACCGTGTCATAGAATGACTTCAGCAGCGCCCCTTGTACACCAAAAGACCTGAGTCTCCTCAGCAGAATAATTACGAATGAACCGGCGGTAGAAATTGGCAAAACCCAGGAAGCAATGGATCTTCTCCGGGTCGGCCTTTAATGTGCCCCCACCAACAGTAAACCCCAAGAAAGAAATGGAACAGGTGGAAAACTCACACTTCTCAGCTTTCACAAAAAGCTGGTTTTTGAGCAGCCGCTGCAGGACTGTCCGGATGTGGACCACATGTTCCTCCAGCATTCGAGAGAAAATCAATATGTCATCTAAGTAAACAAAAACGAAATTGCTCACCATGTCCTGGAGGACATCACTGATTTATCGCTGGAAAATGGCGGGGTCGCTGGTCAGGCCAAAGGGCATGACCAAATATTCAAAATGACCCAAATGCATTTTAAACGCCGTCTTCCATTCATTGCCCTCACGGATACGTACCAAGTGATACGCATTCCGGAGACTGAGCTTAGTATATACCCGTGCCTGTTGGAGGAGTTCAAAGGCTGAATTAATGAGCAGCAACAGGTATTTATCCTTAACGGTGATGGAATTTAGCTCTCGATAATCAATACAAGGCCACAGAGTCCAATCCTTTTTGCCCACAAAAATGAACCCCATGCCGAGTGGAGCGAATGACGAATGAATAAGGCCGGTGCTAAGGAAGTCTTTAATGTAGCTCTCCATCGCTTCCCTCTCTGGTCCAGATAAACTGTAGAGCCAGCTGGATGGCAGCCGCGCACCCGGAAAGGAGGTCGATAGCACAGTCATAGGACCGATGAGGTGGCAAAGATAGGGCCCTTGACTTGCTAAAGACCTCCCCTAGGTCATGATAGACCTCAGGCATACAGTACAGCTGAGATCCGTCGACTCAGCCGAAGGGGGGGAGAGAGGGAGAGAGGGTGAGCAAGCAGCTGAACAGAGATACAAAGACCAACAGAATGAGCTCCAGGAGGAGATAGAACCCTGGGCCCAGTTAATTATTGGATTATGTTTGTGAAGCCACAGATACCCCAAAATCATGGAGGCAGAAGATGGTGGCAGCACAAAAAACTGAATTGTCTCGCGATGGTTACCAGACAAAATGACCAAAATGGGCTCAGTTTGCTGGGTCACCACCCTGAGACTACGGCCAGATAAAGCAGAAACATTAACAGGTGTCGGGAGGTTCCTGGTGGGGATCTGAAACTTTTGAACGAATTCCAGGTGAATGAAGTTTTGCTCCACCCTGGAATCCACCAGAGCAATTCCACCTTAAATCAACATCATGGTTGATTGAATTTTTTAGGTCGGTTTTGGGTTTTTTCCCCTCCTTTCTTCTCCATTACAGTTTACCGACAAGATTCATAATTATTTAGCAATATTACACAACGGTGCCGTATCATATCATTTTTTTTTGCAGTTATCAACTACAAATTCACATTGTTTGATGAAGTAAAGTTAAGCCTCCACCTCCTCCACCGTCACCTCCTGTCCTCATCTTCCTGTACTGGTGTCATATGTCCCGCTCTTCCTTAATTCTGATTGGCTGCTTCGAAAAGCACTGGTACACGTTCAGGTTTGCTGTATCTGCATTGCAGTCACCCTAAGAAATAAGGGTGAATGAGGGTGGGTGAGTGTAAGGGGGAAAGGATGGATGTGAACGAATGGATGTGAGTAGGTAGGAGTGTGAGTGAGAGTGCGTGCATGGGTGAATGTGAGTGGGTGTGGGTGACCCTGAGGGCAAGTGGGAGTGAGATTGAATGGGTACAGGAGTGAGAGAGAATGGGTGGGTCCGGGAGTGTGAGAGTGGGCTGCACGGTGGCGCAGTGGTTAGCACTGCGGCAGCACAGTTTACCCTTGGCCGGGGGATTGTGGGGATCGTGGGATCGTGGGTTCGATCCCAGCCCCCGACCAACAGTGATCTGTGTGGAGTTTGCATGTTCTCCCCGTGTTGCGTGGGTTTACTCCGGGATTTCTCCGGTTTCCTCCCACATGCCAAAAACATGCATGTTAGGTTAATTGGCTGTTCTAAATTGTCCCTAGATATCTGTTTCCTATAGGCCCTTAGAATAGAGGGTTAGTATTAATGAAAGCGCTTTGAGTGGTCTTTGTGACTAGAAAAGCGCTATATAAGTGCAGGTTAGTTAGTTAGTTAGTGGATGAGTAAGAGTGAGGGAGTGCATGTGGGTGCGTATGAAAGCATGAGGGTGTGAAGGTGTGGGAATGGGTGTGTCTGCGAGTTGGGAGGTGCTGGATTGAGGGGGGTAGTGCCTCTCAGCTATGTGGACTCTCCTGGACGGGAGGGACTTCTTTGGGCATGGGGGTCCCCGGGGTGTGCGGCGGTGGTGCTGGGGGGTGGGGGGCTTGTGCCAGGGGCGCGGGCAGGTCTCTGGCCTGGGGGGGGGTGTTGCTGGCCTCCTGGTGCCTGGGGCCCGGGGACTGCCGTTGGCCCTACTGGGGGGTTGGCGGGCCCGGGGGTGTGGGCCCGCCATACCAGCCGCCTAGCAGCCTGGCCTCCCTCGATCGGCCCTCTGGGAGCGGATGCCTGGCTTTCCTGGGGCTTGCTGACCTTGGGCATTTGTGCCCTGTTGGGGTTGGTGGCGCTGCCTTCCATGCTTGGGGTTCCCGGGGGGGTAGCTGCTGCAACCGGCCCTCCTCTTTGTATGTTTCCTGACAAACCACTCACATGCACACACTTATTTTGCGCACGCTCTCATATATACGCACACCGACACACACGCACAGATGTCTCTCCTTTAACAGGTGCGGATACCACACTCGTGTTGAGACATCTTTGGTGGAAGAAGTTTGTCTTCTGTTTGTTTTAGTTGTTGGTTTGTTTGTCTTTTTATCTGCTCCCCTCCCTTTTCTTTCCCCCTCCACACACTTCCTTTCCCTATTCCCCATCCTGTCGAGTCCTACATGGGTAAAATAATTTGAATAAAATATTAAATGTTAGGGGTTTACAACAATATACAGTACATAGTTAGGTACAGTATAAAGCTCCTTTTGGCAAAGTAAATCTGTTTTGACACAATAAGGGTAACAGATCACTGTTCTGCTTACCTAGCTGCCTGACAGGACAAGGGAAAAAAAAAAAAAAAGAGAAAGGTCTGTCTTTGACAAGCGCAGCTATACAGTAGTCTGACAAGTTGAACTTTTTTCAGCCCCGAGTACTCGACAAAAAGTGGCCACCGCTCAAAGTGTTTCAGCGCCGAGGGTGCTCAGCGCTATAACGTTGGACTACAAAGAATGAATAGAAAAAATGAGTTTGGTTGACACGCCCCCTGATACTTTTTCTGCAGTGTTTGACTTCCGGGTTGCCGAGGCACGTGGCTCTATGGCGTGACCGCGTATGTAACTGAGTGGACACGTCTTAAAGGGGAAGTACATGAAAAGCGGCATATTAATTTATAAAATAATATTCAAAAAATTCCTGCATCCACATCATGATCCAAATCATCACCAAAATCTAATCACCTGTTCCCCGTGCCATTACACACCTTTCCTGAAACTTTCATCAAAATCCGTTCATAAATTTTTGAGTTATGTTGTTAAAAGTCAAACCAACCAACGCCACTAAAAACATTACCTCCGTCCTCCCTTGGCGGAGGTAATAATTATTGTACCTTGTCAGTAAACTGTAAGGGAGAAAAGAGGAGAAAAAAAAAAGAAAACCAAACTGAAAGTTTCAATAAACCATGATGCTGATTTAAGGTGGAATTGCCCAGCTCCAATGTATGTTCAATACAATTATGACAGGCTTTTTATTATAATGTAGTTATATAATGTAGTCATATTGTTTTTGCTGCTGTTTCTCTGTGTTTTAACAGGATCACACAGAAACTCATTGATGGATTTGGATGACATTTTCACCAGAAGTGGTTCTTGGCCCAAAGATGAACCCATTAGATGTTGGAGGTGATCCGTGAGTGCATACCTCCGCTAAGGCCCTATCTCGCATTGTACAGATGGATGGTGATATGGACGGATAAAGGGATGGAGGGGAGAACAAAGGAAGGGAGGGACAGAGCCTTGATGGAGGTATGCACACTCTCTGAGTGCCCTCTACTTTATTTACATCACCTTTGATTGTATTTGAAACTTCATTCTTAAATGCAATTATAGTGTCAGCAAAGGTAGCATTAATCAAAACCTAGATGACACTTTGTGCGAGTGGTCGAACAAGAGAGTGAGTGAGGGAGCATGTGCACTGGAGTCTGTGTGGATCGAAGCAGAAGTAAAGTCACCATTAACAGGCTGTAAACAGCAGTAAATGTACATGGTAGGCTGCTTTTAAATAACAATAAATGCTACAGCTCTTCAGTAGTGACGGCCAGCTGAAGCCTCAATGAAGCTCTGAGGCTTTCAAAGCTTACAGGTTTCATTCTAACTCAGAACAGTGACATGGCCATCATGCATGTTCTTATGTACTATTAATAATTTTTTGCTGTTTTACATAATTTTCCCTTTATTTTGGCCTACTGTTATTATGATGGGTTGTACTATAATTTTTAAATGCCACATTTCCCAGCTTCAGTTTTTTTTTACTTCACTTTTCCATAATGTTGATGTCCAAAACTCAGAACACAATATTATAAAATTACTGATCCAATAATACCAAAAGGATTTCATGGGATTCCATGGACCGTTTTGCAGGGATTAAGATGGAGATGACTGAAGTGAGTGAGTACAAATTAGCCACTTAACATCTCAGCAGATGTCTAAAATGTTCATTGGGGCAGCAAGTTTCTATATGATAACCTTGCTACTGCTCTTTCTGTATCAGAATGATTAATGTATGCCAGATGCATTGTGTCACTGGTGTATGTCTGTGGGCGAAACCCTCTTGCTATTGCTATTGTAATCTCACCGCCCTTAAACACTGCATGCCATATTCAACGAGCATCAATGCTAGTCATTAGATAATGACAACCCGATCTCACAAAGCTAAAATGACTTTACCTGTGGCACAGGTAAGCAGGCAATCTGCTTACCCACTTTAAACCTATCTGGGCCCCACCTGGGTTTAATGCAGGTCAGCAGGTTTCAGTAACACTGGTGCCATAGATAATTCAATTCAATTCAATTTATTTATATAGTGCCAAATCACAACACAAGTTATCTCAAGGCACTTTACAAAAAAATGGAGTGGGTTTAGGCCACGTTCTCAAATTTATAGAACCCAGCAGAGACCCCTAAGAGCAAGCACTGTGGTGACACAGGCGAGGAAAAACTTCCCTTTAATGGGTAGAAACCTCGAGTGAAACCATAGCTCATAGAGGACGGCCATCCGCCTCGACCGGCTGGGTTGAAAAAAGAAGTACAAAGTAGGAGGCTTGGCAGTAGCTACATTCAAAACAAATGTAACAAATACAATTCAACATGAACATTTACAGCCAGACAATCCAGTATGAAGCCAGGTTAGGCTCTACGTGCAAGTGAAGGCCTGGCAGCGGCAACATTTTTAACTATAGGGCTTATCAAAGAGAAAAGATTTCAACTTACTCTTGAATAAAGAGAGTGTCTGCCTCCCGAACTGAACTGGGAAGATGGTTCCACAGGAGGAGAGCTTGATAACTGAAAGGTTTACCTCCCAGTCTACTTCTGGAGACCTTGGGGACTACCAGTAGTTTGGATTTTTGGATGCGCAGAGCTCTGGTTGGATGATAAGGAACTATGAGTTCCTGCAGGTAAGAGGAGCCATACCATTAAGGGCTTTATAAGTTAGGAGTAATGTCTTGAATTCAATTCTATATTTTATTGGGAGCCAATGTAAAGAAGCTAAAACTGGGTTAATGTGATCTCTTCTCCCTGCTCTCATCAGGATACATGGAGCTGCATTCTGAATGAGTTGGAGAAACTTTATGGACTTATTAGGACAACCTGATAAAAGTGAATTACAATAGCCTAGCCTAGAGGTGATAAAGGCATGGACAAGTTTCTCTGCATCTTTATGAGACAGGATGGACCTGATTTTAGAAATATTACACAGATGGAAGAAGGCAGTCTTAGTGGTTTGCTGTATATGAGAGTTAAAATACATATCTTGGTCAAAGACAACTCCAGGACTCCTAACAGAGAACTTAGAAGCCAATGCAATGCCATCTAGTGTTGTTATCTTACTACTAAGAGTACTTCTAGCATGTATAGGGCCAAGAACAATGACTCCAGTTTTATTTGTATTCAGCAATAAAAAGTTGTAGTTCATCCAGGTTTTAATATCCTTAAGTTCAAGGTACTGGAGAGGAGAGTCCGGCCGTTGGTCGAACCTCGGATTCAGGAGGAGCAATGTGGTTTTCGTCCTGGCCGTGGCACATCGGACCAGCTCTTTACCCTCTCGAGAATTCTTGAGGGTTCGTGGGAGTTTGCCCAACCAGTTTACATGTGTTTTGTGGACTTGGAGAAGGCATTTGACCGCGTCCCTCATGGATCTTTGTGGGGGGTGCTTCGGGAGTATGGGGTATCGGGCTTGTTGTTACGAGCTATTCGGTCTCTGTACGACCATTGTGAGAGTTTGGTTCGTATTGCCAACACTCGGTCGGAGTCATTCCCAGTGAGAGTTGGACTCCGCCAGGGCTGCCCTTTGTCACCGATCCTGTTCATAATTTTTATGGACAGGATTTCTAGGCACAGCCAGGGAATGGAGGGTGTCATGCTTGGTGACCACAGGATCTCATCTCTGTTGTTTGCAGATGATGTTGTCCTGTTGGCTTCATCCAGCAATGACCTACAGCTCTTGCTGGGATGGTTTGCCGCTGAGTGTGAAGCGGCTGGGATGAGAATCAGCACCTCCAAGTCCGAGTCCATGGTCCTCAGCCGGAAAAAGGTGGATTGTCCTCTCCGGGTTGGGGACAGGCTCCTGCCCCAAGTGGAGGAGTTTAAGTATCTTGGGGTCTTGTTCACGAGTGAGGGGAAAATGGAGCGAGAGATCGACAGACGGATTGGAGCAGCATCTGCAGTGATGCGGACGTTGTACCGGTCTGTTGTGGTGAAGAGGGAGCTTAGTTCTAAGGCAAACCTGTTGATTTACCAGTCAATCTACGTTCCTACTCTCACCTATGGTCACGAGCTTTGGGTAATGACCGAAAGAACGAGATCGCGGATACAAGCGGCTGAAATGAGCTTTCTCCGTAGGATTGCTGGACTCACCCTCAGAGATAGGGTGAGGAGCTCAGTCATCCGGGAGAGGCTCAGAGTAGAACTGCTGCTCCTCCACATTGAAAGGAGTCAGTTGAGGTGGTATGGGCATCTGATTAGGATGCCTCCTGGACGCCTCCCACTTGAGGTGTTTCAGGCACGTCCCACTGGGAGGAGACCCCGGGGCAGACCCAGGACTCGGTGGAGAGACTATGTCTCCCAGCTGGTCTGGGAACGCCTTGGTATCTTCTCTGAAGAGCTGGAGCAGGTGGCTGGGAAGAGGGAAGTCTGGGCTTCTCTGCTTGAACTGCTGCCTCCGCGACCCGGACCTCCAGAAAAGCGGTAGAAGATGGATGGATGGATGGATGGATGGATGGAAGACACTCCTGGAGTGAACCCAGATGGCTGGGATCATCTGGATTAATGGATAAATGTAATTGAGTGTCGGCGGCGTAACAATGAAAATGAATACAATGTCTCCTCATAATGTCTTCCAAAGGCAGCATGTATAATGTAAACAGTACTGGTCCAAGTACCAATCCCTGCGGAACTCCATAACTAACCGTGGTCTGGATAGAGGACTTGTAATGGACATAGACAAACTGGGAACGGCCTGATAAATAAGACTGGAACTATCTTAGTGTTGTTCCTTTCAAACCAATTTGCTGTTCAAGTCTCTCTAACAGAATATGGTGGTCAGTGGTGTCAAAGGCAGCACTAAGGTCCAATAAGACAAGGACAGAGACAAGTCCTTTGTCAAATGCCATAAGGAGGTCATCAGTAACGTTCACAAAGGCTGTCTCTGTGCTGTGGTGTTTCCTAAAACCTGACTGAAATTTCTTAAATATAGAATTATTTTCTAGAAAAGTGCACAATTGATTGGCGACTACTTTTTCGAGGATCTTGGAAAGGTAGGGGAGGTTAGATATTGGTCTATAATTGGCCAAAATCCTAGAATCAAGCAAAGGTTTTTTTTAAGTTAAGGTTTAATTACTGCCACTTTAAAAGATTGCAGTACATGTCCTGTCAGTACAGACATATTAATTATGTTCAAAAACAGTGGACTAATCAGAGACAGCGACTCCTTCAGGAGTCTAGCAGGGATTGGATCTAAGAGACAGGTAGTTGGTTTAGAGGCTGAGACTATTAAGGCTAGATCGGAATGACTAATAAGAGAAAATTCAGAAAAGCAGAGTTCAGAACCTGTGGACACAGCAATGTTAGGCAGAGGCTTGGTATTTTTAAAGGGGCTATTTTTTGGAATATTATTCCCGATACTGACAATTTTATGATTAAAAAATTTCAAAAAGTCGTCAGCACTAAGAGTTGGAGGAATGTAGGGGCCTATGGCATTGTGGCTCTTGGTTAACTGAGCTACAGTGTTAAAAGGAAATCTATGGTTGTTTTTATTTTCTTCTATCAAGGATGAATAGTACTGTCGCCTAGCATTACGGAAAGATTTCTTATATGTGATAAGGCTGGCATTCCAGGCTGAACATGATTCTTCTGTCTTATTTGCATGCCAAAGCCTTTCACAGGATCTGACTTTCTATTTTAACTCACGAGTGTGGGAGTTGTACCATGGAGCTATTCTCCTATTTTTAATAGTTTTCTTTTTAAGAGGGGCTATAGATTCAAGTGTTGTCCGCAGTGAGGCTGCAGTACTATCAACTAAGAGGTCTAATTGTGATGGATTCAAGCAGTCAGTACTGTCCTCTGCTATACTGAGACATGGTAACAGAGTAAGTGCTGAAGGGATCAATTCTTTAACCCTTGTGTTTCCACGTGACACATAACGATGGTGGTGGGGTGGAGGTCATATGGACCCCTGGGGGGTTTTTTTGTTTGTTTTGTTTCCCAGAATGGATAGTTTATCTGCCAGTGGTTGGGGGGTGGGGGTCCCGACTAGACCCCCACCTCGGGGTTTTGGGTGAGAGGGGTCATAACGACCCCCTGAGGTTTTTTGGAGGGGGGTTCCCCCAGAATGGATAGTTGATCTCTTGGTGGTTTGTCGAGGACTTGGGGGGGGGGTGGTGTTGTGGGGTCGACTAGACCCCCACCTCGGGGTTTTGGGTGAAAGGGGTCAAATCGACCCCCTGAGTATTTTCGGAGGGGGTCGTATCGACCCCGCTGGGTATTTTTTCTTTCCAGGAATAGATAGATAGTTGACCTCCCCAAACGGTGGTTTGTCGATGAAGGACGGGGGGGCTGGCGTGGGAGGGGGGTCGACTAGACCGCACCTCGGGGTTTTGGGTGAGAGAGGTTGCCGGGGTATTTTTTTTTTTGTTTTGTTTCCCAAGGAATACATAGTTGATCTCCCCGTGGTTTGTCGAGAAAGGACGGAGGGGTGGTGTGTGAATGGGTGGGGGGGGGGTCACATCGACCCCCTTTTGGATTTTTCGAGGGGGTCACATCAACCCCCCTTTGGATTTGTCAAGGGGGTCATATCGACCCCGCTGTTTCTTTCCCAAGGAATAGATGGCTGATCTCCCCGTGGTTTGTCGAGGAAGGAGGGGGGTGGTGTGGGGGTCGACTAGACCCCACCTCGGGGTTTTGGATGAGAGGGGGTCATATCGACCCCCGGAATATTTTTTGAGGGGGTCATATCGACCCCGCTGTTTTTTTTCTCCAAGGAATAGATAGTTGATCTCCGGGTGGTTTGTCGAGGACTTGGGGCGGGGGCGGGGGGGGGGGGTGTTACTGTTGAGGAAGGAGGTTTTTTTTTTTTTCCCAAGGAATAGATAGTTGATCTCTGGGTGGTTTGTTGAGGACTTGGGGGTGTTACTGTCGAGGAATAGATAGTTGATCTCCGGGTGGTTTTGTTGAGGATTTGGGAGGGTGAGGGGTGGGGGTCGACTAGACCCCACCTCAGGGTTTTTGGGTGAGAGGGGTCATAGTGACCCCCTTTGTATTTTTTTTTCCAAGGAATAGACTGTCGATCTCCCCACCCAATGGTTTGTGGAGGACTTGCTATTCGACGGAGGAGGCAAGAGGACCGCGACTGGCACGAGTGCAGGTGGGGCAGTACGTAGGCGCGCATCTTCCGCACACATGCGAGCGGCACCCGTGGCACATCGTTTTGGTCTTGGTGTCCTTGCTTCTGGGATACACGCGGCACCTCTTCCTCTTTTCTTCCAAAGACCGCGGGGGTCCTCCTTGCACGGCGGCCTCGGGGTCGCCACCGGGGATCCTCTCCCTCTCCCTCTCTCTCTCCCTCTCCCTCTCTCTCCTCCTCCTCCTGAGCATGAGCGGGCCACGAGCGCCTTGCTCAGCTGCTCCGTGAACAACCTGCGCCTGTTGTGTCTGCCGGTCATCCACGTGGGATTGAGCTCCCGCCACAGGACGAAGGCGTTGTACGCCGACACGTCCACCATATTGTGGAACAGGACCAGGGGCCAGTGGCAGGTTTTTCTCCTGCAGTTGTACGTGGCCACGACCTTGTCTAGGTTGTCGACGCCTCCCTTGGTGCGATTGTAATGGAGCACCGTGAGGGGTTTGCGATCGGCGCTGTCGCTCAGCAGCGAGCCTCACAGGTACCTGTTGGTGGTGGCGAGGAGCAGCACGTTCTTGTTCCTCTTGGCAAGATAGGACACCAGGGCGACTTCAGGAGCCCCGGATGAGGAGAACGCGAAGGACGAGTAGCTGACCGCCCTGCCCCTGACGTCGAGCAGCTCTTGCGGGATCTTGGGCCTGTTGCGTGCAGGGTCCCCGGTATGGTCAGGTCCCGTTTTGCAAGGAGCCTGCGCGCGAGCTCATGGGACGTGAAGAAGTTGTCGCAGGTGACGTTCCGCCAGTGTCCCAGTCCCTCGGTGAGCTCGAGGACGACTAGGGTGGCCAGGTTCTTTTTGGGGCAACCTCCTTTTGCCGGTGTAGACCTGCATCTTCCACGCGTAGCTGGACCGGGCGTTGCACTCCACCCACAGCTTGATGTCGTACTTGGCTGGCTTGTTGGGCATGTACTGTCTGAAGGGACAGCGACCTGGGCGGGGTGGGGGTGGTGTTGGTTACAAAAGGAAAAGAATAAAACAAACAAACAGAGAAGGAGGATTAATTTTTTTTTTTTGGTTCGGTCAAGAGAGAGACAGAGAGAAAGAAAGAAATGCAATTGGATTTTATATATATACCTGGACGCCTCCCACTTGAGGTGTTTCAGGCACGTCCCACTGGGAGGAGACCCCGGGGCAGACCCAGGACTCGGTGGAGAGACTATGTCTCCCAGCTGGTCTGGGAACGCCTTGGTATCCCTTCTGAAGAGCTGGAGCAGGTGGCTGGGGAGAGGGAAGTCTGGGCTTCTCTGCTTGAACTGCTGCCTCCGCGATCTGGACCTCCGGAAAAGCGGTAGAAGATGGATGGATGGATATATATTTTTTTGCTTTTGTTTTTGTTTTTGTTTTTACAACCACCACCACCAACACCACCACTACTTACCCCTAAAGGGAACCAGTCTTTCGTCCACGGTGACCTCCGGTCCAGGCTCGTACAGGAGCGACGGCCGCCTCTGCCACGCATCCCACACGTGCCTGATGGGCGCCAGCTTGTCTCCTGAGGAGGAAGAAGAAGAGGAAGAATAGGAAGAGGAGGAATAGCATCTGGCCTCTCTGGTGTCACGATCGTCGAAACGCAGGATGCTCGAGTATGAGCGGAAGGTCTTGAGGGACAGGGTGGACCGGAAGACGGGGCGTCCGCTCTCGGCATCCCAGAGGCTCTCGCACGCCTCGCCTCGTGACCTGTACACGCCCGTGAGGATCAGCAGCCCCACCTAGGCGCGTAGGTCGGTCCGATCCATTGGCCTCCACCCGTCGAGCCCTCGTGACGTCCTCCTGGCGCCTTTCAGGTTGGTCATGGCCATCACCTCATCCTCCAGCTCGGGCTGAAAGTAAGCGAGGAACGCCGAGGCCACGTCCGTGACGGCCTCGCGCGCCATCCTCGCGCGCTGTCCTCGTGGGGCCCTGATGCTGAAGTTGAGGCCGACGTTGAGGCCGACGCTGCGACGGTGGGCGAGACCTCGAGCTCCACTTGATGTTCCCTCGTTTAGAGGTCATCGATTCCACGGGAGCGTCGCAATAGTCATAGTGATCCTGTCCTCCTCTTCCTCCTCCTCCTCCTCTTTCGTCTTCTTCTTCTTCTTCCTTGTCGTCCTCCTCTATGTCTGATTCCTCGTCTTCTTCTTCCTCGTCGTCTTCTTCTTCCTCATTGTCATCGTCCTCCCCTGTGTCCGATTCCTCCTCTTCACCTTCTTCTACCTCTTCGTCTTCTTCTACCTCTTCATCTTCATCTTCTTCTACCTCTTCTTCTTCCTCTTCTTCTACCTCTTTGTCTTCTTCTTTTTCTTCTTCTTCGTGTTGCCGTTGTCCTTCCTCGCCGTCCCCGCAGTCTTTGTCTCGGCGGGCTCTCAGGGACGTTGGGAGTCGCTCGTGGTCCGGTATCACCGCCAGGTCCCGTGGAGCAGTGCCACGTCGCATATACGACTCGTAATTGTCACCCCCGTTGTACTGCGGAGCTGGTACGGGACCGAAGAAGACACAACGGGCGAGGGGGATTCTACTTCTACTTCTATTTCTTCTTCTTCTTCTTCTTCTTCTTCTTCTTCTTCTTCTTCTTCTTCTTCTACTACTACTACTTCTTCTCCTCTTTCCTCCCGGTCCATGGACACATGCGCAACATGTTGTAGAGATGTGAGGGAGCAAGCGAGCGAGAGGGAAAGAAAAGAGAGTGAGGTCCTTGGGCTTTTTTTTTTTTTTGTCGTTGAGGGAATTGGCAGTCACGGACCCGACGCGAGGGACCTTTAGTAACGCTACTTCCTTTCCTCCGTCCTCGGGGGCGACGGGTAAGTTCGTGACTGGACCTTGGTACAGCGGCCCGGTTTCGTGAAGGATAGCCGTGGGTGCGGGGGCGGGGGGCTTTAAATATCACGTCCACTTCGCAAGACCTAGTCTTTTTTTTTTTTTTTCAGGCCACGGGGATTCTTTTTTTCGTCAAAAAACATTGTCACTTGTCCGTGTATGGGTCCCGAGTACCGCGTCCACGTCGCGTGATCAAGTCATTTTCAGGCAATGGGTACGTGTGTGTGTTCTCTCTCTCTCTCTCTCTCTCTCTCTCTCTCTCTCCCCCCCCCCACCCCCAAGACGTAATCTCTTGTCCATTTATGGGTCCACAAGGAGTAGGTAATTGTAGCATTTTCTGGCCTTGGGGATTTTTTTTTCCTCCCTAGACATCATCGCTCGTCCGTATAGTTCCGCGACTCATTTCCCGGCCTTAGGATTTGTATTTTGGGTTTTTTCATTTTATGTTTTGGCTGATTAGTTAAAGACGTGTGTGTGTGTGTGTGTGTGTGTGTGTGTGTGTGTGTGTGTGTGTGTGTGTGTGTGTGGACAACCCTCACCACCACCACCACCAAGATATAGGGCTAGGCTTCCGATTACATTTGGAGATGGTAGGGGGGGGTCTTCACGACCCCAGACCCCTAGGTGGATCAGATTGCATTTGATGGTAGTTGTCATGACCATCCCAGGATGCTAGGGGGCGCTATGACAAGATGGAGGGGGCTAGGGGTTGAGTTTCCGGTTTTTGGTGGCGACGGGAGTCTTCTTAACCCCCCCAGGACACTAGGGGGCACTATGATAAGATGGAGGGTGCTGGGGGGTGTGTGCTTGCCGATATAGTAGGTTGAGTTTCCCGTCTCCCCACCACCAACCCCCACACACCCCAGGCCGCTAGGGGGCGCTAGGACAAGATGCAAGGAGGGGGGGGTCCGGCTGACCCCCAGGGGGTCGCACAAGGGTTAAAGCGAGCTACAGCACTATCAGGTAAGAATCTGGTAACTATATTTCTGCTTGATGCTGTAAAATCAGATAACACAAATTTGAAAGTTGTCAAATAATGATCAGTCAGTGTGGGATTTTGAGGAATGACAAGCAGCTCATCAATTTCTACACCACAGGCCAAGACCAGGTCAGGGGTTTGATTATGCTGATGAGTTGGTTTACTAACACACTGAGAAAAAACAGCTGAATTTAAGAGAGAGAGAAATGCTACACTATGACTATCCTTATCAACGTCTATATGAATATTAAATTCACCAGCTATGATAATCTTGTCTGAACTGAGAACTAAGGTTGTTAAGAAACATCCCGATAAAGTCCACATGGGCAAACACAGATGGAGCCAACTTAGAACCTGTGGACAAACGCCCATGGGACCCAAATGACAGCCCAGATTAAACCTATGGTGGGGCCCACATGGGCATGCTGGCTGTGTGTGTGTACTTTCACAGTAGTAACAAAAATCCCAAGGCTTAGAGCAATGAAACAATAACCTGGTTCGCAGCATTTGAAGAACAGGATGTCAGGCTGTGGTGTGTCTGCAGCAGAGCGTTCAAGTGCTGGTCGCACTGAATTAACTAGATGCAAGCGATGTCTCCAGACGAAACAAAAAATAACTCTCCAGAAGGGCACTTCAGAGGGCAGAGGTTAAAGGGGTGGTGCTTGAGCACTACCATGGCTCTGTTTGTACATGTGCCTGCTCTTATTAAATGAAGTAATTAGATTATCTTTACTTGTCATGGTCATAGATCTTATCTTTGCTATTTGTTGATGATGTGGTTCTGTTGGCTTCATCTGGCAGTGACTTAAAGGTCTTACTGGAGTAGTTTGCTACTGAGTGTGAAGTGGCTGGGATCAGAATCAGCATCTTGAAATCCGAGTCCATGGTCCTCAGTTTGCAAAGGGTGGATTGTCCTCTCCGGGTTGGGGTCAAGTTCCTTCCCCAAGTGTAAGAGTTCAAGTATCTCGGGGTCTTAAGTGAGGTGAGGATGGAGCAGGGGATTGACAGACAGATTGCAGCAGCATCTACAGTGATACACATGTGCCAGTCTGTACTCCTTCCACTCTGCCAAAAAGTGTCTCCTGCTTGTTCTCAAACAAGTACCTAACTTTGGAGTGATATGCCTCTGATAGAAGGGGAATTCACTGGTCTTCACAAGAAAGTTAGTTGTTTAGTTGAACAAATGAATTTTGTTACATTAACTCAAGCGCATGAGTTTTTTGTTTGTTTGTTTTTTTTACTACAAGTTACCATTCATAAACAGTGATGTGTATCTAAATTGAAATATTAAAAGCTTTTTTGGTGGAAGGATTCAGCAGCTACCAGACAGAATACTTAAAAGGAAAGCGGCCTACATGTAGAACTTCCTGCCAAACTGGCACTTGAGATCATAATGTTAATCGAGGAAACTCAGCTCTCCTCCTCATTTTCTCTTCTTCCCCTCAACTATGAAACCACTTCCTCTGCAAACCACAAAGTTTCTCCTCCATGCCTGCTGTCACATTAATAATCAGACTGGCTCATTGATGGGAATGCCAACAAATGACCAAAGACTGGCAGTGAAATGGAGGGTTAAGAGAGCCAGAAATGACAGATGAACTACATAGGGATTTCCCCTTCAGTCTGACTGGACAGTGAAAACAGAGTGAGGATTGCCTAAAAATCCCCAGCATTACACACAGAGAGAAAAACTATCTCTAGACATATAGTAAAATCTCATTTCTGAGAAAATATTTAAGCAGTTCAAGAGCCCAAAATGAGATCACATTTGAGGTAACTTTATGACTCATAATGCAAACAGAAGTTGTTTCCAGGTAGATGTCACTTCTCTGAATCAAAGTCATACAGCCACTTAGTTCTCAGTTAGCATACCATGTAATACTGTGTGTGGCTGGCTGGCATAAATAATTTAATCTATTTAAAAGGTCAAGAAGTGTTCTACTCTGAGTACATAAAAGGGATTCTGCAGTGGGGGTGTGTATGTGTAACAGGGTCTTATTTATACCTCTATTATAGTTACACAAAATTATATGCAGTTGTTAGTTTTCTTAACCCTGGCTATAAGTTTTGTTTTTTTAAACCACTCTGTCTGTTTAAGTTTGGCGCCCCTACCTCGTTGGTACACCCCATTATAGAAGCGGTGCACGCCTTTCACTTCCTCCCTTTTGTACAATTCTCCAAAGGGACAGGAGCTGGAGTGGGCAAGCAGTAAAAGCGTGGGTTTTTTTGTTATTTGTTGTGATTGCCAGATTAAATGGTGAGAGCATCTCCAAAGGTGACAGGCCGACCTTCATTATTCCACACAACGCAGAAAACAACCAGTTACACTTGGTGCCGTTCGACCCGTCACATCGCTGGTCAGCCTTCACCTGCTCTGGTGGTTGCTGCGCTGATCGCTCCATCCTGTCACTGAGCTGTGGGTTCCTGCCATAGCTCCCGCCTGTCTGCGCAGGGTTACAGTGGACTGAAGCCTTGCATTTTGACTCACAGGTGTCTTTGAAAATCGTTCAGTACAGTTTTCTTTTGTTTTAGCTTCATGCTGTTTTGTCTATGGACTGAGAAATGCATATATTGATGGACTCTGTTTGTGTTTCTTGACCTTGAAAAAAATAATTTAAAAAGGAAAATTCTGAAAGTAAAAAGGACTTGAGAAATTGAGGTCTAGAAATTGAAAACAAAAAAAGATTATTCCTCTTTAAGGTATTTTAAAGTTGTTGTTTTTTTAAAGCACCTGTTTAGTAGGTTTATTTAACATTCTGGTTTTGGTATGTGTATTTTTCTCCCTTGAATTTAACTAGTATTATTTCCTGTCTTTTCATAGGGTTCCCTTGATTTATTTTTTACTGCTGTTGTGAGCACATTTATTGTTGATGTAATGTATGAACAAAGCACTTCAGATCATCAGGTGACTTGTGGTTTGGAGAGGGGTCAACATATTGTTTCTTTCAGGAGGGATAAGCCAATGGCCCCTAGTGATTATGAACGCAGTGTTGGCCAGTCTGAAGTAAACCCACCACCTGTCCCTGCTGCTAGTTCTACTCCCATTGCACATGCACATTCTAAACCAGCCCAATTAATTTCAGCTGAGACACTCAGTAATATGATCACTGATTTGGCAAAACAAATTGGGAAAAACATTGCAACTAGTCCCATTACAAGATAACGGCCCAGCCAACCCCAGCCACAGGCTACATGCATCCAGCCCTCTAGTCACAATGATTCATCTCAAGTGGAAGTTGTTGTTCAAGCAAATGCCAAGACTCCTCCATATTTCAGAAGTAACCACACATGCATTCTCCATTCAAGAATGAGAGGATATGATGAGATGTTATCTGTCAAGACTGAACTGTGTGCCCAGCAGGTGGCGCAGATGTTTGATAAAGTCCTGTCAATGTGTACCGCATCTTTTACCATGGGTCGACAAGGTCAAAAGCTGGTGAGGCGGCCCCATGGTCATCAAACTGTTCAATGTGCTTCATGTGAAGTCTGTAACTCTGGTGAACACACAACTCATGCTCACTGTCGACTGTTCCAGCTATGCATCAATTGCTTCAACTCTGGCCATATGAAATGTGAATTCCCACAGCCCACGCAATATGCAGCCAGATCTGTGCCTCCACCCTTCAACGGTGTGCTAAACTAGTCCACCCATGTGATAAGAGGGGCAGCATGGGCAGTGTTACAAATACCCTCACCAGTGCATTGGATCAACACTCAGTGTTTGTGAACTGCTGTAAAAGCTTTCCTGAAAATAAGACGGTAATTTTTGTGCAGTCACAGAGAGTAGAAGGAGCTTGTGAATTGCTTTATGCTCCAGTGTCAGTTAATGGCCAGTCTGTTTTGAGCGGGATGTTTGATTCAGGGAGTATGTCATGCATGCTAGGTGAAGAAGCTGAATATTGTAGCGAACTCAATATGAGCACCCTACTTGGCTTGCCAAGTGGGTTGACCCTATTGGCGACACAGGTAGGGTGCGGGACTCCGGAGTGGGAGGCGTGAGTTCGAATCTCCCGGTGGGACGTCGCCATGTCGAGCAGCACGTTACACTGGTGTCAGAAGTGGGATCTCCTGTCCAAAGCAGTAATGGGGCGCTGACATCGGGACGATGTCGAGAACCAGAGGGGAGTAGTGTAGCGAACTCAATATGAGCACCCTACTTGGCTTGCCAAGTGGGTTGACCCTATTGGCGACACAGGTAGGGTGCGGGACTCCGGAGTGGGAGGCGTGAGTTCGAATCTCCCGGTGGGACGTCGCCATGTCGAGCAGCACGTTACAATATAAAATGCGGGCTGCTGGTGTTGTACTGAATCCTGAGCCTGTCCCAGAGAGTGTGGTGCTAGTTGGCTGCAGTGGCCTTCTCATGCAACCTAAGTGCATTTATGATTTGAACACTGAAAAATATGGGTTCAAGTTCAAGGTGCCAGTGTTTTTTGTGCCTTGGGCAAAAATATGATTTCATTATTGGCAGCAACGTTCTACATCCTATCATTTAGAACATGAAGTCCGACAAAAAGTATTGGGAACTTGTGTGCCGATAATGCAAACTCAGATTGCGAAGAATGTTTTTCCATCTACTAAGCTGTATTTCCTGCTGGTCAAGTCCTGAGTTTCCAAGCAAGGTTGGCACAGTGAAACTAAGACAGGCTGTCGCCCTGTTGCTTCAACAGAAGTATGTGGTATGAGGGAAGCTGCCACCCTCAGCCCCTGTGTCACCAGGGAGCACTGTGATTGTCGAGCCAACAAGTGCTCGCTCTACTCGAAAAAGTATTACAGTGGGTCCTGTTATAACACGACCTGATCCACCTGTGGATCAGGTGGCGGTCAAAGGTGGAGACCTTGGCGGACTGATCCCAAGCTTCTTAAACTGGCTTTTGGGATGTGGAATGTTACCTCTCTGATGGGGAAGGAACCTGACCTGGTACATGAGGTTGAGAGATACTGGCTAGATATAGTCGGCCTCACCTCAACACACAGCTCTGGTTCCGGAACCAGTCTCCTGGAGAGGGGCTGGAGCTTGGCCTACTCTGGAGTTGCCCAAGGCGAGAGGCGACGAGCAGGGGTGGGTATTCTTGTATCCCCCCACCTTGTTGCTTCTATATTGGAGTTTTCCCCTGTGGACGAAAGGGTTGTTTCCCTGTACCTTTGGGTTGCGAAACAGGTCTTGACCATCATTTGTGCCTATGCACCAAATGATAGTTCAGAGTACCCACCCTTTTTGGAGTCTCTAACTGGGGTGCTGGAGAGTGCTCCTCTTGGAGATTCCATTGTCCTACTGGGGAACTTCAATGTGCACTTGGGCAACGACAGTGAAACCTGGAAGGGGGTGATTGGGTGGAACGGCCTGCCCGATCTGAACCCGAGTGGTGTTCAGTTATTGGACTTCTGTGCTAACTGCAGTTTGTCCATAACGAACACCATGTTCAAGCATAAGGGTGTCCATATGTGCTCTTGGCACCAGGACACCCTAGGTCACAGGTCAATGATCGATTTTGTTTGTGTCATCCGCCCTGCAACCATATGTCTTGGACACTCGAGTAAAGAGAGGTGCAGAGCTGTCATCTGATCACCACCTGGTGATGAGTTGGATCCGATGACAGGGGAGGATGCCATTCAGACCTGGTATACCCAAACGTATAGTGAGGGTGTGCTGGGAATGTCTGGCTGAGGCCCCTGTCCGGGAGGTCTTCAACTCCCACCTCTGGAAGAACTTCAGCCACATTCCGAGGGAGTCTGAAGACATGGAGTCTGAATGGGCCATGTTCTCCACCTCCATTGTTGTAGCGGCAGCCCAGAGCTGCGGCCGCAAGGTCGTTGGGGCATCTCCTGGTGGCAACCCCTGAACCAAGTGGTGAACACCAGTGGTGAGGGGGGCCATTAAGCTGAAGAAGGAGTCCTATCAAGCTTGGTTGGCTTGTGAGACTCCTGAAGCAGCTGAGGTGTAACGGCAGGGCAAGTGGAGTGCAGCTCGGGTGGTTGCTGAAGCAAAAAGCTGGACATGGGAGGAGTTCAGTGAGGCCATGGAACAAGACTTTCGGTCGGCCTTGAAAAGATTCTAGCAAACTGTTCGGTGGCTCAGGAGGGGGAAGCAGCTCCCTGTCCACACTGCGTATGGTGTGGATGGGGCTTTGCTGACTTCGACTGGGGATATCGTCGGGTGGTAGAAGGAATACTTCGAGGATCTCCTCAATCCCACTGATGCGCCTTCCACAGAGGAAACAGTGCTTGTAGACAAGGGGGATGACTCGCCTATCACAAGGGCTGAGGTCGCCAAGGTGGTTAAAAATCTCTTTTGTGGCCGGGCCCCAGGGGTGGACGAGATTCGCCCTGAGTACCTCAAGGCCCTGGATGTTGTAGGGCTGTCATGGTTGACACACCTCTGCAACATTGCGTGGATGTCGGGGGTAGTGCCTTTGGTATGGCAAACCGGGGTGGTGGTTCCTCTCTTCAGAAAGGGGGACCAGAGGGTGTGCTCCAACTTTAGAGGGATCGCACTCCTCAACCTCCATGGAAAGGTCTATGCAAAGGTACTGGAGAGGAGAGTCCTGCCATTGGTCGAACCTCGGATTCAGGAGGAGCAATGTGGTTTTCGTCCTGGCTGTGGCACACTGGAGCAGCTCTTTACCCTCTCGAGAATCCTCAAGGGTTCATAGGAGTTTGCCCACTCAGTTTACATGTGTTTTGTGGACCTGGAGATGGCATTCGACCGTGTCCCTCGTGGTTTTTTGTGGGTGGTGCTTCGGGAGTATGGAGTATCGGGCTTGTTGTTACAAGCTATTCGGTCTCTATACGACCGTTGTGAGAGTTTGGTTCGTATTGCCAACACTCAATCGGACTCATTTCCAGTGAGAGTTGGACTCTGCCAGGGCTGCCCTTTGTCACTGATCCTGTTCATAATTTTTATGGACAGGATTTCTAGGCGCAGCCAGGGAACTGAGTGTGTCATGCTTGGTCACCACAGGATCTCACCTCTGTTGTTTACAGATGATGTTGTCCTGCTGGCTTCATCCAGTTCCTACCCTCACCCAAGATAACGAGCTTTGGGTAATGACCGAAAGAACAAGATCGTGGATACAAGTGGCTGAAATAAACTTTCTTCGCAGGATCGCTGGACTCACCCTTAGAGATAGGGTGAGGATCTCAGTCATCCGGGAGAGGCTCAGAGTAGAACCGCTGCTCCTCCACATTGAAAGGTGCCAGTTGAGGTGGTGTGGGCATCTGATCAGGATGCATCCTGTACGCCTCCCACTTGAGGTGTTTCGGGCACGTCCCTCTGGGAGGAGACCCTGGGGCAGACCCAGGACTCACTGGAGAGACTATGTCTCCCAGCTGGTCTGGGAACACCTTGGTATGCTCTCAGAAGAGTTGGAGCAGGTGGCTGGGGAGAGGGAAGTCTGGGCTTCTCTGCTTGAACTGCTGCCTCCGCGACCTGGACCTCCGGAAATACAGTAGAAGATGGATGGATGGATGGTGTTATAACATCTATGTGGGGTGATTATTGGGTCCTGCTGATGGTCTTCAACCCCACTGAGAAGCCTGTGACACTGCCGAGTAATACAAAAATTGCTGATGTTTTTCTGTGTATTGCTGTGGAAGATGTGTGTCTCAACCAACAATTGTGCAAAACTAGATGGTCATTCAAATGGGTCAGTGACACCGCCATCTTCTACACCTGATGCTGTAAGACTGCTTCAGGACCATGGCCTTGCTGACATCAACATTGACAGTTGTGAGGTGTCTGATGAGTGGAAAAGGAAACTGGCTGAATTGGTCTTGACTTATCCGGATCTGTTCTCCAAGTGGAAACTGTACTGTGGTGAGGCCAAGGATTTCATTCACCATATCCACCTCACTGACAACCATCCTTTCAGGCTTCCTTACCGCTGGGTCCCCGCAGCACATTATCAGCAGCTCAGGGAAGTGCTGTCAGACATGGAGATGAAGGGCATCATGAGAAAATCGATCAGTGAATATGCCCCCCCTCTGGTGATGGTGTGGAAGAGGTCGGGTGACCTGCGAATATGCACTGATTTTCGTTGGCTTAATGCCGACTGTTAAAGACGCCCACCCACTGCCCCACCAGGCTGACTGTCTGGCTGCTCTTGGCGATAATGCCCTTTTTGGTACTATGGATCTGACATCGGGATTTTACAACATTCCCCTCCATGACATACAAACATTATACAGCCTTTACCACCCCTCTAGGCCTTGATGAATACAACTGCCTCCCCCAAGGTCTTTGCAACAGTCCTGCGTCCTTCATGAGGATGATGCTTAGCATTTTGGGGGATTTAAACTTTTTGAGCCTACTTTGCTACCTCGATGACCTGTTTTTGTTTGCACCTTCCGAGGAGGAGGCTCTGGAGAAACTGGAGCTTGTTTTTAGTCACTTGAGAGCCAACAACCTGAAGCTGGCACAGAAAAAATATCATTTTCTGAGGAGGTCTGTGAGATTTCTGGGTCATGTGGTGGGTGCTAATGGTGTTTCAGTCGACCCAGAAAAGTGAAGGTCATCTCCAGATTCCAGAAGGAAGGCCTAATAAATCCTGATGGTTACACACCTTCTCAGCAGAAAGTGGGATCCTTTCTGAGCATGGTACTGTTTTACCAACATTTCATTCCAGGCTATTCTCGCATTGCTAAGCCACTGTATGCTCTGACAGCAGGCCAGAAGAGAAGAATTAAGGTCCAGGGACATAGAAAAGCTGGATGTTATCAGGCACTAAGCCCCCAAGACTGGACTCCTGCCTGCGACAATTCATTTGAGGACCTAAAGGCTGTGCTCCTTAACTGTGTGGTCGTGGCCCACCTGGATTTTTGAGAGACCTTTTATCCTGTCCACTGATGCCTCCTTAGATGGACAGGGCGCAGTCTTGTCTCAGGTCCCTGCTGGTGAAGAAAGAGCAAGACCTATAGCCTTTGCGAACAAGTCACTCAGTCACATCCAAGCCAACTATCTTGCACACAGACTTGAATTCTTGGCACTGAAGTGGGCAGTATGTGATAAACTCAGTCATTGGCTCAAAGGTCATAAATTTACTGTCTGGTGTGATAACAATCCCCTGATGCACATCTTCACCAAGCTGAAACTGGATGCCTGTGAACAACGTTGGGTCTCAAAACTTGCTCCATACTGTTTTATAAAATAAGTATGTTCCTGGCAGGCAGAATGTTGTTGCAGATGCGCTGAGTAGGAACCCTTTTGTAAAACCTGTGGCCCAGCGCCTTCTAAGTGATTCATACCCTGTGCTGTTGGGTGAAGTCTGTGACCTTAAGGATGATGTTGTGCAGGATGCTTTCCATTTTACTTGTCAGCCACAGTCATTAAGCAACCCCTCATTTTTGGCTGTCGTGAATACCCCCATGTTGGAGGAGGATGTTTCCTCACTTTTGTCCTCTCTGAGTGACTGGGACTTTGCTCCAAGGCAACGTGCCACATCTATGGGTGACCACTTAACAACTCTGGCCCCATCTGGTCAAGATGTTCCTACCACACTGCCCCTGAATGAACTTCTATCTTACCAAAGGCAAGACCCTGTTGTTTCCAGAGTGGCTTACTACATTGATAAGAAAAGGCAACCGTCAAGATAGGAGCATGGTAATGAGAACCAGCAGACTCTAAGGCTCCTAAAACAGTGGGACAAACTCACGCTCCTGAATGATGCCCTTTACAGAGTCATAAAGGACCTACTGACCAAATGAAAAGGTTTCGATTCATCATGCCTACTCCCTAAAAGCTGTGGTTCTCTCTGGAATCCACGACAATGCCGGCCACCAAGGCCAACCATGCACGCTCTCCCTCATCCATCAGCGCTTCTTCTGGCAAAACATGGAAGAAGATGTGCACAACAATGTGAGAAACTGGCACAGGTGTGTCCTTAGCAAAACCCCAGAGCCTTCTGTCCCAGCCCCTCTGGAAAATATCAAGACTAGTGTTCCCCTGGAGCTCGTGGGTATTGATTTTTTGTGAGCTGGGGACAATAACAGTAAGTCTGTGGATGTTCTTGTGATCACAGATCACTTCACTAAGCTAGTACATGCATTCCAATGCCAGGACCAGACTGCTAAGAGAGTGGCGAAGAAGCTATGGGATGGATTTTTACGTATTTATGGCTTCTCCCAGTGCATTCACTCTGACCAGGGTGCTAATTTGGAGAGTGAACTAGTGGCTGAGCTCCTGCAGTTGAGTGGTGTTAGCAAATCTCACACTTTACCATACCACCCCGTGGGTAATGGGACCACAGAAAGATTTAACAGAACTCTGGACAGCATGTTGAGATCTCTTCCCCAAAGTCAAAGCAGAAATGACCACACATGATTCAAACAATGACCTTTGTCTACAACTGTACTGCCCACAAGATGACAGGTTTTGCCCCATTTTATCTGATGTTTGGGAGGGTCCCGAGATTACCAGTTGATCTAATGTTTAAAAATGTTCTTCACGATGACACGATATGTGACTACAACACCTATGTCCAGTCACTGGCTAGTGACCTGCACTCTACCATGCTCATAACCCAGCAAAACACCACCAGGGAGCAGAAGCACTACTCTGACCAGTACAACAAAAGAACCAAGGGCCTACCTCTGTCTGTTGGAGATCAGGTGCTAGTGGCCAACAAAGGGGTCACAACGGAAGAGAAAGCTGTCTGACAAATGGGAGCTAGTTGTGCACACGGTGGTAGACAAGAAACCTGCCATCCATATCTACCGTGTCAGAGATCAAGAGGGGAATGAGTGTGTGGTGCATCGCAATCTGCTCCTTAATGTCAACTTTTTACCACTGGAGGTGACTCTTGGTGATGATTCCATCCATTCTGTTGACAGCGTGACTGATTCTGATTCTGTTCCTGATCTGCCTGTGTCAGAATTATCAGTTGTGGATACTACTGCTACGACAGCTGCTCTTTCTCTTGCAGAGTCACTCTCCTACACTTCTGAACATGATGAAGACCGCACAGCTTCATGGGTCCAACAATAGTCCCCCACTGCTTCAGACCAAGATGCTGACCTGCATCCCCCTTCTGTGTCATGCTCCCCTATCCCCAGTGGGTTGGTTGATGCTGGTGGGCCATCAAATTCTTGTTCTCAGACCCAACCTATCACTTCTGCTGAGTTGGACACGGGTCATCGACTTACAACACGCTTTGGTAGAGTCATTAACCCCTTAACGCCTGAATTTATTTCCAATTATGAAAAAAAAAAATTTTCACTTGTGTTTTTGCTTTCAAGTAGATGTTAAATTAAGTTGAGAAAGTTAATTTGACTATAGCACATAAAATAGATATAATTTTAGGTATGATGCAAATTAGCGAAAACAGGCATCTATGGTAAAAAAAAAATGGTAAAAAAGCACCTGTTCCCATCTCAAGTATGAAGAATCTTTTATTTATGCAACAAAGTTATTTTCAGTATTTTCAACTCTCATGACTGCCAAACTATAACCCTAACCCTAACCCTAACCCAAACCCTAACCCCAACCCTAGCAATCAGGAAATGGATGGTACTCCGTCTCTGACCGTTCCTACGAGAAACTAATGCTTGCAAAAGGTTCCTAGGTATGTGTTGGAAGTGCTCCAACCGGAAGTGGAGGAATACAGACGGTATTTTGGTTGCATTTGGAGCGAAAGTGGTTTGATGCGAATTCGCGACAACAGGCGTCAAGGGGTTAAGCCTGTTTGTCGTTTGATCGAATCTTGGCTCAAATTGAGGCTGTCTTTGATACCGCGAAAGTTCAATCAGCTATTATGAATGTGTGATTTTATTTGCCGTTATTGCTCTTGAATGTTTGTTTCTTTCAGTGATAACATAATATTTGACTGCCTCGCTTATAGCCCAGTGCGTTTAGTAAGGCCAGTGCTGTGTGGTGTAAAAGGCACCCCATTTTGTCAATAGAGTATTCTGAGATTTTTCTAGGTGCCAAGCAAGTCTCATCTCTCTTAACCTTTCCAGAAGGTAGCTGTACAGCTGCTGTAGTAGTTTGGGTGTCTACATTTCTTTGTGGTCTGTGTTATCTGTGATATTGGGCATGTTTGATGTTACATAATATTTGTATAATTCGGGGAGGGGGGGATGCAACAGGGTCATATTTATACCTCTTTTATAATTACACAAAATTATATGTAATTGTTAGTTTTCTTGAACCTTAAACCTCTTAAAACCACTCTGTCTGTTTAAGCTTGGAGCCCCTCCCTCAGTTCTTCTTTGTTGGTACACCCCCATTATAAAAGCAGTGTGCGCTTTTCACACAAAGGAGTGAGCCCCGCCCGCTCAGTTCAATACATTTTTCAGTTTAGTGACTGGCAAGCAGTTAGAGCTCCAGTACAGCACTGAGTGATTCAATGAATGAATCTTTAGAGCAGATTTTTTTAGTGAAGGAACTGGAGTGATTCAGTACACTTTAGTGAACTGTAGCTACGTTCCGATCCACAGTGTACTTCAACTGTATTCCCTACTCCCTGCTCCGTTCTCAGGGAATATCAGATAAGTTAACTGCCCTTCACAAAATTTCTCCATTTGAAACACCCTGTAACTGTCGGCTCCCTCCTCTATGTGTTATCACAGCAACCATAGACATGTACTGATACTATGACAGATAATTTATATTTCTTAAATAAAATATCAATACAAATATATTTTTATTATAATCAGATGATATAAACAATAACCAACATCAATTTAGCTTGTTAATAATGTCAGCAACAATAGTTTGTTTTACTCATATTTGAGGTGCAGTGGCTTATGGGTAGTCTTGTCAACATCTGGTGAAGTGATGTACCGTTGTGCACTTCTTCCCTGCTCAGTTCTCAGTTCCCTTTGAACTGAGGACCATTTGCTCCCTTGGGTTTGGAATTAACATTCAATTCAATTCAACTTTATTTATATAGCGCCATTTCACAACAACAGTCATCTCATAGCACTTTCAACTGTAGGGGAAACCCCCACAATTGCAGAAAGACCCCAGCAATCAGGCGATCCCCTGCGAGCAAGCGCTTGGCGACGGTGGAGAGGAAAAACTCCCTTTTAACAGGAAAAAACCTCCAGCAGAACCAGGCTCAGGGAGGGGCAGTCATCTGCTGCAACTGGCCGGGGGGTGAGGGGATAGAGAAGATGAAAAGAACAGACATGTAGAGGGCAAACAGCATGATGGGGACTCAATCTATGGGAGAGAACAAACAGATGTTAATGACCAGCAAAAAAAATATTTTATTGAGCGTGAAGAAAGGAGTGAAGCCCATTGCATTGTTGGAGGTCCCCCAGCTGTCTAAACCTATTAGCACAGGGGTCGGGAACCTTTTTGGCTGAGAGAGCCATGAACACCACATATTTTTAAATGTAATTCCGTGAGAGCCATACAATATGTTTAAAACTAAAAATACAAGTAAATGTGTGCATTTTATGTAATTTCAACACTTTTAAAGTACAATAAGTCTCTGAATTCTTTTTAATAACATTGTTATGCTGTTGCTAATCAATGATGAGTATTTCTTACCATTAATGCGACTTCTGGTGCTCAATATTGGCTGAGCCTGGAGTACCCGGATGCGCAGCGGCTTTTGGGATATTCAAATTCAAACGTTTATTTCAAACTCAGGGTTCATATTAAATGCAGAACTGAAACGCGTAGAAAATAAATAAGTAAATACTTAAATTCAGCGGGCCGTCTCGTGTGATCTGAGCTCGTAATGGCCGATGATTCTAAAACTATGCGATCTGGATCAATATTGGCTGAGCCTGGAGTACCCGGATGTGCAGCGGCTTTTGGGATATTCAAATTCAAACATTTATTTCAAACTCAGGGTTCATATTAAATGCAGAACTGAAACGAGTAGAAAATAAATAAATAAATGCTTAAATTCAGCGGGCCGTCTCGTGTGATCTGAGCTCGTAATGGCCACAACACGGAAGATGATTCTAAAACTATATACAGAGCAGCAGACACTCGGCGCTTTTGTAAAAACAAAATCTTTAAAGTTTAAAGATTTGTCTGCGAGCCAGATGCAGCCATCAAAAGAGCCACATCTGGCTCGCGAGCCATAGGTTCCCGACCCCTGTATTAGCAGCATAACTAAGGGAGGGTTCAGAGACACATGATCCCTCCCTAATTGTAGGCTATATAAAAAGGAAGGTTTTAACCCTATTTTTAAAAACAGAGATCGAGTCTGACTCCCGAATCCAGATTGGCAGCTGGTTCCACAGGAGAGGAGCTTGATAACTGAAGGCTCTGCCTCCCATTGTACTTTTGGAGATTCTAGGTATTACATGTAATCCAGCATTTTGGGAGCGTAGTGCTCTGTTAGGATAGTAGGGTAGTATCAGATCTTTTAAATAAAAAGGGGCCTGATTGTTTAGAGCTTTGAAAGTGAGAAGTAGGATTTTAAACTTAATTCTAAACTCTATGGGAAGCCAATGAAGGGAGGCCAGAACTGGAGAGATATGATCTCTCTTTCTATTACCTGTTAAAACTCTTGCTGCAGCATTTTGGATCAACTGAAGAATTTTTAAAGATGTTTTAGGACAACCTGATAATAAAGAGTTACAATAATCTAATCTAGAGCTAACAAAAGCGTGGATCAGTTTCTCAATCACTCTGAGACAAGATGCTCCTAATCTTGGCAATATCACGCAAATGATAGAAGGCAGTCTTAGAAACAAATTTAATATGTGAATTAAAAAACAGATCATGATCAAAAATAACTCCAAGGTTCCTCACAGAGCTATTAAGAGAAAGATTAACTGCATCCAAACTAAAAGTTTGATTTGGAAAGGTATTTTAAGGTTTTTTGGACCAACAAGAATGACTTAAGTCTTATCTGAATTTAATAGCAGGAAATTGCAAGTCATCCAAGCTTTGATTTCCTTAAGACAGGCTTCTAACTTGGCTAATTGATGACTATCATCTGCCTTCACTGACAGGTATAATTGTGTGTCATCTGCATAACAATGAAATGTATGCAGTGCTTTCTAATAATGTTGCCTAACGGAAGCATATATAAACTAAAAAGAGTAGGGCCTAGCACAGATCCCTGTGGAACTCCATAACTGAGCTTTGAGTTGAAAGAAAACTCATTATTGACATGAACAAACTGGAACCTATCAGATAAATAAGATCTAAACCACTGCAACGAAGTTCCATTAAGTCCAACATAGTGTTCTAATCTATCAAGTAGAATATTATGATCAATAGTATCAAAAGCTGCACTAAGGTCTAAAAGGACAAGTACAGAAACAAGTCCATTATCAGGTGCGAAAAGGAGGTCATTAGTGACCTTCACTAAGGCTGTTTCAGTACTATGATGGATTCTAAATCCAGATTGAAACTCTTCAAATAAACCATTTCCCTGCAAGTGGTCAAATAATTGCGTAGCAACAACTCTTTCTAAGATTTTTGAAATGAAAGGGAGATTAGAGGTCTATAGTTAGCTAAAACTCCTGGATCTAGTGTTGGCTTTTTGAGTAAGGGTTTAATTACAGCAGTTTTCAAAGCCTGCAGTACATGGCCTAAAGTTAATGAAGAATTGATTATTTGAAGAATAAAGCTACCAATAAGTGGGAAGACTTCTTTAAATAACCTGGTAGGAATAGGGCCACTAGTCAAGTGTAAGACTTTCAAGTATCTAGGGAGTACTGTTTCAGAGAATGCTAGGCTGGAGGATGAACTCTCTCTCAGAATGGGAAGAGCGAGCGCTGTGTTTGGAAACTTGAGGGAGAGACTGTGGAACAATCGACATGTGTCTATCCATGTGAAATGCAAAGTGTGCAGAGTGACAGTACTGGCTACTCTATTGTACGGTACTGAAACTTGGACTGTCTACAGAGTGCAGGTGAAGAAACTCCACGCGTACATGATGAGACACTTTCGAGCCATAATGAACATCTCATGGAAAGACAAGATAACCAACATAGAAATGTTGAAACGAGCTGGTCTACCATCAATGGAGGACATGCTAATACAGATGAACCTGAGATGGCTCGGACATGTTAACAGGATGGACCACCAGCGTCTCCCTCAGCAGTTACTCTATTCACAGTTATGTGAGGGCAAACACAATCAGGGTAGACCAAGGCTCAGATTGAAAGACACTGTAAAAAGAAACTTGAAGAAGTTGGACATAGACAGGAGTTCAGGGCAGCGGAAGGCTAAGGACAGAGCTGTGTGGAGGAATCTGATCAGACCTAAATGAAACAGGCATTGTCGCCCACGACAGACTGCTATGATGATGATGAGGAATAGGGTCTAAAAGACAAGTTGAAAGCTTGGATGAGGAAAATGTTTTGTCTAAATCTAAAAGGTCAATTGGAGTAAACTCATCCAAACAGATATCATTTGAAGGAGTTGTAGTAGTTACTATATTTAAGTCAATGGTGGGAAGAATCTGACTTATTTTGTCTCTGATAGATGAAATTTTATTATTGAAAAAGTTCATAAAGTACTGACTAGTAAGCTCTAAGGGAATGCTAGGATTGACAGAGTCCTGACTCTTTGTTAGCCTGGCTACAGTGTTGAAAAGAAACCTGGGATTATCCTTGTTCTCTTCTATTAATGCTGAATAATAACTCGTTCTAGCTTTTCTAAGAGATTTTTTTTTATAAATTAAAAGATGATTTCTCCAAGCTAAATAGATTTCATCTAAATTAGTGAAGCGCCATTTTCTTTTAATTGATGAGTCTTCTGTTTTAAGCTATGAGTTTCTGTGTTGAACCAAGGAGTTAGAAGTCTCTGATTAGACTTTTTTCTTTTTTAAAGGGGCCACCATGTCTAGAGTCTGATGCAGAGAAGCTGTAACACTATCTACCATGCTATCAATTACAGAAGGAGCAAGCTGTCTATAGCTTATTTCCATTGTGTTGACACATGACATAGGAAATAATCTGCATAAATTTGGTTACATCTTCTGAGAGGCATCTACTGTAGTAATATTTTTCTTTAGGAGCCAAATAGTCAGAAATAGTAAAATCAAATGTTAACAGACAATGGTCTGACAGTACAGGATTATGAGGAGACACTACCAGATTTTCTATTTCTATGCCATATGTCAGAACAAGGTCCAACGTATGATGGAGATAATGGGTAGAATTTCCTGCTTTCTGAGAAAACTCCATTAAGTTTAATATTGAATTAAATGCCACATTAAGGCAATCACTAGCTACATCTACATGTATATTAAAGTCCCCTACTGTAATTATTCTATCTGATTTCAGCACTAAAACCACTACAAATTTGACAAATTTGGATAAAAACTCTCAATAGGTTGATGGAGGACGATAAACTATGGCAAATAAAATTGGGTTTAGCCTAAAATTGCTAAAATTCCCAATACTGAGGACCAGGCCCTCAAAGGAATTATAACGTGTTTTTTGCTTTACATTAACTAATAAGTTGGAATGGTAAATTGTCGCTACTCCTCCTCCACGACCAGAACTTCTGGGATTTTGACAGTTTAAATAACCAGAGGGAGTTCATTCATTCATTTAAACCAACATAATCCTCTTGCCCTAACCAAGTCTCTGTAAGGGATATTAAATCAATCTGATGATCAATTAACAGATCATGGACCAGCAGAGACTTGGGAGTTAGAGACCTAATATTTAATAAACTGCATTTAATTTTTAAAATATGAGGAGGAACAGAGGCCAAATCATTCAATTTAGAGGCTTCATGTTTAATTTGAGTTTAACCAACTTTTTGTTTAATCACTTTGGGATGCTTATACATTATATTTTTATTTACTTTGGAGGGAGCAAACAATGATTCTCTGACGGGGAAGACAGGGGCTAAGTTGAGGGATGGTGGATGAAGAGGAGCTGCAGAGAGGCGTGTAAGACTGCGACTCTGCTTCCTGGTCCCAACTCTGAGTTGTCAATGTTTTGGAAATTTGGATAAAAATGATGCCAGATTGTTAGATAAATGAGACGCACCATCCAAAGTGGGATGGACGCCGTCTCGTCTAATAAGACCAGGTTTTCCCCAAAATGAGTTCCAATTGTCTATGTAGCCCACATTGTTTGCAGGACACCACACAGACAGCCAGTGGTTGAAGGATGACAAGCGGCTAAACATGTCATCACTGGTCAGATTGGGGAGGGGCCCAGAGAATACTACAGAGGCAGGCATTGTTTTTGCAAAGTCACACACCGATTCCACATTAAGTTTTGTGACTTCCAACTGCCGGAGTCGGATGTCATTAATGTCGGCGTGGATAACAATTGTGGAGTATTTACAATTTATTTTAGCCAGCATTTTTAAATTTGACTCGATGTCGTCTGCTCTGGCCCCAGGAATGCATTTGACTATGGCCACTGGAGTCTCTAGGTTCACGTTTCTGACTACAGAGTCACCAATGATGAAAGTTTTTTCCTGAGCGGGTGTGTCGCTGAGCGGAGAAAAGCGATTAGAAACATGAACAGGTTGGTGGTGAACCAGGGGCTTGCGACTATGCTTCCTTCTCAACATCACCAACCCATTCTCCTCACTGCTAAGGGGGACCAGAGGACCGCTAGCAGGCCGACCTATGCTAGGGAGCTTCGCTGCAGCTAAGGGGCTTCCGTCATTATTAACTGGCACAGACGGTGTTTCAATGCAGTGGAGCTGGGATTCCAAATCAGACAATCGCGCCTCGAGCGCCTCAAAAAGACATTTATTACATTTACCATTATCACTAAAAGAGGCAGAGGTGTAGCTAAACATCTGACAGAGAGAGCACACCAGAGGACAAGGGGAAGGAGAGCTAGTAGCCATAGCTAGTGGCTAACCCGAAGCTAACAAAAACACAAAAACACTGATGAAAGGTGAACAGAAGGGTAAAGAGGGTGATTAGAACCAGGAAGACCGCCCGTAAAATCTGCTGGAGGAGAGGGCCTCCCGGGAGGCAGCTGGCCACCAAGGCTGCTCGGAGAAGTGCTCCAGCCACCGGCGGAGTGAAGAAGCATCACCGTTACAGGCCCGTGGCTCTGAGAGAGATCCGTCGCTACCAGAAATCCACGGAGCTGCTCATCCGTAAGCTGCCCATCCAGCGCCTGGTGAGGGAGATCACTCAGGACTTCCAAAACCGACCTGCGCTTCCTGAGCTTCGCCGTCGTGGCTCTGCAGGAGGCCGGCGAGGCCTACCTGGTGGTCTCTTCTTCGCTAAGGGGGTCGCCATCATGCCCAAAGACTTCCAGCTGGCCCGCCGCATCCGCGGAGAGAGAGCTTAGACTTTCTGCTGCACATTCACCAACCATAATGCTCCGCACTGTGTGTCTATATATATATATATATTTATAGTAATATGTACATATGTTTACTAGCTGCTCTTGTTTTTTTCTTGCCTTCTGATTGTTGCTCTGTATGTTGCTATCCCTGTGCTGTCGCAATCCTGGAATTTCCCCTTGTGGGACTAATAAAGGCTTATCTTATCTTATCTTATTAGATGACACTGAGTGCGCACACAGGTGCAAGAGGCTTGATAAACAGAAGTGAGAGCTAACAGTAGATGGAAAAAAGTGATTAAAATACAATTAAAGGCAAAAATCCTCAGGAGAATGAGGAGAGCTAACCACAGAGCAAACCACACAGACAGCAACACAGGAAGTGACGATACGTTACCACAGGAAGCCGTCCAGGCTTCAGGCTTGGAAAATATGGCAGAATGCCCTGTGCAGTCCACTTCGGAGTATACTATTGGGTGATAGGAGTGCACCGTTTGGATCCCATCACTAGTGTGCATGCAGTTGTGAGGTCCAACGGGGCAGTGTAACCGTGAAGAAAGGTTCCGCCCTAGGCAAATACAGCTGTGGCTGCTGTAGTTGATAAAATGGCAACGATGTCAAGGGTGGCCACAGCCACCTCGGTTCCTCCACTAATGACTAAATGACTTTATGCACCCCTTCTGTCACTCTACTGTCAAACAAATCTCACCAATCCTGTCGGACAGCCTGGAAACTCGGAATGACCAACTGAGAGCCGTGTCTGCTTGGAACATGAACTTTATTACAGAAGAGCTTAAACTTACAATGCGGGTCTGTTACAGGAGGTTGAGCGAACACAGAAAGAGAGTGCCAAGAGAGAAAGAGGCCATAAAATGGCTGACCCTCACCTTATATATGCATCGGCTTGATGACATCACCAAGCAGCTGAGTCAGCACGCTGATGCCAACCAAACTTGTGGTTCCTTTACACCACATTCATCTCCCCTCTTGGAAAACAGAAAACACATAAATATCCAAATTAACCCTCTCAGTTTGGTACATTGTGAACCCCCAAACTAGCTGGGGCCAGCGGGTAGACTACCGCATAGCCCAGCGTAGCTAAGTGGTTTATTTTGCCACTATCTGTTGGCAGCCACGCCCCTAGCTAAACAGTCCTCTTTTCTTTTTTTCATGGAGGAAGGCAGTTCAGTTGGAGGGGCCCTGAGGCGAGCTTATGGTGGATGTGCCCCTGCAGCCGCCAGCTGCAGCAGACCCAGGCACCATCCCGCTGGAGCCACGGCACACTCGTCAACAACATCCCAGCCAGGATCCCACACCAGCTGGGTCAGCTCCAATGCTGTCTTGATCTGCGGCAGCTATTCTTACTTTCTGTAGACGGCTGGCTTGCCATCTCGATCCATCAGCCATCTGGACGAGGGCTGATCTCAGCTGCGCTGCGATCTTCATGGGTGTCAGTGGTGGTGATACTGTTAAGGCCAACTGCGGGTCTGGTCACTCAGTTCTGCAGACCCTAACCCAGTCCATCACTGTGAGTGGTGCTCTGTTCGGCTGCATTCTGGGTTGTGGTCATGATGGTGTGACTCTCACGTCTGCTGCAGGGCGTTCACCAGGTTGTGGTGGTTCTGCTGCATCCTGTTGTGTCACGGACTCTTCATCCTGCGTCTCAGTGACAGCTCCTGGAGGCTGGTGCCGGTCATGGATTTGGAAGACGTCTGGTGGCTCTGTTGTGCTTTGTTTGGTCATGGACTCTTCCTCCTGCAGCTCAGCGGTAGCTCCTGGAGGCTGATGCTGGGCATGGATTCGGAAGCAGTCTGATTTCTTCTCACCCTCACCTGGTAAGTCTGGTCATGGCGATATGTTGTTGTCGCCATTGGTAGAACCTGCACCAGGTTGTTGTGTCCCGGGGCTCCCAATAGATGCAGGCTCCCTCTCCTGCAGATCTGCAGCGGCTCTCTGAGACTCATGCTGGGCTGGGAACTGAGGTGATTCTAGTCACTGCTGTCCCTCCATACTGTGTTCACTCTCTGTGCTGTGGTCTCCCTCTTCGCTGTGCTCTTCAGCTAGCTTGTCACGGCTTCTAAGTTAAGTTTGTCACTGGATTGTTGCTCCATGGTGCCCTGCTGTCCCACGGTGTCTACCTCGGCCTCTTCTGCCATCTTACTGGGCCCGTCTGAGGCTACCGCGTATGCTAGCAGTATGTAGCCTAGTTGCAGAAATAGCTGGATCCGCACCATGTCATCCTCCATCACACCAAATTTGCACATGCTAGCTAGGTGGCAAAGTTCCACAACGAATTGATGTGTCATTTCTCTGGGCCTCTGTCGCCGCTGGCGAAACCTAATGTGCCACGCCAACACACTGTCACATTTGGTGAAGTGGCTAGCTATCAGCACGACTGACTCAGCAAATGTTCTTGTTGGTAAAATACATTGGCCTTCTACGCCCAGATAGTGAACTAGTAGAGCTTATTTCTGTACCTCGTCTATCTCGTACAGGCCCAACGCTGATATGTAGGTGGTGAAAGCATCAAACCAGTGGGGCCACGGTATGGGCGGCTCACTGGGGTTTTCCAGAAACAGCTGTGGTGACCTCAAGCACGCTTCCATGGTTTACTGTCGTCACCAAATGTTACGTCTGGAAACCTGGAATGAGCAACGGAGAGTGGTGTCTGCTTGGAACATGACCTTTATTACAGAAGAGCTTAAACTTACAATGTGGGTCTGTTATGGGAGGCTGAGCCAACAGAGAAAGAGAGTGCCAAGCAAGAAAGAGGCTGTAAGATGGCCGACCCTCACCTTATATGTACATTGGCATGATGACGTCTCCAAGCAGCTGCATCACCACGCCGATGCCAACAGAACCTGTGGTTCCCTTATACCACAAGTGCAACATTAAAAAATAATAACTTCACAGAGTGTGACACTGAGGTGTTGATAACTGAGGTGGAGGTCAGAAAAAAACATTTTATTTTGTTCTGACCCCCTGTAGAATAAAATCATCATGCAATATATAAGCCTAAAGTTTGTGGTGATAGAAGTACAACACTGAAATAAGTAGTTAAAAAGTATAAAAGTCTCAGTTTTGCTCTTTGTGATCCACAGTCTGTATCACATCCAGGCGGTGCTGTATGGTGCATCTAAAAATACTAGTACTGTGCCCATAAAAAGCAAGTAGTTTGGTAGAAAAGTGATAGGGTAATTAGTGTTTACACGCACAAATGTAAGCTGTGTTTGCAAGTGGGACAGGTGTACATTTAGGCAATCACACATATAGTCACTTTGTGACAGACATCAGCAAAGACATCAGCTATAAAGTGGCTGAAGGTGCAGAAATGTGCTGTCTCCATCTCACCCTTGATCTAAAATAATTTAAGAGATTCTAGCACATTTCATTTCTTGAAACAACATGGTTAAGATTGAGCAACAGAAATAAGCCTTTCTTTTCAAATATATTACCTTCTTAGCCCTTCCTTTAATGTCTGCAGAAGCAGAGGATGAAGCCAGATCATTCATGTGTTGCAGGGTTGCAGCATACTGGCCACTCTTTTCCTGTTCTTGCTGGGCAGAGGATTTGAGTAGTGCATGCAACGCACACTCAACGTGCAAAATCTAGCGTGTCCCTTTAATAATAGTGCAATAATGATTTTTATGTCATTTATTTATGTCATATCCATCATATCCATGTATTATCGCTACCGATGGCTGTCGCCGACTGTCCCAGAGGCTGGATACCCACTTCCCTGCCGCCGGTCCATGTGGATTCGCAGAAGGGGCTGCATACTGGAGAATCTTCACCCGATCAGTTGTGCTTCCCAGCAGGCTCATCAGTGTTTGATTCGCATGGCTCTGATGAACACCAGATCCATCGCAAATAAGACTTTTCATTCTAAATGACTTTCTTACTTCACATTCCTTGGATTTTCTTCTGATGAGAGAAATATGGGTTAAACCAGGTGAGACTGCCGCCTTCTCTGAGCTCCTCCCTCTCGGCTGTTCTTTTTTCAGCTCCCCGCGAGCATCTGGTCAGGGTGGGGGTCTGGCTTCTGTTTTTAATGACAGTTTTAAATGTCGCTTTCTTTCCACAAATACTTATTCCTGCTTTGAGCTGCAACTATTTGTGGTGGATTTCACAAGTCCTGTGTTATTTGCTGTTGTCTATCATCCTCCAAAATATAATAAGGACTTCATTAATGAGTTTTCAATTTTTGGCAGATGTTATGCCAAAATATGACAAACTTTTGATCTGCAGGGACTTTAATATTCATGTCTGTTGTCCATCTGATCAGCTGGCATCTGATTTTAAAAGATTGTTGGTGACATTTAATTTAAATATTTTAGTGGACAAACCAACACACCGGTTTGGTCACACTCTGGACCTTATCTCTCTTGGGCTCTCAATCTCTCTCAAAGAAATTTCTGACTGTCATCTCAGATCATTTCCCCATTATTTTAGAATTATTGACCCCTTCATCACCCAGCAAGCCTGTGGTTCCATCATGCTGGCGTCACATCATCACTTCTTCAACACCAGAGGAGTTTACTGCTGCTTTTAGGGATTCACAGTTTTTTGCCTTGAATGGACTCGTTTCCCCTTTCCATCTGGATAATATTCTTTCCTCCTTTCATACCGCCTGCTCTGGGATTTTGGACTCTATTGCCCCATTTCGGCTTAAATCAGCTAAACCGAAAACAGATCCCTGGCTAAACGACACTGCCCGTGCCATTAGACAACGGGTCAGGCAGGCTGAACAGAGATGGAAAAACGACAAATTACATGTGTCTCTGGGAATTTTTAGGGACCGTCTTGCTGATTACCAGAGGACTGTGCAAAAGGCAAATTTTCAGTATCTCTCTGATATTATTTCTAGCAGCAGTCACTGTCCTAGAGTGCTATTTAACACAATTAACCCTTTTATAAACCCACACACTCTGACTGTAACAGATGGTTCGTTTACAACATGTGAGAGTTTTCTTCACTCTCTGACTCTGTCAGACGAGCTATTAATAACAGTTTTAATGGGAGCTTGTCTGTTGTCCCGGGTTACTCTGCTGTGTTTGAACAGTTTGAGTTGGTCTCTTTATCTTCACTTACTGATATAATGAAGTCTCTGAAACCGACAAATTGCTCACTGGATGTTGTTCCCGCTGGAATACTGAAAAGGGTTTTTAATACTGTAGGGCCTGGCCTTTTGGTTTTTATTAATTCCTGCCTTAGTTCAGGATCTATCCCTGTCCTGTCTGCCTGTTAATTCCCTTCACACCATGTTGGTGTATGGGGCGGCGCTCATCTCCGTTTCTCTGACCCTAGGCCACACAGCTACTGTAAGTAGTGAAAGCTACAGCGGGGGGTCAGTCCTCTGGTAGGTCTGTGCATAACTTTACTTTCCCCGTTCCATTATGCAGAGCACCACGCTAGAAGGCAGAAAGTACCATTTTTATATGGTCTTTGGTATGACCCAGCCGGGTTTTGAACCCCTGCCTCCCGGGTGTGGGGCGGATGCTCTACCAACTGAGCCACCACTCCGGTTACAGGATCTATCCCACCTGCTTTTAAACATGCTGTGGTTAGGCCCCTTCTTAAAAAACCTCACCTTGACCCTTCAGTTTTATCTAATTTTAGACTCATTTCCCATTTGCCCTTTTTATCTAAGGTTTTAGAAAAAGCTGTTTTTATACAGTTGCAATCTTTTTTAGAAGACAACTATTTTTGAGAAGTTTCAATCTGGGTTTAGATCTCGTCACAGCACTGAGTTTGCCCTGCTAAAGGTGCACAATGATATTATGATGTCTGCTGTTGCCAAATGCCCTGTGGTCTTAGTGCTGCTAGATCTTACAGCAGCCTTTGACACTGTGGACCATACTATCCTTTTGTCACGCCTGAATCACCATGTTGACATCCATGGCACTGCACTTAAGTGGTTTGAATCCTACCTATCTAACAGAACTTTTTCTGTAATGATTAGTGACATGACAAGTGGACGCCTCCCACTTGAGGTTTTTCAGGCACGTCCCACTGGGAGGAGACTCCGGGGCAGACCCAGGACTTGGTGGAGAGACTATGTCTCCCAGCTGGTCTGGGAACACCTTGGTATCCTCTCTGAAGAGCTGGAGCAGGTGGCTGGGGAGAGGGTAGTCTGGGCTTCTCTGCTTGAACTGCTGCCTCCGCGACCTGGACCTCCAGAAAAGCGGTAGAATATGGATGGATGGATGGATGGATTAGTGACATGTCTTCTTCTAGTGCCTCTCTCTCCTGTGGGGTTCCACAGGGCTCTATCCTTGGCCCTATTCTGTTTTCATTATATATGCTGCCACTCGGCTCAATAATAGCCAGGATTATTTACCTTTGAACCCAGAACAAACAAACTCACAAAGTGTTCTATTGGACTGCATCACTGACATTAAGTTGTGGTTAAGCCAAAATTTTCTCCACTTAAATGAAGAAAAAACAGAATGTATTGTGTTTGGGGATACTGTAACGGCTGGCTTTGGTACCCTCTCTTTAAGGCTCAGTTCAGTTGTCAGAAATTTGGGGGTGATTTTTGACAGCCATTTAAAATTTGATAAACAGATTGACAATGTAGTCAAGATGAGCTTTTATCAATTACATCTGTTATCCAAAGCCAAACCTTTCCTGAGCCGTCATGATCTTGAGATAGCCATCCATGCTTTAATCACTTCTTGACTTGATTACTGCAATGCACTTTATGTTGGCATCTCTCAGTCTTCTCTTGGCCGCCTTCAACTTGTGCAAAATGCAGTGGCCCGTCTTTTGACCAACATACCTAGGCCAGAGTACATTACTCTGATCCTTTTTTAACTTCACTGGCTTCCAGTCTGTTGTGTTCGTGTTCGTTGAGGAGAGAAGAGACTTGCAGTTGAACCAACGTAACTTTATTTTTTAGCGGCAGCTCACACAGACACTTTCACATCGGCTCCCATGTTGGCCGTTTCTTATTCTACTGAGTGCATCATTCCAACAAGCGGTAACAAGGTAGCAGCGACGCCTAGTGGTAAACACTGATCATTACATCCCCCTTTCTTTGAGGTGAATAAACATTAATAAACATTGATGCAAAACAGTGTATATGTATTCAGTATGAATGGACTAATACAAAACACAAATTTCAGTTCTCCCTGAATCAACATGGCCAAAGAAATTAACATCTGTTACATTTTTCTTATTCTTTGCTTTTTGCTTTTTTTTTTTTCTTTCTTATAAGTCCAACCTGTCTGGTTTCTTTATTTCTCGTTTTGATCTTCTCGGTTCATCTTTGTCAGGTGGAACATTTGCTTCACAGTTCATAAGAGGTGTGGTTGTGGGAGATTCTGGGTGAGCATTATTGGGCCCACCAGGTGCTTGTGGAGTCTTGAGGAGACTGCGGCGATTGCGCCTGAGCACCTGTCCATCCTCGGTTCTCACTGTGAATGATCTTGGAGCAACTTCCTGTAATACAACTCCTTTAGTGTTCCAGCCAGATGCATCCTCGATCCTAACTGGGTCGTTGTTGGCCAGTGGAGAGAGTGGTTTGGCTGAAATGTCATAGAATGTCTTTTGTTTCAGTTTCTGCTTCTCAAGCTTGTTTCTGAGTTTTGTATCTTTCCTTTGTGAAGTAGCATTTGGGTAGCTGGGAAGCGTTGTACGCAGCTTTCTGTTCATTAGTAGCTCAGCAGGTGACAGTCCGCACTGAAGTGGAGAGGCGCGGTAACTGAGTAGAGCCAAGTATGGATCCGAGTTGCTGTCTGCAGCTTTCTTAAGCAGTTGCTTCAGAATGTGGACGCCTTTTTCTGCTTGTCCATTTGATTGTGCATAGTGTGGGCTTGACGTCACATGCCGAAATTCATACTGTTCTGCAAACTGCTGCCATTCCCTGCTACTGAAACATGGTCCATTATCTGTCACCACAAGGTGTGGGATGCCATGCCGAGCAAATGTGGATTTGGTATGAGTGATCACACAGGCTGATGTAGTGCTTGAGAGTAGTGCCATTTCTGGAAAGTTGGAAAAGTAGTCCATGACTACTAAGTAGTCTTTGCCTTTAAGGTGAAACAGGTCTATCCCTACTTTGTGCCAAGGGGATGCAGGACTTTCAGATATCACCATTGGCTCTTTGCTTTGTTTACTTCGGTGTTTCTGGCACGTTTCACAACTACTCACAAGCGTCTCGATGTCTTTGTTTAGTCCAGGCCAGTACACTGACTCCCTTGCTCTCCTTTTACATTTTTCAATCCCAAGGTGTCCTTCATGTATCCTGTTTAACAAATCTGGTCTTAGAGCCACAGGGATGACTATTCTTCCTTTCTTCAGTAATAGTCCATCAACAAAACTGAGATCTCCTCTGACATGGTAATAGCGAGGGCAAGATCCTGCAGGCCATCCCTCGTCCATGTTCTGAATGACACGCTGTAGCTCGGTGTCCTGTGATGTCACCTCAGCTATTTGTTTCGACTTTGTGTCAGATACTGGCAGAGCACACGACACCATGTTGATGTGATTTTCAATATCCTCATCTGTGGAACTCAGACACTTTTCAGCAGGTGCTCTGGACAAGGCATCTGCGAGTATCAGGTGCTTTCCCGGTGTATAAACCAGTTCAAAATCGTACCTTTGCATTTTCATCATTAGGCGTTGGATCCGTGGGGACATTTCGTTAAGATTCTTCTTGATAATGGAGACGAGTGGGCGGTGGTCAGTTTCCACAGTAAAAGACGGCAGTCCATAGACATAACTGTGAAACCGCTCCAGCCCGTAGGAAACGCCTAAACACTCCTTTTCAATCTGGGCATATTTGCATTCAGACTTTGTCATAGCCCTTGACGCATAGGCTACTGGTTTCCAGTACTCTCCTTCTGCCTGTAGGAGCACTGCTCCGATGCCATCTTTGGACGCGTCAGTTGACACTTTGAGCTTTTTCCGGTGGTCATAGTAGGCTAATGCTGGTGCTCTGGTAAGAGTTTGCTTAAGTCTTTGCCACTCTTGCTCATGTTTTTCGGCCCATTTAAAGTCACAGTCGTTGTGTAAGAGCTCTCGGATGCATGACGTCTTTGCTGTGAGGTTGGGAATAAATTTGCCTATGAAATTTACCATTCCCATGATGCGTAACACGCCCGTTTTGTCTGTTGGTCTTGGCATGTTCAGTATTGCTTTCACTTTATCGCCATCTGGTTGTATGCCTTGAGCTGTGAGTTTGTCTCCGAGGAAGAGAATCTCTTGTACTGCAAACTCACACTTGGCTCTATTGAGTTTCAGCCCGTACTTCTGAATGCGCTCCATCACTTTGTTAAGTCTCTGGTTGTGCTCTTGGAGAGTCGAGCCCCATACAATAATGTCATCTATGTAAACTCTGACTCCCTCTAGGCCTTCAATGATCTGTTCCATCACTCTGTGGAATATTTCTGGTGCAGATTTTATTCCAAATGGCAGCCTAAGAAAACAGTATCTACCGAAAGGTGTGTTAAAAGTACAGTACTTAGTGCTGCTCTCATCCAGTTTTAACTGCCAGAAACCCTGAGAAGCGTCGAGCTTTGTGAAGTAGTTAGCTCCTGCCATCTCACTGACTATTTCCTCACGTGTGGGGATTTGGTAGTACTCGCGCTTAATGTTCTCATTTAGATCTTTTGGGTCCATGCACATTCTCAACTCACCATTCTTTTTCTTTGTGACGACAATCGAGTTGACCCAGTCTGTGGGCTCCTGCACCTTTTTGATCACGCCCATGTTGGTCATCCTGTCCAGTTCTCGTTTGAGGGCTTCACGCAGTGGAGCTGGGACCCTACGTGGTGCGTGCACAACTGGTTGGGCGCCTTCTTTTAGCTGGATTTTATATGTAAAGGGCAGTGTGCCAAAACCTTTGAACACATCAGAAAAGTTTTGCACAATAGCGTTAGTGTCACACTTGGAATCTGATTCAATGCAGTACACTCTTTTCACTAACCCCAGCTCTTCACAGCTTTTATCACCCAACAGTGATTCACATTTCTCATTCACAACAGAAAAGTTTACATTGTGCACTTTACCTTTAACAACAACATTCAGTTTACAGGTACCAAAACACTGTATGGGTTGCCCATTGTAATCTTTCAACCCTGATTTCTTTCTGTATATGTGTGGCTTAACCTGCATTTCCTTTACATCAGACATGCTAATGAGGTTAGCTTTTGCACCAGTGTCCAGTCTCATAGTGACGATAGTCCCGTTAACCAGCAGAGGAGTGGTCCACTTGTCCTCATTGGTAATGCTGTTGACTTTTTCTTCTTCATTTTCACAGTCAACGATGCCCACAAAGAAAGTGTCACTTAAGTCTGTGTCTTCGACTGCATTCACGTTTTTGCCTTTCTTTCCTTCCTTTCTTTTGGTGAAGCATTGCTTTGCAAAATGATTCTTTCCATGGCAGTTGGAGCATACTTTACCAAACGCTGGGCATTGCTTTGGCTTGTGCTGTAATCCGCAACGCTTGCAGAAGAACGTGGGATCCTCGGTCCGCTGTGCAGTCCCGGCCCATGAGCGACGCCTCCCGCTCTGAGATGACACGGCGCCGACCGCTGCTCCTTCACTCGGAGGTGTGGCGCCTGGCATGCCGCAGAACGTTTTCATGTGCTTCTGGGACAGTTCGCTTGCCTGGCAGAGTTTAACAGCCATCTCCAGCGTCAACTCCGTCTCACGAAGCAGTCTCTCTCGTAACTTTTTGTCCTCAACACCAAACACAATTTGATCTCTGATCATTGAGTCCTTCAATGTCCCAAAATTGCAGGATTGTGCTTTCAAACGGAGAGCTGTCAAAAAAACTGTCAAAGGGCTCACTCTGTTGCTGCATACGAGATCTAAACATGTATCTTTCATATGTCTCGTTTTTCTTAGGAGTGCAGTGAGCATCAAACTTAGCGAGCACGACATCCAGCTTATTTGGGTCTTCACCCGTTCCGAACACGAACGTGTTGTACACTTCAATGGCCTGTGGCCCCGCTAAGTTCAGCAAAAGTGCTACCTTTCTCAAGTCCGGCTTCGTGTCCAGTCCCATGGCCGTGACATACAAGTTGAACTGCTGCTTGAATGCCCGCCATTTTTCATCCACGTTACCTGCCAATTTCAGGTTTTCCGGCGGCTTCAACTCCATGACGACTTCTCACGTGGTCGCTCAGTTCATGCAGTTTACTCCTGGTACCATGTTGTGTTCGTGTTCGTTGAGGAGAGAAGAGACTTGCAGTTGAACCAACGTAACTTTATTTTTTAGCGGCAGCTCACACAGACACTTTCACATCGGCTCCCATGTTGGCCGTTTCTTATTCTACTGAGTGCATCATTCCAACAAGCGGTAACAAGGTAGCAGCGACGCCTAGTGGTAAACACTGATCATTACACAGTCCATTTTAGAATTAATTTTAAACTTTTGCTTTTTGTTTTTAAAGCTCTTAATGGCCTTTCTCTGGTTTATCTGTCTGAGATTTTGACTGTGACCAAGGCAGGGCTTTGAGGTCATCCAATCAGCTTTTGCTGGATGTGCCCAGGTCAAGGTATAAACACTGGGGTGACCGAGCCTTTTCTGTTGTCGCCCCCAGGCTCTGGAATAATCTCCCCCCTGACTTACGTGCTATCTCTGACCTGGCCCTTTTTAAATCAGAACTTAAAACATATTTGTTTAGAATGGCTTTTAATACCCAGTAGTGGTGATATTTGTCTTGGCATTTGTTTTTATTTTATTCTTGTTTTTTAGGTATTTATTCTTATTTCTTTGTTTATGTTATTTGTTTTTAATGCTGTGTATGTTTTTAATGCTGTTTAATTTTTTGTAAAGCACTTTGGTCACCTACGGGTTGTTTTAAAGGGCTATATAAATAAAGTACTGTAACGTCGGGGCCATTTTAAGGGGGCCAGGGATTTCCCAGCATGCTTTGCCAGTTTGAAACGTTACTGTGTGTGTTAAATGTGTTATTTCTGGGTTATACTGCTGTGTCATTATAACTGCATTATAATGACCCAGCAGTGTTTAGCAGGATTAGGGCAAGATGTATCATGTGTGTGTAACCGTAATGTAAACAGAGGTCTGTGGGAATGACCTCCACTGCTCTGCGTACTAAGTGGAGGTTGGGGGTTGGTGGTGTGTAAATAAAGCCTGTTCATCACAACCATCTTGCTCCTCTTTCTTTGTGTGAACCCTGCTACGTCACACTGGTGTCAGAAGTGGGATCTCCTGTCCAAAGCAGTAATGGGGCGCTGACATCGGGACGATGTCGAGAACCAGAGGGGAGTAGTGTAGCGAACTCAATATGAGCACCCTACTTGGCTTGCCAAGTGGGTTGACCCTATTGGCGACACAGGTAGGGTGCGGGACTCCGGAGCGGGAGGCGTGAGTTCGAATCTCCCGGTGGGACGTCGCCATGTCGAGCAGCACGTTACAGTACATTACATTATAGGGCAGTGCGGTGGCGGAGTGGTTAGCACTGCGGCAGCACAGCAACTCACCCTTGGCCGGGGGGATCCTGGGTTCGATCCCAGTCCACGACCAACAGTGATCTGTGTGGAGTTTGCATGTTCTCCCCGTGTCTGCGTGAGTTTACTCTGGGATTTCTCCGATTTCCTCCCACATGCCAAAAACATGCAAGTTAGGTTAAAGTAGAACTGAACTGAACGGCATTGAACGGCACTGGGTGATAGTACATACAATTATAAAGATAATTTATCATTGGCACCCCCTCCACAAATCCCGGAATCTTGGAGAAAATCGCGATTTAGAATTTCCCGCCCTGAAAAATCAGACAAATCCGCCAAAGCGCAGCCGGAGTTCCGCGTGACGTCACGAGTGTGACCCAGTCCTCATGTTTACCATTGCGAGCACGTCGACACTGGTTGTTTTTGGTGCATTTTGTCGTGATAGTCGACTACAAAACACTTCCAACACCTGGGAAGATCTGTTCAGTGGCCAAGGAAAGCTGTCATGGCGACGAAAGAAAAGAAAGGGGGAGGAAAAGCGACCGGGAAGCGATGCGTTTCTAGATATACAGTGATCCATCACTTATCGCGTTTAATGGGGACCAGAACCGACCGCGAAAAGTGAAAAACCGCGAAGTAGCGTTACCCCCCCCCCCCCAAGGGCGTCACAAGCACTATTTTGCACAAAAAGGCACAAGAGAACAGCGAAAAGTGCCACTAAGCAACACGAGCGATAAAGAACAATGAATGCGGTCTTCCTTCGCTGGGTAAAACGTCTCAGCCAATCAGCTTGCGAGATTCCCGAGCGGTGAAGAGGTGGGCGGAGAGGAGTGGAGCGGTGGTCAGAGAGGTAGATTTTGAGCTGTGCGGGCTCTCCGTGTGGATACCTGATGTTCTAATGAGAAGGCCGGGAGACTACATTAGAACATCAGGTATCAACACGGAGAGCCCTCTCTCCCCGGCTCCCTGCTCGGGAATCTCGCAAGCTGATTGGCCGAGACATTTTACCTCGCAAGCTGATTGGCCGAGACGTTTTATCTCGCAAGCTGATTGGCCGAGACGTTTTACCCAGCTTCGCTCCCTGCCGAGCGCCTATACCCAGCAAAGGAAGACCGCATTAAACGCGATAAGTGAGGGATAACTGTAATAAGTTGGAAAAATGCTGATGTTTTTTTTTTCCCCCCTTTCTTTTTTATTGTTAATTTTCCTTATCCTGACACCCCAAACATGCCAAAGTAAAGACTCACCATTCTGTATTCAATAAGCAACTCTCCTCCCCATCACTGCTGCGGTCTGAGTCGGTGCTGGAATCCCCCGAAAATTCTGGCTCTAATCTGTATGGTTCGATGCCTCCCTCTCTCTCTTCCTGTTCACTTGACACTCCTGCATCCTCCTCTGTCTTGTCACCGATCCTGAATGCCTCTTCACTCTGAAAACTCTGGTGTTCTTGACTGCTGGAACTGCTATCATCTGCCATTGTTGTTTTGATAAGGGTCACACTCGTGACGTCGTCTGCACTACTTCCGGTTTGTTTGGCACTGCCAGCCAGAGGCAAAAGTTTATCGGCTTATAGCTTAGCCATCGCACGGCCTAAAAATGTCTTTTATGTGTTGAAAAATACAATAGGTAATAAGGAATTAATCTGCTATTCTAATTTTTTGGCAAAAAGGTGAGTTCAGTTCTACTTTAATTGGCATCAAACTGGGGATTCTAAATTGTCCTTAGGTATGACGTTGAGAGTGAATGGTTGTCTGTCTCTCTGTGTTGGCCCTGCGATGGACTGGCGAACTGTCCAGGGTGTACCCTGCCTCTCGCCCAAAGATGCTGGGATAGGCTCCAGCCCCCCCGCGACCCAAAAAGGATTAAGCAGAAGAAGATGGATGGATGGACATTACTTTACATTATGCAGCACACTTTAAAATACAATAAAATCTGAAGGTGGTTCACAGGAATGCCTTTGATGCTGGATGGATTACTTATGGTCACTCCCAGCATTTTCCCAACTTCCTGGAGTTCTCTTTGAGATTTTGGACTGAAGTGAAGGAGGTCATAGAATTTTGCAACTATGGGCTTCTTCTTCTGTACACTCAACATGGCCAATTCTAATCTAGATGAATGAAACAGTATAAAAAGACGTTTGATTTTTTGTAAGTATGTATGTGCTTACATTAAACAAAGCAGTAATTAAATGTACCTGCGAGCCATGCAGTGAAAGGGAATCACATACTCTCCAACCTCTTCCTTGAGCAGGGAAATAACACCTCCATGATGTCTCATCAGCAGCTGCATCTGCTCTGAAGCCAACCAGTGTAGACTGCCTTTTCTTCAAGGTTACACATTTTTTTACTGTGTCAGCAACTCTTTAAAAACAACACTACTCAGAAACTGAACTGCTCAGACGGTTTTGTTTAGTTTCTTCATCTTGAGCAAGAATACAAAGTCTGCTTGATCTGCCAACTCTACTTGTGGCAATGTAGAATTGGCCATGGCTGAAGAAATCTCCTGAGCAGAAAACACCAACGCGCTGTAAAGACAGGCCCTGTAACTTATTCAGTCATGGCAGCGCAGGGTCTTACTGGAAACTGTTTACGTTGCAAAGTGAATTGAAAGATATTGACAGATGGTATGAGTGTGATTTGTGGAATCAGGAAAAAAACTTTGTTTCAGTTTTTGGGTGGTGGTCAAGCAGTAAGGAGCATTTTCTGCTCTCCCATTTCTTTTCCTTTTTTCCCCAAGTAGGCCCTGAGTTCCCATGAGCTGTGAATTTTTTTTTTCTTTTCTTTAAAGTTCAGTTTTTCCTTATTTTAATCCTTTTCTTTAAATTACCGAGCAAGAAGACTTTGTTTGATTTTTCCTAAGCTTAAATCAACTCATTCCAGCCACAATACATCGGAAGAAACAGATCTGTGGTGTGTTCTTGTCTCAATTTGACTCTCTGATGGGACTTTGTACAATAAACAAACTACTCCTTCAGTGCATAAGAGAAGATCGCAGCTAGCCTGCTGAAGAATAAGCCCCTTTGTGATCTCGGGAGTAGGCCATAACCATGGTAAAGAGCCTGTCTGCCAGTCTTCCAACAGAACCCACGCCGGTCCAGTTGAAACAGAATCCAATGGACGGCCTGCTACCCACTGGAACACAATGATTCTGCTTGGCTGACAGTCTCTTGTTTAATTTAACTTAATTCTTCAGAATATTCCTGGTGTAAGTTCTTTAAACTTACTTTCATGCAGCTCCTATCAGAATTTCAAAATGCATTTTGTCCTTTCTTTAATTTACATTCTTTTCTAGAGTAACACCAATTTTCCATTTTTCTAGATAGTTTACTTATCATTTTCTTCATAAAATTGCATCCACTTTCCTTGACCAATGCTATTTTATGGTTTTCCAGTTTCCAGTATATTGCCAAGTTAAACTATGGTTTATTTGGTTCCACAAATGTTTGATTCACAGGTTATGCGCGCCCAATGTCAAGTCAAATTCCTCGTTTGTTTACACTGTAAACATGCTTGGCAATAAAGCTTTCTGATTCTGATTCTGATTATGCCCAGTAACTCAATAACAGTCTATGATGCCCATGATACATGTTGAATTCTCTGTTTTAAAGTTATCCAAATATGTTAATCTATTCTGACATTTCTTATTAAACTATTGAAAGACATATGGGAGTTAGTGTTTGATTTCATGTCCATCTTCTTGACTATCAGAAGACAAGAACCAATGCTTTTTTTTTTAGACTGATTCATAATTGGTACAAATAATTGTTAATAAAATTGTCCATTAGCTGGACTAGTGCCCTACGAGGATATGAATGTGTAATGAAAGGAAATCTTCATTCCTACTCACATTCATATTTACTGTACATTAATACTTGTACTAACAATAAAACACCTATAAACCCATTAATCTAAATTCACTACACATGTTACACCTTCTGTGTAAAAGTAGGCTACATATTCCTATATTTTGTACATCATTTTAATATACAGGCTGAAACAGGTAGTGCATCAGAGTGATGGTGAAACTTGTAACAATAGTTGGGGTTTGGACACACTTGGCAAAACACGTGCCACACTGACAAGCCATCTGACAAGCAGTTCGAGAAATAGGCGAGGAACCCACGTTCCTTGTATTAACAGGTAGATTATCAGTCACATTTATGTTGGCAGACCACGGACTCACCTGACTTCTGTAGCCTCTGAATGGGGCACCTCCCCAAGCGGCGGGGATTTAGCTACTCCCAGTTTGCTGACACTGTGGAGTGTGTGAAATCAGAGGCGGAATCATTAAAGACAATTTATTACACACTCACATCTTTCAAGCACAGAACAGACTGAACTCTCAAGCAGAAACTCTCCCCTTAAGTTTCATGGCATTTACATCACACACAACATGACATTTGCATCACACTGCATTCAACATCCTTCATCCCTGACTCCTTCCTGCTATCTCACCAGGAACCTCCTGCTCTTTGTTCTCCCAAGCTTATCACTGTCTGCTGTCTGAGATGCTAGATAATCTGGCTCACACAAGGTGCTAAACTTCCCTCCCCAGCATCTTAGATAGGACAATAGAATAACAGTCCACATGCTGTGATAGAACAATTGAACATCAGTCCACATGCTGCTTGGGCTTCCGTCTCCTCCCGTATCTGCTGTAACTGGGGTTTACCGCCTCCGCGGCGCTGCTGTGCCAGTGGGGGGTGCTGGGATTGTGTCTGACTGCGGGTGGGCTGTTGCTGGGGGGGGGGGGGCACTTTGGTCTGTCCGTGTGGCTGCTCTGGAGAATCGTCTCCCTGGGGAGCTCTCCGTGGGGGTCTTCCACGCCGAGGGGCCTTAGCCAACAGCAGTTGCTCGTCCGCCACAACGAAAGCGGGTTTGAGTCTGTCTATGCCAATTTTTTCCCTCCTGCCCCCCAAGTCTAGCAAAAAATGCTTATCCCCCGTTTCCAACACTCTGAACGGTCCATCATAGGGTGGGCGCAATGGAGGGCGGTGGGCGTTGTGTCTGACGAAAACGAACTCCGCGCTCTTCAAAGTTTTAGGCACGAAAACACGCGGAAAACTGTGGTGGGCAGGGCCCTGCAGCATGCCTGTGTTTGCGCTACGCTGCAAAAGCTGAGACGGGCAGCTGCCCGGCTCGGGATTATCTGGTAGAAATTCCCCGGGCAGCCGTAGTGGCTGCGCAAAAACGAGCTCTGCCGGGGAAGCTTCCAGATCCTCTTTTGGAGTGGAGTGCAACCCCAGTAAAACCCATGGCAGCCTGTCTACCCAATTTGCATCCGTCAATGAAGCCCTGAGTGCCGCTTTCAGTGATCTATGAAAACGCTCGCATAACCCATTGGCCTGTGGGTTGTACGCGGTTGTGCGGTGAATTGTAACACCCAGGCTGCGGGCCATCGCGGACCAGAGTTTGGAAACAAATTGCGGGCCCCTGTCGGACGTAATGTCCGACGGGACTCCAAAACGCGCCACCCATGCTGTTAAAAAAGCGCGCGCTACGTCCGCAGACGTGGTTGCCGCCAGCGGGACCGCTTCTGGCCAGCGTGTGGTGCGGTCCACCATTGTCAGGAGGTGCGTGCACCCCTGTGATGGCGGGAGGGGGCCCACGAGGTCCACGTGAACATGGTCGAACCTCTTCGCCGGTATATGAAATGGCTCCAAAGGAGCTTTCGTGTGTCTGTGTACTTTGGCTTGCTGGCATGCCACGCAGGCTGCAGCCCACTCCTTCACTTGTTTGCGCAGGCTCGGCCAAACAAACTTCTCTCCCACCATTTTGACCGACGCGGGCACTCCTGGGTGCACCAGAGTGTGAACCGACTCAAACACGCGGCGGCGCCACGCAGCCGGGACCACCGGACGCGGGCGACCCGTGGAGACATCGCAGATTAGGGGGGGCCGCCATCTTGCAGCACCCTGCTCTCCAGCCTTAATCCTGTTGGTCCAGACTGGAGCGCGCGTACGTCTGCATCGCTAATCTGCTCCGCGGCCATGGCTGCGTAATCTATCCCCACGCAGACCGGGGCCACCACGGCTCGCGAGAGGCAGTCCGCCACTACATTCAGTTTACCAGACACATGCTGAATATCGGTAGTAAACTCTGAGATCGCGGCCAGCTGTCTCTGCTGCCGGCCCGACCACGGTTCTGAAACCTTGGCCATCGCGAATGTTAGCGGCTTGTGGCTCACGAACGCGGTGAAGCTGCGCCCTTCCAGCCAGAACTGGAAGTGGCGTATGGCCAGGTGGAGAGCCAGCAACTCTGTCGAACACGTTGTATTTACGTTGGCTGTCGTGCAAAGTTCTGCTGAAAAAGGCGAGTGGCTGCCAAGCCCCGGCGACGCGCTGCTCCACGACAGCCCCTATGGCCACGTCTGAAGCGTCGGTGGTGAGCGCTATGCGGGCCATCGGGTCTGGATGCGCCAGCAGTGCAGCGTTTGCCAGGGCCGCTTTAACTCCCGAGAACACCCGCTCTCGCTCCGGGGTCCATTCGACCCCATCTGTGGGTTTCTGTTTCTTGAGCGCGGCGTACAATGGTTGCATGAGCTGTGCCACGCCGCGTGGGGAAGGAAACGGTTATAAAAGTTCACCATCCCCCAAAATTCCTGCAGCGCCCTGACCGTCTGAGGCCAGGGAAAATCTGCCACGGCGCGCACTTTGTCGGGCAGCAGGATCGCTCCTTCTGGAGAGACGTGGTGCCCCAAAAAATCAATCCCCGTCACGCCAAACTGGCATTTCGCCGGGTTGATTATTAACCCGTGCTCCTCCAACCTCTGGAAAACCGTCGTGAGGTGGGTTTCATGTTCGTCTTCAGACGCACTGGCTACCAGGATATCGTCCAGGTAGACGAACACAAACGGGAGATCGCGCAGCACTGCATCCATGATGCACTGGAACGTCTGTGCCGCTCCTTTTAACCCGAATGGCATGCGCAGGAACTCGAATAGACCGAACGGAGTTATTACCGCTGTTTTGGGTACGTCATCAGCGCGCATTGGGACTTGGTGGTAACCGCGGAACAGGTCTATTTTGGAAAAAATGCGCGCTCCGGCGAGGTGAACGGAAAAATCCTGTATGTGGGGAATCGGGTAGCGGTCGTGCGCTGTGATATTGTTCAACCTGCGGAAATCCCCACAAGGTCGCCACGATCCCTCAGCCTTAGGGACCATGTGTAGCGGGGGAAGCCCATGGGCTGTTCGAGCGCCTGATGATGCCCAACCTTTCCAGGTTGGCGAACTCCTCGCGCGCTATGGCCAGTTTAGCAGCGTCCAAGCGCCGAGGTCTTGCAAAAACGGGCGGCCCGGTGGTGGTGATAAAGTGCTCCACCCCGTGTTTAGCGATAGCCGCGGAAAACGTTGGGAACGTGAGTGCTGGGAACTGAGTGAACAGTGTGTGGAACTTACCGCCTGTAGCTGTGACGTTGGCTTGTGCTGTTGGCTGGGTCACTCGAGCTATACAGGGGAGAGAGTCAAAGGACAGTGCATTAACCAGGCGCCTGTTAGCAACATCAACCAGTAAACCATGTGCACACAGAAAATCAGCCCCCAGTATGTGGTAATTCAGTGGTGCTACGACAAAAGTCCACTCATATGTACGGCCGTGTAGAGATAAGAGCAGAGTCCTCTCACCAAAGGTCTTAATATCCGAGCCGTTTGCTGCCAACATCCCGGGGCCGCTAGATCCTGCCAGCCGGTCAGCGTAGGTCGGCCGGATGAAGCTCTTCTGGGCTCCGGTGTCCACAAGGAAACGCCTCCCAGAGCGTGCATCTGTTAAGTAGAGCAGCTTGTTCTCATCACCGAGGGTCGCAGCTGCTACCGACCCCCGGCCTTGGCGTTTTCCCGAGCGCTTGAATTGGCACGGTGGCGCACATCTGCGTGCGTTCTCTCCGAAGCGGCGGTGGTAAAAACAGAGCATGTCTCTCTGGCGCTCCTTGGCCCCCGCTGCCGCTACCGTCGGTGGCTCCTTGCCTCCTCTGGTCGTCTCGCTGGGCTCCGCCGCTGCCGCGTTGACTGTGATCGCCCTGGTGGTGATGATGATCCGGTCTGCCTCCTGGGCTAGCGCACGGTAGTCGCGCGCGGCCAGCCACGGCAAATTGGCCAGAACTGCTCTCGCTACTGCCGGAAGGTTCCGGAGGAAGAGGTGGGCAAACAGAAAGTGCCCATCGTCCGTGCCCATTAACGCCAGCATCTTCTCCATCAGGTCTACGGCTGAACCATCTCCTAACTCGGTCCGCGTCAGGAGCCTCTCCGCTCTCTCACATTCCGAGAGTGTGTAGCGCTGGATGAGCGCAGCTTTGAGCATCTCGTATTTGCTGCTGGCTGGTGGCTGATCGAGCAGGCTCGCTACCTGCTGAGCTGTGCGGGCGTCGAGCGCTGCGACCACATGGTAGAATCTGGTATCATCTACCGTTACTCCCCGGAGGGCGAACTGGGCCTCGGTGAGGTGGAACCAAGAGCGCGGGTTGTGCTGCCAGAAATCCAGTAGCTTGACTGAAACCGCACACGCGTGGCTGTAGGTTCCAGTCCTGGCTGTCTGTGGGAAGGCCGCCGCCTCGCTGTAGCTTCCTGACCGGGCCGGCTCCGGGGATCTTGCCTCGTGTTCCATAATACGTCTTGGGTCACCAGTGTGGAGTGTGTGAAATCAGAGGCAGAATCATTTCAGACGATTTATTACACACACATCTTTCAAGCACAGAACAGACTGAACTCTCAAGCAGAAACTCTCCCCTTAAGTTTCATGGCATTTACATCACACACAACATGACATTTGCATCACACTGCATTCAACATCCTTCATCCCTGACTCCTTCCTGCTATCTCACCAGGAACCTCCTGCACTTTGTTGTCCCAAGCTTATCACTGTCTGCTGTCTGAGATGCTAGATAATCTGGCTCACACAAGGTGCTAAAACACTAGTGTTTAGAAGGCTTATGACATTAACCTGCATGACAGGGGGTTTTAAGGTGCTTTAGATTTTACCCGGTCCCTCTTAGACTGAACTATCACGTTAATGCAAGGAACAGTTCTCCACCAGCCAGCTCCGCTGGCTAATCACCGACCATGGCTTTGCCTCAATGATTCAAACGGCTAGCCAGAGCATTAACTGGAGTGGGTAAAAGAAGATCAGGCGAAATTAATAAGGAGGGGAAACAAAGAGGATCAGACAATTAATTAGGTGGAGAAACAGGGTGGTAAAACAAATAACAGTCCGTTAAATGCGCTTACCTAGCAAGGAAGATTCTCCACCAGTTAGCTCCACTGGCTAATCGCCTAGCATGGCTTCACCTCAGTGATTAAAATGGCTACCCAGAGCATTAACCAGAGTGGATAAAAGGGGATCAGACAAAAGGAATTAGGAGGAGAAACGGGGCAGTAAAACAAATAACAGTCCATTAAATGGACTTACAGGCACAGACACTTTCCACAAAACATTCAGGTTGCACAGCACATGCCAGTTGACAAGCAACAATGTATAGCAGCATTGGCCTCCTCTCCTTTTTTCCTTCTCACATCCCTGACTGTTGTGGCACTTTAATTGATAGTGGCGCTATGGTGAACGTGGCGTATATGCCCCAGTCCTCACTGGCCGGCACTTCCTTCCGCTCCCCAGGGCAGTTTGTTTGTTGGCGTGGTGCGTTGTTTGGCATGTGAGACTCCTGTGTGTTGGTGTGCTCCTTTGAATAAGAATCCAGGTAAGTTTTCACGTTCTGCGCCCTGCCGATTACTGGCGTCTGGGTTGACATTATTGCTGTGCTTGCAGTACGCTGGCTGTGAGCTCTGTCATGCAGTGGTGTTTTCTGTGCTCCACTCGGGTCTGGCGGACGCAGCTCTCCTTGGTTAAGATAGGCAAGTTTAAGTCGCCTAGCCACCGTTTTTATGCTACGTGTGTGTGTTAAGTGATTTCTCTGCTCTCACTAGCTTCTTGTACTTTTACGCTCAAGCTGCTGTGCCTCCCACATCTAACCATGCAGGCGGAGCTACTTACCTTTGGTATGTACGCTGCTCCCAACTATCCCTTATTGGTGGTCTTATTTATGTTGCACTAATGGCAGTTTGTTGGGGTATTTTTTGTTTTTTTTTTTAGGCAATCAGCGCCACGGTGTGCAGCTCGTCTCCAGCGGCCGCCACTTGCTCTAACGCTGCTGTCTTGTCTGCCTCGTTATTTTGCGTGATCTTGTTCGTCTTTCATATTTTGTTTTGCATAATCTTGTCTTGTCTTTTATTAATTCATTCAAAACTTTATGGAGGACTGTGACGATGGGATGTCACCACTATATGTCTGGTTATATTGTGATTATGTTGTATCAGTATTGTTGTAATGTTGTATGATTGTTGGTTAAGATGCACATAATGGTTTATGATTTGTCTTGGTTAATTTGAATGCCCTGGGAGATAATTAGTATGATTAAGAATCTGGTAAAATAATTGTTAAAGGAGTTATTGCACATACCTTTGCCAACATGCTTCCTGTGCGTGTCCAGGCAAAAGACTCCGTTAGGAGTTGAAGGCCTTATACAGTATATGACACCAGCGGGGAGCAAATATGTCTGGTTAGTCATAGGGGTGGTTTAATATTTGTAAATAGGGGTTAAGGTTATTTATGGAACTATTTATATGACTATTTATTGTGTGTTATTTATATATTTATATTGTGTATGTCTGGGGAAAGTTATTTATGTATTTTTATATATTAGTAGGTATGTGTTTAGGATAAGGAATGAAGTGTTTTACCTGGGATTATGGTAGGGGCTAATTACCTCTAATTGATCTGTCCACTATATAACAGGTGTGAGATCTCAGTAGTAGTTAGTTGATTATTGATGAAAACGATTATGGAGGAATGTCTATTGCTTGATATGCTTCTTTTGAGAAAGTACATTTTGTTTGAAACTGTGTCAGAAGATTTATCTTGAGAGACTGGAGATTATTTGTAAGTAAATAAATTGGAATAATTGAAAGAAGTTTTTTGCCTCGCCGCCTCCTTGCTGCCACTTTTTCACAAGGACATAACAAGAGAAATGGAGTGCTACACAGTGCCTTGTTTTATTCCACTAACTGGGTTTTTCTGTTTTACCTATAGAGCTTCTGTTTTTTAATATGGCTTTTTTTTTTTTGGTTTGTTTGCTTGTTTGTTTTGTTTATCTAGTATTTGTTCTGTTGCATTATAATTTTCTGTTATTTGTTGATTTAAGAAGACTCCATCCTGTTGTACAAATTTAGTATGGAATTTGGGTTTACTTCATTATGTTTATAATTTTGCTTTTACATCTGCCTTTTTTAAAATTATTGACAACCTTGTTTTTATTGCCCTGAGTTTTAGTCATTTTTTTATTGTGCAATACTAAATAAATTTCTTTTGTTGCAGGACAGGAGCTGTGGGCCTGAGGTGTGCAGCAGCCGGTTCCCCTGATGGTGGTTTTCCTTCACAACTCCCTCCGAAGTCCACGCAGGGTGTCCATATGGCTGGCGTACAGTTAACGTGGTGTTTAGTTTAAGAAACCCTTTTTCCCCTTCTCCGGCTAACCTCCCGGTTAGCCCCAGCCCTGATCCTAAGCATGCTCTTGCCTAACTGAAATTTATTTTAAGATGAACTCATTGTAGGCAACAAGCAAGTGTTGTAGTTTTAATTGCAAACTAAATGATTGGGGGTTTTTTTTATGTCATAAATGCCCCTCCGGGGCAGAGAGGAGACCCACGCGCTGAACTGTGAGTTTGTGACAATTTATTACAAACATAAAGTACAAGGTGCATAACAAAACTATAAGGCTACAGGGAGACTAACACGGTAACATAGAGGAGAAAAGGAGGACGTCATACATCTTGTTAGTTGAAGACCAGAATACATGGAGCAAAGGGGTCTTAAATAAGGCATAATAAAACGATAACAGGTGTGGATCACATGAGTGGGCAGGAGGTAACAATGATTACAACTGGGGTCAGCTGAGAGTAATGAGAGGGGAGAAAACGGGACTGACAGCTGACAGGAACATGGAGCAAAAACCCGGAAGTGCCACTGACAGCTGTCAACCCAGAGAGAGAGCACACCACTATGTGTCAAATGTGTGCGTAAATGCAATGCATGTGGAAGTAGGAGATGAAACTCCAATGCAGGAGAATGCTGAGTGTAGTTTATTTGGTACACAATGATGACAGGTAAATAATAACAAGGTTCCAATGAGCACACAGAGGATGTCACAGGATATACTCGACTGTTCTCCCTGGTTCATTAGATAATAGAGGAGGAAGAAATAATGAGCCCCACGCACTCCCAGGCAGAACTGGGCAGCGGAGAAAAAGGGCAATAATAATGAGGAAAGGAGCCCCCGGCAGAACAGTGGGCTAACATACTTACAATAACTTGACAGAGGGTCCAAACTCTGGAGTATAACTCGACAGAGTGTCCAGACTCTGGAGTGTGGATGACATCCAATGAACCGGCGAGTAACAGGAGAACTGACAGGAAATAAATACTGCCAATCATAATGAACCAAGTGATTGCCGGTGTGAGTAATGAGAGTGCGTGAGTGTGTGTGAGTGAAGACAGGTGCATGGGAGTGAGGATGAATGGGTGTGTATGCTGAATGATGCATGAACCATCAGTATGGATTTCCTCCTTGTTTTTGCACTCATTTTTTTTCCTACCGGCTCTTTGTCTTGGAGGTAAGCGCAATCGCAATCATGCCGGGAAGAATACAGTATTCCAGAGACATGTTACTGCATTTAAACATGGATAATGCAGCATCTGTGTTTGAGTCCGTGCCGCAACTGCCGGCCTTTATTTTAAGAGACTTTCATGGACACAGCGATGAAAAGAGAGACAAGAGGAGGAAACGCGGAAAGCGTGGAGGCGTAAGATTAAACCTGAGGAGACGTCAGCTTAACCGCATTCCTCTTCCTTCCATTATTATGGGGAACGTACAATCCCTGAGAAATAAAGTGGATGAAATTCAAGGGAATGTACGATATCAGAAGGATTTCAAGGACTGCTGTGTCATGGCTTACATAGAGACGTGGCTTACGACGCATGACCAGGATGCGGACCTGTGGATTGACGGCTTTGGAGCCCCACTTCGCTCGGATCGGCAGGAAAAGGTAATGGGGAAACGTCAGGGGGGCGGCGTATGTTTATATATCAACAGTACTGTACATCTGTCAGGGTCAGAGAGCGCATCTGTACACCAGATGTGGAGCTTCTGTCCGTGTCACTACGCCCCTTTTATCTGCCCCACGAGTTCCCCCAACTTTTCATAATGACTGTGTACATTCACCCGAGAGCGGTGAATGTGAATGTCCGCCTCCAGCACCATCTTTGATGTGGTACAGCGGTTGCAGTCGATTTCCCCAGAGGCTCCAAACTTTATCCTTGGGGATTTTAACCATGTTTCTTTAAAGAAGGCACTTAAAAACTTTTATCAGTATGTCTCCTGCCCAACCAGGTGAAAAAAGACACTGGACCTATGCTATGGATATATAGAGAGGGCCTATAAATCTATTCCCCTTCCTCCTTTAGGATCCTCAGATCACAACTGTGTACATTTGCTGTCCACATATAAAACTGCTCCCAGAAGAGACAAGGCGAAGACCAGAGACATAAACGTGTGGACAGAGGATTCAGTGCATTGCCTCCAGGAATGCTTTAACTGTACGGACTGGGAGGTGTTCACACTAGCCTGCGGAGAAGATTTGGACTCGTTAGTGGACGTGACATGCTCATACATGGCTTTCTGTAGAGACATGATTGTTCCACGTAAACGTGTCAAAATATATACCAACAACAAGCCATGGATTACAAAATCAGTTAAATCCTGCTTACAGAGGAAAGCACTTGCCTTTAAACAGGGGGTTGTTTCTGAGCTGCAGGTTGCCACAAAAGAGCTGAAGGCCGAAATTTTAAGAGCAAAGCAGAATTATAAATCAGAGTTGGAAAGCAAGATGGCAGCAAAGAAATTTGGTTTAGCCTGGGCCAGTATGAAAACTATTGCAGGCCTTCAGAGCACAGAGCGCAGTAATCGTGTGTTTTTAGATGGTTTTAGTTCAGACACAGAGCTGGCTAATGCTCTTAATTGTTTTTATGGTCGTCTTGACTCCTTTAATTTTAGCACAGAAACCCAAGGTTTGAAACAGAAACTCAAAGACAATCAGCACTTTAATTGAGGTGCAGGAAGTTAAAAGGGCATTCTGTGCTGTAAAAGTGAACAAAAGTCAGGGCCCTGATAATATATGTGGGCGCTTGGTAAAGTCCTGTGCACATGAGCTGAGTCCTGTATTTCACTACATTTTCAATAAGTCCTTACAGACACAACATGTGCCTAAGATCTGGAAAGATGCTGTGGTTGTCCCCGTTCCAAAATCCAGCTGTCCTAAAATGGTAAATGATTTGAGACCAGTTGCTTTGACTTCAATTTTAATGAAAATTTTTGAAAAACTGGTCTGATTTGAGGTCCTAAAGCAGACTGAGCATGTATTGGATCCTTTGCAGTTTGCCTATAGGCCTCACAGAGGAGTGGAGGATGCCACTGTCACTCTGTTTAACATGCTTTTTAAACATCTGGATTTTAATGGGACACACACCAGGCTTTTATTTGTGGACTTTTCTTCCTCCTTTAATACAATCCAAGAGCTGGAGCAGGTGGCTGGGGAGAGGGTAGTCTGGGCTTCTCTGCTTGAACTGCTGCCTCCGCGACCTGGACCTCCAGAAAAGCGGTAGAATATGGATGGATGGATGGATGGATTAGTGACATGTCTTCTTCTAGTGCCTCTCTCTCCTGTGGGGTTCCACAGGGCTCTATCCTTGGCCCTATTCTGTTTTCATTATATATGCTGCCACTCGGCTCAATAATAGCCAGGATTATTTACCTTTGAACCCAGAACAAACAAACTCACAAAGTGTTCTATTGGACTGCATCACTGACATTAAGTTGTGGTTAAGCCAAAATTTTCTCCACTTAAATGAAGAAAAAACAGAATGTATTGTGTTTGGGGATACTGTAACGGCTGGCTTTGGTACCCTCTCTTTAAGGCTCAGTTCAGTTGTCAGAAATTTGGGGGTGATTTTTGACAGCCATTTAAAATTTGATAAACAGATTGACAATGTAGTCAAGATGAGCTTTTATCAATTACATCTGTTATCCAAAGCCAAACCTTTCCTGAGCCGTCATGATCTTGAGATAGCCATCCATGCTTTAATCACTTCTTGACTTGATTACTGCAATGCACTTTATGTTGGCATCTCTCAGTCTTCTCTTGGCCGCCTTCAACTTGTGCAAAATGCAGTGGCCCGTCTTTTGACCAACATACCTAGGCCAGAGTACATTACTCTGATCCTTTTTTAACTTCACTGGCTTCCAGTCTGTTGTGTTCGTGTTCGTTGAGGAGAGAAGAGACTTGCAGTTGAACCAACGTAACTTTATTTTTTAGCGGCAGCTCACACAGACACTTTCACATCGGCTCCCATGTTGGCCGTTTCTTATTCTACTGAGTGCATCATTCCAACAAGCGGTAACAAGGTAGCAGCGACGCCTAGTGGTAAACACTGATCATTACATCCCCCTTTCTTTGAGGTGAATAAACATTAATAAACATTGATGCAAAACAGTGTATATGTATTCAGTATGAATGGACTAATACAAAACACAAATTTCAGTTCTCCCTGAATCAACATGGCCAAAGAAATTAACATCTGTTACATTTTTCTTATTCTTTGCTTTTTGCTTTTTTTTTTTTCTCTTTCTTATAAGTCCAACCTGTCTGGTTTCTTTATTTCTCGTTTTGATCTTCTCGGTTCATCTTTGTCAGGTGGAACATTTGCTTCACAGTTCATAAGAGGTGTGGTTGTGGGAGATTCTGGGTGAGCATTATTGGGCCCACCAGGTGCTTGTGGAGTCTTGAGGAGACTGCGGCGATTGCGCCTGAGCACCTGTCCATCCTCGGTTCTCACTGTGAATGATCTTGGAGCAACTTCCTGTAATACAACTCCTTTAGTGTTCCAGCCAGATGCATCCTCGATCCTAACTGGGTCGTTGTTGGCCAGTGGAGAGAGTGGTTTGGCTGAAATGTCATAGAATGTCTTTTGTTTCAGTTTCTGCTTCTCAAGCTTGTTTCTGAGTTTTGTATCTTTCCTTTGTGAAGTAGCATTTGGGTAGCTGGGAAGCGTTGTACGCAGCTTTCTGTTCATTAGTAGCTCAGCAGGTGACAGTCCGCACTGAAGTGGAGAGGCGCGGTAACTGAGTAGAGCCAAGTATGGATCCGAGTTGCTGTCTGCAGCTTTCTTAAGCAGTTGCTTCAGAATGTGGACGCCTTTTTCTGCTTGTCCATTTGATTGTGCATAGTGTGGGCTTGACGTCACATGCCGAAATTCATACTGTTCTGCAAACTGCTGCCATTCCCTGCTACTGAAACATGGTCCATTATCTGTCACCACAAGGTGTGGGATGCCATGCCGAGCAAATGTGGATTTGGTATGAGTGATCACACAGGCTGATGTAGTGCTTGAGAGTAGTGCCATTTCTGGAAAGTTGGAAAAGTAGTCCATGACTACTAAGTAGTCTTTGCCTTTAAGGTGAAACAGGTCTATCCCTACTTTGTGCCAAGGGGATGCAGGACTTTCAGATATCACCATTGGCTCTTTGCTTTGTTTACTTCGGTGTTTCTGGCACGTTTCACAACTACTCACAAGCGTCTCGATGTCTTTGTTTAGTCCAGGCCAGTACACTGACTCCCTTGCTCTCCTTTTACATTTTTCAATCCCAAGGTGTCCTTCATGTATCCTGTTTAACAAATCTGGTCTTAGAGCCACAGGGATGACTATTCTTCCTTTCTTCAGTAATAGTCCATCAACAAAACTGAGATCTCCTCTGACATGGTAATAGCGAGGGCAAGATCCTGCAGGCCATCCCTCGTCCATGTTCTGAATGACACGCTGTAGCTCGGTGTCCTGTGATGTCACCTCAGCTATTTGTTTCGACTTTGTGTCAGATACTGGCAGAGCACACGACACCATGTTGATGTGATTTTCAATATCCTCATCTGTGGAACTCAGACACTTTTCAGCAGGTGCTCTGGACAAGGCATCTGCGAGTATCAGGTGCTTTCCCGGTGTATAAACCAGTTCAAAATCGTACCTTTGCATTTTCATCATTAGGCGTTGGATCCGTGGGGACATTTCGTTAAGATTCTTCTTGATAATGGAGACGAGTGGGCGGTGGTCAGTTTCCACAGTAAAAGACGGCAGTCCATAGACATAACTGTGAAACCGCTCCAGCCCGTAGGAAACGCCTAAACACTCCTTTTCAATCTGGGCATATTTGCATTCAGACTTTGTCATAGCCCTTGACGCATAGGCTACTGGTTTCCAGTACTCTCCTTCTGCCTGTAGGAGCACTGCTCCGATGCCATCTTTGGACGCGTCAGTTGACACTTTGAGCTTTTTCCGGTGGTCATAGTAGGCTAATGCTGGTGCTCTGGTAAGAGTTTGCTTAAGTCTTTGCCACTCTTGCTCATGTTTTTCGGCCCATTTAAAGTCACAGTCGTTGTGTAAGAGCTCTCGGATGCATGACGTCTTTGCTGTGAGGTTGGGAATAAATTTGCCTATGAAATTTACCATTCCCATGATGCGTAACACGCCCGTTTTGTCTGTTGGTCTTGGCATGTTCAGTATTGCTTTCACTTTATCGCCATCTGGTTGTATGCCTTGAGCTGTGAGTTTGTCTCCGAGGAAGAGAATCTCTTGTACTGCAAACTCACACTTGGCTCTATTGAGTTTCAGCCCGTACTTCTGAATGCGCTCCATCACTTTGTTAAGTCTCTGGTTGTGCTCTTGGAGAGTCGAGCCCCATACAATAATGTCATCTATGTAAACTCTGACTCCCTCTAGGCCTTCAATGATCTGTTCCATCACTCTGTGGAATATTTCTGGTGCAGATTTTATTCCAAATGGCAGCCTAAGAAAACAGTATCTACCGAAAGGTGTGTTAAAAGTACAGTACTTAGTGCTGCTCTCATCCAGTTTTAACTGCCAGAAACCCTGAGAAGCGTCGAGCTTTGTGAAGTAGTTAGCTCCTGCCATCTCACTGACTATTTCCTCACGTGTGGGGATTTGGTAGTACTCGCGCTTAATGTTCTCATTTAGATCTTTTGGGTCCATGCACATTCTCAACTCACCATTCTTTTTCTTTGTGACGACAATCGAGTTGACCCAGTCTGTGGGCTCCTGCACCTTTTTGATCACGCCCATGTTGGTCATCCTGTCCAGTTCTCGTTTGAGGGCTTCACGCAGTGGAGCTGGGACCCTACGTGGTGCGTGCACAACTGGTTGGGCGCCTTCTTTTAGCTGGATTTTATATGTAAAGGGCAGTGTGCCAAAACCTTTGAACACATCAGAAAAGTTTTGCACAATAGCGTTAGTGTCACACTTGGAATCTGATTCAATGCAGTACACTCTTTTCACTAACCCCAGCTCTTCACAGCTTTTATCACCCAACAGTGATTCACATTTCTCATTCACAACAGAAAAGTTTACATTGTGCACTTTACCTTTAACAACAACATTCAGTTTACAGGTACCAAAACACTGTATGGGTTGCCCATTGTAATCTTTCAACCCTGATTTCTTTCTGTATATGTGTGGCTTAACCTGCATTTCCTTTACATCAGACATGCTAATGAGGTTAGCTTTTGCACCAGTGTCCAGTCTCATAGTGACGATAGTCCCGTTAACCAGCAGAGGAGTGGTCCACTTGTCCTCATTGGTAATGCTGTTGACTTTTTCTTCTTCATTTTCACAGTCAACGATGCCCACAAAGAAAGTGTCACTTAAGTCTGTGTCTTCGACTACATTCACGTTTTTGCCTTTCTTTCCTTCCTTTCTTTTGGTGAAGCATTGCTTTGCAAAATGATTCTTTCCATGGCAGTTGGAGCATACTTTACCAAACGCTGGGCATTGCTTTGGCTTGTGCTGTAATCCGCAACGCTTGCAGAAGAACGTGGGATCCTCGGTCCGCTGTGCAGTCCCGGCCCATGAGCGACGCCTCCCGCTCTGAGATGACACGGCGCCGACCGCTGCTCCTTCACTCGGAGGTGTGGCGCCTGGCATGCCGCAGAACGTTTTCATGTGCTTCTGGGACAGTTCGCTTGCCTGGCAGAGTTTAACAGCCATCTCCAGCGTCAACTCCGTCTCACGAAGCAGTCTCTCTCGTAACTTTTTGTCCTCAACACCAAACACAATTTGATCTCTGATCATTGAGTCCTTCAATGTCCCAAAATTGCAGGATTGTGCTTTCAAACGGAGAGCTGTCAAAAAAACTGTCAAAGGGCTCACTCTGTTGCTGCATACGAGATCTAAACATGTATCTTTCATATGTCTCGTTTTTCTTAGGAGTGCAGTGAGCATCAAACTTAGCGAGCACGACATCCAGCTTATTTGGGTCTTCACCCGTTCCGAACACGAACGTGTTGTACACTTCAATGGCCTGTGGCCCCGCTAAGTTCAGCAAAAGTGCTACCTTTCTCAAGTCCGGCTTCGTGTCCAGTCCCATGGCCGTGACATACAAGTTGAACTGCTGCTTGAATGCCCGCCATTTTTCATCCACGTTACCTGCCAATTTCAGGTTTTCCGGCGGCTTCAACTCCATGACGACTTCTCACGTGGTCGCTCAGTTCATGCAGTTTACTCCTGGTACCATGTTGTGTTCGTGTTCGTTGAGGAGAGAAGAGACTTGCAGTTGAACCAACGTAACTTTATTTTTTAGCGGCAGCTCACACAGACACTTTCACATCGGCTCCCATGTTGGCCGTTTCTTATTCTACTGAGTGCATCATTCCAACAAGCGGTAACAAGGTAGCAGCGACGCCTAGTGGTAAACACTGATCATTACACAGTCCATTTTAGAATTAATTTTAAACTTTTGCTTTTTGTTTTTAAAGCTCTTAATGGCCTTTCTCTGGTTTATCTGTCTGAGATTTTGACTGTGACCAAGGCAGGGCTTTGAGGTCATCCAATCAGCTTTTGCTGGATGTGCCCAGGTCAAGGTATAAACACTGGGGTGACCGAGCCTTTTCTGTTGTCGCCCCCAGGCTCTGGAATAATCTCCCCCCTGACTTACGTGCTATCTCTGACCTGGCCCTTTTTAAATCAGAACTTAAAACATATTTGTTTAGAATGGCTTTTAATACCCAGTAGTGGTGATATTTGTCTTGGCATTTGTTTTTATTTTATTCTTGTTTTTTAGGTATTTATTCTTATTTCTTTGTTTATGTTATTTGTTTTTAATGCTGTGTATGTTTTTAATGCTGTTTAATTTTTTGTAAAGCACTTTGGTCACCTACGGGTTGTTTTAAAGGGCTATATAAATAAAGTACTGTAACGTCGGGGCCATTTTAAGGGGGCCAGGGATTTCCCAGCATGCTTTGCCAGTTTGAAACGTTACTGTGTGTGTTAAATGTGTTATTTCTGGGTTATACTGCTGTGTCATTATAACTGCATTATAATGACCCAGCAGTGTTTAGCAGGATTAGGGCAAGATGTATCATGTGTGTGTAACCGTAATGTAAACAGAGGTCTGTGGGAATGACCTCCACTGCTCTGCGTACTAAGTGGAGGTTGGGGGTTGGTGGTGTGTAAATAAAGCCTGTTCATCACAACCATCTTGCTCCTCTTTCTTTGTGTGAACCCTGCTACGTCACACTGGTGTCAGAAGTGGGATCTCCTGTCCAAAGCAGTAATGGGGCGCTGACATCGGGACGATGTCGAGAACCAGAGGGGAGTAGTGTAGCGAACTCAATATGAGCACCCTACTTGGCTTGCCAAGTGGGTTGACCCTATTGGCGACACAGGTAGGGTGCGGGACTCCGGAGCGGGAGGCGTGAGTTCGAATCTCCCGGTGGGACGTCGCCATGTCGAGCAGCACGTTACAGTACATTACATTATAGGGCAGTGCGGTGGCGGAGTGGTTAGCACTGCGGCAGCACAGCAACTCACCCTTGGCCGGGGGGATCCTGGGTTCGATCCCAGTCCACGACCAACAGTGATCTGTGTGGAGTTTGCATGTTCTCCCCGTGTCTGCGTGAGTTTACTCTGGGATTTCTCCGATTTCCTCCCACATGCCAAAAACATGCAAGTTAGGTTAAAGTAGAACTGAACTGAACGGCATTGAACGGCACTGGGTGATAGTACATACAATTATAAAGATAATTTATCATTGGCACCCCCTCCACAAATCCCGGAATCTTGGAGAAAATCGCGATTTAGAATTTCCCGCCCTGAAAAATCAGACAAATCCGCCAAAGCGCAGCCGGAGTTCCGCGTGACGTCACGAGTGTGACCCAGTCCTCATGTTTACCATTGCGAGCACGTCGACACTGGTTGTTTTTGGTGCATTTTGTCGTGATAGTCGACTACAAAACACTTCCAACACCTGGGAAGATCTGTTCAGTGGCCAAGGAAAGCTGTCATGGCGACGAAAGAAAAGAAAGGGGGAGGAAAAGCGACCGGGAAGCGATGCGTTTCTAGATATACAGTGATCCATCACTTATCGCGTTTAATGGGGACCAGAACCGACCGCGAAAAGTGAAAAACCGCGAAGTAGCGTTACCCCCCCCCCCCAAGGGCGTCACAAGCACTATTTTGCACAAAAAGGCACAAGAGAACAGCGAAAAGTGCCACTAAGCAACACGAGCGATAAAGAACAATGAATGCGGTCTTCCTTCGCTGGGTAAAACGTCTCAGCCAATCAGCTTGCGAGATTCCCGAGCGGTGAAGAGGTGGGCGGAGAGGAGTGGAGCGGTGGTCAGAGAGGTAGATTTTGAGCTGTGCGGGCTCTCCGTGTTGATACCTGTTGTTCTAATGAGAAGGCAGGGAGACTACATTAGAACATCAGGTATCAACACGGAGAGCCCTCTCTCCCCGGCTCCCTGCTCGGGAATCTCGCAAGCTGATTGGCCGAGACATTTTACCTCGCAAGCTGATTGGCCGAGACGTTTTATCTCGCAAGCTGATTGGCCGAGACGTTTTACCCAGCTTCGCTCCCTGCCGAGCGCCTATACCCAGCAAAGGAAGACCGCATTAAACGCGATAAGTGAGGGATAACTGTAATAAGTTGGAAAAATGCTGATGTTTTTTTTTCCCCCCTTTCTTTTTTATTGTTAATTTTCCTTATCCTGACACCCCAAACATGCCAAAGTAAAGACTCACCATTCTGTATTCAATAAGCAACTCTCCTCCCCATCACTGCTGCGGTCTGAGTCGGTGCTGGAATCCCCCGAAAATTCTGGCTCTAATCTGTATGGTTCGATGCCTCCCTCTCTCTCTTCCTGTTCACTTGACACTCCTGCATCCTCCTCTGTCTTGTCACCGATCCTGAATGCCTCTTCACTCTGAAAACTCTGGTGTTCTTGACTGCTGGAACTGCTATCATCTGCCATTGTTGTTTTGATAAGGGTCACACTCGTGACGTCGTCTGCACTACTTCCGGTTTGTTTGGCACTGCCAGCCAGAGGCAAAAGTTTATCGGCTTATAGCTTAGCCATCGCACGGCCTAAAAATGTCTTTTATGTGTTGAAAAATACAATAGGTAATAAGGAATTAATCTGCTATTCTAATTTTTTGGCAAAAAGGTGAGTTCAGTTCTACTTTAATTGGCATCAAACTGGGGATTCTAAATTGTCCTTAGGTATGACGTTGAGAGTGAATGGTTGTCTGTCTCTCTGTGTTGGCCCTGCGATGGACTGGCGAACTGTCCAGGGTGTACCCTGCCTCTCGCCCAAAGATGCTGGGATAGGCTCCAGCCCCCCCGCGACCCAAAAAGGATTAAGCAGAAGAAGATGGATGGATGGACATTACTTTACATTATGCAGCACACTTTAAAATACAATAAAATCTGAAGGTGGTTCACAGGAATGCCTTTGATGCTGGATGGATTACTTATGGTCACTCCCAGCATTTTCCCAACTTCCTGGAGTTCTCTTTGAGATTTTGGACTGAAGTGAAGGAGGTCATAGAATTTTGCAACTATGGGCTTCTTCTTCTGTACACTCAACATGGCCAATTCTAATCTAGATGAATGAAACAGTATAAAAAGACGTTTGATTTTTTGTAAGTATGTATGTGCTTACATTAAACAAAGCAGTAATTAAATGTACCTGCGAGCCATGCAGTGAAAGGGAATCACATACTCTCCAACCTCTTCCTTGAGCAGGGAAATAACACCTCCATGATGTCTCATCAGCAGCTGCATCTGCTCTGAAGCCAACCAGTGTAGACTGCCTTTTCTTCAAGGTTACACATTTTTTTACTGTGTCAGCAACTCTTTAAAAACAACACTACTCAGAAACTGAACTGCTCAGACGGTTTTGTTTAGTTTCTTCATCTTGAGCAAGAATACAAAGTCTGCTTGATCTGCCAACTCTACTTGTGGCAATGTAGAATTGGCCATGGCTGAAGAATTCTCCTGAGCAGAAAACACCAACGCGCTGTAAAGACAGGCCCTGTAACTTATTCAGTCATGGCAGCGCAGGGTCTTACTGGAAACTGTTTACGTTGCAAAGTGAATTGAAAGATATTGACAGATGGTATGAGTGTGATTTGTGGAATCAGGAAAAAAACTTTGTTTCAGTTTTTGGGTGGTGGTCAAGCAGTAAGGAGCATTTTCTGCTCTCCCATTTCTTTTCCTTTTTTCCCCAAGTAGGCCCTGAGTTCCCATGAGCTGTGAATTTTTTTTTTCTTTTCTTTAAAGTTCAGTTTTTCCTTATTTTAATCCTTTTCTTTAAATTACCGAGCAAGAAGACTTTGTTTGATTTTTCCTAAGCTTAAATCAACTCATTCCAGCCACAATACATCGGAAGAAACAGATCTGTGGTGTGTTCTTGTCTCAATTTGACTCTCTGATGGGACTTTGTACAATAAACAAACTACTCCTTCAGTGCATAAGAGAAGATCGCAGCTAGCCTGCTGAAGAATAAGCCCCTTTGTGATCTCGGGAGTAGGCCATAACCATGGTAAAGAGCCTGTCTGCCAGTCTTCCAACAGAACCCACGCCGGTCCAGTTGAAACAGAATCCAATGGACGGCCTGCTACCCACTGGAACACAATGATTCTGCTTGGCTGACAGTCTCTTGTTTAATTTAACTTAATTCTTCAGAATATTCCTGGTGTAAGTTCTTTAAACTTACTTTCATGCAGCTCCTATCAGAATTTCAAAATGCATTTTGTCCTTTCTTTAATTTACATTCTTTTCTAGAGTAACACCAATTTTCCATTTTTCTAGATAGTTTACTTATCATTTTCTTCATAAAATTGCATCCACTTTCCTTGACCAATGCTATTTTATGGTTTTCCAGTTTCCAGTATATTGCCAAGTTAAACTATGGTTTATTTGGTTCCACAAATGTTTGATTCACAGGTTATGCGCGCCCAATGTCAAGTCAAATTCCTCGTTTGTTTACACTGTAAACATGCTTGGCAATAAAGCTTTCTGATTCTGATTCTGATTATGCCCAGTAACTCAATAACAGTCTATGATGCCCATGATACATGTTGAATTCTCTGTTTTAAAGTTATCCAAATATGTTAATCTATTCTGACATTTCTTATTAAACTATTGAAAGACATATGGGAGTTAGTGTTTGATTTCATGTCCATCTTCTTGACTATCAGAAGACAAGAACCAATGCTTTTTTTTTAGACTGATTCATAATTGGTACAAATAATTGTTAATAAAATTGTCCATTAGCTGGACTAGTGCCCTACGAGGATATGAATGTGTAATGAAAGGAAATCTTCATTCCTACTCACATTCATATTTACTGTACATTAATACTTGTACTAACAATAAAACACCTATAAACCCATTAATCTAAATTCACTACACATGTTACACCTTCTGTGTAAAAGTAGGCTACATATTCCTATATTTTGTACATCATTTTAATATACAGGCTGAAACAGGTAGTGCATCAGAGTGATGGTGAAACTTGTAACAATAGTTGGGGTTTGGACACACTTGGCAAAACACGTGCCACACTGACAAGCCATCTGACAAGCAGTTCGAGAAATAGGCGAGGAACCCACGTTCCTTGTATTAACAGGTAGATTATCAGTCACATTTATGTTGGCAGACCACGGACTCACCTGACTTCTGTAGCCTCTGAATGGGGCACCTCCCCAAGCGGCGGGGATTTAGCTACTCCCAGTTTGCTGACACTGTGGAGTGTGTGAAATCAGAGGCGGAATCATTAAAGACAATTTATTACACACTCACATCTTTCAAGCACAGAACAGACTGAACTCTCAAGCAGAAACTCTCCCCTTAAGTTTCATGGCATTTACATCACACACAACATGACATTTGCATCACACTGCATTCAACATCCTTCATCCCTGACTCCTTCCTGCTATCTCACCAGGAACCTCCTGCTCTTTGTTCTCCCAAGCTTATCACTGTCTGCTGTCTGAGATGCTAGATAATCTGGCTCACACAAGGTGCTAAACTTCCCTCCCCAGCATCTTAGATAGGACAATAGAATAACAGTCCACATGCTGTGATAGAACAATTGAACATCAGTCCACATGCTGCTTGGGCTTCCGTCTCCTCCCGTATCTGCTGTAACTGGGGTTTACCGCCTCCGCGGCGCTGCTGTGCCAGTGGGGGGTGCTGGGATTGTGTCTGACTGCGGGTGGGCTGTTGCTGGGGGGGGGGGGCACTTTGGTCTGTCCGTGTGGCTGCTCTGGAGAATCGTCTCCCTGGGGAGCTCTCCGTGGGGGTCTTCCACGCCGAGGGGCCTTAGCCAACAGCAGTTGCTCGTCCGCCACAACGAAAGCGGGTTTGAGTCTGTCTATGCCAATTTTTTCCCTCCTGCCCCCCAAGTCTAGCAAAAAATGCTTATCCCCCGTTTCCAACACTCTGAACGGTCCATCATAGGGTGGGCGCAATGGAGGGCGGTGGGCGTTGTGTCTGACGAAAACGAACTCCGCGCTCTTCAAAGTTTTAGGCACGAAAACACGCGGAAAACTGTGGTGGGCAGGGCCCTGCAGCATGCCTGTGTTTGCGCTACGCTGCAAAAGCTGAGACGGGCAGCTGCCCGGCTCGGGATTATCTGGTAGAAATTCCCCGGGCAGCCGTAGTGGCTGCGCAAAAACGAGCTCTGCCGGGGAAGCTTCCAGATCCTCTTTTGGAGTGGAGTGCAACCCCAGTAAAACCCATGGCAGCCTGTCTACCCAATTTGCATCCGTCAATGAAGCCCTGAGTGCCGCTTTCAGTGATCTATGAAAACGCTCGCATAACCCATTGGCCTGTGGGTTGTACGCGGTTGTGCGGTGAATTGTAACACCCAGGCTGCGGGCCATCGCGGACCAGAGTTTGGAAACAAATTGCGGGCCCCTGTCGGACGTAATGTCCGACGGGACTCCAAAACGCGCCACCCATGCTGTTAAAAAAGCGCGCGCTACGTCCGCAGACGTGGTTGCCGCCAGCGGGACCGCTTCTGGCCAGCGTGTGGTGCGGTCCACCATTGTCAGGAGGTGCGTGCACCCCTGTGATGGCGGGAGGGGGCCCACGAGGTCCACGTGAACATGGTCGAACCTCTTCGCCGGTATATGAAATGGCTCCAAAGGAGCTTTCGTGTGTCTGTGTACTTTGGCTTGCTGGCATGCCACGCAGGCTGCAGCCCACTCCTTCACTTGTTTGCGCAGGCTCGGCCAAACAAACTTCTCTCCCACCATTTTGACCGACGCGGGCACTCCTGGGTGCACCAGAGTGTGAACCGACTCAAACACGCGGCGGCGCCACGCAGCCGGGACCACCGGACGCGGGCGACCCGTGGAGACATCGCAGATTAGGGGGGGCCGCCATCTTGCAGCACCCTGCTCTCCAGCCTTAATCCTGTTGGTCCAGACTGGAGCGCGCGTACGTCTGCATCGCTAATCTGCTCCGCGGCCATGGCTGCGTAATCTATCCCCACGCAGACCGGGGCCACCACGGCTCGCGAGAGGCAGTCCGCCACTACATTCAGTTTACCAGACACATGCTGAATATCGGTAGTAAACTCTGAGATCGCGGCCAGCTGTCTCTGCTGCCGGCCCGACCACGGTTCTGAAACCTTGGCCATCGCGAATGTTAGCGGCTTGTGGCTCACGAACGCGGTGAAGCTGCGCCCTTCCAGCCAGAACTGGAAGTGGCGTATGGCCAGGTGGAGAGCCAGCAACTCTGTCGAACACGTTGTATTTACGTTGGCTGTCGTGCAAAGTTCTGCTGAAAAAGGCGAGTGGCTGCCAAGCCCCGGCGACGCGCTGCTCCACGACAGCCCCTATGGCCACGTCTGAAGCGTCGGTGGTGAGCGCTATGCGGGCCATCGGGTCTGGATGCGCCAGCAGTGCGGCGTTTGCCAGGGCCGCTTTAACTCCCGAGAACACCCGCTCTCGCTCCGGGGTCCATTCGACCCCATCTGTGGGTTTCTGTTTCTTGAGCGCGGCGTACAATGGTTGCATGAGCTGTGCCACGCCGCGTGGGGAAGGAAACGGTTATAAAAGTTCACCATCCCCCAAAATTCCTGCAGCGCCCTGACCGTCTGAGGCCAGGGAAAATCTGCCACGGCGCGCACTTTGTCGGGCAGCAGGATCGCTCCTTCTGGAGAGACGTGGTGCCCCAAAAAATCAATCCCCGTCACGCCAAACTGGCATTTCGCCGGGTTGATTATTAACCCGTGCTCCTCCAACCTCTGGAAAACCGTCGTGAGGTGGGTTTCATGTTCGTCTTCAGACGCACTGGCTACCAGGATATCGTCCAGGTAGACGAACACAAACGGGAGATCGCGCAGCACTGCATCCATGATGCACTGGAACGTCTGTGCCGCTCCTTTTAACCCGAATGGCATGCGCAGGAACTCGAATAGACCGAACGGAGTTATTACCGCTGTTTTGGGTACGTCATCAGCGCGCATTGGGACTTGGTGGTAACCGCGGAACAGGTCTATTTTGGAAAAAATGCGCGCTCCGGCGAGGTGAACGGAAAAATCCTGTATGTGGGGAATCGGGTAGCGGTCGTGCGCTGTGATATTGTTCAACCTGCGGAAATCCCCACAAGGTCGCCACGATCCCTCAGCCTTAGGGACCATGTGTAGCGGGGGAAGCCCATGGGCTGTTCGATCGCCTGATGATGCCCAACCTTTCCAGGTTGGCGAACTCCTCGCGCGCTATGGCCAGTTTAGCAGCGTCCAAGCGCCGAGGTCTTGCAAAAACGGGCGGCCCGGTGGTGGTGATAAAGTGCTCCACCCCGTGTTTAGCGATAGCCGCGGAAAACGTTGGGAACGTGAGTGCTGGGAACTGAGTGAACAGTGTGTGGAACTTACCGCCTGTAGCTGTGACGTTGGCTTGTGCTGTTGGCTGGGTCACTCGAGCTATACAGGGGAGAGAGTCAAAGGACAGTGCATTAACCAGGCGCCTGTTAGCAACATCAACCAGTAAACCATGTGCACACAGAAAATCAGCCCCCAGTATGTGGTAATTCAGTGGTGCTACGACAAAAGTCCACTCATATGTACGGCCGTGTAGAGATAAGAGCAGAGTCCTCTCACCAAAGGTCTTAATATCCGAGCCGTTTGCTGCCAACATCCCGGGGCCGCTAGATCCTGCCAGCCGGTCAGCGTAGGTCGGCCGGATGAAGCTCTTCTGGGCTCCGGTGTCCACAAGGAAACGCCTCCCAGAGCGTGCATCCGTTAAGTAGAGCAGCTTGTTCTCATCACCGAGGGTCGCAGCTGCTACCGACCCCCGGCCTTGGCGTTTTCCCGAGCGCTTGAATTGGCACAGTGGCGCACATCTGCGTGCGTTCTCTCCGAAGCGGCGGTGGTAAAAACAGAGCATGTCTCTCTGGCGCTCCTTGGCCCCCGCTGCCGCTACCGTCGGTGGCTCCTTGCCTCCTCTGGTCGTCTCGCTGGGCTCCGCCGCTGCCCGCGTTGACTGTGATCGCCCTGGTGGTGATGATGATCCGGTCTGCCTCCTGGGCTAGCGCACGGTAGTCGCGCGCGGCCAGCCACGGCAAATTGGCCAGAACTGCTCTCGCTACTGCCGGAAGGTTCCGGAGGAAGAGGTGGGCAAACAGAAAGTGCCCATCGTCCGTGCCCATTAACGCCAGCATCTTCTCCATCAGGTCTACGGCTGAACCATCTCCTAACTCGGTCCGCGTCAGGAGCCTCTCCGCTCTCTCACATTCCGAGAGTGTGTAGCGCTGGATGAGCGCAGCTTTGAGCATCTCGTATTTGCTGCTGGCTGGTGGCTGATCGAGCAGGCTCGCTACCTGCTGAGCTGTGCGGGGCGTCGAGCGCTGCGACCACATGGTAGAATCTGGTATCATCTACCGTTACTCCCCGGAGGGCGAACTGGGCCTCGGTGAGGTGGAACCAAGAGCGTGGGTTGTGCTGCCAGAAATCCAGTAGCTTGACTGAAACCGCACACGCGTGGCTGTAGGTTCCAGTCCTGGCTGTCTGTGGGAAGGCCGCCGCCTCGCTGTAGCTTCCTGACCGGGCCGGCTCCGGGGATCTTGCCTCGTGTTCCATAATACGTCTTGGGTCACCAGTGTGGAGTGTGTGAAATCAGAGGCAGAATCATTTCAGACGATTTATTACACACACATCTTTCAAGCACAGAACAGACTGAACTCTCAAGCAGAAACTCTCCCCTTAAGTTTCATGGCATTTACATCACACACAACATGACATTTGCATCACACTGCATTCAACATCCTTCATCCCTGACTCCTTCCTGCTATCTCACCAGGAACCTCCTGCACTTTGTTGTCCCAAGCTTATCACTGTCTGCTGTCTGAGATGCTAGATAATCTGGCTCACACAAGGTGCTAAAACACTAGTGTTTAGAAGGCTTATGACATTAACCTGCATGACAGGGGGTTTTAAGGTGCTTTAGATTTTACCCGGTCCCTCTTAGACTGAACTATCACGTTAATGCAAGGAACAGTTCTCCACCAGCCAGCTCCGCTGGCTAATCACCGACCATGGCTTTGCCTCAATGATTCAAACGGCTAGCCAGAGCATTAACTGGAGTGGGTAAAAGAAGATCAGGCGAAATTAATAAGGAGGGGAAACAAAGAGGATCAGACAATTAATTAGGTGGAGAAACAGGGTGGTAAAACAAATAACAGTCCGTTAAATGCGCTTACCTAGCAAGGAAGATTCTCCACCAGTTAGCTCCACTGGCTAATCGCCTAGCATGGCTTCACCTCAGTGATTAAAATGGCTACCCAGAGCATTAACCAGAGTGGATAAAAGGGGATCAGACAAAAGGAATTAGGAGGAGAAACGGGGCAGTAAAACAAATAACAGTCCATTAAATGGACTTACAGGCACAGACACTTTCCACAAAACATTCAGGTTGCACAGCACATGCCAGTTGACAAGCAACAATGTATAGCAGCATTGGCCTCCTCTCCTTTTTTCCTTCTCACATCCCTGACTGTTGTGGCACTTTAATTGATAGTGGCGCTATGGTGAATGTGGCGTATATGCCCCAGTCCTCACTGGCCGGCACTTCCTTCCGCTCCCCAGGGCAGTTTGTTTGTTGGCGTGGTGCGTTGTTTGGCATGTGAGACTCCTGTGTGTTGGTGTGCTCCTTTGAATAAGAATCCAGGTAAGTTTTCACGTTCTGCGCCCTGCCGATTACTGGCGTCTGGGTTGACATTATTGCTGTGCTTGCAGTACGCTGGCTGTGAGCTCTGTCATGCAGTGGTGTTTTCTGTGCTCCACTCGGGTCTGGCGGACGCAGCTCTCCTTGGTTAAGATAGGCAAGTTTAAGTCGCCTAGCCACCGTTTTTATGCTACGTGTGTGTGTTAAGTGATTTCTCTGCTCTCACTAGCTTCTTGTACTTTTACGCTCAAGCTGCTGTGCCTCCCACATCTAACCATGCAGGCGGAGCTACTTACCTTTGGTATGTACGCTGCTCCCAACTATCCCTTATTGGTGGTCTTATTTATGTTGCACTAATGGCAGTTTGTTGGGGTATTTTTTGTTTTTTTTTTAGGCAATCAGCGCCACGGTGTGCAGCTCGTCTCCAGCGGCCGCCACTTGCTCTAACGCTGCTGTCTTGTCTGCCTCGTTATTTTGCGTGATCTTGTTCGTCTTTCATATTTTGTTTTGCATAATCTTGTCTTGTCTTTTATTAATTCATTCAAAACTTTATGGAGGACTGTGACGATGGGATGTCACCACTATATGTCTGGTTATATTGTGATTATGTTGTATCAGTATTGTTGTAATGTTGTATGATTGTTGGTTAAGATGCACATAATGGTTTATGATTTGTCTTGGTTAATTTGAATGCCCTGGGAGATAATTAGTATGATTAAGAATCTGGTAAAATAATTGTTAAAGGAGTTATTGCACATACCTTTGCCAACATGCTTCCTGTGCGTGTCCAGGCAAAAGACTCCGTTAGGAGTTGAAGGCCTTATACAGTATATGACACCAGCGGGGAGCAAATATGTCTGGTTAGTCATAGGGGTGGTTTAATATTTGTAAATAGGGGTTAAGGTTATTTATGGAACTATTTATATGACTATTTATTGTGTGTTATTTATATATTTATATTGTGTATGTCTGGGGAAAGTTATTTATGTATTTTTATATATTAGTAGGTGTGTGTTTAGGATAAGGAATGAAGTGTTTTACCTGGGATTATGGTAGGGGCTAATTACCTCTAATTGATCTGTCCACTATATAACAGGTGTGAGATCTCAGTAGTAGTTAGTTGATTATTGATGAAAACGATTATGGAGGAATGTCTATTGCTTGATATGCTTCTTTTGAGAAAGTACATTTTGTTTGAAACTGTGTCAGAAGATTTATCTTGAGAGACTGGAGATTATTTGTAAGTAAATAAATTGGAATAATTGAAAGAAGTTTTTTGCCTCGCCGCCTCCTTGCTGCCACTTTTTCACAAGGACATAACAAGAGAAATGGAGTGCTACACAGTGCCTTGTTTTATTCCACTAACTGGGTTTTTCTGTTTTACCTATAGAGCTTCTGTTTTTTAATATGGCTTTTTTTTTTTTGGTTTGTTTGCTTGTTTGTTTTGTTTATCTAGTATTTGTTCTGTTGCATTATAATTTTCTGTTATTTGTTGATTTAAGAAGACTCCATCCTGTTGTACAAATTTAGTATGGAATTTGGGTTTACTTCATTATGTTTATAATTTTGCTTTTACATCTGCCTTTTTTAAAATTATTGACAACCTTGTTTTTATTGCCCTGAGTTTTAGTCATTTTTTTATTGTGCAATACTAAATAAATTTCTTTTGTTGCAGGACAGGAGCTGTGGGCCTGAGGTGTGCAGCAGCCGGTTCCCCTGATGGTGGTTTTCCTTCACAACTCCCTCCGAAGTCCACGCAGGGTGTCCATATGGCTGGCGTACAGTTAACGTGGTGTTTAGTTTAAGAAACCCTTTTTCCCCTTCTCCGGCTAACCTCCCGGTTAGCCCCAGCCCTGATCCTAAGCATGCTCTTGCCTAACTGAAATTTATTTTAAGATGAACTCATTGTAGGCAACAAGCAAGTGTTGTAGTTTTAATTGCAAACTAAATGATTGGGGGTTTTTTTTATGTCATGAATGCCCCTCCGGGGCAGAGAGGAGACCCACGCGCTGAACTGTGAGTTTGTGACAATTTATTACAAACATAAAGTACAAGGTGCATAACAAAACTATAAGGCTACAGGGAGACTAACACGGTAACATAGAGGAGAAAAGGAGGACGTCATACATCTTGTTAGTTGAAGACCAGAATACATGGAGCAAAGGGGTCTTAAATAAGGCATAATAAAACGATAACAGGTGTGGATCACATGAGTGGGCAGGAGGTAACAATGATTACAACTGGGGTCAGCTGAGAGTAATGAGAGGGGAGAAAACGGGACTGACAGCTGACAGGAACATGGAGCAAAAACCCGGAAGTGCCACTGACAGCTGTCAACCCAGAGAGAGAGCACACCACTATGTGTCAAATGTGTGCGTAAATGCAATGCATGTGGAAGTAGGAGATGAAACTCCAATGCAGGAGAATGCTGAGTGTAGTTTATTTGGTACACAATGATGACAGGTAAATAATAACAAGGTTCCAATGAGCACACAGAGGATGTCACAGGATATACTCGACTGTTCTCCCTGGTTCATTAGATAATAGAGGAGGAAGAAATAATGAGCCCCACGCACTCCCAGGCAGAACTGGGCAGCGGAGAAAAAGGGCAATAATAATGAGGAAAGGAGCCCCCGGCAGAACAGTGGGCTAACATACTTACAATAACTTGACAGAGGGTCCAAACTCTGGAGTATAACTCGACAGAGTGTCCAGACTCTGGAGTGTGGATGACATCCAATGAACCGGCGAGTAACAGGAGAACTGACAGGAAATAAATACTGCCAATCATAATGAACCAAGTGATTGCCGGTGTGAGTAATGAGAGTGCGTGAGTGTGTGTGAGTGAAGACAGGTGCATGGGAGTGAGGATGAATGGGTGTGTATGCTGAATGATGCATGAACCATCAGTATGGATTTCCTCCTTGTTTTTGCACTCATTTTTTTTCCTACCGGCTCTTTGTCTTGGAGGTAAGCGCAATCGCAATCATGCCGGGAAGAATACAGTATTCCAGAGACATGTTACTGCATTTAAACATGGATAATGCAGCATCTGTGTTTGAGTCCGTGCCGCAACTGCCGGCCTTTATTTTAAGAGACTTTCATGGACACAGCGATGAAAAGAGAGACAAGAGGAGGAAACGCGGAAAGCGTGGAGGCGTAAGATTAAACCTGAGGAGACGTCAGCTTAACCGCATTCCTCTTCCTTCCATTATTATGGGGAACGTACAATCCCTGAGAAATAAAGTGGATGAAATTCAAGGGAATGTACGATATCAGAAGGATTTCAAGGACTGCTGTGTCATGGCTTACATAGAGACGTGGCTTACGACGCATGACCAGGATGCGGACCTGTGGATTGACGGCTTTGGAGCCCCACTTCGCTCGGATCGGCAGGAAAAGGTAATGGGGAAACGTCAGGGGGGCGGCGTATGTTTATATATCAACAGTACTGTACATCTGTCAGGGTCAGAGAGCGCATCTGTACACCAGATGTGGAGCTTCTGTCCGTGTCACTACGCCCCTTTTATCTGCCCCACGAGTTCCCCCAACTTTTCATAATGACTGTGTACATTCACCCGAGAGCGGTGAATGTGAATGTCCGCCTCCAGCACCATCTTTGATGTGGTACAGCGGTTGCAGTCGATTTCCCCAGAGGCTCCAAACTTTATCCTTGGGGATTTTAACCATGTTTCTTTAAAGAAGGCACTTAAAAACTTTTATCAGTATGTCTCCTGCCCAACCAGGTGAAAAAAGACACTGGACCTATGCTATGGATATATAGAGAGGGCCTATAAATCTATTCCCCTTCCTCCTTTAGGATCCTCAGATCACAACTGTGTACATTTGCTGTCCACATATAAAACTGCTCCCAGAAGAGACAAGGCGAAGACCAGAGACATAAACGTGTGGACAGAGGATTCAGTGCATTGCCTCCAGGAATGCTTTAACTGTACGGACTGGGAGGTGTTCACACTAGCCTGCGGAGAAGATTTGGACTCGTTAGTGGACGTGACATGCTCATACATGGCTTTCTGTAGAGACATGATTGTTCCACGTAAACGTGTCAAAATATATACCAACAACAAGCCATGGATTACAAAATCAGTTAAATCCTGCTTACAGAGGAAAGCACTTGCCTTTAAACAGGGGGTTGTTTCTGAGCTGCAGGTTGCCACAAAAGAGCTGAAGGCCGAAATTTTAAGAGCAAAGCAGAATTATAAATCAGAGTTGGAAAGCAAGATGGCAGCAAAGAAATTTGGTTTAGCCTGGGCCAGTATGAAAACTATTGCAGGCCTTCAGAGCACAGAGCGCAGTAATCGTGTGTTTTTAGATGGTTTTAGTTCAGACACAGAGCTGGCTAATGCTCTTAATTGTTTTTATGGTCGTCTTGACTCCTTTAATTTTAGCACAGAAACCCAAGGTTTGAAACAGAAACTCAAAGACAATCAGCACTTTAATTGAGGTGCAGGAAGTTAAAAGGGCATTCTGTGCTGTAAAAGTGAACAAAAGTCAGGGCCCTGATAATATATGTGGGCGCTTGGTAAAGTCCTGTGCACATGAGCTGAGTCCTGTATTTCACTACATTTTCAATAAGTCCTTACAGACACAACATGTGCCTAAGATCTGGAAAGATGCTGTGGTTGTCCCCGTTCCAAAATCCAGCTGTCCTAAAATGGTAAATGATTTGAGACCAGTTGCTTTGACTTCAATTTTAATGAAAATTTTTGAAAAACTGGTCTGATTTGAGGTCCTAAAGCAGACTGAGCATGTATTGGATCCTTTGCAGTTTGCCTATAGGCCTCACAGAGGAGTGGAGGATGCCACTGTCACTCTGTTTAACATGCTTTTTAAACATCTGGATTTTAATGGGACACACACCAGGCTTTTATTTGTGGACTTTTCTTCCTCCTTTAATACAATCCAAGAGCTGGAGCAGGTGGCTGGGGAGAGGGTAGTCTGGGCTTCTCTGCTTGAACTGCTGCCTCCGCGACCTGGACCTCCAGAAAAGCGGTAGAATATGGATGGATGGATGGATGGATTAGTGACATGTCTTCTTCTAGTGCCTCTCTCTCCTGTGGGGTTCCACAGGGCTCTATCCTTGGCCCTATTCTGTTTTCATTATATATGCTGCCACTCGGCTCAATAATAGCCAGGATTATTTACCTTTGAACCCAGAACAAACAAACTCACAAAGTGTTCTATTGGACTGCATCACTGACATTAAGTTGTGGTTAAGCCAAAATTTTCTCCACTTAAATGAAGAAAAAACAGAATGTATTGTGTTTGGGGATACTGTAACGGCTGGCTTTGGTACCCTCTCTTTAAGGCTCAGTTCAGTTGTCAGAAATTTGGGGGTGATTTTTGACAGCCATTTAAAATTTGATAAACAGATTGACAATGTAGTCAAGATGAGCTTTTATCAATTACATCTGTTATCCAAAGCCAAACCTTTCCTGAGCCGTCATGATCTTGAGATAGCCATCCATGCTTTAATCACTTCTTGACTTGATTACTGCAATGCACTTTATGTTGGCATCTCTCAGTCTTCTCTTGGCCGCCTTCAACTTGTGCAAAATGCAGTGGCCCGTCTTTTGACCAACATACCTAGGCCAGAGTACATTACTCTGATCCTTTTTTAACTTCACTGGCTTCCAGTCTGTTGTGTTCGTGTTCGTTGAGGAGAGAAGAGACTTGCAGTTGAACCAACGTAACTTTATTTTTTAGCGGCAGCTCACACAGACACTTTCACATCGGCTCCCATGTTGGCCGTTTCTTATTCTACTGAGTGCATCATTCCAACAAGCGGTAACAAGGTAGCAGCGACGCCTAGTGGTAAACACTGATCATTACATCCCCCTTTCTTTGAGGTGAATAAACATTAATAAACATTGATGCAAAACAGTGTATATGTATTCAGTATGAATGGACTAATACAAAACACAAATTTCAGTTCTCCCTGAATCAACATGGCCAAAGAAATTAACATCTGTTACATTTTTCTTATTCTTTGCTTTTTGCTTTTTTTTTTTCTTTCTTATAAGTCCAACCTGTCTGGTTTCTTTATTTCTCGTTTTGATCTTCTCGGTTCATCTTTGTCAGGTGGAACATTTGCTTCACAGTTCATAAGAGGTGTGGTTGTGGGAGATTCTGGGTGAGCATTATTGGGCCCACCAGGTGCTTGTGGAGTCTTGAGGAGACTGCGGCGATTGCGCCTGAGCACCTGTCCATCCTCGGTTCTCACTGTGAATGATCTTGGAGCAACTTCCTGTAATACAACTCCTTTAGTGTTCCAGCCAGATGCATCCTCGATCCTAACTGGGTCGTTGTTGGCCAGTGGAGAGAGTGGTTTGGCTGAAATGTCATAGAATGTCTTTTGTTTCAGTTTCTGCTTCTCAAGCTTGTTTCTGAGTTTTGTATCTTTCCTTTGTGAAGTAGCATTTGGGTAGCTGGGAAGCGTTGTACGCAGCTTTCTGTTCATTAGTAGCTCAGCAGGTGACAGTCCGCACTGAAGTGGAGAGGCGCGGTAACTGAGTAGAGCCAAGTATGGATCCGAGTTGCTGTCTGCAGCTTTCTTAAGCAGTTGCTTCAGAATGTGGACGCCTTTTTCTGCTTGTCCATTTGATTGTGCATAGTGTGGGCTTGACGTCACATGCCGAAATTCATACTGTTCTGCAAACTGCTGCCATTCCCTGCTACTGAAACATGGTCCATTATCTGTCACCACAAGGTGTGGGATGCCATGCCGAGCAAATGTGGATTTGGTATGAGTGATCACACAGGCTGATGTAGTGCTTGAGAGTAGTGCCATTTCTGGAAAGTTGGAAAAGTAGTCCATGACTACTAAGTAGTCTTTGCCTTTAAGGTGAAACAGGTCTATCCCTACTTTGTGCCAAGGGGATGCAGGACTTTCAGATATCACCATTGGCTCTTTGCTTTGTTTACTTCGGTGTTTCTGGCACGTTTCACAACTACTCACAAGCGTCTCGATGTCTTTGTTTAGTCCAGGCCAGTACACTGACTCCCTTGCTCTCCTTTTACATTTTTCAATCCCAAGGTGTCCTTCATGTATCCTGTTTAACAAATCTGGTCTTAGAGCCACAGGGATGACTATTCTTCCTTTCTTCAGTAATAGTCCATCAACAAAACTGAGATCTCCTCTGACATGGTAATAGCGAGGGCAAGATCCTGCAGGCCATCCCTCGTCCATGTTCTGAATGACACGCTGTAGCTCGGTGTCCTGTGATGTCACCTCAGCTATTTGTTTCGACTTTGTGTCAGATACTGGCAGAGCACACGACACCATGTTGATGTGATTTTCAATATCCTCATCTGTGGAACTCAGACACTTTTCAGCAGGTGCTCTGGACAAGGCATCTGCGAGTATCAGGTGCTTTCCCGGTGTATAAACCAGTTCAAAATCGTACCTTTGCATTTTCATCATTAGGCGTTGGATCCGTGGGGACATTTCGTTAAGATTCTTCTTGATAATGGAGACGAGTGGGCGGTGGTCAGTTTCCACAGTAAAAGACGGCAGTCCATAGACATAACTGTGAAACCGCTCCAGCCCGTAGGAAACGCCTAAACACTCCTTTTCAATCTGGGCATATTTGCATTCAGACTTTGTCATAGCCCTTGACGCATAGGCTACTGGTTTCCAGTACTCTCCTTCTGCCTGTAGGAGCACTGCTCCGATGCCATCTTTGGACGCGTCAGTTGACACTTTGAGCTTTTTCCGGTGGTCATAGTAGGCTAATGCTGGTGCTCTGGTAAGAGTTTGCTTAAGTCTTTGCCACTCTTGCTCATGTTTTTCGGCCCATTTAAAGTCACAGTCGTTGTGTAAGAGCTCTCGGATGCATGACGTCTTTGCTGTGAGGTTGGGAATAAATTTGCCTATGAAATTTACCATTCCCATGATGCGTAACACGCCCGTTTTGTCTGTTGGTCTTGGCATGTTCAGTATTGCTTTCACTTTATCGCCATCTGGTTGTATGCCTTGAGCTGTGAGTTTGTCTCCGAGGAAGAGAATCTCTTGTACTGCAAACTCACACTTGGCTCTATTGAGTTTCAGCCCGTACTTCTGAATGCGCTCCATCACTTTGTTAAGTCTCTGGTTGTGCTCTTGGAGAGTCGAGCCCCATACAATAATGTCATCTATGTAAACTCTGACTCCCTCTAGGCCTTCAATGATCTGTTCCATCACTCTGTGGAATATTTCTGGTGCAGATTTTATTCCAAATGGCAGCCTAAGAAAACAGTATCTACCGAAAGGTGTGTTAAAAGTACAGTACTTAGTGCTGCTCTCATCCAGTTTTAACTGCCAGAAACCCTGAGAAGCGTCGAGCTTTGTGAAGTAGTTAGCTCCTGCCATCTCACTGACTATTTCCTCACGTGTGGGGATTTGGTAGTACTCGCGCTTAATGTTCTCATTTAGATCTTTTGGGTCCATGCACATTCTCAACTCACCATTCTTTTTCTTTGTGACGACAATCGAGTTGACCCAGTCTGTGGGCTCCTGCACCTTTTTGATCACGCCCATGTTGGTCATCCTGTCCAGTTCTCGTTTGAGGGCTTCACGCAGTGGAGCTGGGACCCTACGTGGTGCGTGCACAACTGGTTGGGCGCCTTCTTTTAGCTGGATTTTATATGTAAAGGGCAGTGTGCCAAAACCTTTGAACACATCAGAAAAGTTTTGCACAATAGCGTTAGTGTCACACTTGGAATCTGATTCAATGCAGTACACTCTTTTCACTAACCCCAGCTCTTCACAGCTTTTATCACCCAACAGTGATTCACATTTCTCATTCACAACAGAAAAGTTTACATTGTGCACTTTACCTTTAACAACAACATTCAGTTTACAGGTACCAAAACACTGTATGGGTTGCCCATTGTAATCTTTCAACCCTGATTTCTTTCTGTATATGTGTGGCTTAACCTGCATTTCCTTTACATCAGACATGCTAATGAGGTTAGCTTTTGCACCAGTGTCCAGTCTCATAGTGACGATAGTCCCGTTAACCAGCAGAGGAGTGGTCCACTTGTCCTCATTGGTAATGCTGTTGACTTTTTCTTCTTCATTTTCACAGTCAACGATGCCCACAAAGAAAGTGTCACTTAAGTCTGTGTCTTCGACTACATTCACGTTTTTGCCTTTCTTTCCTTCCTTTCTTTTGGTGAAGCATTGCTTTGCAAAATGATTCTTTCCATGGCAGTTGGAGCATACTTTACCAAACGCTGGGCATTGCTTTGGCTTGTGCTGTAATCCGCAACGCTTGCAGAAGAACGTGGGATCCTCGGTCCGCTGTGCAGTCCCGGCCCATGAGCGACGCCTCCCGCTCTGAGATGACACGGCGCCGACCGCTGCTCCTTCACTCGGAGGTGTGGCGCCTGGCATGCCGCAGAACGTTTTCATGTGCTTCTGGGACAGTTCGCTTGCCTGGCAGAGTTTAACAGCCATCTCCAGCGTCAACTCCGTCTCACGAAGCAGTCTCTCTCGTAACTTTTTGTCCTCAACACCAAACACAATTTGATCTCTGATCATTGAGTCCTTCAATGTCCCAAAATTGCAGGATTGTGCTTTCAAACGGAGAGCTGTCAAAAAACTGTCAAAGGGCTCACTCTGTTGCTGCATACGAGATCTAAACATGTATCTTTCATATGTCTCGTTTTTCTTAGGAGTGCAGTGAGCATCAAACTTAGCGAGCACGACATCCAGCTTATTTGGGTCTTCACCCGTTCCGAACACGAACGTGTTGTACACTTCAATGGCCTGTGGCCCCGCTAAGTTCAGCAAAAGTGCTACCTTTCTCAAGTCCGGCTTCGTGTCCAGTCCCATGGCCGTGACATACAAGTTGAACTGCTGCTTGAATGCCCGCCATTTTTCATCCACGTTACCTGCCAATTTCAGGTTTTCCGGCGGCTTCAACTCCATGACGACTTCTCACGTGGTCGCTCAGTTCATGCAGTTTACTCCTGGTACCATGTTGTGTTCGTGTTCGTTGAGGAGAGAAGAGACTTGCAGTTGAACCAACGTAACTTTATTTTTTAGCGGCAGCTCACACAGACACTTTCACATCGGCTCCCATGTTGGCCGTTTCTTATTCTACTGAGTGCATCATTCCAACAAGCGGTAACAAGGTAGCAGCGACGCCTAGTGGTAAACACTGATCATTACACAGTCCATTTTAGAATTAATTTTAAACTTTTGCTTTTTGTTTTTAAAGCTCTTAATGGCCTTTCTCTGGTTTATCTGTCTGAGATTTTGACTGTGACCAAGGCAGGGCTTTGAGGTCATCCAATCAGCTTTTGCTGGATGTGCCCAGGTCAAGGTATAAACACTGGGGTGACCGAGCCTTTTCTGTTGTCGCCCCCAGGCTCTGGAATAATCTCCCCCCTGACTTACGTGCTATCTCTGACCTGGCCCTTTTTAAATCAGAACTTAAAACATATTTGTTTAGAATGGCTTTTAATACCCAGTAGTGGTGATATTTGTCTTGGCATTTGTTTTTATTTTATTCTTGTTTTTTAGGTATTTATTCTTATTTCTTTGTTTATGTTATTTGTTTTTAATGCTGTGTATGTTTTTAATGCTGTTTAATTTTTTGTAAAGCACTTTGGTCACCTACGGGTTGTTTTAAAGGGCTATATAAATAAAGTACTGTAACGTCGGGGCCATTTTAAGGGGGCCAGGGATTTCCCAGCATGCTTTGCCAGTTTGAAACGTTACTGTGTGTGTTAAATGTGTTATTTCTGGGTTATACTGCTGTGTCATTATAACTGCATTATAATGACCCAGCAGTGTTTAGCAGGATTAGGGCAAGATGTATCATGTGTGTGTAACCGTAATGTAAACAGAGGTCTGTGGGAATGACCTCCACTGCTCTGCGTACTAAGTGGAGGTTGGGGGTTGGTGGTGTGTAAATAAAGCCTGTTCATCACAACCATCTTGCTCCTCTTTCTTTGTGTGAACCCTGCTACGTCACACTGGTGTCAGAAGTGGGATCTCCTGTCCAAAGCAGTAATGGGGCGCTGACATCGGGACGATGTCGAGAACCAGAGGGGAGTAGTGTAGCGAACTCAATATGAGCACCCTACTTGGCTTGCCAAGTGGGTTGACCCTATTGGCGACACAGGTAGGGTGCGGGACTCCGGAGCGGGAGGCGTGAGTTCGAATCTCCCGGTGGGACGTCGCCATGTCGAGCAGCACGTTACAGTACATTACATTATAGGGCAGTGCGGTGGCGGAGTGGTTAGCACTGCGGCAGCACAGCAACTCACCCTTGGCCGGGGGGATCCTGGGTTCGATCCCAGTCCACGACCAACAGTGATCTGTGTGGAGTTTGCATGTTCTCCCCGTGTCTGCGTGAGTTTACTCTGGGATTTCTCCGATTTCCTCCCACATGCCAAAAACATGCAAGTTAGGTTAAAGTAGAACTGAACTGAACGGCATTGAACGGCACTGGGTGATAGTACATACAATTATAAAGATAATTTATCATTGGCACCCCCTCCACAAATCCCGGAATCTTGGAGAAAATCGCGATTTAGAATTTCCCGCCCTGAAAAATCAGACAAATCCGCCAAAGCGCAGCCGGAGTTCCGCGTGACGTCACGAGTGTGACCCAGTCCTCATGTTTACCATTGCGAGCACGTCGACACTGGTTGTTTTTGGTGCATTTTGTCGTGATAGTCGACTACAAAACACTTCCAACACCTGGGAAGATCTGTTCAGTGGCCAAGGAAAGCTGTCATGGCGACGAAAGAAAAGAAAGGGGGAGGAAAAGCGACCGGGAAGCGATGCGTTTCTAGATATACAGTGATCCATCACTTATCGCGTTTAATGGGGACCAGAACCGACCGCGAAAAGTGAAAAACCGCGAAGTAGCGTTACCCCCCCCCCAAGGGCGTCACAAGCACTATTTTGCACAAAAAGGCACAAGAGAACAGCGAAAAGTGCCACTAAGCAACACGAGCGATAAAGAACAATGAATGCGGTCTTCCTTCGCTGGGTAAAACGTCTCAGCCAATCAGCTTGCGAGATTCCCGAGCGGTGAAGAGGTGGGCGGAGAGGAGTGGAGCGGTGGTCAGAGAGGTAGATTTTGAGCTGTGCGGGCTCTCCGTGTTGATACCTGATGTTCTAATGAGAAGGCAGGGAGACTACATTAGAACATCAGGTATCAACACGGAGAGCCCTCTCTCCCCGGCTCCCTGCTCGGGAATCTCGCAAGCTGATTGGCCGAGACATTTTACCTCGCAAGCTGATTGGCCGAGACGTTTTATCTCGCAAGCTGATTGGCGGAGACGTTTTACCCAGCTTCGCTCCCTGCCGAGCGCCTATACCCAGCAAAGGAAGACCGCATTAAACGCGATAAGTGAGGGATAACTGTAATAAGTTGGAAAAATGCTGATGTTTTTTTTTCCCCCCTTTCTTTTTTATTGTTAATTTTCCTTATCCTGACACCCCAAACATGCCAAAGTAAAGACTCACCATTCTGTATTCAATAAGCAACTCTCCTCCCCATCACTGCTGCGGTCTGAGTCGGTGCTGGAATCCCCCGAAAATTCTGGCTCTAATCTGTATGGTTCGATGCCTCCCTCTCTCTCTTCCTGTTCACTTGACACTCCTGCATCCTCCTCTGTCTTGTCACCGATCCTGAATGCCTCTTCACTCTGAAAACTCTGGTGTTCTTGACTGCTGGAACTGCTATCATCTGCCATTGTTGTTTTGATAAGGGTCACACTCGTGACGTCGTCTGCACTACTTCCGGTTTGTTTGGCACTGCCAGCCAGAGGCAAAAGTTTATCGGCTTATAGCTTAGCCATCGCACGGCCTAAAAATATCTTTTATGTGTTGAAAAATACAATAGGTAATAAGGAATTAATCTGCTATTCTAATTTTTTGGCAAAAAGGTGAGTTCAGTTCTACTTTAATTGGCATCAAACTGGGGATTCTAAATTGTCCTTAGGTATGACGTTGAGAGTGAATGGTTGTCTGTCTCTCTGTGTTGGCCCTGCGATGGACTGGCGAACTGTCCAGGGTGTACCCTGCCTCTCGCCCAAAGATGCTGGGATAGGCTCCAGCCCCCCCGCGACCCAAAAAGGATTAAGCAGAAGAAGATGGATGGATGGACATTACTTTACATTATGCAGCACACTTTAAAATACAATAAAATCTGAAGGTGGTTCACAGGAATGCCTTTGATGCTGGATGGATTACTTATGGTCACTCCCAGCATTTTCCCAACTTCCTGGAGTTCTCTTTGAGATTTTGGACTGAAGTGAAGGAGGTCATAGAATTTTGCAACTATGGGCTTCTTCTTCTGTACACTCAACATGGCCAATTCTAATCTAGATGAATGAAACAGTATAAAAAGACGTTTGATTTTTTGTAAGTATGTATGTGCTTACATTAAACAAAGCAGTAATTAAATGTACCTGCGAGCCATGCAGTGAAAGGGAATCACATACTCTCCAACCTCTTCCTTGAGCAGGGAAATAACACCTCCATGATGTCTCATCAGCAGCTGCATCTGCTCTGAAGCCAACCAGTGTAGACTGCCTTTTCTTCAAGGTTACACATTTTTTTACTGTGTCAGCAACTCTTTAAAAACAACACTACTCAGAAACTGAACTGCTCAGACGGTTTTGTTTAGTTTCTTCATCTTGAGCAAGAATACAAAGTCTGCTTGATCTGCCAACTCTACTTGTGGCAATGTAGAATTGGCCATGGCTGAAGAAATCTCCTGAGCAGAAAACACCAACGCGCTGTAAAGACAGGCCCTGTAACTTATTCAGTCATGGCAGCGCAGGGTCTTACTGGAAACTGTTTACGTTGCAAAGTGAATTGAAAGATATTGACAGATGGTATGAGTGTGATTTGTGGAATCAGGAAAAAAACTTTGTTTCAGTTTTTGGGTGGTGGTCAAGCAGTAAGGAGCATTTTCTGCTCTCCCATTTCTTTTCCTTTTTTCCCCAAGTAGGCCCTGAGTTCCCATGAGCTGTGAATTTTTTTTTTCTTTTCTTTAAAGTTCAGTTTTTCCTTATTTTAATCCTTTTCTTTAAATTACCGAGCAAGAAGACTTTGTTTGATTTTTCCTAAGCTTAAATCAACTCATTCCAGCCACAATACATCGGAAGAAACAGATCTGTGGTGTGTTCTTGTCTCAATTTGACTCTCTGATGGGACTTTGTACAATAAACAAACTACTCCTTCAGTGCATAAGAGAAGATCGCAGCTAGCCTGCTGAAGAATAAGCCCCTTTGTGATCTCGGGAGTAGGCCATAACCATGGTAAAGAGCCTGTCTGCCAGTCTTCCAACAGAACCCACGCCGGTCCAGTTGAAACAGAATCCAATGGACGGCCTGCTACCCACTGGAACACAATGATTCTGCTTGGCTGACAGTCTCTTGTTTAATTTAACTTAATTCTTCAGAATATTCCTGGTGTAAGTTCTTTAAACTTACTTTCATGCAGCTCCTATCAGAATTTCAAAATGCATTTTGTCCTTTCTTTAATTTACATTCTTTTCTAGAGTAACACCAATTTTCCATTTTTCTAGATAGTTTACTTATCATTTTCTTCATAAAATTGCATCCACTTTCCTTGACCAATGCTATTTTATGGTTTTCCAGTTTCCAGTATATTGCCAAGTTAAACTATGGTTTATTTGGTTCCACAAATGTTTGATTCACAGGTTATGCGCGCCCAATGTCAAGTCAAATTCCTCGTTTGTTTACACTGTAAACATGCTTGGCAATAAAGCTTTCTGATTCTGATTCTGATTATGCCCAGTAACTTCAATTCAATTCAATTCAATTCAACTTTATTTATATAGCGCCATTTCACAACAACAGTCATCTCATAGCACTATCAACTGTAGGGAGGACCCCCACAGTTGCAGAAAGACCCCAGCAATCAGGCGATCCCCTGTGAGCAAGCACTTGGCGACGGTGGAGAGGAAAAACTCCCTTTTAACAGGAAGAAACCTCCAGCAGAACCAGGCTCAGGGAGGGGCAGTCATCTGCTGCGACTGGCTGGGGGGTGAGGGGATAGAGAAGAAGAAAAGAACAGACATGTAGAGAGCAAACAGCACGATGGGGACTCAATCTATGGGAGAGAACAAACAAATGTTAATGACCAGCAAAAAAAAAAATATTTCATAGAGAGTGAGGAAAGGAGTGAGGCCCAGTGCATTACTGGAGGTCCCCCGGCTGACTAAACCTATTAGCAGCATAACTAAGGGAGGGTTCAGAAAACGCATGATCCCTCCCTAATTGTAGGCTATATCAAAAAGGTAGGTTTTAGCCCTATTCTTAAAAACAGAGATCGAGTCTGACTCCCGAATCCAGATTGGCAGCTGATTCCACAGGAGAGGAGCTTGATAACTAAAGGCTCTGCCTCCCATTGTACTTTTGGAGATTCTAGGTATTACAAGTAAACCTGCATTTTGGGAGCGTAGTGCTCTGTTAGGATGATACGGTAGTATCAGATCTTTTAAATAAAAAGGAGCCTGATTGTTTAGAGCTTTGTAAGTAAGAAGAAGGATTTTAAACTTAATTCTAAACTCTATGGGAAGCCAATGAAGGGAGGCCAGAACCGGAGAGATATGATCTCTCTTTCTAGTACCTGTTAAAACTCTTGCTGCAGCATTTTGGATCAGCTGAAGACTTTTTAAAGATGTTTTAGGACAACCTGATAATAAAGAATTACAATAATCTAATCTCGAGCTAACAAAAGCGTGGATCAGCTTCTCAGCATCACTCTGAGACAAGATGCTCCTAATCTTGGCAATATTACGCAAATGATAGAAGGCAGTCTTAGAAACAAATTTAATATGTGAATTGAAGGACAAATCCTGATCAAAAATAACTCCAAGGTTCCTCACAGAGCTATTAAGAGAAAGAGTAACTGCATCCAAACTGAAAGTTTGATTTGGAAAGGAATTTCTAAGGTTTTTTGGACCAACAAGAATGACTTCAGTCTTATCTGAATTTAATAGCAGGAAATTACAAGTCATCCAAACTTTGATTTCCTTAAGACAGGCTTCTAACTTGGCTAATTGATTAGTATCATCTGGCTTCATTGACAGGTATAATTGTGTGTCATCTGCATAACAGTGAAAATGTATACAGTGCTTTCTAATAATGTTGCCTAACGGAAGCATATATAAACTAAAAAGAGTAGGGCCAAGCACAGATCCCTGTGGAACTCCATGACTAAGCTTTGAGCTGAGAGAAAACTCATCATTTACATGAACAAACTGGAACCTATCAGATAAATAAGATCTAAACCACTGCAACGAAGTTCCATTAAGTCCAACATAGTGTTCTAATCTATCAAGTAGAATATTATGATCAATAGTATCAAAAGCTGCACTAAGATCTAAAAAGACAAGTACAGAAACTAGTCCATTATCAGATGCAATGAGGAGGTCGTTAGTGACCTTCGCTAAGGCTGTTTCAGTGCTATGATGGATTCTAAACCCAGATTGAAACTCCTCAAATAAACCATTTCCCTGCAGGTGGTCAAATAATTGCATAGCAACAACTCTTTCTAAGATTTTTGAAATGAAAGGGAGATTAGAGATTGGTCTATAGTTAGCTAAAGCTCCTGGATCTAGCGTTGGCTTTTTGAGTAAGGGTTTAATTACAGCCGTTTTAAAAGCCTGCGGTACATGGCCTAAAGTTAATGAAGAATTGATTATACTCAACAACAGTCTATGATGCCCATGATACATGTTGAATTCTCTGTTTTAAAGTTATCCAAATATGTTAATCTATTCTGACATTTCTTATTAAACTATTGAAAGACATATGGGAGTTAGTGTTTGATTTCATGTCCATCTTCTTGACTATCAGAAGACAAGAACCAATGCTTTTTTTTTAGACTGATTCATAATTGGTACAAATAATTGTTAATAAAATTGTCCATTAGCTGGACTAGTGCCCTACGAGGATATGAATGTGTAATGAAAGGAAATCTTCATTCCTACTCACATTCATATTTACTGTACATTAATACTTGTACTAACAATAAAACACCTATAAACCCATTAATCTAAATTCACTACACATGTTACACCTTCTGTGTAAAAGTAGGCTACATATTCCTATATTTTGTACATCATTTTAATATACAGGCTGAAACAGGTAGTGCATCAGAGTGATGGTGAAACTTGTAACAATAGTTGGGGTTTGGACACACTTGGCAAAACACGTGCCACACTGACAAGCCATCTGACAAGCAGTTCGAGAAATAGGCGAGGAACCCACGTTCCTTGTATTAACAGGTAGATTATCAGTCACATTTATGTTGGCAGACCACGGACTCACCTGACTTCTGTAGCCTCTGAATGGGGCACCTCCCCAAGCGGCGGGGATTTAGCTACTCCCAGTTTGCTGACACTGTGGAGTGTGTGAAATCAGAGGCGGAATCATTAAAGACAATTTATTACACACTCACATCTTTCAAGCACAGAACAGACTGAACTCTCAAGCAGAAACTCTCCCCTTAAGTTTCATGGCATTTACATCACACACAACATGACATTTGCATCACACTGCATTCAACATCCTTCATCCCTGACTCCTTCCTGCTATCTCACCAGGAACCTCCTGCTCTTTGTTCTCCCAAGCTTATCACTGTCTGCTGTCTGAGATGCTAGATAATCTGGCTCACACAAGGTGCTAAACTTCCCTCCCCAGCATCTTAGATAGGACAATAGAATAACAGTCCACATGCTGTGATAGAACAATTGAACATCAGTCCACATGCTGCTTGGGCTTCCGTCTCCTCCCGTATCTGCTGTAACTGGGGTTTACCGCCTCCGCGGCGCTGCTGTGCCAGTGGGGGGTGCTGGGATTGTGTCTGACTGCGGGTGGGCTGTTGCTGGGGGGGGGGGGGCACTTTGGTCTGTCCGTGTGGCTGCTCTGGAGAATCGTCTCCCTGGGGAGCTCTCCGTGGGGGTCTTCCACGCCGAGGGGCCTTAGCCAACAGCAGTTGCTCGTCCGCCACAACGAAAGCGGGTTTGAGTCTGTCTATGCCAATTTTTTCCCTCCTGCCCCCCAAGTCTAGCAAAAAATGCTTATCCCCCGTTTCCAACACTCTGAACGGTCCATCATAGGGTGGGCGCAATGGAGGGCGGTGGGCGTTGTGTCTGACGAAAACGAACTCCGCGCTCTTCAAAGTTTTAGGCACGAAAACACGCGGAAAACTGTGGTGGGCAGGGCCCTGCAGCATGCCTGTGTTTGCGCTACGCTGCAAAAGCTGAGACGGGCAGCTGCCCGGCTCGGGATTATCTGGTAGAAATTCCCCGGGCAGCCGTAGTGGCTGCGCAAAAACGAGCTCTGCCGGGGAAGCTTCCAGATCCTCTTTTGGAGTGGAGTGCAACCCCAGTAAAACCCATGGCAGCCTGTCTACCCAATTTGCATCCGTCAATGAAGCCCTGAGTGCCGCTTTCAGTGATCTATGAAAACGCTCGCATAACCCATTGGCCTGTGGGTTGTACGCGGTTGTGCGGTGAATTGTAACACCCAGGCTGCGGGCCATCGCGGACCAGAGTTTGGAAACAAATTGCGGGCCCCTGTCGGACGTAATGTCCGACGGGACTCCAAAACGCGCCACCCATGCTGTTAAAAAAGCGCGCGCTACGTCCGCAGACGTGGTTGCCGCCAGCGGGACCGCTTCTGGCCAGCGTGTGGTGCGGTCCACCATTGTCAGGAGGTGCGTGCACCCCTGTGATGGCGGGAGGGGGCCCACGAGGTCCACGTGAACATGGTCGAACCTCTTCGCCGGTATATGAAATGGCTCCAAAGGAGCTTTCGTGTGTCTGTGTACTTTGGCTTGCTGGCATGCCACGCAGGCTGCAGCCCACTCCTTCACTTGTTTGCGCAGGCTCGGCCAAACAAACTTCTCTCCCACCATTTTGACCGACGCGGGCACTCCTGGGTGCACCAGAGTGTGAACCGACTCAAACACGCGGCGGCGCCACGCAGCCGGGACCACCGGACGCGGGCGACCCGTGGAGACATCGCAGATTAGGGGGGGCCGCCATCTTGCAGCACCCTGCTCTCCAGCCTTAATCCTGTTGGTCCAGACTGGAGCGCGCGTACGTCTGCATCGCTAATCTGCTCCGCGGCCATGGCTGCGTAATCTATCCCCACGCAGACCGGGGCCACCACGGCTCGCGAGAGGCAGTCCGCCACTACATTCAGTTTACCAGACACATGCTGAATATCGGTAGTAAACTCTGAGATCGCGGCCAGCTGTCTCTGCTGCCGGCCCGACCACGGTTCTGAAACCTTGGCCATCGCGAATGTTAGCGGCTTGTGGCTCACGAACGCGGTGAAGCTGCGCCCTTCCAGCCAGAACTGGAAGTGGCGTATGGCCAGGTGGAGAGCCAGCAACTCTGTCGAACACGTTGTATTTACGTTGGCTGTCGTGCAAAGTTCTGCTGAAAAAGGCGAGTGGCTGCCAAGCCCCGGCGACGCGCTGCTCCACGACAGCCCCTATGGCCACGTCTGAAGCGTCGGTGGTGAGCGCTATGCGGGCCATCGGGTCTGGATGCGCCAGCAGTGCGGCGTTTGCCAGGGCCGCTTTAACTCCCGAGAACACCCGCTCTCGCTCCGGGGTCCATTCGACCCCATCTGTGGGTTTCTGTTTCTTGAGCGCGGCGTACAATGGTTGCATGAGCTGTGCCACGCCGCGTGGGGAAGGAAACGGTTATAAAAGTTCACCATCCCCCAAAATTCCTGCAGCGCCCTGACCGTCTGAGGCCAGGGAAAATCTGCCACGGCGCGCACTTTGTCGGGCAGCAGGATCGCTCCTTCTGGAGAGACGTGGTGCCCCAAAAAATCAATCCCCGTCACGCCAAACTGGCATTTCGCCAGGTTGATTATTAACCCGTGCTCCTCCAACCTCTGGAAAACCGTCGTGAGGTGGGTTTCATGTTCGTCTTCAGACGCACTGGCTACCAGGATATCGTCCAGGTAGACGAACACAAACGGGAGATCGCGCAGCACTGCATCCATGATGCACTGGAACGTCTGTGCCGCTCCTTTTAACCCGAATGGCATGCGCAGGAACTCGAATAGACCGAACGGAGTTATTACCGCTGTTTTGGGTACGTCATCAGCGCGCATTGGGACTTGGTGGTAACCGCGGAACAGGTCTATTTTGGAAAAAATGCGCGCTCCGGCGAGGTGAACGGAAAAATCCTGTATGTGGGGAATCGGGTAGCGGTCGTGCGCTGTGATATTGTTCAACCTGCGGAAATCCCCACAAGGTCGCCACGATCCCTCAGCCTTAGGGACCATGTGTAGCGGGGAAGCCCATGGGCTGTTCGAGCGCCTGATGATGCCCAACCTTTCCAGGTTGGCGAACTCCTCGCGCGCTATGGCCAGTTTAGCAGCGTCCAAGCGCCGAGGTCTTGCAAAAACGGGCGGCCCGGTGGTGGTGATAAAGTGCTCCACCCCGTGTTTAGCGATAGCCGCGGAAAACGTTGGGAACGTGAGTGCTGGGAACTGAGTGAACAGTGTGTGGAACTTACCGCCTGTAGCTGTGACGTTGGCTTGTGCTGTTGGCTGGGTCACTCGAGCTATACAGGGGAGAGAGTCAAAGGACAGTGCATTAACCAGGCGCCTGTTAGCAACATCAACCAGTAAACCATGTGCACACAGAAAATCAGCCCCCAGTATGTGGTAATTCAGTGGTGCTACGACAAAAGTCCACTCATATGTACGGCCGTGTAGAGATAAGAGCAGAGTCCTCTCACCAAAGGTCTTAATATCCGAGCCGTTTGCTGCCAACATCCCGGGGCCGCTAGATCCTGCCAGCCGGTCAGCGTAGGTCGGCCGGATGAAGCTCTTCTGGGCTCCGGTGTCCACAAGGAAACGCCTCCCAGAGCGTGCATCCGTTAAGTAGAGCAGCTTGTTCTCATCACCGAGGGTCGCAGCTGCTACCGACCCCCGGCCTTGGCGTTTTCCCGAGCGCTTGAATTGGCACGGTGGCGCACATCTGCGTGCGTTCTCTCCGAAGCGGCGGTGGTAAAAACAGAGCATGTCTCTCTGGCGCTCCTTGGCCCCCGCTGCCGCTACCGTCGGTGGCTCCTTGCCTCCTCTGGTCGTCTCGCTGGGCTCCGCCGCTGCCGCGTTGACTGTGATCGCCCTGGTGGTGATGATGATCCGGTCTGCCTCCTGGGCTAGCGCACGGTAGTCGCGCGCGGCCAGCCACGGCAAATTGGCCAGAACTGCTCTCGCTACTGCCGGAAGGTTCCGGAGGAAGAGGTGGGCAAACAGAAAGTGCCCATCGTCCGTGCCCATTAACGCCAGCATCTTCTCCATCAGGTCTACGGCTGAACCATCTCCTAACTCGGTCCGCGTCAGGAGCCTCTCCGCTCTCTCACATTCCGAGAGTGTGTAGCGCTGGATGAGCGCAGCTTTGAGCATCTCGTATTTGCTGCTGGCTGGTGGCTGATCGAGCAGGCTCGCTACCTGCTGAGCTGTGCGGGCGTCGAGCGCTGCGACCACATGGTAGAATCTGGTATCATCTACCGTTACTCCCCGGAGGGCGAACTGGGCCTCGGTGAGGTGGAACCAAGAGCGCGGGTTGTGCTGCCAGAAATCCAGTAGCTTGACTGAAACCGCACACGCGTGGCTGTAGGTTCCAGTCCTGGCTGTCTGTGGGAAGGCCGCCGCCTCGCTGTAGCTTCCTGACCGGGCCGGCTCCGGGGATCTTGCCTCGTGTTCCATAATACGTCTTGGGTCACCAGTGTGGAGTGTGTGAAATCAGAGGCAGAATCATTTCAGACGATTTATTACACACACATCTTTCAAGCACAGAACAGACTGAACTCTCAAGCAGAAACTCTCCCCTTAAGTTTCATGGCATTTACATCACACACAACATGACATTTGCATCACACTGCATTCAACATCCTTCATCCCTGACTCCTTCCTGCTATCTCACCAGGAACCTCCTGCACTTTGTTGTCCCAAGCTTATCACTGTCTGCTGTCTGAGATGCTAGATAATCTGGCTCACACAAGGTGCTAAAACACTAGTGTTTAGAAGGCTTATGACATTAACCTGCATGACAGGGGGTTTTAAGGTGCTTTAGATTTTACCCGGTCCCTCTTAGACTGAACTATCACGTTAATGCAAGGAACAGTTCTCCACCAGCCAGCTCCGCTGGCTAATCACCGACCATGGCTTTGCCTCAATGATTCAAACGGCTAGCCAGAGCATTAACTGGAGTGGGTAAAAGAAGATCAGGCGAAATTAATAAGGAGGGGAAACAAAGAGGATCAGACAATTAATTAGGTGGAGAAACAGGGTGGTAAAACAAATAACAGTCCGTTAAATGCGCTTACCTAGCAAGGAAGATTCTCCACCAGTTAGCTCCACTGGCTAATCGCCTAGCATGGCTTCACCTCAGTGATTAAAATGGCTACCCAGAGCATTAACCAGAGTGGATAAAAGGGGATCAGACAAAAGGAATTAGGAGGAGAAACGGGGCAGTAAAACAAATAACAGTCCATTAAATGGACTTACAGGCACAGACACTTTCCACAAAACATTCAGGTTGCACAGCACATGCCAGTTGACAAGCAACAATGTATAGCAGCATTGGCCTCCTCTCCTTTTTTCCTTCTCACATCCCTGACTGTTGTGGCACTTTAATTGATAGTGGCGCTATGGTGAACGTGGCGTATATGCCCCAGTCCTCACTGGCCGGCACTTCCTTCCGCTCCCCAGGGCAGTTTGTTTGTTGGCGTGGTGCGTTGTTTGGCATGTGAGACTCCTGTGTGTTGGTGTGCTCCTTTGAATAAGAATCCAGGTAAGTTTTCACGTTCTGCGCCCTGCCGATTACTGGCGTCTGGGTTGACATTATTGCTGTGCTTGCAGTACGCTGGCTGTGAGCTCTGTCATGCAGTGGTGTTTTCTGTGCTCCACTCGGGTCTGGCGGACGCAGCTCTCCTTGGTTAAGATAGGCAAGTTTAAGTCGCCTAGCCACCGTTTTTATGCTACGTGTGTGTGTTAAGTGATTTCTCTGCTCTCACTAGCTTCTTGTACTTTTACGCTCAAGCTGCTGTGCCTCCCACATCTAACCATGCAGGCGGAGCTACTTACCTTTGGTATGTACGCTGCTCCCAACTATCCCTTATTGGTGGTCTTATTTATGTTGCACTAATGGCAGTTTGTTGGGGTATTTTTTGTTTTTTTTTTAGGCAATCAGCGCCACGGTGTGCAGCTCGTCTCCAGCGGCCGCCACTTGCTCTAACGCTGCTGTCTTGTCTGCCTCGTTATTTTGCGTGATCTTGTTCGTCTTTCATATTTTGTTTTGCATAATCTTGTCTTGTCTTTTATTAATTCATTCAAAACTTTATGGAGGACTGTGACGATGGGATGTCACCACTATATGTCTGGTTATATTGTGATTATGTTGTATCAGTATTGTTGTAATGTTGTATGATTGTTGGTTAAGATGCACATAATGGTTTATGATTTGTCTTGGTTAATTTGAATGCCCTGGGAGATAATTAGTATGATTAAAAATCTGGTAAAATAATTGTTAAAGGAGTTATTGCACATACCTTTGCCAACATGCTTCCTGTGCGTGTCCAGGCAAAAGACTCCGTTAGGAGTTGAAGGCCTTATACAGTATATGACACCAGCGGGGAGCAAATATGTCTGGTTAGTCATAGGGGTGGTTTAATATTTGTAAATAGGGGTTAAGGTTATTTATGGAACTATTTATATGACTATTTATTGTGTGTTATTTATATATTTATATTGTGTATGTCTGGGGAAAGTTATTTATGTATTTTTATATATTAGTAGGTATGTGTTTAGGATAAGGAATGAAGTGTTTTACCTGGGATTATGGTAGGGGCTAATTACCTCTAATTGATCTGTCCACTATATAACAGGTGTGAGATCTCAGTAGTAGTTAGTTGATTATTGATGAAAACGATTATGGAGGAATGTCTATTGCTTGATATGCTTCTTTTGAGAAAGTACATTTTGTTTGAAACTGTGTCAGAAGATTTATCTTGAGAGACTGGAGATTATTTGTAAGTAAATAAATTGGAATAATTGAAAGAAGTTTTTTGCCTCGCCGCCTCCTTGCTGCCACTTTTTCACAAGGACATAACAAGAGAAATGGAGTGCTACACAGTGCCTTGTTTTATTCCACTAACTGGGTTTTTCTGTTTTACCTATAGAGCTTCTGTTTTTTAATATGGCTTTTTTTTTTTGGTTTGTTTGCTTGTTTGTTTTGTTTATCTAGTATTTGTTCTGTTGCATTATAATTTTCTGTTATTTGTTGATTTAAGAAGACTCCATCCTGTTGTACAAATTTAGTATGGAATTTGGGTTTACTTCATTATGTTTATAATTTTGCTTTTACATCTGCCTTTTTTAAAATTATTGACAACCTTGTTTTTATTGCCCTGAGTTTTAGTCATTTTTTTATTGTGCAATACTAAATAAATTTCTTTTGTTGCAGGACAGGAGCTGTGGGCCTGAGGTGTGCAGCAGCCGGTTCCCCTGATGGTGGTTTTCCTTCACAACTCCCTCCGAAGTCCACGCAGGGTGTCCATATGGCTGGCGTACAGTTAACGTGGTGTTTAGTTTAAGAAACCCTTTTTCCCCTTCTCCGGCTAACCTCCCGGTTAGCCCCAGCCCTGATCCTAAGCATGCTCTTGCCTAACTGAAATTTATTTTAAGATGAACTCATTGTAGGCAACAAGCAAGTGTTGTAGTTTTAATTGCAAACTAAATGATTGGGGTTTTTTTTTATGTCATGAATGCCCCTCCGGGGCAGAGAGGAGACCCACGCGCTGAACTGTGAGTTTGTGACAATTTATTACAAACATAAAGTACAAGGTGCATAACAAAACTATAAGGCTACAGGGAGACTAACACGGTAACATAGAGGAGAAAAGGAGGACGTCATACATCTTGTTAGTTGAAGACCAGAATACATGGAGCAAAGGGGTCTTAAATAAGGCATAATAAAACGATAACAGGTGTGGATCACATGAGTGGGCAGGAGGTAACAATGATTACAACTGGGGTCAGCTGAGAGTAATGAGAGGGGAGAAAACGGGACTGACAGCTGACAGGAACATGGAGCAAAAACCCGGAAGTGCCACTGACAGCTGTCAACCCAGAGAGAGAGCACACCACTATGTGTCAAATGTGTGCGTAAATGCAATGCATGTGGAAGTAGGAGATGAAACTCCAATGCAGGAGAATGCTGAGTGTAGTTTATTTGGTACACAATGATAACAGGTAAATAATAACAAGGTTCCAATGAGCACACAGAGGATGTCACAGGATATACTCGACTGTTCTCCCTGGTTCATTAGATAATAGAGGAGGAAGAAATAATGAGCCCCACGCACTCCCAGGCAGAACTGGGCAGCGGAGAAAAAGGGCAATAATAATGAGGAAAGGAGCCCCCGGCAGAACAGTGGGCTAACATACTTACAATAACTTGACAGAGGGTCCAAACTCTGGAGTATAACTCGACAGAGTGTCCAGACTCTGGAGTGTGGATGACATCCAATGAACCGGCGAGTAACAGGAGAACTGACAGGAAATAAATACTGCCAATCATAATGAACCAAGTGATTGCCGGTGTGAGTAATGAGAGTGCGTGAGTGTGTGTGAGTGAAGACAGGTGCATGGGAGTGAGGATGAATGGGTGTGTATGCTGAATGATGCATGAACCATCAGTATGGATTTCCTCCTTGTTTTTGCACTCATTTTTTTTCCTACCGGCTCTTTGTCTTGGAGGTAAGCGCAATCGCAATCATGCCGGGAAGAATACAGTATTCCAGAGACATGTTACTGCATTTAAACATGGATAATGCAGCATCTGTGTTTGAGTCCGTGCCGCAACTGCCGGCCTTTATTTTAAGAGACTTTCATGGACACAGCGATGAAAAGAGAGACAAGAGGAGGAAACGCGGAAAGCGTGGAGGCGTAAGATTAAACCTGAGGAGACGTCAGCTTAACCGCATTCCTCTTCCTTCCATTATTATGGGGAACGTACAATCCCTGAGAAATAAAGTGGATGAAATTCAAGGGAATGTACGATATCAGAAGGATTTCAAGAACTGCTGTGTCATGGCTTACATAGAGACGTGGCTTACGACGCATGACCAGGATGCGGACCTGTGGATTGACGGCTTTGGAGCCCCACTTCGCTCGGATCGGCAGGAAAAGGTAATGGGGAAACGTCAGGGGGGCGGCGTATGTTTATATATCAACAGTACTGTACATCTGTCAGGGTCAGAGAGCGCATCTGTACACCAGATGTGGAGCTTCTGTCCGTGTCACTACGCCCCTTTTATCTGCCCCACGAGTTCCCCCAACTTTTCATAATGACTGTGTACATTCACCCGAGAGCGGTGAATGTGAATGTCCGCCTCCAGCACCATCTTTGATGTGGTACAGCGGTTGCAGTCGATTTCCCCAGAGGCTCCAAACTTTATCCTTGGGGATTTTAACCATGTTTCTTTAAAGAAGGCACTTAAAAACTTTTATCAGTATGTCTCCTGCCCAACCAGGTGAAAAAAGACACTGGACCTATGCTATGGATATATAGAGAGGGCCTATAAATCTATTCCCCTTCCTCCTTTAGGATCCTCAGATCACAACTGTGTACATTTGCTGTCCACATATAAAACTGCTCCCAGAAGAGACAAGGCGAAGACCAGAGACATAAACGTGTGGACAGAGGATTCAGTGCATTGCCTCCAGGAATGCTTTAACTGTAAGGACTGGGAGGTGTTCACACTAGCCTGCGGAGAAGATTTGGACTCGTTAGTGGACGTGACATGCTCATACATGGCTTTCTGTAGAGACATGATTGTTCCACGTAAACGTGTCAAAATATATACCAACAACAAGCCATGGATTACAAAATCAGTTAAATCCTGCTTACAGAGGAAAGCACTTGCCTTTAAACAGGGGGTTGTTTCTGAGCTGCAGGTTGCCACAAAAGAGCTGAAGGCCGAAATTTTAAGAGCAAAGCAGAATTATAAATCAGAGTTGGAAAGCAAGATGGCAGCAAAGAAATTTGGTTTAGCCGGGCCAGTATGAAAACTATTGCAGGCCTTCAGAGCACAGAGCGCAGTAATCGTGTGTTTTTAGATGGTTTTAGTTCAGACACAGAGCTGGCTAATGCTCTTAATTGTTTTTATGGTCGTCTTGACTCCTTTAATTTTAGCACAGAAACCCAAGGTTTGAAACAGAAACTCAAAGACAATCAGCACTTTAATTGAGGTGCAGGAAGTTAAAAGGGCATTCTGTGCTGTAAAAGTGAACAAAAGTCAGGGCCCTGATAATATATGTGGGCGCTTGGTAAAGTCCTGTGCACATGAGCTGAGTCCTGTATTTCACTACATTTTCAATAAGTCCTTACAGACACAACATGTGCCTAAGATCTGGAAAGATGCTGTGGTTGTCCCCGTTCCAAAATCCAGCTGTCCTAAAATGGTAAATGATTTGAGACCAGTTGCTTTGACTTCAATTTTAATGAAAATTTTTGAAAAACTGGTCTGATTTGAGGTCCTAAAGCAGACTGAGCATGTATTGGATCCTTTGCAGTTTGCCTATAGGCCTCACAGAGGAGTGGAGGATGCCACTGTCACTCTGTTTAACATGCTTTTTAAACATCTGGATTTTAATGGGACACACACCAGGCTTTTATTTGTGGACTTTTCTTCCTCCTTTAATACAATCCAACCTCATATTTTAGTTGAAAGGCTCCTGCAACAATTTGATTTGAATAATAATCTGGTGGGTTGGATTCTGGATTTTTTTAACCAACAGGACACAGAGAGTAAGGGTCAATGGTACATTGTGCGACCAAAAGTGTTCTTCTACTGGCTCTCCGCAGGGGTGTGTGTTGTCACCACTACTTTTCATCCTGTACACAAATGTGTCAGAGCAGACATGACAACAGACACATCATAAAGTATGCTGATGATTCAGTTATTGTCAGTCTCCTCCAGGATGGTGAAAGTGGCTACAGCCCAGTAGTTGATGATTTTGTTCACTGGTGTGAGGATTCCTACCTGCAGCTGAATACAACAAAAACTAAAGATATGATTATTGACTTTAGGAGGAAAACTCCCAGGCACAAAGTCACCGTACTAAAAGGCCAGACCACTGAATGTGTACAATCCTACAAATATCTTGGGACGATTATTGATAGTAATTTAAACTTTGAAGACTAACTAACTGCACTTATATAGCGCTTTTCTAGTCACAAAGACCACTCAAAGCGCTTTCACTAGTACTAACCCTCTATTCTAAGGGCCTATAGGAGACAGATATCTAGGGACAATTTAGAGCAACCAATTAACCTAAGATGCATGTCTTTGGATTGTGGGAGGAAACTGGACCCCCTGGAGTAAACCCACACAGCACAGGGAGAACATGCAAACTCCACACAGAAAGGTTCCAACCCCTGCCAGCCTGGGGATTTGAACCTGGAACCTTCTAGCTGTAAGGCAACAGTGCTAACCACTGCACCACCGTGCTGCCCAGAACTGTGAAAGGGTGTGCAAAAAGGGTCAGCAACATTTGCATTGTTTAACCTGTTGCACTTCTGTGTACCACAGGCGGGCACGTCTCTGCGTCCTAGGACGCACGAGGGCGTCCAAGTACGCACACTGTACATCCTAGGAGGCACTGAAAAAAAAAAAACACCTGCATTTCCGTTCTTCCATTACAGACATAGCCGCAAACAGAAAGCCAAAGGAGTGCTTTGATTGGTTTAGATGTGATTGACCTCTCATTTGACTAATAAGAGCCTTGAATTGGGTTTCTGAAACCTTGAAGAACCAATGACTGAAAACCTAGCAAGAAGGACCCGCCTACCAACGGCTGCCAATACAGCCAGCCAATTGAAGCACAGAAGTTCGAAAGCTGTTTTGTGTAAGGCTGGGTGACACACAGGCATTTGCCAGTCTTTTTTTCTTATTACTGTTGTTATTTGTTTTGAAAAATCGTTCGCCAAAACCACAATCATGGAAGCACAAAACCGCAATAATGGAATTATGGTTTGACCGGGTCGCGAGACCAGAACCACGAGTCTGTAACAAGCGGACCAGCGTCGCGTTCGTCTGACAATGAGGAAGAGAAGTCCACCAGCTACGCTGCTGTTGTGAACAGGTAAGTGTTATAAGCTAAATTATTCTTTATCCCTGAAAATTGTAATCAAAAATGACTTTTGACCGATCGGTAAATTACAGCTGTGCATCGTAGACCGCGGCGCACAGTGACCGCGGCGCAACGCGCGATGTCCGTCCTCTGTGCGCCAAAAGCGCTATATAAGTGCAGGTTAGTTAGTTAGTTAGTTAGAAACTACAGCCACAAATCATGGAACGGAAGTGGACACGTCCAACCCGGTCCATGACACTACGATTATAAAGAATTAAATGTCAACAAATAAGGACTGAGAAATAAATACAAACTAATACCAAATGAAAGAGTAACAAAACTATGACATAAATAAGAGGATGAGAAAAAAAAAAGAAACGGTACGAGATATGCAGAAACCAAAAAACACAAAATACAACAAATATACAAATATAGAGAAAGGCCATGAGCTGAGCACAGCACTATGTTACGTCATAAAACAAAACTATGTTATGTCATAGTTTTGTTACTCAGCTCATGACATTTTATTGTTTGATAAAGTTGTCTGTTACTAATGGAATCACGTTTCTGGCTCTATGTGTGTAACAAACCGGTGTTACCTTAGTGGTCTTGGGTTATAGAAAACTACTTCCTGGGGCAAAATTCCCCAGGTGGCGTTGTTATGCTCTGTGTTTAAAAATCCACCACCCTGCCACAAATGAATGACCACGTACGACCCCGTGTGGACTGGTGACGCCACTACATCAGAGAATAATAAGAATAGTGGTGGTGTAGAGGCTGGGTTAATCATCTCAGACTGGATGCAGAGGGTAAACAGAGAAGGACAACAGGTATGGAGATTATGGTAAGGTAGCAGGAAGAAGGAGTTGGGGGAGAAGGGATGAATGTATTGTGATGCGAGATGTCATGCAGATGTGAGATGGGCAATTGATATGAAAGGAGAACCCCTGGTGTATTGAACCATGCTTTTTCTGTGTATGACTGATGTGAGAGTGAATAAAGTCGTCTGCTGCATAAATCTGCCTCCGTTATTTACACTCTCCACACTGGTGACCCTTTGACGAATTATGGAACACGAGGCAAGAACCACGGACTCGGCCCGGACGGGAAGCCCCACCAACGCGTCAGGCATCCCAGAGACACCCCGGACAGGAACCCACAGCAACGCATGCGCTGTTTTGGTCAAACTACCGGACTTTTGGCTGCACGACCCACGGTCTTGGTTCCACCACACCGAGGCTCAGTTCACCCTCCGGGAAATAACGGCAGACGACACCAAATATTACTATGTGGTCGCAGCGCTGGACGCTCGCATGTCTCAGCAAGTAGCGAGCCTGCTCCAACAGCCTCCAGCCCACGACAAATACGGGGCTCTCAAGGCCGCGCTGACCCGGCACTACACGCTCTCGGACTGTGAGAGAGCAGAGAGGCTCCTGAGGCACTCCGAGTTAGGAGATGGGTCGGCGGTCGAATTGATGGAGAAGATGTTGGTGTTGATGGGCACGGACGACGGGCATTTCTGTTTGCCCACCTTTTCCTCCGGAACCTCCCAACAGCAACCAGAGCGGTCCTGGCCAATTCGCCGTTGCTGGCTGCGCGTGACTACTGTGCGCTAGCCCAGGAGGCAGATCGGATCATCCTCACCACCAGAGCCCTCACAGTGAACGCGGCGGCGTCGGAACCCAGTGAGACGACCAGCGGAGGCGAGGAGCCGCCAACGGTAGCGGCAGCGGGGGCCAGGGAGCGCCAGAGAGACACGCTCTGTTTCTACCACCACCGCTTAGGAGAGAATGCACGCAGATGTGTGCCACCGTGCCAATTCAAGCGTTTGGGAAATGCCAAAGCTGGCAGTCGGTAGCAGCTGCAACCGCCGGTGAAGAGAACAAGCTGCTCTACGTGACGGACTCGCGCTCGGGGAGACGGTTCCTCATAGACACCGGCGCCCAGAAGAGCATCATCCCGCCGTCCTATGCTGACCGGCTAGCGGGAGCTAGCGGCCCCGGGCTGGTAGCAGTAAACGGCTCGCATATTAAGACTTTTGGTGAAAGAACACTGACTTTATCCCTACACGGCCATATGTACGAGTGGACTTTTGTCATAGCGGCATTGAGTTTCCCAATCCTGGGAGCTGATTTTCTGTGTGCACACGGGTTGCTAGTCGATGTTGCTAACAAACGCTTGGTTAATGCAATGTCTTTTGATTCTCTCCCCTGTACAGCTCGAGGGGCCCGGCCAATAACACAAGCCAACGTCACAGCTCCAGGCGATAAGTTCCACACACTGCTCACTCAGTTCCCAGCACTCACGGTCCCAACGTTTTCGGCAGCTATCGCTAAACATGGGGTGGAACACTTTATCACCACCACCGGGCCGCCTGTTTTCGCATGACCTCGGTGCTTGGACGCAGCTAAACTGGCCATAGCGCGCAAGGAGTTTGCCAACTTGGAAAGGTTGGGCATCATCAGGCGCTCAAACAGCCCATGGGCATCCCCACTACACATGGTCCCTAAGGCCAAGGGATCGTGGCGACCGTGCAGAGATTTCCGCAGGTTGAATAACGCCACAGCGCACGACCGCTACCCGATTCCCCATATTCAGGATTTTTCCGTTCACCTCGCCGGGGCACGCATTTTTTCTAAAATAGACCTGGTCCGTGGTTACCACCAGGTCCGCGTGGAAGACATACCCAACACAGCGGTAATAACTCCGTTTGGCTTGTTTGAGTTTTTACGCATGCCCTTCGGATTAAAAGGAGCGGCACAGACATTCCAACGCATGATGGATGCGGTGTTGCGCGATCTGCCGTTTGTGTTTGTCTACCTAGATGACATCCTGGTGGCCAGTGCGTCCGAGGACGAAAACGTAACCCACCTCATGACGGTTTTCTGGAGGTTGGAGGAGCACGGGTTAATAATCAACCCGGTGAAATGCCAGTTCGGCGTGATGGGGATTGATTTTTTTGGGGCACCGCGTCTCACCGGAGGGAGCAATACCCTTGCCCGACAAAGTGCGCGCCATGGCGAATTTTCCCTGGCCTCAGACGGTCAGGGCGCTGCAAGAATTTCTGGGGATGGTTAACTTTTATAACCGGTTCCTCAACATATAGGGAACAGACATCGAGATGGTGACATCCTACAAGTACCTGGGTGTTCATCTGAACAATAAACTAGACTGGTCACACAATACTGACACACTCTACAAGAAGGGACAGCGCAGGCTGTTCCTACTGAGGAGATTCAGGTCTTTTGGTGTACAAGGGGCGCTGCTGAAGACATTCTACGACACGGTGGTGGCATCAGCCATCACTTTTGGAGTGGTCTGCTGGGGCAGTGGCGTTACAGCAGCCGATAGGAAGAGACTGAACAAAATGATCAAGAAAGCTAGCTCTGTCCTGGGGCAACGCCTTGACCCAGTGGAGGAGATGGGAGAGAGAAGGATGGTGGCTAAACTGTCATCTCTGCTGGAGTCCGAGTCCCACCCTATGCAGGACATACTGAACGCACTGAGGAGCTCATTTAGCAGCAGACTACATCATCCTAGGTGCGCAACCGAGAGGTTTCGCAGGTCCTTCCTACCTACAGCTGTCAGCTGTACAACCTAAGCAGGGCTGCTCGCAGAGATAGCAAAAAGGCGTGACAACCTAATAGTATTGAATGCAAAAGACGCAATAGACTTACACAATGGTCCCCTCCGGTATACAACTAGGAAAATACCGGTCGTTACGGAGGGTGACAATATGTATGGGTACATAATCATACCATGTAGGATAGAGTAGACGTAAATATAAATAGATAAAGTAGACGGTTATGCTGTTCATTCCATCTAGCTACAATGCTCCACACTGTGTGTTTATATATTTATATATTTATTCCATCTAGCTACAATGCTCCGCACTGTGTTTATATATATTTATATGTACATATGTATATTCGCTGCTCTTGTTTTTTCTTGTCTTCTGATTGTTGCTCTGAGTGTTGCTATCCCTGTGCTGCTGCAATCCTGGAATTTCCTCATTGTGGGACTAATAAAGGCTTATCTTATCTTATCTTTTATAACCGGTTCCTCCCCCGCGCAGCTCAGCTCATGCAGTCATTGTATGCCGCGCTCAAGAAACGGAAACCTGCGGACAGAGTCGAATGGACTCCGGAGCGGGAGCAGGCATTCTCTGAGGTTAAAACAGCCCTGGCAAACGTAGCATTGTTGGCGCACCCGGACCCGGCGGCCCGGATAGCGCTCACTACCAACGCCTCGGACGTGGCCATAGGGGCCGTCGTGGAGCAACACGTCGCCGGTTCTTGGCAGCCGCTCGCTTTTTTCAGCAGGGCTTTGCACGACAGTGAGCGTAAATACAGCACGTTTGACAGAAAGTTGCTGGCTCTCCACCTGGCCATACGCCACTTCCAGTTCTGGCTAGAAGGGCGCAGCTTCACCGCGTTCGTGGACCACAAGCCGCTAACGTTCGCGATAGCCGAGGTTTCGGAACCATGGTCGGGTCAGCAGCAGAGACAGCTGGCCGCGATCTTGGAGTTTACGACCGATATTCAGCATGTGTCGGGTAAACTGAATGTGGTGGCGGACTGCCTCTCACGCGTTGTAGTGGCCCCGGACTGCGTGGGGATAGATTATACAGCCATGACCGCAGAGCAGATTGGCGATACGGACGTGTGCACGCTCCAGTCTGGACCAACAGGGTTAAGGCTGGAGAGCAGAGTACTGCAAGACAGCAGCCCCCCCCCCCCAATCTGCAATGTCTCCACGGGACGCCCGCACCCGGTGGTCCCAGTTGCTTGGCGCTGCCGCGTGTTTGAGTCAGTTCACGCTCTGGCGCACCCAGGAGTGCGCGCGTCAGTCAAAATGGTGGGAGCGAAGTTCGTGTGGCCAGGCCTGCACAAACAAGTGAAAGAGTGGGCTGCAGCCTGCGTAGCGTGCCAACGAGCCAAAGTACACAGACACACGAAGGCTTCTTTGGAGCTATTTCACATACCGGCGAAGAGGTTCGACCATGTTCACGTGGACCTCGTGGGCCCCCTCCCGCCATCGCAGGGGTGCATGTACCTTCTGACAGTGGTGGACCATACCACACACTGGCCAGAAGAAGTCCCGCTGGCGGCAACCACGTCTGCGGACGTGGCGCGTGCTTTTTTGACGACATGGGTGGCACGTTTTGGAATTCCGTCGAACATCACGTCCGATAGGGGCCCTCAGTTTGTTTCCGACCTCTGGTCCACGATGGCCCGTTGCCTGGGTGTTGCAATTCATCGCACAACCGCGTACAACCCACAGGCCAATGGGTTATGCAAGCGTTTTCATAGGTCACTGAAAGCAGCAGTCAGGGCTTCGCTGACGGATGCAAATTGGGTAGACCGGTTGCCATGGGTTTTATTGGGGTTGCGTTCCGCACCAAAAGAGGATTTGGAGGCTTCCCCGGCAAAGCTCGTTTTTTTCTCAGCCACTGCGGCTGCCCGGGGAATTTCTGCCAGATAATCCCGCGCCGGACAACTGCCCGTCTCAGCGTTTGCAGCATAGTGCAGACACAGGCATGCTGCCCAGCCCGGCCCACCACTGTTTTCATGCGCTTTTGTGCCAAAAACTTTGAAGAACGCAGCGTTCGTGTTTGTCAGGCACGACGTCCACCGTCCTCCATTGCGCCCACCCTACGATGGCCCGTTCAGAGTGCTGGAAACAGGGGACAAACATTTTTTATTAGACTTGGGGGGTCGTCAAGTCTATGTGGTGGCGAACGAGCAAGTGCTGTTGGCTCGGGCCCCTCGGCGTGGGAGACCCCCACTGAGAACTCCCCAGGTAAACGATTTATCAGAGCAGCCACACGGGCAAGTCGAAGGTTCCCCCCCTTCGCCATGGCCCACCCGCAGACAGTCACACCTCCAGGAGCACCCTGCCGGCACAGCAACACCACAGAGGCGGTAACCCCCCGTTACAGCAGATATGGGAGGAGACTGAAGCCAAAAGGATGTGAGGACTGAAACTTGGTCTGAGATTCGGGGGGGGGGGGGTGTAGAGGCTGTGTTAATCATCTCAGACTGGATGCAGAGGGTAAACCGAGAAGGACAATAGGTATGGAGATTATGGTGAGGTAGCAGGAAGAAGGAGTTGGGGGAGAAGGGATGAATGTATTGTGATGCGAGATGTCATGCAGATGTGAGATGGGCGGTTGATATACAGTAAAAGTAGAGCCCCTGGTGTATTGAACCATGCTTTTTCTGTGTATGACTGATGTGAGAGTGAATAAAGTCGTCTGCTGCATAAATCTGCCTCCGTTATTTACACTCTCCACAGTAGAAGTGAAAACTTTTATTAATAATAATTACATATTTTATCTGAACAACTCCATACTCTGGGATGCACACCCTCGTAAACTCAGCAAAATACGTATAAAATGTTTGGTCAGTTTGACGAACAGTTTGAGAGATATGCGTGGAACACACACACACACACACACACACACACACACACACACACACACACACACAGCGGTTCCTTGCATTTATAGATGGCTATATCTGATTCATAATTTAATTCTAAGAGCTAAGTCATAATCATCAAAATAAAACAAAGGTTTTAGGCTACGTGTCCACAGGGAAAATAAAAATGCTCTCAACCTTGCGCTTATTTTAAAAAGAAGCGCTGCCCGGTATACTAGCAACCGCTTGACCCGTCACTCAAAGCATGCTGGGGATTTCACAGATTTTGCTCTGAAAAGCTCCACTCACTGGATTAAACCACATCAAACTGATAAGAAAATACATGTCCCTCCAAGCTCCTGATCATGGTGCACTTTTAGACTGATTCTGATCAGCTGGTAAGAGAGGTATGCAGTTGATGAGTGCTGCAGCTCTTCAAAAGTTAGCTTCTTTTAACTTTCAGTGCCTTGGGCTTGGCGACAGAATACGCTGACTGCTGAAAGCATTTTTGCACGGAGGGCACTGAACGCATTAAACACTGGACTACATAGAAAACTAGAAAAGCACTCGGAGAGCGCAGACCTCCGCCAAGCGCCACAGTTCCCCCCATACAGTGTTTGTGTGTACGTTTTCAGATTCCTTGACCATGAAAACATATGACTAGCAATTGGATTCACAATGATAGGATTAGTGGTTCAGTAGTTATTGACAAAAATGGCATTTTCCGTAATGGCGGTTTAGTGCCACAGTTCCCCCCCATACAATGTTTGTGTGTACGTTTTCAGATTCCTTGTCCATGAAAACATACGACTAGCAATTGGATTCACAATGATAGGATTAGTGGTTCAGTAGTTATTGACTAAAATGGCATTTTCCGTAATGGCAGTTTTGCGCCACAGTTCCCCCCATACAGTGTTTGTGAGTATGCTTTCAGATTCGTTGACCATGAAAACATATGACAAGCAATTGGATTGACAATGATAGGATTAGTGGTTTAGTAGTTATTCACGAAAATTACATTTTGCGTAATGGCGGTTTTCTTGTGGACGGTGATCCGGATCACCACCAAAATCTAATCATCTGTAGGATACCCCATTTCTGACAATCTGTGAAAATTTCATGAAAATCCGTCCATAACTTTTTGAGTTATCTTGCTAACAAACAAACAAACAGACAGACAAACCAACGCCGATGATCACATAACCTCCTTGGCGGAGGTAATGAGTAGAAAATATGTCTTCCACAGTGAAAAAAAAATGTGTTTGGTGGGCACGCAGCCATAATGGCTCACTTTACTGTACAGTGGTGTGAAAAAGTGTTTGCCCCCTTCCTGATTTCTCTTTTTTTTGTATGTTTGACACACTTAAACGTTTCAGGTCACCAAACAAATTTAAATTTTAGACAAAGATAACACATAAACACCAAAATGCAGCTTTTAAATGAAGGTGTTTATTATTAAGGGGAGAAAATCCAAACCTACATGGCCCTGTGTGAAAAAGTGATTGCCCCTAAACCTAATAACTGGTTGGGCCACCCTGAGCAGCAACAACTGCAATCAAGCATTTGTGATAACTGGCAATGAGTCTTTTACAGCGCTGTGGAGGAATTTTGGCCCACTCATCTTTGCAGAACTGTTGTAATTCAGCCACATTGGAGGGTTTTCGAGCATGAACCACCTTTTTAAGGTCATGCCACAGCATCTCAATCAGATTCAGGTCAGGACTTTGACTAGGCCACTCTAAAGTCTTCATTTTTTTTTTCTTAAGCCATTTAGAGGTGGACATGCTGGTGTCTTTTGGATCATTGTTCTGCTGCAGAACCCAAGCATACTTCAGCTTGAGGTCACCAACAGATGGCCGGACATTCTCCTTCAGGATTTTTTGGAAGACAGCAGAATTCATGGTTCCATTTACCACAGCAAGTCTTCCAGGTCCTGAAGCAGTAAAACAGCCCTAGACCATCACATTACCACCACCATATTTTACTGTTGGTATGATGTTCCTTTTCTGAAATGCTGTTACTTTTATGCCAGATGTAATGGGACACACACACCTTCCAAAAAGTTCAACTTTTGTCTCGTTAGTCCACAAATGATTTTCCCAAAAGTCTTGGGGATTATCAAGATGTTTTCTGGCAAAACTGAGACAAGACTTTATGTTCTTTTTGTTCAGCAGTGGTTTTCGTCTTGGAATTCTGCCATGCAGGTTATTTTTGCCAAGTCTCATTCTTATGGTAGAGTCATGAACACTGACCTTAACTGAGGCAAGTGAGGCCTGCAGTTCTTTGGATGTTGTTGTGGAGTCTTTTGTGACCTCTTGGATGAGTCATCGCTGTGCTCTTGCTGTAATTTTGGTTGGCCGGCCACTCCTGGGAAGGTTCACCACTGTTCCATGTTTTCGCCATTTGTGGATAATGGCTCTCACTGTGGTTCGCTGGAGTCCCAAAGCTTTAGAAATGGTTTTAAAACCTTTTTCAGACTGATAGATCTCAATTACTTTGTTTCTCATTTGTTCATGAATTTCTTTGGATCACAGCATAATGTCTAGCTTTTGAGGATTCTTTGGTCAACTTCACTTTGTCAGGCAGGTCCTATTTAAGTGATTTCTTGACTGAAAACAGGTGTGGCAGTAATCAGGCCTGGGTGTGGCTGGAGAAATTGAACTCAGCTTTCCAAAGATGTGATAAACCACAGTTAATTTATGTTTTCACCCAATAATCACTTTTTCATACAGGGCCATGTAGATTTGGATTTTTTTTACCCTCAATAATAACCACCTTCATTTAAAAACTGCATTTTGTGTTTACTTGTGTTATCTTTGTCTAATATTTAAATGTGTTTGATGAGCTGAAACATTTAAGTGTGACAAATACAAAAAAAAAAGAGAATTCAAGAAGGGGGCAAACACCTTTTCACACCACTGTATGTATGAATATAGAGTAGGCTATACTGCATGAAATGTTATCTTTTTAAACTGATTTATGAAATAACTTTAGCTTGTGTGCCACAGATACAGTGGATAGACAAAGTCTACACACCCCTGTTCAAATACCAGGTTTTCATGGTTTAAAAAATGAGACCAAGATAAATCATTTCAAATTTTTTTCCACAATTAATGTGACCTATAACCTGTACAAGCCAACTGAAAAACAAACTGAAACCTTTTAAGGGGAAAAATAAAAAACTTACAATAACCTGGTTGCAGAAATATGCACACCCTTAAACTAATACTTTGTGGCAACACCTTTGGCTTTTATTACAGCACTCAGTCTTTTTGGGTAGGAGTCTATCAGTGTGGCATATCTTGATGTGGCAATATTTGCCCACTCTTCTTTGCAAAAATGCTCCAAATCTGTCAGATTGCGAGGGCATCTACTGTGCACAGCCCTCTTCAGATCACCCCACAGATGTTTGGTTGGTTTCTGGTGAAGCCATTCTTTTGTTGATTTGGATGTGTGCTTTGGGTCATTGCCGTGCTGAAAGATGAAGTTCTTCATCTTCAGCTAACAGGGTGTTCATATTTATGCAAACAGGTTATTGTAGTTTTTTTTTTTTTTAATTTTTCCCCTTAAAAGATTTCAGTTTGTTTTCAACTGGGTTGTACAGGTTATAGTTCACATTAATGGTGGAAAAAGTTTTGAAATGCTTAATCTTGGTCTCATTTTTGAAATCACAAAAGCCTGGCATTTGAACAGGGATGTGTTGACTTTTTATATCCACTGTATACTATGCATACATGTACAATGCAAGGTACCTTCTAGTGCAAAACGGCACCACTGGCTTTGTCTTAATTTCATATCATCTGAATCAAATAATTAGAATAGAATTGAATAGAATAAGCTTTATTTGTCATTGTCACATAAACAATGAAATTTAAAAATGCCCAACCAGTCACAGCATCATTCATAAATATGTAGACTCAAAATGTATAAAATGTATGTATAAAATGTATAAAAACAACATAAACATACAAACATACACACATACAGTCCGCACAATGCACACCTCCAAGCACATATTTCTGCCATTTCACAGTCCCCTCACACACCTTCAACAGTCGGAAAAAACTGTTTTTGAATCTGCTTGTCCTTGTTTTAATTTGTCTGTATCATCTGCCTGATGGCAGCAATTCAAACAGGGAGTGGCCGGGGTGGGAAGTATCCTTTATTATATTCTGAGCTTTTTTGAGACAATGGGAACTGTGTAGGTCTTCCAATGTGTGGAGGGGGCAGCCAATGATCTTCTGAGCCATCCTAATGACTTTCTCGAGCATTTTTCTCTGAGCTGCTGTACAGCTGGTGTACCACACTCACATACAGTATGTCATTAAACTGTCAATAGTGCATCCGTAAAAGGACACCAGCAGTCTCTGGGTGATGTTGTTCTTCCTCAGGACCCTCAGAAAATGCAGTCTTTGCTGTGCCCTTTTCAGCAGCTCAGTGGTATTTACACTCCAGGTCAGGCCGTCTTCAATGTGAACTCTCAAAAAGCGGAAGTCCAGCACCCTCTCCACGCAATCCCCGCCAATAATTAATGGTGGAATGTCCATTTTCTTCCTCCTGTAGTCTATTATAAGCTCTTTGATCTTTGAGATGTTAAGGAGAAGATTGTTTTCTCTGCTCCACACCATCAGCCGCTCCACTTCATCCCTGTAGGCGGACTCATCCCCCCCAGAGATGAGCCCCACCACCGTGGTGTCATCAGCAAACTTCACAACAGTATTACTATGGTGTGCATGGGTACAGTCAAATGTACAGAGGGTATAGAGCAAGGGACTCAGTACACAACCCTGGGGAGAGCTGATGCTGAGGCTGAGGGCCGTCGATGTATAATGGCCCACTCTAACCCTCTGACTGCAACCTTTCAGGAAGCTGTTGATCCACATGCAGATGGAGTGTGAGAACCCCAGGTCCTCCAGTTTAGCCACCAGTTTGGAAAGATATAGAGTGATGATAATCAAGTCAGTGGAGGTAATGCATCTGTGAGCTGGTTGCCAACAGCCAATCAAATCTAAAAGAAGAAGAAGAAGCCACCAGTTTGTGTGGAATAATGGTGTTACATGCAGAACTGTAGTCCACAAAAACCATCCGCACATAGCTCTCCCGCTGCTCCAGATGGGATAATGCAGCATGGAGAGCCATAACTGCAGCATCATCCGTGGATCCGTTCATTATAATTTAAAGTGCATTGACGTCCCACTTGATGAAGACCCTGGAGAGACTGCTCCTTGCTCATCTCCGCCCCCTGGTGGAACCAGCGATGGATCCACTCCAGTTCGCCTACCAGCATGGCATTGGGGTGGAGGATGCGGTGATCTTCCTCCTTCACCGTTCTCTGTCCCACCTGGAGAAGCCCGGGAATATGGTGAGGATCATGTTCTTTGACTTCTCCAGTGCTTTCAACACCATCCAACCGATGATCCTGAAGGACAAGCTGCTGTGCGCAGGGGTGGACCAGCACCTGTCATCATGGATCCTGGACTACCTCACGAACCGGCCTCAGTTTGTGAGAACCCGGGACTGTGTTTCCGACACGATCATCAGTAGCACGGGGGCCCCCCAGGGAACGGTGCTGGCTCCCTTCCTGTTCACTCTTTATACTGCGGACTTCTCACACAACACAACACATTGCCATCTACAGAAGTTCTCTGATGACTCTGCGATCGTTGGTCTCATCTCCAACAGAGATGAAGCTGAGTACAGAGGGCTTATCCAGGACTTTGTGGACTGGTGCCATCGGAACTGCCTCCAGATCAACGCGAGGAAAACTAAGGAGCTGGTGGTGGACTGCCGCAGGCATGGGCAGCCCCTCACAGCACCAGTAAATATACAGGGAACAGACATCGAGATGGTGACATCCTATAAGTACCTGGGTATTCATCTGAACAATAAACTAGACTGGTCACACAATACTGACGCACTCTACAAGAAGGGACAGCGCAGGCTGTTCCTGCTGAGGAGACTCAGGTCTTTTGGTGTACAAGGGGCGCTGCTGAAGTCATTCTATGACACGGTGGTGGCATCAGCCATCACTTTTGGAGTGGTCTGCTGGGGCAGTGGCATTACTGCAGCCGATAGGAAGAGACTGAACAAACTGATTAAGAAAGCTAGCTCTGTCCTGGGGCAGCGCCTTGATCCGGTGGAGGAGATAGGAGAGAGAAGGACGGTGGCTAAACTGTCATCTCTGCTGGAGTCCGAGTTCCACCCTATGCAGGACATACTGGATGCACTGAGGAGCTCATTTAGCAGCAGACTACATCATCCCAGGTGCACAACCGAGAGGTTTCGTAGGTCCTTCCTACCAACGGCTGTCAGACTGTACAACCTAAGCAGGGCTGCTCGCAGAGATAGCAAAAAGACGTAACAAACTAATAGTTTTTTTTTTAATGCAAAAGATGCAATAGACTTACACAATGGTCCCCTCCGGCATACAACTAGGAACATACCGGTCGCTATGGAGGGTGAGAATATGTATGGGCACATAATCATACCATGTAGGATAACTAAGTAGACGGTTATGCTGTTTCATCCCACCTAGCAACAATGCTCCGCACTGTGTGTGTTTATATATTTACATATTTATTCCATCTAGCTACAATGCTCCGCACTGTGTTTTTATATATCTACATATTATTCCATCTAGCTACATTGCTCCGCACTGTGTGTGTTTATATACTTGCATATTTATTCCACCTAGCTGCAATGCTCCGTACTGTGGGTGTTTATATATTTACATATTTATTCCATCTAGCTACAATGCTCTGCACTGTGTGTTCATATATTCATATATTTATTCCATCCAGCTACAATGCTCTGCACTGTGTGTCTGTGTGTGTGTGTGTATATATATATTTTATAGTAATATGTACATATGTATATTAGCTGCTCTTGCTTGCTTGTTTTTTTTTTCTTGCCTTCTGATTATTGCTCTGAGTGTTGCTATCCCTGTGCTGTTGCAATCCTGGAATTTCCCCGTTGTGGGACTAATAAAGGCTTATCTTATCTTATCTTATCTTAATAATAATCATGTTTTTTTTCCCCAGAATAATTCATAGAGAAATCATTTTGACTAGTTGAAACATTATTTTAACACATTTTGTGGGTTTCAGCTGTTCTGTAGTTTGTAAGACCTACCCGATAGAACCAAACAAAATTTTGTGAACAGCCAAAATTTCTCACGGCAGGTGAAAACATTGCAATTCGACCGACAGATTCTCACGTCACATTTGTTTTTATACATCCAACTGTGTTAGCGAAAATCAATGTACACCATGTTTTTGTGCGTGTGCACTGTTTATACAGTTTATACAGTGGGTCTGGTTATACAGGGTTCCTTCTTCCAACAGCTGCTCTGAGATCTCTCCACAGACGCTCTGTGGGATTTAGATCTGGACTCATTGTTGGCCACTTCAGAACTTTCTAGTACTTTGTCCTGATGGGTTTTGCTTTGGGTCATCATTGTCTTGCTGTAAGACCCACAGCCTCTGAAAGAAACTTGTTCTTCCTCTCCTTTTGGACTTCTCTTTTTCCTTCCTGCATTTTTGTCAGTGTTGCCGTCTCCAAACCGTACATCATAGCAGGTCTCACTACCATCTTGTATTGTAAATCTTCCCTTTTCCTCCAGCCGCTATCCTTCTGTCACACATCACCCCTGACACTCATTTCCACCCACTCCACCCTGCCTGCACTTTCTTCATCTCTGTTGGGCACTGACCATTGCTTTGGATGGTAGACCCCAGGTATTTAAACTCATCTCCTAAGGTCCTTTTAGACCTTAGTGCAGCTTTTGATTCTATCAATCATAATATTCTACTTGATAGATTAGAACACTATGTTGGACTTAATGGAACTTTGTTGCAGTGGTTTAGATCTTATTTATCTGATAGGTTCTAGTTTGTTCATGTCAATAATGAGTTTTCTTTCAACTCAAAGCTCAGTTATGGAGTTCCACAGGGATCTGTGCTAGGCCCTACTCTTTTTAGTTTATATATGCTTCCATTAGGCAACATTATTAGAAAGTACTGTATACATTTTCATTGTTATGCAGATGACACACAATTATACCTGTCAGTGAAGCCAGATGATAGTAATCAATTAGCCAAGTTAGAAGCCTGTCTTAAGGAAATCAAAGCTTGGATGACTTGTAATTTCCATCCATCCATCCATCTTCTACCGCTTTTCCGGAGGTCCGGGTCGCGGAGGCAGCAGTTCAAGCAGAGAAGCCCAGACTTCCCTCTCCCCAGCCACCTGCTCCAGCTCTTCAGAGAGGATACCAAGGCATTCCCAGACCAGCTGGGAGACATAGTCTCTCCACCGAGTCCTGGGTCTGCCCCGGGGTCTCCTCCCAGTGGGACATGCCTGAAACACCTCAAGTGGGAGGCGTCCAGGAGGCATCCTAATCAGATACCCATACCACATCCTAATCAGATGCCCATACCACCTCAACTGACTCCTTTCAATGTGGAGGAGCAGCGGTTCTACTCTGAGCCTCTCCCGGATGACTGAGCTCCTCACCCTATCTCTGAGGGTGAGTCCAGCAATCCTATGGAGAAAGCTCATTTCAGCCGCTTGTATCCGCGATCTCGTTCTTTCGGTCATTACCCAAAGCTCGTGACCATAGGTGAGAGTAGGAACGTAGATTGACTGGTAAATTGACAGCTTTGCCTTAAAACTAAGCTCCCTCTTCACCACAACAGACCGGTACAACGTCCGCATCACTGCAGATGCTGCTCCAATCCGTCTGTCGATCTCTCGCTCCATTTTCCCCTCACTCGTGAACAAGACCCCAAGATACTTAAACTCCTCCACTTGGGGCAGGAGCCTGTCCCCAACCCGGAGAGGACAATCCACCTTTTTTCTGGCTGAGGACTTGTAATTTCCTGCTATTAAATTCATATAAGACTGAAATCATTCTTGTTGGTCCAAAAAACCTTAGAAATACCTTTTCAAATCAAACTTGTAGTTTGGATGCGGTTACTCTTTTTTTTAATAGCTCTGTGAGGAACCTTGGAGTTATTTTTGAACAAGATCTGTTTTTCAATTCACATATTAAATTTGTTTCTAAGACTGCCTTCTATCATTTGCGTAATATTGCCCAGATTAGGAGCATCTTGTCTCAGAGTGATGCTGAGAAACTGATCCACGCTTTTGTTAGCTCTAGATTAGATTATTGTACCCCTTTATTATCAGGTTGTCCTAAAACATCTTTAAAAAGTCTTCAGTTGATCCAAAATGCTGCAGCAAGAGTTTTAACAGGTACTAGAAAGAGAGATCATATCTCTCCGGTTCTGGCCTCCCTTCACTGGCTTCCCATAGAGTTTAGAATTAAGTTTAAAATCCTTCTTCTCACTTACAAAGCTCTAAACAATCAGGCCCCTTTTTATTTAAAAGATATCATACTATCCTATTATCCTAACAGAGCACTATGCTCCCAAAATGCTGGATTACTTGTAACACCTAGAATCTCCAAAAGTACAATGGAAGGCAGAGCCTTCAGTTATCAAGTTCCTCTCCTGTGGAACCAGCTGCCAATCTGGATTCGGGAGTCAGACTCGACCTCTGTTTTTAAGAATAGGGTAAAAACCTTCCTTTTTGATATAGCCTACAATTAGGGAGGGATCTTGTGTCTCTGAACCCTCCCTTAGTTATGCTGCTAATAGGTTTAGACAGCTGGGGGACCTCCAATAATGCACTGGGCTTCACTCCTTTCTTCACTCTCAATGAAATTTTTTTTTTTTTTTGCTGGTCATTAACATCTGTTTGTTCTCTCCCATAGATTCAGTCCCCATCGTGCTGTTTGCTTTCTACACGTCTGTTCTTTTCATCTTCTCTATCCCCTCACCCCCAGCCAGTTGCAGCAGATGACTGCCCCTCCCTGAGCCTGGTTCTGCTGGAGGTTTCTTCCTGTTTAAAGGGAGTTTTTCCTCTCCACCGTCACCAAGCGCTTGCTCACAGGGGATTGCCTGATTGCTGGGGTCTTTCTGCAATTGTGGGGGTTTCCCCTACAGTTGAAAGTGCTATGAGATGACTGTTGTTGTGAAATGGCACTATATAAATAAAGCTGAATTGAATTGAATTGAATCTACCTTCACTACCTCTACTCCATGCATCTTTACAGTTATAGATGCCTCCCTCTCATCCACACACGTATTCTGTTATGACCCCTCGTACGCCATTACACAGCGCACAGAGGGAGGAATGGAAAACCCACGAGGAGAAGTAGTTTCGTGCACTTTATTAAACATAAACCCAAATATTGTCCAGCAAACAGTCACGAAGTAAACAGAGGTTGATATAATAGCAGTGGAGGCCACCAGGGAAACAGGGACACCACTTGGACGCTCAGCAGCCCGAGGGAGGGGAATGCCTAGTGCCACTGAACAGTTCTCGGCACAAAGAGAAAGGCAAACATGGACTTACGGGCTGGAGCGATCCTAGGCAGTCCATGCTGTCCAGTGGATGAGAGCGAAGCAGAAACAGCCGCTAACACCAAACAACCAACAACAGTTTAGTAGCGTTAGAGAAGACTAGCAGTCAGGCTGAAAGTAAACGTAGGGGGTGAAGGCTAGCAAACCCAGAGGAACACGCTGCTGTGTATAAAGCGCAATGCTCCGGCGATCTCTTGCTACTCAAACAGAGCTCAAGTAATAACCATACTAATGAGGGAAGAGACCGCCGGTGTGGAAATGTGAGGGCTAGACTGAGAGGAAGTCAACAGAAAACAGGTGTGCATGAGTGAGTGTCTGAGCATGTGAATGGAAGTGAATGAGGTGTGTGTGTGTATGTGTGTGAGACACCGATAATGAAAAACAGCTGATGACACTGACGGGCGGGGGTGTGTGTGGCCTAGCTGTCAGGTAGCGGAGGACCAAAGGGGCTCCCTGAAGCGCTTCATGGAAAATAGACAAAATTGCCATAGTGTCAGAATTGGGTTTGGAACCACCAACCCCAGGTTCATGACAGCATTCTGTCATGCTTCTACTGACTTTCATTGCTCTTCTCTCCAGAGCACCTCTCCAGGTTCTCCTCCACCTGCTCCCTGCTCTCACTACAGTTCACAATGTCATCTGCAAAGAGTATAGTCCATGGAGAAACCTGTCTGTCAGCCTGTCCATCACCATGGCAAACAAGAAGGGGCTCAGAGCCAATCCCTGATGTAATCCCACCCCCACCTTGAACCATCCGTCACTCCTACAGCACACCTCACCACCGTTTCGCTGTCCTTATACATGTCCTGCACCACCCTCGCATACTTCTCTGCCACTCTTGATGTCCTCATACAGTACTACACTTCCTCTATTCCCACCCTATCATTGCCTGTAGCAACAAAGCAATTCCAAAACATGCTTGAGTGAAGGGCTCATACTCTTTTCTTTGAATGTCTTTTCATTTTCTGTGAACAGTGGAATGATGTGCTTTAGCAAAAAGCTCAATTTTAGTCTTATCTGTACACAGGATATGCTCCCAGAAAGATTTTGACTTCCTTTGGTAAGCTTTTGGAAACTCCAGTCTATTTAATGTTTCTGTGTCAGCAGTGGGGTCTCCCTGGGTTACCTACCATAGTGTTCATTCAGACGGTGATGGATAGTGTGAGCTAGCACTGTTGCACCCTGTGAATGCAGGTCCGCTTGAAGTTGTTTACAAGCTGGCCATAGTCCTTAATGCACCATTTGAACAAAGCTTCTCTGCAATCTTTCATCAAGTTCTGTCTTTCCTTCACATCCAGGGAGGTTAGATACAGTGCTATGGGCCGTAAAAGTCTTGACAGAGTTGATCACAGGAAGATCTCTGGAGATGAACTTATAGCCTTGAGGCAGTCCATGCTTTTCCAGTTTGGGTTCTCAAATCCTGTATTCGGTCATGTGTGTTATTTGTCCTCTCTTTATCGTCTTCTCATCTTCCCTTCCCTCTCACCCACATCCGTTCCCCTGAGCCTCGTTCTGCTGGATGTTTCCTTCTGTTAAAAAGGAGTCCTTCCTCTCTTCTGTCTCTAATCATTTGCTCATAGCCTGGTTGTTGTGACTTTCTCTCTAACCGGAGTGGTGGCCTAGCTTCCCCACAACTGGGAGGTTGGGGGTTCAAGTCCCGGCCAGGTCATACCAAAGACCATATAAAAATGGTACTTCCTGCCTTTTAGCTTGGTGCTCAGCATAATAGAATGGAGGAAGAAGTTGTCTGTGGCGGCGCCTTGCATGGCAGCAACCCCTCTGATTCTACATGTGATTAACACTGTAGATAGGAGAAATGTAATTTCGTTCTACTGTACATGATTGGCTGTATGGACTGAATGACAATAGAGGTGGCTGCTTCTTCTTCTAAAAGCAGTAGAAATTCAAGACTTGGTAAGATCAATGCTATCCTTTAAGTTTTGGGACAGTCAGTGTAATACAGTAAATGAACTAGAGTAAAATTATGTGCATTAGCATTGGCTAATTCACAACACAGAACCCAATAAATTCAGTTGTATATTCAAGCATTTAACAATGACATACTCTATATTTCCAAAAGTATTGGGACACCTCTCCAAATGAATGGACACCAATGCACAAATCAAGGTCTATACAGACATGGATGAGCAAGTTTAGTGTGGAGGAACTTGACTGGCCTGCACAAAGCCCTGACCTCAACCGGATAGAACACCTTTGGGATGAATTAGAGAGGAGACTGTGACCCAGGTTTTCTCATCCAACATCAGTGCCTGACCTCACAAATGCGCTTCTGGAAGAATGGCCAGAAATTCCCATAAACACTCTCCTGAACCTTGTGGAAAGCCACCCTTTGCAGCTATAACAGCTTCACCTCTTCATGGAAGGCTTTCCACAAGGTTAGGAGTGTGTTTATGTGAATTTCTGGCCATTCTTCCAGAAGCGCATTTGTGAGGTAAGGCACTGATGTTGGATGAGAAAGCCTGGGTCACAGTCTCCTCTCTAATTCATCCCAAAGGTGTTCTGTCCGGTTAAGGTCAGGGCTTTGTGCAGGCCAGTCAAGTTCCTCCACACCAAACTTGCTAATCCATGTCTGTATAGACCTTGATTTGTGCATTAGTGTCCATTCATTTGGAGGGGTGTCCCAATACTTTTGGCAATATCATGTAGTTTACTTAACATACTCTTGGCAGATATTTCTATGTTTCAAATACTAGTGTGAAACAGAACATAACCTGTCCTGAAATAACAGTATATATTTCTTTTTTTAATCAGTGGTAGACCTGTGAGTGTTTGTGTCCCACCAGGATGCATGTGTCCAGTATTTGTGACTTTTATTAATGCAGACATATGGTGCTGTGAGTCTAGAGAAACAAAGACAAAAATGTTTCGAGATGACTGGGTCAAAGCTGACCTGGGTCAAAGGTGTCGGAGTGTGCTGTTACAAAGCTGACAGGGTGAAAAGTCAGTATTCCAGACTAGTAACGTCTAAGAGAGAAGTGTGGCCAAGTGTGCCGACCTCTTGTTTTTTTAAGCTAAAAAATATGGGGAAAAATTGACTTGTGCGGTCTGATGAACAGTTTCAATTTATCTTCTGCAAGAGCAAGTTAATGAGAAATAGATGAGTGAATTCTGATGCATCTTGTGTATTTAGGATCACTGTGACATGGAGTCATTCTCCTATGCGTTCTCCCCTTTGCTGCAGGTCTGAACGTATCCATTTTCACTCCACTGTTGTTGCAGCAGCCCTCCCCTCACCTGGCCTTCTCTCTGTCTCTGAGAGCCACATTTATTCAGCACTCCACAGATCTGTCTGAGAGTTTACTCCATCTAGCTGAAAATGTCAAACGCTCTTTATATCTGTGGAGCGAACTTGGACCAGGACAGAAGCACAAACGCCTTTGTGTCAGTTTACTATACACAAATACTGTATGTCTTATGTAACTGTTGATAAATGTCACCCAACATGTTGTCCACAGATCTTTTCAAGCGGTTTCAGAAGCCGGGTATTTCGGTATATTTTTGGTTTTTGTATTTGAAATAACCTGTATGGAAGAGGATGAAAGGTTATTTTCAGTGTTTACAAGTCAGACAGAAATGATTAGACTGGCTGCACATCACAATACCTTATGTATAGAGAAATTGCATGATTGAGATACAATAAAACTTATTTTTCACACTTAACTTGTTCAGGACGTTTAGTGCAGATAAAGCTGCAATGAAAATGAAAGGCAAAAACACAGTTTAAGTAAGTAAATAAAATATCCATTATATACAGCAGATTGTTGAATAAATTAAATAATGAGCAATACAGAAAAATAACAGACAACACAAAGTAGACTAAAAGTTACAGTAATAGGATAAAGGGAAATAAAATCTAATATGCAATACTGCATGATTTTTTTTTTTAATCCTTGCCTGGCCACTTAAGTGACTGTTGTGGCCAATCATCTGAAGGCAGGGCAATCTTGGGCTAGGGCAGTGAGACAGCCAGAGGTCTTATCATTGCAACCTGGGTCATCCAGGACAGTCTGGGCCAACCTCGGGGGCGATGCCAGCCCTGGGGGGGAAGGGGGGAACAAGCGCTGGCGGAGAGGGCCTGCTAGGCTGGTGTCCTGTCTTCCAGCCTAGCCACATGGCCAAGGAGCTGCAGCCTCCCTCTTCTGATGACAGTTGAAATGGGGATAGGGCAGCCAGCCCCTTCTGTAAACCTCATCATTTGTGGTGTGGTGGGACCATCGGATGCTGAGGATGTTACGGAGGCAGGTCCTACGGAATGTATCCAGATGGTCAGTGGTTGTGGTGGAGAGGGTCCAGGTCTCAGACCCGTAAAGGAGGACAGGAACCACACAGGTTTTAAAGATTTGCAACTTTGTGGATGCGCGGATCTTCCTGCTCCGCCAGACTCTCTGGAGGCGGCCAAAAGCACTGCGAGACAGCTGCAGGTGGCAAGTGATATCTGGGTCTGGCAAGCAAGAGCTGGTGATCTTAGATCCGAGGTAGACAAAGTCGTTGATAATCTCAACTGGTTTGTTGTTGATGGTGATGACTTGTGATGGTGGTGGCAAGAAGTCTGACAGCAACTGGATCTTTGTCTTTGCCCAGCTGATGGTGACTCCCAGGGGCGATGTTTCCTCTGCAAACAGCTCCTGTGCCTGTGCAATTACGTCTATATGCATGGCAAAAAATATCACATCGTCCGCGTAGCACAGGTCTGTGAAGTGGGAGTGGAAGTCAACTCTGAGATTGGGGCAGCGTTCCGTCGTGTTCTTGACCCAGTAGTCAGCCACAACATTAAAGAGGTTTGGCATGGTAACGCATTCCTGCCGGACTCCTGAGGTGGTGACAAAAGGGTCTGACATGTCCTCAGTGCGGACCCTGCACGTGATATCAGAGTAGAGGTCCCGGAGACTATTGATGTACTTGGACGGGACTCCACTTCCACGGAGGAGTTGCCAGAGGGCCTTCCTGTCTAGGAAGTTGAAGGCAGCTGAGGTCGACGTAGGCCGGATATAGAAGTTGGCAATACTCCCTCCATTGCTGTGCCAGGACACTCAAGGCAAGGATGTAGTCCACTGTGGACTGGTGAGGGGTGAAGCCGGCCTGCTGCCAGCGGTGCTTGGCAAGGAGCAGGAGGTGGATGACAGGATGACAGCGGTGATTATCTTGCCGGACATGGAAAGCAGTGTGGTAGGATGATAGCTGGCTGTTCTCCCATGGTCACCCTTGTTCTTGTAGAAGGACAGAATGACCCCGTCCCTGTACTCCCCAGGAACGCATTCTTCTGCCCAGATGAAGCGACACAGATGTTCCAGCCAAGGGATAACAGAGGTGAGGGCAGCTTTCATCATCTCTACCGTAATGCCATCAGTGCTGAGGGCTCGCCCAGAGGGGAGTTTCTTGATGGTTTCTTACAGCTTACTGATTGAGGGTGGGGCTAGGCTGATCAAGTTGTCTTCAACACCAGCATAGACATACTGCTGCAGCTTATCCAAGGTGGGAGGAGGGGGCTTGCAGAGGACGGTCACATAGTGCTCCCGCCATCATTGGAGTTTGGTTGTTGAATCCATGATGAGGCTTATACCATCGACAGCCAGCGGGAGGACGATGACTGCCATTTCTTGCCGGTGTGGCACAGCTCCTTGATAGATGGTAGGCAGACTGGAGGTTCCCTGCTTGGAAGCTGTTGTTGGCCTTGTCGGCGATACGGTGGAGCCAAGCAGCTCCATCGTGCCGGAGGCTGTGGCATCTCTCTATGTTCAGCTTGTGGTAATCATCCTTCCTATCCCCTGGAGTTTGGCTTCATGGCATTGATCGGCTAGCTCCAAGGAGGCATCAGAGATCCATGGCTGAATCCCTTGGCCGCGATCACCTAGGATGTTTGTGGCAGCCAGAGTGAGAGTGGTGGTAATCTACTTGCAGGAAACCTCAAGGCTCTCTAGGTGGTCAAGGGCAGCAAAATGGTTTGTGACCTTGATGGAGTAGCAGTGTGCAAACTGAGGGGTATAAAGCTTCTCGTTGTCTAAGGGGTGGCGGTGGGAAAGACCAAGAGGGGCATTGTGGTGGAGGTGCAGGCGGACAGTGGTGGCAAGGAATCGATGGTCGGTCCGCCCCAGCTCAGCACTGCAGAAGACACGGCGGTCAGTGGTGATTCTCCAGGGCCCACTGACCAAGATGTGGTAAATGGTCTCAGATGTAGCGCTGGTGTTACAGCACCAGGTGGTGCAGTGTATTTGACAATGCTGGAACCAGGTGCCCAGGATCTTCAGATTGTGTGTGGCGCACACCTCCAGCATGTGGCCACCATTGTCATTGGTGACGTCAGACGGGAACGGTCCGATGATGTGTCCCAAGCCGCTCCTGTCAGGGCCCACGGTGGCGTTCATGTCCCCGAGGACAATGGTGATGTCGTGGCGGGAAATGTGGCGTAGCTCGTCGTACAGCTGTGTATAGAATGCATCCTTGGCTTGGTCATTGTTGACGTTCATGGGGGAGTAGGCCACAAAGATGGAAAGGTAGCCAAAATAGTGTCACAGTTGAGCATATGGCAAGCGGGGACCCAGTGGTTTCCAGGTAGTGAGGGAAGTCGCATACTGTTGATAGATGGCAATGGCCATACCTCGGGTGCGGTGGGTGTCATTGCTGCTCCATATGATCTTGTATTCGCCCATTTTTGTCTCACCATCCTGTGTCCACCTGACTTCCTGGAAACCGGCAATGGAGACATTGAGACGGGTGAGCTCAGAGGCAAGAAGCTGAGGATAGCTGGGTTCGTTTAGGGTCAGGATGTTCCAGGTGGCGATGCGAATGGGATTTCTGATGATATCGGTGGATGGTGGCTGCACTGGTGGGGGATCAGAGGAACCCGTCCTTTGCAGGTTTGGTGGAGCTCCGTCATTATGTCTGCCAGCATGCCACTGAGGATGAGGTTGATGCCGAGCCCGTGAGGGCCCGGTCTCAGTGTGATTGGCGTTCGCAGTGATGGGTTTTTATAGGACAGAGCTGCAAACCCTGTCCCAACCCTCCTCACTTTATTATCTGGGCTTGAGACCAGCAATGGCAAAGAAAATGACTTAAATAAATAAAAGCAAAATATAAACTACTGTGTAAATCAAACTGAAATAAATAACTGTCAAGCAGGTTCAGTCAAAGTAAAAGTTTATCTGACAAATCAAATATTAAATTATTTTTTGAAAATTGGAAACATTTGGCATTCATTGAAATATTGCTGACAGAACATTGGGAGATTGATGAGATTGTTGAGCAATCAATGAGAGCTCAATGAGCGCTCAATAATCTCATCAATCTCCCAATGATCTCTGAGCAACCTCTCAATGAATGCCAAATTTTTCCACCCCAATAGATGGCTGAGAGACCACTGAGGGATCACTGAGCATTCAATGAAGGACCAATAGAATTCATTGATAGATTGCTGAGAGATAATTGGGAGATTGATGAGATTGTGGAGAGATTATTGAGAGATTGTTGAGAGAGCATTTGGAGATCTGTCCATTCTGTCATCACTCAGTGATCTCTCAATGATCTCCACCCCTGTGTAAAGCGGGTATAAGAAAATAACTTTAAAAATAATATATACTTTATGATTTTTTTATTGTTTTTTCACTTTTATAATAGTTTTATTATTGCCAACATTAGGACCTCATATATATTCCACTTTATACAAACCATTCTTTGGCTGAGGTGTTTTTCATATTCAGTGTATTCAGCAGCTGCGTTCCTGCCAAACAAATTTAATTTAAAAGTCCCAGCTGAGTTTCACACTGTCCCTATTCCTTCCCTTCAGTTGCTGGCTGATTTAGGGACATTTTCCCATGACATTTTCATTCATGTGTAAAAATGGACACTAAAAAAGATGTGACTCAAAAAGTGATGACAACTTTTTTCCTGAGGCCGTATCTGAACAGCTAAAGCTGCAAAGTAACTTTCGTAGGTAATCCTGAGTCATCACTTTGTTGCAAAATACGAGGGTGGTCTGAAATGTTCATAGTGGTCAAATTTGACCAAATGTGGTTTATTTTTCAACATGGTCTCCCCTTCGGTCCACACACTTCTTCCATCAGTGTTGCAGCGCCTGCGGTTGAAAAATAAACCACATTTGGTCAAATTTGACCACTATGAACTTTTCAGCCTCCCCCCCCCACACACACACCCGTATCACTTTGCCTTTAATAAGTACCTTAACAACTTTACAATAAAGAGTAATACACTTTACTTCCATTTTCTTTAAACAAACAATTGCAGAGATTCTCTGCACAAGCTTGGTTTAAATAAATTGCCTTTATGACTCATGAACATAGTGCTGTGGTATGGGTGGAATCCTGTGCATGGAAGAGTGTTATGCCTGTATGCAAGCCAACAGCAAGTCCTGTCAGGACCTGCTGTAAGAAACTGATGTCTGAATAAAGCTGGAAAACAGGCAGAACCAGCAGCATGCACACAGACACAGGGTCTCAGATGGGAGTGACTTTGGGGACAAATCAGATAAAGAAAAGGATGAGGAAACGGAACGAATATGGAAGTGTGAAAGGAGAGGTTGGAAAATGCTGCTTCCTATCTGTAGCTGCAGCAGGAGGACATAAATCAAACTTGTTCAGGAGTGAGTCAGATCAACTCATCAGTTTTCTGAAAGGATCCCCAGTTTGCAGTTACAAAGCATTTGTCACTCTGATGGGAGCTGGATGCTTCTGAAATTTCTTTGCTGACATTTTTGTGGTAATGCTGAGGTTGAAAGGATGTTACTGACGACAGTCATGTTTAACTTCCAGTCCAAACCATTAAAGAATATAAAGTGAAGCCAAGAAAGCTGGTAGAGGATTTTGATGTGAGATTTAATATTTCAGCTCCTGTAAACATCTTTCAGCTACTAATTCTGTTTTTTGTAGAATACTGTACTTTAGCATACTGCGTAAGAACACTAGTGCAGATTCTTAGAAAATCAGGACACATACTGTCATGGGCCTCCCCGTGCGCTTTTACACAGCACACGGAGGAGGGGAAGGATGAATGGATTTACGCGCAGGGGTTACACCACAACACATTTATTTAACACAAAGGTAGACAGTTCCAAAAAAGGTGAAGACATATAAAAAGGGAACAGGGCACACTAAAGGGCTCGCACGCCAGGCATACGGCGGGCAGACCACAGTGTGCATTATCCACAAAAAATAAACAATGCAAAACACAGAAAATATGACAACTAACAAGGGGTGTTCCTGGGCCGGCATCGCTGAACAAACGCAGGAGGAGAAGCGAATTAACCATGATGGCATCCCAGAGCCGACATCGCTCAAAGGAGGCAGAGAATCCACGGCAACAAGTAAGTGGTTAATTGGTTTACTCACATGAACATGACGAAGCACATACAGCGATTCACGTCTGCATGGAACAGGTCAATGGTCCAGCAGTGCCTGACTGGCAAAGGCCGCCTAAGTACAAACACTGCTGGCACCACAAATTGGGCACACCTGGGCAAGGAGCGGGAAAGACAATTACCGAGGAGGAATCAGCTGGTAATTTTGTCAAAAGAGAGAGGGGGCATGGTGGGACCGGCGAGTGTTAGACAACGCCCACATAAATGTAGGTCAGAGAGGCTGCCTAACAGCCACCGGCCAGAACGGTGGCTACAGGCACGGAAAAGAAAAGGACAAAGACATGAAAACAGCAAGAACTTAAAAGATAACACAATACATAAATAACCTGATACCTGAGCCACAGAGAACGGTCAGAAACAAGCCTACAGGAAAACACCGGCTCGGTTCGTGACACATACTGTACATATGTCCTAACTTGAAAAGGCATAGTCTTTTCCTCATAGCTGCCAGCAATATTAATGTCCTTCAAATATATTCTTTTTTTTTCCACTTGTCCTGTCAAGTATTCAAGTATATTCTACTGCAAGTTAGCACACACACACACACACACACACACATATACACAAACGAAGGAATGCAGTATGAATATATGACCACATTGTTAAATCACCCTGGCAGGGGCGGATTAAAGACTCCAAGCGCGAGCTGTGAGTTTGCACATTTAATAAAGAAAAACACAAAAATACAAAAACAACATGAAGGCACTACACTTACACAAAAGGCAAGATACAGAGGGACAAACAGCTCGGAGGCTGAGGCATCTAGGAATGCCGGGGAACACCCGGAGATACAAAAGACAGGGACTCTGTCTGACATTGAGGGAAGGCATAGAATTAATGTCCGGAAACCAGAAGGCTGCTGCGAGGAGAAGTCCACGCAGCAGTCCTGAAATAGGGACAAACTAATGAGGGTCAGGTGTGTGGTAACATGAGTGAGGATAATCAGGACAAATCATAAACAGCTGTGACAGCCCGTGAAGAGGGTTTGACAGGAGGAAGACAACAGGACTGTCAAAATAAACGCACAAACCAGAAACCAAAAACAGAAGATACACACGCAACCAATAACAATAAATGCAACAAAGACGAGGACTCAATAACAGTAAATGATAAGACTGCTGCATGCAAAACAAAAGGAAACTAAGATGCGGACACAGAAATACTAAATAATGACAAAACTAAGAATGACGGACAATTCATAAATAAACAGAGACGAATGGCAACCCAGAGAACATAATACAGAAATGCATGAAATAACCATACTAAGATAAAATAACAGGAAACAAAGCACAATAACAAAAGGACAAACTCAGATACCAAATACACCGAACCATACTAAATACAAAATAAACAGAGATGCAGAAATACAGAAAATGACTTAAACAAAACTTAAAGGCTGAGCACGGCTCCACACCTGTGCTCAGTATTGTGACACACATGTGGCCAGCAACTGAATCAACACAGTTACAGTGGGGTAAAAAAGTATTTAGTCAGCCACCAATTGTGCAAGTTCTCCCACTTAAAAGATGAGAGAGGTCTCCAATTTTCATCATAGGTATACCTCAACTATGAGAGACAAAATAAGAAAAAAAATCCAGAAAATCACATTGAAGGATTTTTAATGAATTAATTGGTAAATTCCTCGGTAAAATAAGTATTTGGTCAATAACAAAAGTTCATCTCAATACTTTGTTATATACCCTTTGTTGGCAATGACAGAGGTCAAACGTTTTCTGTAAGTTTTCACAAGGTTTTCACACACTGTTGCTGGTATTTTGGCCCATTCCTCCATGCAGATCTCCTCTAGAGCAGTGATGTTTTGGGGCTGTCGCTGGGCGACACAGACTTTCAACTCCCTCCAAAGATTTTCTATGGGGCTGAGATCTGGAGACTGGCTAGGCCACTCCAAGACCTTGAAATGCTTCTTATGAAGCCACTCCTTCTTTGCCCGGGCAGTGTGTTTGGGATCATTGTCATACTGAAAGACCCAGCCATGTTTCATCTTCAATGCCCTTGCTGGTGGAAGGAGGCTTTCACTCAAAATCTCACGATACATGGCCCCTCATTCATTCTTTCCTTTACATGGATCAGTCGTCCTGGTCCCTTTGCAGAAAAACAGCCCCAAAGTATGATGTTTCCACTCCCATGCTTCACAGTAGGTATGGTGTTCTTTCTCCTCTAAACACGACAAGTTGAGTTTTTACCAAAAAGTTCTATTTTGTTTTCATCTGACCATATGACATTCTCCCAATCCTCTTCTGGATCATCCAAATGCTCTCTAGCAAACTTCAGACGGGCCTGGACATGTACTGGCTTAAGCAGGGGGACACGTCTGGCACTGCAGGATTTGAGTCCCTGGCGGCGTAGTGTGTTACCGATGGTAGCCTTTGCTACTTTGGTCCCAGCTCTCTGCAGGTCATTCACTAGGTCCCCCATGTGGTTCTGGGATTTTTGCTCACCGTTCTCGTGATAATTTTGACCCCACGGGGTGAGATCTTGCATGGAGCCCCAGATTGAGGGAGATTATCAGTGGTCTTGTATGTCTTCCATTTTCTAATAATTGCTCCCACAGTTGATTTCTTCACACCAAACTGCTTACCTATTGCAGATTCAGTCTTCCCAGCCTGGTGCAGGTCTACAATTTTGTTTCTGGTGTCCTTTGACAGCTCTTTGGTCTTGGCCATAGTGGAGTTTGGAGTCTGACTGTTTGAGGTTGTGGACAGGTGTCTTTTATACTGATAATGAGTTCAAACAGGTGCCATTAATACAGGTAACGAGTGGAGGACAGAGGAGCCTCTTAAAGAAGAAGTTACAGGTCTGTGAGAGCCAGAAATCTTGCTTGTTTGTAGGTGACCAAATACTTATTTTACTGAGGAATTTACCAATTAATTCATTAAAAATCCTTCAATGTGATTTTCTGGATTTTTTTTTTCTCATTTAGTCTCTCATAGTTGAGGTATACCTATGATGAAAATTGGAGACCTCTCTCATCTTTTAAGTGGGAGAACTTGCACAATTGGTGGCTGACTAAATACTTTTTTGCCCCACTGTATATATTCATGATGCTGTATGATCTCAAGTGTAATACTGTTTTTATATAACAGTTTCTTAAGCACAATTTATTAATTGACAGCAGTGCATGACAAAAGATTGATTTTTTATTTTTTTTTTTGTCTGTTTAACCAGTTATTTTGCTCCTCCGAAAAAAAAAAAAAGTCTCTTCTGAATGAACCTGTTGCTAAATGTTGCTAAGCACCATTATGGGCATAATTTTTACATTTTCACAGAACTGAAGCACTGCGGCAGCACAGTTTACGCTCGGCCGGGGGATCGCGGGGATCATGAGATCGTGGGTTCGATCCCTGCCCCCGGCCAACAGTGATCTGTGTGGAGTTTGCGTGTTCTCCCCGTGTTGTGTGGGTTTACTCCGGGATTTCTCCGGTTTCCTCCCACATGCCAAAAACATGCAGGTTAGGGATACGGGGCGCTTGCGCACGCAGCGACCGGCAGCTGGTGGCTTGTCACCGGACTGCAAAACAAATCTACCTACGGGTACAAAATAAGTACAAAAAAAAAATAATAAAGGCAGCAGAGCAGAAGTTGAGGGAGTACCACTAGCACTACCACTAGCTTTTTTTCTCCTCTCGGCGCCACACCAGTCGGCTGCCTTTTGCAACAGCGGCTCGATTCCGAGTTTTTTTTCCCTTCCTCTCTCTTTTGATCACTTTTTTTTTTCACCCCACTTATATCACGGACACACAGATCATCCCAAATGTCTCCTGAGCCGGTGGACGGAGCCACTGTTTATAGCAGGATACGATATAACAGGGAAGAGCTGCTAGCATTTAACCGCCACCCGGTCCCACTGGAAAAACTCGACATACCGAGAGAACTGAGGCGAAAACGCCGCGGCTGCCGGGCTGGAGTAAGGCGGAGGACAAAAAATATAAGGTACAGACCCTCCCTTCCATCTGTTGTCATGGGAAATGTACGGTCGATACTGGGAAAGTTAGATGAGCTAGCGGCTATCTCCCGTTATGATAGCACTTACCGGGAGTGCTCTCTCCTTTTGTTTACTGAGACGTGGCTAACTGAACTAGCAGCAGATGCTAACATTGAGCTGGAGGGTTTTCACACGATACGAGCTGACCGAACACCAGAGAGTGGCAAAACTAGGGGCGGTGGAGTGATCATGTATGTTAACAACAACTGGTGCAGACCGGGACATATCACTGTTAAACAACGACACTGCAGCAAAGACATTGAGTTGCTAGCTGTTAGCATGAGGCCTACATATCTCCCGAGAGAACACTCACACGTGATCTGCATTGTTGTTTATGCAAATCCGACGGCGAACGCTGGGACAGCGCGTGACGTCATCCATTCAGTAACCAGCAGGCTGCAGACAGAACACCCAGATGCTCTTCTCCTCATCTCAGGCGATTTCAACCACGTTTCACTGTCTCCCATTCTGCCCACTTTCACCCAGTATGTCACATGCCACACTAGAGACAATAAAACACTGGATTTGTTCTACGCAAACACTAAGGAGGCGTACACCTCATCACAACTCCCCCCACTTGGGAGATCGGATCACAACTTGGTTCATCTCCGACCGGTGTACAAACCCCTAGTGCACAGACAACCTCCGGCCATGCACACTGTGGAGTTATGGTCTGAGGAGACAATGGACACTCTAAAGGACTGTTTTGAAGCCACTGCCTGGAAGCAGCTCTGCGATCCACATGGTGAGGACATCGATGGCCTCATTCACACCTTCACGGGCTACCTCAGCTTCTGTGTGGACAAATCCGGTCCCACCAAGACCATACGGCGTCACTCAAACAACAAACCCTGGATCAACCCTGAGATAAAAACACTTCTGAGAGAGAAGAAGAGGATCTTCAGGTCGGGGAACAGGGAGATGCTGAAGTCCGTACAGAGGGAGCTGAGGAGAAAGATCAGAGAAGGCAAGGACAGCTTCAGGAAGAAGATGGAGGACAAGCTGCAACAGAGCGACATCAGCGGGGTCTGGAGAAACCTCAAAACCATCTCTGGGCTCCAGAATACCTCCCCCCAGGCCACGGGGGGCAGGGAGTGGGCGAACAACCTGAATCTGTTTTTCAATAGATTTGACCAACCGCCCTCCCCCCTGTCTGCACAACAACCACTGCTGCCTCTAAGAAATCAAGTCCTGCTACCCACTCCCCACTCCACCGACACCCCCCCCACTCCCAACACACAGCCCCCCATCCTGACCCTGACCAAGACCCAGGTGAGGACGGAGCTGAGGAAGATCAAGGCGAGGAAGGCGTCGGGACCGGACGGCATCAGCGCAAAGCTCCTCAAGTCCTGTGCAGACCAGCTGTGTGGGATTGTGACGTATATCTTCAACATGAGCCTGAAACTGGGGAGGGTACCACAGCTGTGGAAAACATCTTGTGTGGTACCTGTACCAAAAACTTCCCACCCCAAAGACCTGAACAGCTTCAGACCGGTGGCCTTGACGTCCCACTTGATGAAGACCCTGGAGAGACTGCTCCTTGCTCATCTCCGCCCCCTGGTGGAACCAGCGATGGATCCACTCCAGTTCGCCTACCAGCATGGCATTGGGGTGGAGGATGCGGTGATCTTCCTCCTTCACCGTTCTCTGTCCCACCTGGAGAAGCCCGGGAATATGGTGAGGATCATGTTCTTTGACTTCTCCAGTGCTTTCAACACCATCCAACCGATGATCCTGAAGGACAAGCTGCTGCGCGCAGGGGTGGACCAGCACCTGTCATCATGGATCCTGGACTACCTCACGAACCGGCCTCAGCTTGTGAGAACCCGGGACTGTGTTTCCGACACGATCATCAGTAGCACGGGGGCCCCCCAGGGAACGGTGCTGGCTCCCTTCTTGTTCACTCTTTATACTGCGGACTTCTCACACAACACAACACATTGCCATCTACAGAAGTTCTCTGATGACTCTGCGATCGTTGGTCTCATCTCCAGCGGAGATGAAGCTGAGTACAGAGGGCTTATCCAGGACTTTGTGGACTGGTGCCATCGGAACTGCCTCCAGATCAACGCGAGGAAAACTAAGGAGCTGGTGGTGGACTGCCGCAGGCATGGGCAGCCCCTCACAGCACCAGTAAATATACAGGGAACAGACATCGAGATGGTGACATCCTACAAGTACCTGGGTATTCATCTGAACAATAAACTAGACTGGTCACACAATACTGACGCACTCTACAAGAAGGGACAGCGCAGGCTGTTCCTGCTGAGGAGACTCAGGTCTTTTGGTGTACAAGGGGCGCTGCTGAAGTCATTCTATGACACGGTGGTGGCATCAGCCATCACTTTTGGAGTGGTCTGCTGGGGCAGTGGCATTACTGCAGCCGATAGGAAGAGACTGAACAAACTGATTAAGAAAGCTAGCTCTGTCCTGGGGCAACGCCTTGATCCGATGGAGGAGATAGGAGAGAGAAGGACGGTGGCTAAACTGTCATCTCTGCTGGAGTCCGAGTTCCACCCTATGCAGGACATACTGGATGCACTGAGGAGCTCATTTAGCAGCAGACTACATCATCCCAGGTGCACAACCGAGAGGTTTCGTAGGTCCTTCCTACCAACGGCTGTCAGACTGTACAACCTAAGCAGGGCTGCTCGCAGAGATAGCAAAAAGACGTAACAAACTAATAGTTTTTTTTTTTTGAATGCAAAAGATGCAATAGACTTACACAATGGTCCTCTCCGGCATACAACTAGGAACATACCGGTCGCTATGGAGGGTGAGAATATGTATGGGCACATAATCATACCATGTAGGATAACTAAATAGACGGTTATGCTGTTTCATCCCACCTAGCAACAATGCTCTGCACTGTGTGTGTTTATATATTTACATATTTATTCCATCTAGCTACAATGCTCTGCACTGGGTGTGTTTATATTTATATATCTATATATTTATTCCATCTAGCTACAATGCTCCGCACTGTGTTTTTATATATCTACATATTATTCCATCTAGCTACATTGCTCCGCACTGTGTGTGTTTATATACTTGCATATTTATTCCACCTAGCTGCAATGCTCCATACTGTGGGTGTTTATATATTTACATATTTATTCCATCTAGCTACAATGCTCTGCACTGTGTGTTCATATATTCATATATTTATTCCATCCAGCTACAATGCTCTGCACTGTGTGTCTGTGTGTGTGTGTGTGTATATATATATTTTACAGTAATATGTACATATGTATATTAGCTGCTCTTGCTTGCTTGTTTTTTCTTGCCTTCTGATTGTTGCTCTGAGTGTTGCTATCCCTGTGCTGTTGCAATCCTGGAATTTCCCCGTTGTGGGACTAATAAAGGCTTATCTTATCTTATCTTATCTTAAGATAGACATCACGATCCCATAGAGACTGCCCCCAGTACTCCAGTGTCAACTTCACAGCAAGAAGCTCCCAGTCGCCAATATCATAATTCCATTGGGTGGGGATGAGTTGCTGGGACTTGTAGGCACACGGTTAGATCCTTCCATCAGAAGCCACATGTTGGGACAAGACTGCTCCCACTCCACTGTCTGATACATCGACCTCCACCATGAATTGAAGGGAGGGGTTCACTTGGGTTAAGAAAAAGGGCTTGACAGAGTTGAGTCTTCAGGTGATAAAAGGTCACCCCTGCAGCCTCAGACCTGGAAAAAGAATGTTTGGAGAAGTGAGCTGAGTTGGGAGAAAAACCACTTTGCTGTGATTCCTAATAAATCTCTTGTAAAAATTGTCGAAGTCAAGAAAGCGTTGTAACTGCTTACGATTGTTGGGAATTGGCCAATCTGTTGTGGCTTTAATCTTAGTAGGGTCAGGTTTGACTTTGCCACTGGAGATAATAAAGTCCAAAAAGGTGGTTGAAGAGTTGGAAAACTCACACTTCTCTGCTTTGATATAGAGCTGGTTCTCCATGAGCCTCTGCAGCATGGTCCTGACATGAGTCCAGTGTTCCTCAGCAGAGTGAGTCACAATAAATGTATAATCCTGCATCCACGCAGCAACTGTGTTATAAAGAGATTTATAACAGGTAGCGGCATGATGACACAGCCGGCTGGTGACATTGTAACCCAGCTGAGAAAATGACCCTTTTTTTTTTCTCAGATATCAATTGTATTAATACAATTGTGTGATTTTATTTTGAAAACCGACTATCTTGGGGAAGAGGAAGTGCGATCCTCATCATCCAACTTTTAAATTTCCATTTCATGGTCACGTTGGGTGATCTGGGTCTTTCCATTCGTTAAGAGCGATATTATCCCCGCCTTCTGAGTAGAGGCAGCAAGCGCGCACTCGGAATTCAGTCTTTCACAATATAAGCGCGGACGAGAGAGGTTGTGAAGCGGTCTGATTCACACAGATACCTCTTCTTGGTGAGTTTCATTCAGAAAGATGCTATAAATGGATCTAAACACTCTCCAAACGCTAATTTGCAACCTTTATTATCCTAAGTTGACGGGAGCACGAGCGTGAGGGGCATTGTGGCTGTATCCTTTGCTGTGTTCACACTGAGACCTCATCTTGGTGAGTCAGATACATGCTAACGTTAGCGTTACGCTAATGCTAGTCGCGAGTGGATTTTTTCTGTTTAAAAGCAATGGAAAAGGCTATCTTTGTGTCTATATGGTTTTCCTAAATGTGATTTCAGTTCCCAACAGTATGCTGAAGTCCTTTTAGTTCATATGCACTATTTCTGTCGAATGCAATGTGTAGTTTGATGCTAAAAGCACATGGTGTTGGTCTACTATGTAAATCCATAGGTTATGCTAAACCCAGTAGCTCAGACAGGGTTTTACTGATTTTAAAAGGGAATATTGGAAGTAATAGGACGGTATATTCCCTGGTTATGTGATAGATTAATTGTATTTCATTTCATGATTTACAAAGACAAGGTTAAAAGGGATTAATCATAATTTCATGGTTAAATGATGTAGAGATGAACAGAGGAATTCATTTAATTGGTTACATGAAAAAAAGGGTATTTCATGTGCTACCAGAGAGATTGTGAGAAAAAAGAACACATGCATGTAAGATGTAAGATGTGAAATGTAAGATATTACTATATTGCTAGATTGTGATAATAGTAATATGAGAGAAGAATTTAAACATTAAGCTATGGTGTTATATAAGAAGGGATTGGAAGACGAATTACTCTAGCTGTAAACAATAATACCATTATTGTCGTGCAGGCTAGGTTGCCGACCAAAAACCTTCTGGATCCTGGATTTTCTCCGAATGGAGATGGCGAGCCTGACCCGAGATTGAACCGAGATCTAACCAAGATCTCAATTGAAGAGCATCCTTCCTCTCTCCAGTGCCCAACGTTGGAGTGGTAACAATCCAAGTAGCCGCTTTAAAAGAGGAAAGGAAACCTGAGTCTGTAGATACAAGATATCTTGACTGGTCAAACGACTAAACCAAACGGACAAACAAACACTGGGCTCAGTAGGACATCTTTGGAGTTTTATTTCATACCGGCCGTTGTATATTTGTATAGTGGTAAATTGTCTGTATATATTGCTCACTTTTTCCCTATAAATAACAACCATTATTGCTCATTTCTTGCCTCCAGCTATTTCATTCCACACTCACTTTAAGTCCCTATTGTAACCCTTACGAACCTAGCAACTGGTCTACACTTAATTATTTCCCTTACCTAATTAACATAAGGCAAGGGTTACAACATCATCACACCAGCCTACACTACCGTTCAAAAGTTTGGGGTCACTTAGAAATTTCCTTATTTTTGAAAGAAAAGCACTGTTTTGTTCAATTAAGATAACTTTAAACTAATCAGAAATACACTCTAATATCTAATATACATTGCTAATGTGGTAAATGACTATTCTAGCTGCAAATGTCTGGTTTTTGGTGCAATATCTACATAGGTGTATAGAGGCCCATTTCCAGCAACTATCACTCCAGTGTTCTAATGGTACAATGTGTTTGCTTATTGCATCAGAAGGCTAATGGATGATTAGAAAACCCTTGTGCAATCATGTTAGCACAGCTGAAAACAATTTAGCTGGTTAGAGAAGCTTTAAAACTGACCTTCCTTTGAGCAGGTTGAGTATCTGGAAAAAAATATTATTTCAAATACAAATCATTATTTCTAACCTTGTCAATGTCTTGACTATATTTTCTATTCATTTTACAACTCATGGTGGTAAATAAGTGTGACTTTTCATGGAAAACAAAATAATTGTCTGGGTGACCCCAAACTTTTGAACGGTAGTGTATATAGGGAGAGAGCCGGCCATCTTAGGTCTCTCTCCACCGATAGCCACATAGGAGCTTGGTGCTCAGCTGACCTGTACTATATATTGTATTACTGTGTGTAATAAAGTTTGTGTTGAAAGCCACGCCACTCTCTGTGAGTCTCTCCGGGTTTCCAGATATAACATTTGGTAACGAAGATTAAACCATGGAGGTGTGCCCGAGACTACTGAGACCATTTCTGGAAGACCTTAGCGAGCCATCCATTCCTTGGCCACGATGGCTCGATGCTTTCATCGCCTACATATCGCCGTTTGGCCCGGATGAGATAAACGAGGTACGGAAGACAGCTGTACTGATTCACTATCTGGGCATGGAAGGCTTTTGTATTTACTGCTTGATAAGACAAATAGTAATGTGTGCCGAGGCAGTCAAGCGGCTAGCTAGCCACCGCGCTTCACGCTACGGCGGCTACAATGAGTGTGTTGTTTGCTAACCAAGCACTTCAGTGTTTCAGAGAATGTGATGGCCCAGACGTCCGTGTTCTACCAGCGCTGACAGTGAGAGGATGAGTCACTCATACAGTACGTGGACGCCCTTCGCTGTTTGGCTAGCATGTGTGAGTTTGGACACGTGGAGGACAGATTGACAGTTTGCAGCTGGAGTGCTTCACGGTGAGTTCAGCGATGCGGGCCATACTGGGGAAGCAGCCAGACAACTGGACAGTGGCAGACATGGTGAAAAAGCTGCAGGAGACACTGCCGGAATTGGCGCACTACCTATCAGTGTCAGAGGCAATGGAATTGACGTTTCAGCTGGAGATGATGGCTCAGGTGGCACCGCGACTGGCAGGACCACACCTGTGTTCCCCACAGCTAATTTTACTGGTGCAGACTGTTGCCCCGGTTGCTGAGCCCACCAACTCCACACCATTTCAGGAAGGCCCCCAGTTAGACACTGCGGGACAGCAGAGCAACACAGAGCTAACCTGTGACAAGCTAACTGAAGAGCACAGCACAGAGAGTGAACGCAGCACTAAAGGAGAATGCAGCACAGAGAGTGACCACAGCACAGGAGGTGAACACGACGCAGAGAACGAACACAACATAGAGTGAGAGCAGCGACCAGACTTGCCTTTGTTCCTCGCCCAGCGTGCGTTTCAGAGAGCTGCTGCAGAGCTGCAGGAGAGGGAACCCGCGTCTATCCGGAACATCGCCAACAAGAAAACAACCATCCCATGTGTGCAGGAGGAATGCTGCCCAGAGGAGGTACAGCGGCCAGAGTCGCCTCAGATCTTTGCCCATCATGAGCCAGTGGAAGCCACTGGGGAGTTGCAGGAGAGGGGGCTAGCTGTGATGAGAGTGACACAACATGACAGCATATGCCAGACAAAGGAGAGGAGGAACCGGACTGATTCAGAATCCTCGCTCAGCACCAGTCTACAGGAGCCACGGCTGAGCCGACGGGTGAAGAGTCCGCGACTGAGCACAACGAAATAGAACCACCGGACGTCTTCCGAATCCACGACCAACATCAGTCTCCAGGAGCTGCCACAAAGATGCAGTATGAAGAGTCTGTGACTGAACAGAATGTAGCAGAATCACCACAGTCTGGCCCCACAGCAAACATGAGTACCACACCATTACAACCACAGCACTAAATACAGCCGTACAGAGCGCCACTCACAGTGAGGAACTGGGTTCGGGGCCGCGGAACCAAGCAACTGGGCTCATAGTTGGCCTTAACATCGTCACCACCACTGACCCATGTGAAGATCGCCAGGCAGCGGAGACCAGCCGCCATTCAAGATAAGATAAGATAAGATAAGATAAGCCTTTATTAGTCCCACAACGGGGAAATTCCAGGATTGCAACAGCACAGGGATAGCAACACTCAGAGCAACAATCAGAAGGCAAGAAAAAAAACAAAAAAAAAAAAACAAAAAAAAAAAAAACAAGCAAGCAAGAGCAGCTAATATACATATGTACGTATTACTATAAAATATATATATATACACACACACACAGACACACAGTGCAGAGCATTGTAGCTGGATGGAATAAATATATGAATATATGAACACACAGTGCAGAGCATTGTAGCTAGATGGAATAAATATGTAAATATATAAACACCCACAGTACGGAGCATTGCAGCTAGGTGGAATAAATATGCAAGTATATAAACACACACAGTGCGGAGCAATGTAGCTAGATGGAATAATATGTAGATATATAAAAACACAGTGCGGAGCATTGTAGCTAGATGGAATAAATATGTAAATATATAAACACACACAGTGCGGAGCATTGTTGCTAGGTGGGATGAAACAGCATAACCGTCTACTTAGTTATCCTACATGGTATGATTATGTGCCCATACATATTCTCACCCTCCATAGCGACCGGTATGTTCCTAGTTGTATGCCGGAGGGGACCATTGTGTAAGTCTATTGCATCTTTTGCATTCAAAAAACTATTAGTTTTCAGATGGTGGATGGATCGAGATGGCAGGCCAGCCATATGCGGGAGGTGAGAGCGGCTGCTGCAGCTCAGGATGCAGCATTGGAGCTGATCCAGCTGGTGTGGGATCCAGGCTGGGACATTATTGAAAAGCGTGCCATGGCTCCAGAGGGATGGCACCCGGGCTTGCTGAAATTGGTGCTGCCAGGGGCGCATCCACCACAAGCTTGCTACAAAGCCCCTCCAGCAAAGCTGTCTTCCCCATGGAAGACTGTAAGATAAAAAGGACTAGTTAGTTAGGAGCGTGGTTGTCAGGTGATGAGTGGCAGAATAATCCACTCAGCCGCACTGGGCTACATGGTGGTCCACCCGCTAGCCCTAGTTAGCAGTATTATTGTTGTTTATGTCACGAACCGAGCCGGTGTTGTTCCTTAGGCTTGGTTCTGACCGTTCTGGCTCAGGGTATCGGGTTATTTGTGTATTGTGTTATCTATGTCTGTTGTTATTTTTTCCGTGCCTGTAGTCACCGCTCTGGCCGGCAGCTGTTAGGCAGCCTCCTTGACCTACATTCGTGTGGGCGTTGTCTAACACTTGCCGGTCCGGCCATGCCCCCTCTCTCTTGGCAGCCAGCTGATTCCACTCTGGCATTGACCTTCCCGCGCCTCGCCCAGGTGCAACCAATCTGTTGTTCCAGCAATGCTTGTACTTAAGCGGCTGTTGCCAGTCAAGCATTGCTGGACCATTGTGTGTGTGTATCGTCTTATGGATGCACTGTCTTATAGGAATAGGAAGCTACACTGTCGCAGCTCCCCTCAGTGTAGTAATGGTTGTGCATGCTTGCTGAAGATCTTGGACTACTCGGACTGCTCCTGTACTGTGAGTTAAAAACTGTTTGTGTTTCCCCGTGCAGTTTGCTGCTACGCTTTGGCACTTTGCCCAATTTCTGTCTCCAGCCAGTCGAGCGTCCTGGACGACTCTAGGTTATTCTGAGCTATTGTGTATTTTGTTCTGTGTCTTGTGGCCACTGTGCACAGTGGTCTGCCCGCTGCACGTCCAATCGTGTGAGCACTTTTGTGCACTCCATAGCCTTTTTGTAAGTCTTTGTTTTGGAACTGTGTGACTCTATTGTTAATAAATGTGTTGTGGTGTAACCCTGCGAGTAAATCCATTCTTCCTCCTAACTCCTTGATGCGCTGTGTAAAAGAGCACAAGGAGGATCGTGACAGTTTATGCCAAATTGAGGAGGGTTGTAGTCTATTAATGTATTCTGTGTTTTTCCGGGGGGTGGCGGGTTATAAAGGGATTCATAACAGGTAGTGATGTGATGACACAGCCCGCTGGTGACGTCACCACGCCAGCCTATATAGGGAGAGAGCCAGTCATCTTAGGTCTCTCTTCACCGATAGTCACATACTGTAGGAGCTTAGTGCTCAGCTGACCTGTTCTATGTATTATATTACTGTGTGTAATAAAGTTTGTGTTCAAAGCCACACAACTCTCTCTGAGTCTCTCCGGGTTTCCAGACATAACAAACTGCTTTTGGCAGGAGTTAGATGCATGTAGCTCAGGACCATGGGCTTGGAGGTGTCCATGGGGTAACACTGAGGAAGAGCAGGCAGGGTGGAAGGAGACGCCGGGAGCCGAGGAGAGGGTTGGATTCAAATTTTTAACAAAAATTACGATCCAGGATTAGGATCCACCAACATGAAATGTGAATACTTGTATTTTCTCCCCAGTCTTAAAATTTTGTGTAGGAGTATATCTGCAGAGTGCAGACTGCAACGCAGACATGCTGTAGTAGTCGGTAATGTTTATCTTCAGCTGGCTCCCCCATTTTGTGTGCTTAGACACGGACCTGCTTCTATTCTCTTGGTCGGGATTTTTTTTTCTCTCTGCTTCAGGTATTAGGCTTCGGGTTCGGGGTGTTGGAGTGGTGGACACACTGGATAGTTCGACTGCAGCCTTGCAAGTCAAAGCCAAAAAGCATTTATAACATTAAATACTTGAAAGCGTGAATTTGTGAAAGGAATTTTCTGAAATGTCTGTTTATCTCTGCTCCAATTTAAAAACGTGCATTCGTCTTGGAGATTGGCGGCTTTCTGGTCTGGCAAGGGAGTGAGCAGGAGGGGAGACAGAGAGAGTGTCATAAACTTCCCCATGCACTCCTCATAGCGCACGGAGGAAGAGAAGGAGGAATAAGGATTTAAATGCTGGAGTTATCACACACACATTTATTGAACATCAGTTGAGGGTAACCATACAAAATGGCAGAGCAGCTCGGGCTAACAAAGAGTTCTCTTGAGATGCTAGGCTGCACAGGGGGAAAGCGTAGCAGTTGTGCCGCACAAGGAAATGCTACCAGTGTAGCGGCACAACCGCACCAACAAACGCTAAAGTTACTCACAGCCTAAGCAATCCAGGTCCTCCAGTAGAACGGCGAGCATAATCCTTCAACGACGGACGGTCACACGACGAAGAACAACGGTGTGACTCGTACAATGACCCAGTGGCGTTTGTCTAGAGAGGAGCTGCTTAAATCTAAACGCCGCTGGCCACACAAATTGGGAACACCTGAAGCGCGGGAAAGATAATTACCGGGGCTGGGACAGCTGGAGGAATTACGGAGAGCGAGGGGGCATGGTAGGACCAACAGGACTGTCAGCAGCGTGGGAAAAAGATCACTGAGGCTGATTAACAGCTGCCGGTCAGGCAGTGGCTAAGGTGATGGGATAAATACACAAAATGCACATAAACAGTGGAGCCAAAACCCACAGAGAGATCAGGGCCGAGCCGAAGAAAACCAAGCCGGCTCGGCTCATGACAGAGAGTAGTTTAAAAACTATGAGCAGAATTACATGCTGTAACTTGACAAAGTATTTCTAATAATCGCGATATAGGCATTTAATGTATCACACTGGGAAAAATGTATCGATACACTGAATGTATTCAATATATCACCCAGCCATGGATGGATGGATGGATGGTCATGTTGCAGCAGCAAATACTGTAAATCGCTGTAATACTGTAAATCTTTTCTCCTTGCTCAGGTCAGGTGATTTCCTATCATGGTTATTTTTGCAGGAGAGTTGTTGGAGCTTCCTGTTACGTATGTAACCTGGTGATGAATGAGGCGGAGATGATGGTAGCATCGAACACAGCTTTATTGATGAACTATGTACACAGCAGTACACGGCAGGCACCAGCGGGATCATCTGGCATAAAGAGGCCGTGCCATGGTGGTTTGCCCCGCTATATAGGGCAGTGCGTGACATGACAGGAAGTGCACGTCACCACACTGCACTTCACAATAAAGTGCCACACTTCCATATACCACCCCCCCCCCCCCCTTAGAAAAGTCCAAAACCACACACACAATTGAAACCCACTCCAATCTGGGACCCGAATCACGCTCTAAAATAATGAAAACTAATGTACTAAACTGGCCTAACACACTCACACAAAGCAACCTAAAATAGGGCTGGTAGGTGGACTGCCACACAGCCCGCATGGCATGGTGGATTATTCTGCCATCAAGTAAACTAAAAGTCTTTTATTAAGCTAAAATCACTGCCGTGTTCCTACACTAAAACCATAATATACACCCCATAACATATCGTCGGCCTCCGTCGGTCTATGATGACCATGGAAGAGAATCCTAAACGTCTACTCTGCTGGAACAGCACCGCCTGTGGCTGAACAGGCCGATGCGCGAATGGCAGTCCCTGTCACACAGGTCGCACTTGTGAGTGGTCTCCGTGCTGCTGGGTGTGTGGCGGTTCTTCCTGCGGGTCCTTTTTTCATCTGCTGCAGCAGCCAGTCTCTCTTCACCCGCCTTCAGCTGTCTGGTCAGGGTGCCTCTCCATTTGGAGCAGTCCGTTGCAAGGTCCTCCCAGCGCTCTGTGTTGATCTCCAGGGCCTTCATGTCTCTCTTGCAGACGTCTCTAAAGCGCAGCTGTGGGCGGCCAACGTCTCTCCTGCCAGTCGCCAGTTCTCCATAGAGGACGTCTTTGGGGATTCTGCCATCCTCCATACGGTGAACGTGGCCTAGCCAGCGGAGCCTGCGCTGCCTGAGTAGACTGAACATGGAGGGAAGGCCGGCGCGGGACAGAACTTCTGTGTTGGGCACTTTGTCCTGCCAGGATATGTCCAGGATGTGGCGAATGCAGTGCAAGTGGAAGGAGTTCAGTCTCTTTTCCTGCCGGGCGTATGTTGTCCACGTCTCACTCCCATAGAGCAGTGTGCTGATGACGCAGGCGTTGTACACTGCCATCTTCGTCTTGACAGAGAGTTTGGGATTCTCCCACACTCGTGTGGTGAGGCGAGCGAGTGTGAAGGCTGATTTTCCAATCCTCTTGTCGATCTCTGTATCAAGGGAGAGGTTGTTGCTGATCGTGGACCCCAGGTACGTGAACTGATTCACGACCTCCAGCTCGTAGTCGTCGATGGTGATGGTTGGTGGTGCTTCCGTGCCTTGCGCCAAGACGTTAGTCTTCTTCAGGCTGATGGTAAGCCCGAAGTCCTTGCATGCCTGGGAGAAGCGGTCCATCAGGGTCTGAAGCTCCTGCTGTGTGTGGGTTGCGACTGCAGCGTCATCTGGGAACAGCAGGTCTCTGATTAGAGCCTCGCATGCTTTGGTTCTGGCTTTCAGGCGGGCGAGGTTGAAAAGCCTGCCATCAGATCTTGTGTGCAGGTAGATTCCCTCTGTTGCTGTGCTGAAGGCATGCCTCAGGAGCATAGCAAAAAAAATCCCAAAGAGGGTTGGCGCAAGTACACAGCCCTGTTTCACTCCGCTGCGTATGCTGAATGGCTCTGACACATTGCCGTTGTGATGCACTATCCCCTGCATGTTGGTGTGAAACGATTCAATGAGGCTTTGCAACTTTGGTGGGCATCCTATCTTTGGCTGGATCTTGAAAAGGCCCTCTCTGCTGACCAGATCGAACGCTTTGGTGAGGTCGATGAAGGCGACGTACAGGGGCATGTTCTGTTCTCTGCATTTCTCCTGGAGTTGGCGGATGGAGAATATCATGTCTACCGTCGATCGCTCAGCGCGGAAGCCACACTGAGACTCGGGGTAGACACGTTCGGCAAGCTTCTGTAGACGAACGAGAACAACTCGTGCGTAGACTTTGCCAACAACGCTGAGGAGGGAGATGCCCCTGTAGTTGTTGCAGTCGCTTCTCTCCCCTTTGTTTTTGTAGAGGGTGATGATCTTGGCATCCCTCATGTCCTGTGGTACGGCACCTTCCTTCCAGCACTGGCAGAAGATGTCATGCAATGGCAGCAGTAGGGCGGTCTTGCATTGCTTGATCAGGTCGGGGGGTATGCCGTCGTTGCCGGGTGGCTTGCCAGCAGCCAAGCTATCAATGGCCTTGCTGAGTTCGTCGATGGTTGGCTCGGCGTCAAGTTCATCCATGGATGGCAGGCAGTCGATGGCATCAAGGGCTGATGGTGTCACGGTGTTCTGTCTGGAGTAGAGGTCGGAGTAGTGTTCCACCAATCTCGCCATCTGCTTGTTCTTTTCTGTGATCATCTCCCCAGTGGAGGATTTGAGGGGGGTCGTCTTGCTCTGAGCCAGACCAAGTGCTTTCTTGATGCCATCGTACATACCATGGATGTTCCCTGTTATGGCAGCGGTTTGAATGTCTTGGCTGAGCTGAGTCCAGTACTCGTTGGCACCGCGCCGAGCAGTCTGCTGAACTTTGCTTCTCGCAGCCCTGAGAATCTGAAGATTCTTCTCGTTTGGGTACTTCTTGTACTCAGCAAGTGCTGAGCACTTGGCTTCAATGACGGGGGTCATCTCAGTCAACTTGGCATCAAACCAGTCCTGTGACTTCGAGGTCTTCCTCCCAAAGGTAGCCAAGGCTGTGCGGTGGATGGTGTTTCGCAGCTCTTCCCACTTCTGCTTTGCAGATTCTCCTTCTTGTGGTACACCAAGTTCTTTCTCAAAGGTGGAGGCAAACTGCTCAACAAGTTCTGGTTGGGCCATCTTGCTGGTGTCAATCCGTGTCTTTCCAGGCTGTCTAGCACGATGGAATTTCTTCAGCTGCAGCTTGACCTTGCAACACACCAATAAATGATCTGTGTTGCAATCTGCACTCTGGAACGAACGGGTGATTAGCACGTTCTTCAGTGAGGTGCGCCTGGTCAGGATTAAGTCCAGCTGGTGCCAGTGCTTTGAGCGCGGATGTCGCCAGGAAACCTTGTGTTGGGGCTTGGTCTTGAAGAACGAGTTTGTGATGCACAGATCGTGATATGTGCAGAACTCGAGCAGCCGCTGTCCGTTGTCGTTCATTCTGCCCACGCCAAATGGTCCAAGACAGGAGGGCCAGGAGTTGTGGTCAGCACCCACTCTGGCATTGAAGTCTCCAAGGAGAATGAGTTGTTCAGAGTTGGGGATGATCTTGACAGTTGTTGCAAGATTCTCGTAGAACTCGTCTTTTGCCTCTGGTGTGGCTGTCAGTGTTGGGGCATACACACTGACGAGGGTGACTGGGCCTTGAGTGGTGTTCAGGCGGAGGGTGAGGAGTTGTGCAGAGCCATTGCTGCCCGGTTCCACCATCTTCAGCAAGGTGTTCTTCACTGCAAAGTCCACTCCGTGTTCCCTGTGTTCGTCACTGCCCTTTCCCTGCCAGTAGAACGTGTAGTCCTTCTCTGTCAGTGTGCCTGCGTCAGCCAACCGTGTTTCCTGGAGAGTGGCGATATCCACTTCCAGTCTCTTCAGCTCATTATTGATGATAGCAGTCTTCCTGGTGTCGTTGATGTCCTTGAGGTTAGCACCGAGTCCTGTCATCATAGTGCGGACGTTCCAAGTTCCCAGTTTTAGAGTTGGTCTCTTTTGTTTTTTTGTCTTGCCTGGTGCGAAGGTTCTCAGCCTGCCGTTTGGACTTCTCCTCATCCCCATGCATCCAATGAGGAAAGCAAGCTGTGGTGGGACAACACCTTATTGGCTGTGGGCTGCCCAGCTTGAGGCGGGCGGTAGCTGTCCAGTGAGATCTGATGATCCCTCCCACCATCGGGAACAACCCCTGGCGCCGCGCTCTACACCAATTGAGCGGGGCTTATAACCGGTAACTGTCATTCCCCGTGTTTTGTCTACGCCAAAGGCGAAGCTGGAGTGTCCTCTCCAGTGATCCGGTGTTCTACCTTCCAGCGTTGGGTGTTGGTAGGATTCAAGCCTGGGCAGGAAGATATGGAGGACAAGATGTTGCCCATGCAGCATGTTCCCCCTCTCCACGTCACTGATGAATCCAAAGGAACAGCAGGGCTGCTACAGTTTGGCACCAGCGCCGTCGCAGGAGCTGTCAGAACGATGTTGAGCACAACAGAGAACTGCCTTAGGGACTCTGACTCCGGATTTTTCCTCAGGGTTGACTCCCGAAGCCTCTCCCGTGACCGGGTGTGCCGCAAGGCAGCGGAGGTTTGAAATCAGGGTTTACCTTCCCCTAGATGGGCTACCTTCCCAGGTTAACGAGCCACCATCTACCCGAAGCATCTGGTTTTAAGGCGCCAGAGATCCGCCCTCGCCCCTTCTCCTATTAGTAAAAGCAGTTCCGCCGGGCTTAGAGACTAAACTACACGGGCAGGCTAGGAGTTGGACTTAGTTGTCAGAGGCTTTTCGAGACACATGCCATAAGGAGCATTTTATGAGCACTGGGAGCTTAACCCCAGTGCCACTCCTGGCTATGACAACCTTGGAACCCCCATAACATAACATGCACATAAAACACACAGGATCTATAAACACAGTGCTGCTGCACAGTTACTTGAGTGTAAAAGATGGAACCAGCATAGAGGGGCCCAGGGCAGCCCCTCAGCAGGCGTGCATCTGGAGGCAGCAGGCCTCCGGAACAATGGCTGACCTTCTGGACGATGGAGCCTGGATCCCACACTGCCATCACCGACTCCTGTCCAGCCTCACCACCTGGAGCATCCTCCTGGACACGCCGTAGCTGGTTGGCATGCCTCATCAAGCCATCAGACAACTGGAAGCCCGGCGCTCCCAACTTCGCCACTATTCGCAGACATGCTTGAAGTTTTGCTGGCTGTCGTCTGGCCTATCTTCGCCGTGGTCGTTCATCACCCCGAATCAAGTCCATAACCCGAAGTGGAATTTTACTTGGCCTGATGAGCTGCTGCAGAGCATGCGGAAACTCCATGCTCGTTGGTCTGGCCCCGTCCTCTTCTATAAACATTGTAGTGTTCACTGTCGTTGCTGCAGACCCCCTACCTAACTGCAGCCAAGTACTGGGGGCATCTGGGGCTAGCATGGTGTCGCTCATCAGCATGTGTACCAACACTGAGCGAGAACTGGCTGACTTGAAAGTGAGGGTGCCCTTTAGCGCTTCAAACCATTCGCTCCCAGTGTCTGTTGGGGCAGGCAGGGTGATTCGTTGCAGACCCACAACCCCTGCAATGGGAGTTTCCTGGGCAAACCTTCAGCTGGCAGCATTGATTTCCCAATAATCTTCATCCAAGCTATCTTCGCTATCAGGGTCAGCATCATTAGCTGAGGCGGGTGGCTCCAGCGGCTTCTGTAGCTGGCACCAATTTAGCTCCACAGCTAGCTTGTCAATGGCCTCCCACCGGAGAGCTAGCTCAACTGCTTTAACTAATGTCAAGTTATTAGGTGCCATCAACAGCCTAGCACACAGCTCAATGTTGCACGTGTGCTCTTTTAGTTGGTCCTGTACCATCTCGTCTTCAAGCGGTCCAAAAAAACACTCGCTAGCTAGCTGCTTCACATCAATGACATACTGGTGGATAGGCTCACCTACACGCTGATGTCTCTGGCGAAAACAAATTCTCTGAACAGTCATGCTGTCTGGGATGTCTGGGGTGGAGAAACATTTAACCTCTTGCACTCTGGGATACCGCGGGCGGTCACGTCTCTGCGTCCTAGTGCATCCTTGTGCATCCTAGTGCGCACTGAGACGCACAGTGCGCACTGAAAAAAAAAAGCTGCATTTCCGTTCTTCCAGTACAGACAGCCGCGAACAGAAAGACAAAGGAGTGTTTTGATTGGTTTAGATTTGATTGACCTCTCATTCGACTAATAAGAGCCTTGAATTGGGTTTCTGAAACCTTGAAGAACCAATGACTGAAAACCTTGCAAGAAGGACCCGCCTACCAACGACTGTGAATACAACGAGCCAATTGAAGCAGAGAAGTTTGACGATTGAAAGCGTGTGTCCCGTGCATAAAATCTGTTTTGTGAAAGCCGCTGTGTGTAACGGTAGCGTTCGCCAGTCTTTTTTTATTACTGCTGTTCTTATTTGTTTTGAAAAATCGTTCGCCAAAACCGCAATCATGGACTCATGGTTCGACCGGGTCGCGTGACCAGAACCACGAGTCGTAACAAGCGGACCAGCGTCATGTTTGTCTGACAATGAGGAACAGATGTTCGCCAACGACACTGCTGTTGTGGACAGGTAAGTGTTATAAGCTAAATTATTCTTTATCACTGAAAATAGTAATAAAAATGACTTTTGACCGATCGGTAAATTACAACGGTGCGTCATCGCCACATGACGGACCGTTGACGGACCGTTTTTTTGTGCGCCGAGCTCCTCTGTAGTGGTGGGGGGGGAGTTGTTATCCTCTACATTGCAGATATTTTAGTATAATTTTTATTGCACTGTAGGTTATTTTTTCTTGTAAAAAAAAGGCCACACATTTTTGGCATGCTTCTTTGCTTTTTTGGCATGCTTCTTTGTGTGTAGGGGGCTTGTTTGTTCATTCATTCATTCATGAATGAATAAACAACCCCCCCACACACACACACAGCCCTGAGTGTCACCTTTCATTAGAGCCCAAGATCAAGCTTCTATGTTGAATCATTCAAAAGTTATAGACGTTTTTCCAAACTGTGCCATTTGGCACAATTTGGCACAGTTCAAAAACGCCTGGTAACATCCTGAGAAAAAAGCTGTGTAATATATTCATTTTTTTGTGGTATTGTTACAAAATTTTGACCTCAGCTGGATAACACTTGGTTCTACATTTCTGTTGCATTTTCCAGCCAGTATCTGAAGCTGTGTGTTATTTGCAAGCATTTGTATCTAAAAAAACACCCAGGCAAACTTTATTTTCTTCAAGTTCAGTATGTTTAGATGACTGTTACTCAGTGGTAGGAGCACTTAGAGAGATTATGACTGTTTTGCCAAAAAATTCAAAGTGTTTTCTTTTAAATGAGACCAACCCCATGAAGATGCTGTAAAGGGTTGAAGAACAGCTTTTGATTTACTTTGGGTACATTATTTTTAGGCGTTTTTAGGGAAATTGACCAGAGTGCAAGGGGTTAACTAGCAGCTCCACGATGTCCTCATATGAGTCCGATGCGTCGAGCGGCCGTAAGACCCTCCAGCCTTCAATACCCAGATTGTGAACAAGAAGAGCCTGTGCCCTCACCTTATCAAGCTTCCCGAGGTCCAGCACCACAATGGACATTTGATAGGCCTCCAACCAATGCAGCCATGGAACCGGTGGTTCTCCCGAGAGCTCGAGGAAGGAAGGGATGGAGTGGTGTTATGCATGCCTCCATGAGTTAATCCAACGTCGCCAGATGTTATGTATGTAACCTGGTGATGAATGAGGCGGAGATGGTGGTAGCATCGAACACAGCTTTATTGATGAACCATGTACACAGCAGTATACGGCAGGCACCAGCAGGATCATCCGGAATAAAGAGGCCAGGTCATGGTGTCTTGCCCCGCTATATAGGGCAGTGTGGTGACGTGACAGGAAGTGCACATCACCACACTGCACTTCACAATAATGTGCCACACTTCCATATACCACACTTGCCACTGACTAGGGCTGCAATGACTAGTCAACTAATCGACAAATAGTCAATGGCAAAATTTGTCGACAATTAAGTTAGTTGCCGATGCGTCATTAGTGACTTCATCGTGTGTATCCCATGGCATGCAAGGTCACGCTAAACATTGTTTCACCATAGCCAGTTGAAGTAGCTCAGAGTGAGACATCACACTTTTCCCAGCTCTTTGATGGGCATGTGTGCTAGTGACTGGGAGCAGAAGAAGAAGAAGAAGAAGCCAACTTTATTGTCATTCAGTCCATACAGCCAATCATGTACAGTAGAACGAAATTATGTTTCTCCTATCTACAATGTTAACCACATCTAGAATCAGAGGGGCCGCTGCCATACAAGGCGCCGCCACAAACAACAGAGCAGGGGAAGCAGCACCATGATGGAGGCTGAAGCGGAGCTCTTGCCAGACAAACGTTCCAAAGTTTGGGAACATTTTGTATGTGACTCAGCCAACAAAACTGTTCATTGCAAGCTCTGTAAAGTGAGCCTTGCATACTATGGGGCCACTACGGTGATGCAGGAGCATTTGAAGAGGAAACACTTTTTGGAAGAGTCAGATGTCCCTCGGTAAGATAATTAGCTCCCATACTAGTAGCTTGTGGAGCGTGTAAATAACGAGGTGGATTTGGCTCAGACGATTTATTACACATCTCACACAAGAAGCACAGACAGAATGACATCTCAGCAAAGACTCTTCTCTTAAATACTATGGCATTCCTCTAAAAGCTTCTAACACACAAAAGGTCACACTGCATTCATCCTTCACACCTCCCTGTTATCTCACCAGCGAACCTCTGCTCTTTGTTCTTGTCTAAGATGTTACACAATATTGCTCTCCCCATGTTCCGCCAAACCACCCCCCCAAGCATCTTGGATAGAACAATAGAATAACAGTCCGTATGTTGTGATAGAACCATTAAACATCAATCCACATGCTGCTTGGGCTTCAGTCTTCTCCCGTATCTGCTGTAACCAGGATTCACCGCCTCTGCGGCGCTGTCATGCTGGGGGGTTGATGTTTGGGGGGTAAAACTTTTTGCCTGTCCGTGTGGGTGCTCTGGGGAGTCTTTTCACTGGGGAGCTCCCCGTGGGGGTCTTCCACGCCGAGGGGCCCTCGCCAACAGCACTTGCTCGTCCGCCACCACGAAAGCGGGTTTGAGTCTGTCTATGCCAATTTTTTCCCTCCTACCCCCCAAATCTAGCAAAAAATGCTTGTCCCCTGTTTCCAGCACTCTGAACGGTCCATCATAGGGTGGGCGCAGTGGAGGGCGATGGGCGTCGTGTCTGACAAACACGAACTCCGCGTTTTTCAAAGTTTCAGGCACAAAAATGCATGGAAAACTGTGGTGGGCAGGGCCCGGCAGCGTGCTTGTGTCTATGCTACGCTGCAACAGCTGAGACGGGGAGCTGCCCAGCACGGGATTATCTGGCAGAAACTCCCCGGGCAGCCGAAGTGGTTGCGCAAAAACGAGTTCAGCTGGGGAAGCTTCCAGATCCTCTTTAGGCGCAGAACGTAACCCCAATAAAACCCACGGTAGCTTGTCTACCCAATTTGCATCCGTCAGTGAAGCCCTGAGAGCCGCTTTCAATGATCTATGAAAACGTTCGCATAACCCATTAGCCTGTGGATTGTACGCGGTTGTGCGGTGAATTGTGACACCCAGGCTGCGGGCCATTGTTGACCAGAGTTCGGAAACAAATTGAGGGCCTCTGTTGGACGTAATGTCCGACGGGACTCCAAAACGCGCCACCCATGCTGTTAAAAACGCGCGTGCCACTTCCTCGGCTGTGATTGCGGCCAGCGGAACCGCTTCTGGCCAGCGCATGGTACAGTCCACCATTGTCAGGAGGTGCGTGCACCCCTGTGATTGCGGGAGGGGGCCCACGAGGTCCACGTGAACATGGTCGAACCTCTTAGCCGGAATATGAAACGGCTCCAAGGGAGCCTTCGTGTGTCTGTGTACTTTGGCTCGTTGGCAAGCCACGCAGGCTGCCGCCCACTCTTTCACTTGTTTGCGAAGGCTCGGCCACACAAATTTCTCCCCTACTATTTTGACCGACGCGCGCACCCCTGGGTGTGCCAAAGAATGAATCGAGTCAAACACGCGGTGGCGCCATGCGGCCGGGACCACGGGACGCGGGCGCCCCGTGGAGACATCGCAGATTGGGGGGGCATGCCGTCTTGCAGCACCCTGGTCTCCAGCCTTAACCCTGTTGGTCCAGACTGGAGAGCGCGCACGTCCGCATCACTAACCTGCTCCGCGGCCATGGCTGCGTAATCTATCCCCACGCAGACCGGGGCCGCCACTGTGCGTGAGAGGCAGTCTGCCACTACATTCAGTTTACCCGACACATGCTTAATATCGGTAGTAAACTCTGAGATTGCGGCCAGCTGTCTCTGCTGCCGGCCCGACCACGGTTCTGAAACCTTGACCATCGCAAATGTTAGCGGCTTGTGGTCAACGAACACGGTGAAACTGTGCCCTTCCAGCCAGAACTGGAAGTGTCGAATGGCCAGGTGGAGAGCCAGCAACTCCCTGTTGAACGCGCTGTATTTACGTTCACTGTCGCACAAAGTCCTGCTGAAAAAGGCGAGCGGCTGCCAAGCCCCAGCTACGCGCTGCTCCACGACCGCCCCTATGGCCACATCTGAAGCGTCAGTGGTGAGCGCTATGCTGGCCGCTGGGTCTGGATGTGCCAGCAATGCGGCGTTTGCTAGGGCTGCTTTGACTTCCGAGAACGCCCGCTCTCGCTCCGGGGTCCATTCGACCTTATCCGCGGGTTTCTGTTTTTTGAGCGTGGCATACAGTGGTTGCATGAGCTGCGCTGCGCGGGGAAGGAAACGGTTATAAAAGTTCACCATTCCCAAAAATTCTTGTAGCGCCCTGACCGTTTGCGGCCGGGGAAAATCTGCTACTGCACGCACTTTGCCAGACAGCGGGACCGCTCCTTTGGGAGAGACGCGGTGCCCTAAAAAATCAATCCCCGTCACCCCGAACTGACATTTCGCTGGGTTGATTATTAACCCGTGCTCTTCCAACCTCCGGAAAACCGTCGTGAGGTGGGTTTCGTGTTCGTCTTCGGACGCGCTAGCTACTAAGATATCGTCCAGGTAGACGAACACGAAAGGGAGATCGCGCAGCACTGCATCCATCATGCGTTGGAACATCTGTGCAGCCCCTTTAAGCCCAAATGGCATGCGCAAAAACTCGAATAAACCGAACGGAGTTATTACCGCTGTTTTGGGTATGTCTTCAGCGCGCACTGGGACTTGGTGGTAACCGCGGACCAGGTCTATTTTAGAAAAAACGCGCGCTCCTGCAAGGTGGACGGAAAAATCCTGAATGTGAGGAATTGGGTAGCGGCCGTGCGCTGTGGCGTTGTTCAACCTGCGGAAATCCCCGCAAGGTCGCCACGAACCCTCAGCTTTAGGGACCATGTGTAGCGGGGAAGCCCATGGGCTGTTTGAGCGCCTGATGATGCCCAACCTCTCCAGGTTGGCGAACTCCTCGCGCGCTATGGCCAGTTTAGCTGCGTCCAAGCGCCGAGGTCTTGCAAAAATGGGCGGCCCGGTGGTGGTGATAAAATGCTCCACCCCGTGTTTAGCGATGGCTGCTGAAAACGTCGGGACAGTGAGTGCTGGGAACTGAGTGAACAGTGTGTGGAACTTACCGCATGTAGCTGTGACGTTGGCTTGTGCTGTTGGCCGGGTCACTCGAGCTGTACAGGGGAGAGAGTCAAAGGACAGTGCATTAACTAGGCGTCTGTTAGCGACATCTACCAACAAACCATGTGCACACAGAAAATCAGCCCCCAGTATATGGAAATTCAATGCTGCTATGACAAAAGTCCACTCAAATGTACGGCCGTGTAGAGACAAGAGTAGAGTCCTCTCACCAAAGGTCTTAATCTCCGAGCCGTTGCTGCCACCATCTCGGGGCCGCTAGATCCTGCCAGCCAGTCAGCGTAGGTCGGCCGGATGAAACTCTTCTGGGCGCCGGTGTCCACGAGGAAATGCCTCCCCGAGAGTGCGTCCGTCAAGTAGAGCAGCTTGTTCTCCTCCCCGAGGGTCGCGGCTGCTACCGACCCCCGGTCTTGGCGTTTCCTGAGTCGCTTGAATTGGCACAGTGGTGTACATTTGCGTGCCGTCTCTGTGAAGCGGCGGTGGTAGAAACAAAGCGTGTCTCCCCCGCGTTCCTTGGCCCCCGCTGCTGCTGCCGTCGGTGGCTCTGCTGCTGCCGTCGATGGCTCCTCGCCTCCTCCGGTCGTCGCGCCGAGCTCCGTCGCTGCCGCAATGGTCGTGAACTCCCTGGTGGCGACGATGATCCGGTTTGCTTCCTGGGCTAGCGCACGATAGTCCCGCTTGGCTAGCAACGGCGAATTGGCCAGGGTCGCTCTCGCCGCTGACGGAAGGTTCCGGAGGAAGAGATGGGTAAAAATAAAATGGTCGTCGTCTGTGCCTTTTAACCTCAGCATCTTCTCCATCAGGTCTATGGCCGACCCGTCTCCCAACCCGGTCCGCGTCAGGAGTCTCTCTGCTCTCTCACCATCCGAGAGTGTGTATTGCTGGATGAGCGCAGCCTTCAGCGCGCCGTACTTGTCGTCGGTTGGTGGCTGATCGAGCAGGCTCTCTACGTGCTGAGCCGTGCGGGCGTCGAGCGTTGCGACCACATAGTGGAACTTTGTGTGATCCGCCGATATCACCCGGAGGGCGAACTGCACCTCGACTAGGTGGAACCAGGAGCGCGGATTGTGCTGCCAAAAATCCGGTAGCTGGATTGCAACAGCACATGCGTGGCTGGGGGTTCCCATCGAGGTTGGCTCCGGGGATCTTTCATCGTGTTCCATGATTCGTCTTGGGTCACCTGTGTGGAGCGTGTAAATAACGAGGCGGATTTGGCTCAGACGATTTATTACACATCTCACACAAGAAGCACAGACAGAATGACATCTCAGCAAAGACTCTTCTCTTAAATACTATGGCATTCCTCTAGAACAGGGGTGTCCAACCATGTGCCATGGAGAGCCAAGACCCTGCAGGTTTTCTCTTCTACCCAGTCTCTTCAGCAGGTGTTTTCACTTATCAGCAATCAGTGGGAAGAAGTTCACTGAAATCTGCTGTTGAAGACACTGGTTGGAGGTAAAACCTGCAGGGTCTTGGCTCTCCATGGCACATGGTTGGACACCCCTGCTCTAGAAGCTTCTAACACACGAAAGGTCACATTGCATTCACTTCCTTAATCCTTTACCATTCCTCTAGAAGTTTCTAACACACAAAAGGTCACACTGCATTCATCCTTCACACCTCCCTGTTATCTCACCAGGGAACCTCTGCTCTTTGTTCTTGTCTAAGATATTACACAATATTGCTGTCCCCATGTGCCGCCAAAAGCTAGCCTATTACTATAGGTGCGTGTGAAGGATCATGACAGTTTAAAGAGTAATGTCCTTTTGTCTGATAATTTCATTATAAAATTTAAGCAGTGTAAAGAAGAGGACAGGAACCATCGATAGCTTTTTGCAGAAAAAGCAGACGCATACTTTGCAACAAGCTACTGCTCTCACAGAGTCAATTCTAAACATGAGGCTGTGGCGGGTTGGTGTAACCCCCACAACAGACTGGACAGACACAGCGCTCGGCTAGAGCAATTAACAGAACAGTGAAATGTGTGTATTAATGTCTACAGGCAGCCCCGCTTCTTCTGGCCCACTACTGTGATGTTAATGTGCCTTTCATGCATTGTGTTCATGCGTCCTGTCCTTACTGTGACCTAGAGACTGAGATCAATATGTAGATGTGCCTTGTAACCTCTTTGTCTTCCAGCTGGAGCAGAGGCCAGCAATCTGCCTATTGTGATGTATGTCTCTCAAATGCAAATGTCTCACACCTGTTCTGCAATCTCTTTGATCATACCAACTGCTGGGGAATGCTCTTTTATGTATTGTTGTAGTTGGGTATATATACTGCACTGTAATCCATGCTCACTCTCTCATACTCTCACTCTCACTCTTCAACTGCTGCTGGACACACGCACTTTGTGTCCCTCTGCCGAGAGCCGCTGGGCTCGCTCCCGGCGCGCATGCACGGCGCCGGGAGCGGAGCTCATGACGGCGGTATGATTTAATAAACCTGCTTAAAACCTACACCAACGCTGCTTTATTTCATGCCGCTTCAAGGCCACTTTCCATAGTTGACAGGGAAGGATTTCAACAAATGATTGACCAGTTTGTGATGAAGGGGTTAACAACAGGGAACGGTGTGATGATGCAGCTGGCTGGTAATGTCATCACGCCAGCCCATATAGAGAGAGTCGACCATTTCACCAGTAAGCCTGTATTGCACTATTAACGCAACATGTAATAAAGTTTGAGTTCCAACACAGCATCCCCGTCCGTCTTGTCTGCCAGGTTTGTGAACATAACATTTAGCAACAAGAGGTAAAACCATGGAGGCGTGCGTGACACCACTGCAGTCTTTTCTTGAGCACCCGGGGAACCAGCAGTCCTGCGGCCACGGTGACTGGACGTGTTTGAGACCTATATTACAGCGTTGGACCTGGGAAAGTTAGATAAAGTAAGGATGCGAGCGCTGCTTGTCCACAACCTAGGCATAGAGGGTCAGAGGCCACTTTCCATAGTTGACAGGGAAGGATTTCAACAAATGATTCACCAGTTTGTGATGAAGAGGTTAACAACAGGGAAAGGTGCGATGATGCAGCCGCCTGGTAATGTCATCACGCCAGCCCATATAGAGAGAGTCGACCATTTCACCTCTCTCAACTCATAAGGCACTTTTCCACGGGCCCCGGTCAGCCTCGGCCCGAGAACACGACTCGGGTCGGCGCGGCTCCATGGTCCCTCAATTGGTTTTCAACAGTACTGCAGCCCGGCCGCGGCTGGGTGGGATTTCTTAACAGCAAGGCGGCGCCTCACTCTCGTGACATGAAGCGCGCGACCCAAACAAACATAACATGGCTGCTCTACAAGGCGACTCCTTGGTCTGTGGCTTTTTTCGCCGTAAATACCAAAAAGCACCGCCAGATAAGGGTACGGGCAGCGAGACTAAACACTCTGGAATAGTTCTGCAGCTTCTGGGAGAGCCGAAGACATGAGGATACAAACTAGGTAAGCTAATGGTTGCTAATGCTAGTTTGCTGTAAGTACGTCGTGCTACACTGTAATGTCTGCAAGTTAGGTACTAAAATATGTATGCTGTGTGTGTGTGTTTCAGATGGCTCTGTTGTTGAGAAATTACCTCTTCAAATGGTTGTTCTGGCTCAGCAACGCCTCTCACTGTCATCAGCCTGGCACTAATGACTGCACAGCTTCACCAACGATCAGTGGTTATAGAGCTTAAGAATTTCTGTAGAAACGTTCATTTCCTGTACAACAAATTACTCTGCTCTATGTGAAAATCATGGAGAGACTGTTGAGACATCATAGATGTACCTGCTTCTGCAGCAGTCTGAGGTGTGGTCATAGAAAAAATTGATCAGCTGACACAACTTGATCGCCAGTTTAATAACTATATTAGCCACAAAATATCTATTCAAAAAGTAAACAGTACTGAGTTACGTATAAGATATATTTTATAGTTATGATGTATTATAGGCCAAAACAAACTTGATCTAGGATTAAAGGCAATTATGTAAAATAGTTAAAAATAGGTAATGTTAATGAAGGCCTGTCTTTCTCTGTTTTTTTTTTTTTTTCTGGGGGGGGTTATTGCCTTCCCTCACTGATATCCTTGCTTTGTAATCACCCACATATACAGTATATGTATACATATATATTTTTTTCACCCTATTTATCCTTTTTGGAGACTGATGTGATACTTGGAAGATCAGTATGTGTAGTACCATCTTGTATAAAGTCAATAAAAACTTTAATTACAAAAAGGCAATTAAAATAATGCAGTCATAAGGTCACATGGAAAATAATTGATTTCCTCGATACATGTACTGTAGAAATGTATATTCTCTGCATCAACAATGTACTATACATGCATTCATGTAGTATTGCGACCTAGGGGGTTCAGTGTGCAGTAAGTCTGCATTGCACTATTAACGCAACATATAATAAAGTTTGAGTTCCAGCACAGCATCCCCGTCCGTCTTGTCTGGCAGGTTTGTGAACATAACATTTGGCAACGACAGGCAATACCATAGAGGCGTGCGTGACACCACTGCAGTCTTTTCTTGAGCACCCAGGGGAACCAGCAGTCCTGTGGCCATGGTGGCTGGATGTGTTTGAGACCTACGGTGGGGCAAAAAAGTATTTAGTCAGCCACCAATTGTGCAAGTTCTCCCACTTAAAAGATGAGAGAGGTCTCCAATTTTCATCATAGGTATACCTCAACTATGAGAGACAAAATGAGAAAAAAAATCCAGAAAATCACACTGAAGGATTTTTAAAGAATTTATTTGCAAATTATGGTGGAAAATAAGTATTTGGTCACCTACAAACAAGATAAGATAAGCCTTTATTAGTCCCACAATGGGGAAATTCCAGGATTGCAACAGCACAGGGATAGCAACACTCAGAGCAACAATCAGAAGGCAAGAGAAAAACAAGAGCAGCGAGTATACATATGTACATATACTGTATATATATATATATATATATATATATAGACACACAGTGCGGAGCATTGTAGCTAGATGGGATAAATATATGAGTATATAAACACAGTGCGGAGCATTGTAGCTAGATGGAATAAATATGTAGATATATAAACACAGTGCGGAGCATTGTAGCTAGATGGAATAAATATGTGGATATATAAACACAGTGTGGAGCATTGTAGCTAGATGGAATAAATATGTAAATATATAAACACACAGTGCGGAGCATTGTAGCTGGATGGAATAAATATGTAAATATATAAACACACACAGTGCGGAGCATTGTAGCTAGATGGAATAAATATGTAGATATATAAACACACAGTGCGGAGCATTGTAGCTAGATGGAATAAATATGTGGATATATAAACACACAGTGTGGAGCATTGTAGCTAGATGGAATAAATATATGAATATATAAACACACAGTGTGGAGCATTGTAGCTAGATGGAATAAATATGTAAATATATAAACACACACAGTGCGGAGCATTGTAGCTAGATGGAATAAATATGTAGATATATAAACACACAGTGCAGAGCATTGTAGCTAGATGGAATAAATATGTGGATATATAAACACACAGTGTGGAGCATTGTAGCTAGATGGAATAAATATATGAATATATAAACACACAGTGCGGAGCATTGTAGCTAGATGGAATGAAACAGCACAACCATCTACTTAGTTATCCTACATGGTATGATTATGTACCCATACATATTCTCACCCTCCATAGCGACCGGTATTTTCCTAGTTGTATACCGGAGGGGACCATTGCGTAAGTCTATTGCATCTTTTGCATTCAATACTATTAGGTTGTCACGTCTTTTTGCTATCTCTGCGAGCAGCCCTGCTTAGGTTGTACAGTCTGACAGCCGTAGGTAGGAAAGACCTGCGAAACCTCTCGGTTGCGCACCTAGGATGATGTAGTCTGCTGCTAAATGAGCTTCTCAGTGCATTCAGTATGTCCTGCATAGGGTGGAACTCGGACTCCAGCAGAGATGACAGTTTAGCCACCATCCTTCTCTCTCCTATCTCCACCACTGGGTCAAGGCGCTGCCCCAGGACAGAGCTAGCTTTCTTGATCAGTTTGTTCAGTCTCTTCCTATCGGCTGCTATAATGCCACAGCCCCAGCAGACCACTCCAAAAGTGATGGCTGATGACACTACCGTGTCATAGAATGACTTCAGCAGCGCCCCTTGTACACCAAAAGACCTGAGTCTCCTCAGTAGGAACAGCCTGCGCTGTCCCTTCTTGTAGAGTGCATCAGTATTGTGTGACCAGTCTAGTTTATTGTTCAGATAAACACCCAGGTACTTATAGGATGTCACCATCTCGATGTCTGTTCCCTGTATATTTACTGGTGCTGTGAGGGGTTGTCCTTGCCTGCAGCAGTCCACCACCAGCTCCTTAGTTTTCCTCGCGTTGATCTGGAGGCAGTTCCGATGGCACCAGTCCACAAAGTCCTGGATAAGCTTTTTGCACTCAGCTTCATCTCCGTTGGAGATGAAGCCAACGATCGCAGAGTCGTCAGAGAACTTCTGTAGATGGCAGTGTGTTGTGTTGTGTGAGAAGTCCGCAGTATAAAGGGTGAACAGGAATGGAGCCAATGGAGCCAGGAATGGGGCCACGGGGGGCCCCCGTGCTACTGATAATCGTGTCGGACACACAGTCCCGGGTTCTCACAGACTGAGGCCGGTTTGTGAGGTAGTCCAGGATCCATGATGACAGGTGCTGGTCCACCCCTGCGCACAGCAGCTTGTCCTTCAGGATCATCGGTTGGATGGCGTTGAAAGCACTGGAGAAGTCAAAGAACATGATCCTCACCGCATTCCCGGGCTTCTCCAGGTGGAACAGAGAACGGTGAAGGAGGAAGATCACCGCATCCTCCACCCCAATGCCATGCTGGTAGGCGAACTGGAGTGGATCCATCACTGGTCCCACCAGGGGGCGGAGGTGAGCAAGGAGCAGTCTCTCCAGGGTCTTCATCATGTGGGACGTCAAGGCCACTGGTCTGTAGCTGTTCAGATCTTTGGGGTGGGAAGTCTTTGGTACAGGTACCACACAGGATGTTTTCCACAACTGTGGTACTCTCCCCAGCTTCAGGCTCAGATTGAAGATGTACTCCACAATCCCACACAGCTGGTCTGCACAGGACTTGAGGAGCTTTGCGCTGATGCCGTCCGGTCCCGACGCCTTCCTCGCCTTGATCTTCCTCAGCTCCGTCCTCACCTGGGTCTTAGTGAGGGTCAGGTTGGGGGGCTGTGTGTTGGGAGTGGGGGGGGTGATGGTGGAGTGGGGAGTGGGCAGCAGGACTTGATGTCTTTAGAGGCAGCAGGGGTTGTTGTGCAGTCAGGGGGCAGGACGGTTGGTCAAACCTATTGAAAAACAGATTCAGATTGTTCGCCCACTCCCTGCCCCCCGTGGCCTCGGGGGAGGTATTCTGGAGGTATTCGATCCCAGCCCCCGACCAACAGTGATCTGTGTGGAGTTTGCATGTTCTCCCCGTGTTTGCGTGGGTTTACTCCGGGATTTCTCCGGTTTCCTCCCACATGCCAAAAAACATGCAGGTTAGGTTAATTGGAGACTCTAAAGTGGCCCTAGGTGTGAATGTGTGTGTGAATGGTTAAGGGATAGCGCCGTATCGTGGCTGCTTCATCCATCCAGGTGGTCAATTTCCCCTCTGGGATCAATAAAGTATACTTAAAAAAAAATAAATTATTTTTTCCATTCTATCTTCTGCTTTTTTGAGGACCCAGGTTGCTGAGGCAGCAGTCCAGCCGAGCATGCCCGAAACAACTCAAGTGGGAGGTGTTCAGGAGGCATCCTAATCAGATGCCCAAACCACCTCAACTGACCATAGGTGAGGGTAGGAATGTACTGTAGATTAAGCAGTAAATCAACAGCTTTGCTTTAGAGCTCAGCTCCCTCTTTACCATGACAGACTGGTACAATGTCTGCATCACTGCAGATGTTGCTCTGCTTTGTCTGTCAATTTCCTGCTCCATTCTCCCCTCACTTGTGAATAAGACCCCAAGATACTTGAACTCCTGCACTTGGGGCAGGACCTTGTCCCCAACCCAGACCGGACAGTCCACCCTTTTTCCAGTTGAGCACCATGGACTCAGACTTGGAGGTGCTGATTCTCATCCAGGCCATTTCATACTCATTAGCAAACCGTCCCAGCAAAACCTGTAGGTCATTGCTCAATGAAGCCAACAGGACCACATCATCTGCAAACAGCAGAGACGAAATCCTGTGACTACTGAATATGTCATCTTCCATTCCTTGGCTGCACCAGCCAGTATTATATACCTTATTTTAAATTTCCTTTAAGGTAATTTAATTTATAGTTTGACTGAAAGGTTTTTTAGTTGAAGCTTATCCATCTGCAAAGAACTGAATTGGGAATCGATAAGGAACTCAGCTGGGAATCAGACCAATTAGCATAATCGAGAATTACATCAGTATGAACAAAATCTCAGCAATATCTATCTTTAGCAACATTTTGAAGATAGATATTTTTAAGATCTCTAGTCTATTTCTGCCAAAAGTCAAACTAGATAAAAAGCTAAACATAATACATCCAGTGCTGTTCATTAAAATGAGATACAGTCAATGATGAGTTATAATTTTGATCATAGCCCTTTACACTAAGATAATAATCTGGACTTTAACCAATCTGAAGCTGTGCAGCATTTCTATGACAATTTTAATCAGAAAATTCATCTTCTTTGACTCAGTCCTTCCTTCTACTTTTGTCTCTTTTTCTATTTGATTTTTTTACCCATCAATACTGAATGATATACATGTTTTTTTATAGCTAAAAACTGACCTAATTTTCTTTTGAATCTTATTTTGAAGGGATTCTCTTCATTGATTTTGTGGTTCATAGGATCTTGTTGTGCATCACACAGAGGAAGCACTTTGCCACACAGCTGTAATGAAACACTGTTAATGAACGGAAGGTATTCTGGTGATGGTTTACTGTGAATCAATGATGTGGAGGTCAATGAGGTTCAAAGAGAATGTTCACTGAAAATCTATGTCCTCGACTGTCCACAGGCAATTTAATTAGAATTTTTTTGTTCTTGCCTCTTACTCAAAAGATTCTGGGATGGGGGCAACCAAAAAGGATTGAGCGGTTGAAGATGGACAGATGGATAATCAAATTTTGTCTATTGAAAGGCATAATACCACTTCATAGAAAGCATAGGTCAGTAGTTTAAATTGTGTGTTGGCTCAAGCATCAAGGAAAATGTAATCAATATAAAAGTATGTTATTGTTTATTCCCATATGACACATCTGTCTGTTCAATCTTTCCAAATGTAAAGAGTGAACCCATATCTGATTTTTCTTTGTAGATTGACACTGTTGTGATTTGAAATCCTTAAAGAATTTAAATGCTTCCTGGTAATGCCGGAGGAGCTCATCTGTATTTCTCAACAACATGCACAACCATGTCAAACACACTGGTCTATGGTGTCTTAGCTGATAAGTCACAGGAGCTAAAACTAATTACAAGTTTTACATCCTCTCACATCTGATTTTGGTAGTGCTTGCAAAGTGTGTTTATTTATTCACCCCCCCCCCCCCCATTTTCACTCAAGCATTTAAATGTTATAGTTTTACAGTATGGGTATCCGCCTATGAAACACATAAACAAAGTGAAAGCTTTGCAGCATGCGGTTTGGAAAGAATTGAAAATCTAAGTGAAATCACAGTGTGAGTGCAGGAACTTAAAGTGAAAGATGTGCATGTGAACAGTGGCGTGAAACCTGTTGGTACTAAAAGTCTGTATCTCACTGACAATCAAATATTGTTAAAAAAATGAGAAAAAAATCAACACCAAGCATGATGGACCCTGAAGATTACACATATGTTTTTTGGGTAGAATATATTCACCATATATTGTGCTCAGTATATGGTGAAACATGCTGTTGTTGCCTCCCAGTTAGAGGGTCCTAGGTTTGAGCTCTAGTCGGAACTTTCTGCATGGTGTTCTGATTGAGTGGGGTCTGTTTCCAGTGTCTTCTGTCATGAAAAACACTCTTTCACTTTAACGTGATGCAAAAATGCGGAGCGGAAGTTTGGAAAGTCTAGTTGCTATTATCTGACTGACAGTGGAGCAGTATGAAGCCATCTTATGCATGCTAGCCTCTTAGCTCATTTACGTTTCATGAATAAGGCCCCAAAAACTTCCCTATGAACTCCAGATTTGATGTGCTGTTGTGGCTAACATTAGTGCCATTCTGTATCAATATATAATGTTTGCAAGCAAATGCCCTCCCACGCGTAGACATGCACTAAATTTTGAGCAGGAATTGACGTCACCTGCAGATATTTATGTATCTCAAATACTGAGGATTTCGTGATTTGATAATTTATTTCAAAGCTACATTATAATTATCAAAAATTGAATAAAAGGCTTAAAATAGCTCACTTTATGTGTGATCATTATAGACAATCCATCCATCCATCTATCCATCTTCTACCACTTAATCCTTTTTGGGTTGTTGGGGGGGGGGGGGGGGGGACTGGAGCCTATCCCAGCATCTTTGGGTGAGAGGCAGGGTCCACCCTGGACAGATCACCAGTCCATCGCAGGGCCAACTCAGAGAGACAGACAACCATTCACTCTCACAGTCATACCTAAGGACAATTTAGAATCCCCAGTTGATGCCAATTACCCTAACCTGCATATGCATGTTTATTTTTTTTTAATTATACACACTAGTATTTTTTTATCTGCACAAATATTCTGTAGCTGTGTACATATGCTAATTAGGATCAGCAGAATTGGTTCAAATGAATTTCATTTTTAGACAAAAATGTGCGCTTGATCCAATCCAGGATATTCACACCAGAGTCTCTTGAGCTCAAAAATCCTTTCCAGGATAAATAAAGGTTTTAAAAAATATCTGATTTGAAAGAGCTGGTACTGTTTCAGTAGTGTGTGCTAGCATTGTAAGTTTTGCTTAGATCCGTACAATAGATACCATTTTATCAAATATAGCTTCGTTCCTCAGAAATATCATCTTACCTGAGTTTCATTTGATCCTGATGTTATTCTACAGTTGTCTTTCCTCTACTAATAAACTAGTCTCTGTTAGTTGGCTTAGAGTTAAAACAAAGTATGTTTTGTGCTTGTCTGCATTTATGTGTGTATGAAGAGGGCTGTTAAAATTATAAAAATATAGTAGGCATTCTTGTAAGGTTAGTAATATAACACTGCAGCAGTTCAAAAGCTCAAATACAGCAGAGCTCACACTTGTAGTAAAAAAAAAATATGTTGAATCCCTCCAGACTATTCGTGAATATTGACATACTACTGTTTATCCACTCCCTTTCTGTCTCCTCTGCTCTCCACTCCACATCCATTTGATCACAAGGTTCCACTTCCTTTCCCTCTGACCCTCATTATCCATAAATATTGACAGAGGTTATCTCTCATTTCCCACGTCTACACTCCCTTGTTCCTCTAACTGGCAGAAATCAGCCCTACAGAACGTGAAACAAGCCCCTGAGCTCTAAACAGCTCAGAGCACAGTTCGGTCTTAGTTTCATTTTCACAGAAAAACTCTCACTGCATGTGGAAACTAATCCAAAGACGTGCTCGGTGCCTGGAAGGTAATGCCATGTGTGACTATTGTGAATGTGACGAAGTATTCGTGGAAGTCAAGGCTGTTTCTAAAAGAGAAATCAGAAGGGTAAAGCTGAAGTTGATACTGTCAGGCATTGGAGGCTGAACCAAAGAACATCATCATCATCATCATCATCATAGCAGTCTGTTGGAGGCGACAATGACTGTTTCATTTAGGTCTGATCAGATTCCTCCACACAGCTCTGTCCTTTGCCTTCCACTGCCAGGAACTCTTGACCTTGTTAACCCGGACGACGACCGAGCCAGTATGAGCAGCTTTCTGATTGACCAGCAGAGTGGGAATAATGTGTTTAAAGTTAGCACTTTATTTGACTTCCGGGAAGATGGCGGAGAGACATAACGCTTAAACAGAGAGCTCTCCCTAGCCGGATTAAAAATCATCGGTAAATGGCCAACTCGACATAAGCGGATCAATAAACTAAGGGATGAAAACACGAAGGAGCCGGGCACAAGGACAAAAGCAGAGTAAAATTAAAGAATTCCTCTTCAACAACGCAGGAGAAACCGCTGAACACGGGGCTCAAAAAAACGAGGTGACCGCAGCAGACAAAATGGAGGACACACTCGATACCATGAACACTGGCATCGCCAGTTTGGGTAAAGAGTTGAGAGACTTCAAACGGCAGCTACAACAGGATTTAGCGGCTCTTAAGGAGGAGCTGAAAAAAGAGATTAAGGAGGAAATTATGGGCCTCCGAAGAGAAATGGAGCGCAAGCTAGCAGAAAACATGGAGGAGCTGCGCTCCCAGCGGGCGTGTATGACAGAAGCGCAGGCCCGAATATCAGAGCTGGAAGACTGGAATAGCGAGGCAAGCGAACAGCTGCAGACCCTGACGGCACAAATGCAGAGGATGCAGGAGAAAGTAACCGACTTGGAGAGCAGGTCCAGACGGGGCAATATACGCATCTTCGGGATCCCGGAGGGCATTGAAGGCAACTCGATGACGAAATTCATGGATCAGTTCTTAAAAAAAGAGCTGGAACTGCCCAGCGAAGCGGATCTGCAGATTCAACGAGCGCACAGAGCCTCGGCACAGAACCCGAACCCACGCTCTACACCCAGGTCAGTTGTGGTAAACTTTCTGAAATATGATGTAAAGGAAAGAATCCTGACACGAGCGTGGAAAAAAAAGATACGAATCGGCGACAAGCAGATATTCTTTGATCATGACTACCCGGCAGAAATTGTGCAGCAGCGGAAGAAATATGCCAACATTAAAAAAACGCTGAAAGAAAAAAAAATTAGATTCCAAACGCCGCTAACGAAGATGAGGATTCATTGGGAGAATGGCGTAAGAACCTACAACACAGCCAGAGAGGCAGCGCAGGACATGATGGAGCGGGGCCTTGAGGTGTACGTGCCGGAGGAAACGGTAGGAGCAGCGGAGGCCCTGAACGCATCACGACAGCCGGAGTGGAGGCGAGTGAACGGCAGAAGACGGGGGGAGACGTGGCGCAGCGGGCCCAGGAAAGACTACAAGGCTTTCAACTGAAAGCCTAGATTATAACAAAGATTAAGAAAGACACAGAAGAAATGAAGGCCAAGAAGACAAGGTAAAAGAAAAACAGACGGCTAGGAGAGGTTTAAGTGATATTTGTTGGACATTTCTAGACTAATGACTATTCCTTGGATAGTAAATACAGGTCTAGGGAGGGCCCTACACTCTGTGAGGACAATCCCTCCACCCACCAACAGGGACCAGTGGGCAGAAGAAAGGCCCAAAGTACGGAGGTCGAGATTTTTTAATGTGTTTTTATATAAATATGTGTTATTTTTGTTGTTAAAGGGGCTAGGAGCACAGGTTAAAAAAATGGAAAAACATGATTATGGGTAAAAATCTTAAGATAATAACACTAAACGTGAATGGTCTGAACTCACCTGTTAAAAGGGAAAGAATAATAAGAAAATTCAAGAAAGAAAAAGCCGAAATTATATTTATGCAAGAGACACATTTGAGCAAGACAGAACATGTGAAACTAAAGAGATTTGGCTATAAGAACTCCTACTACAGTTCATTTAAGGGAGGAACTAAAAGGGGGGTTATGATACTAATCTCAAATAAAATACAATTTGAATGTGAACAGGAAATCCAGGATAAAGAAGGCAGGTATGTAATAATAAAGGGTAGCATAGATGGAATGCAGATCACGTTAGTGAACATCTATGCCCCACCAGAAAGTGACAAGGGTTTTTTTCAACATCTGTTTGATCTCATAGCAACACACAGTGAAGGAGTCCTAATTTGTGGAGGAGACTTAAATGCTGTCATGGATCATGAAGTTGATACAACAAGTGTTAAGAAGACAAAAAAACATGTAACAAAGTTCATAAGAACCTCACTGGCAGAAATGGGTATGGTAGACATTTGGAGGGACCTGCACCCACTCGAAAAAGACTATACACATTATTCAGTAGTCCATAAAGTACACTCTAGAATAGATTACTTCCTTATGAATGAAGGTGACAGACACAGGGTGAGAAATTGTTGGATTGGAGGGGCAGAAATATCAGATCATAATCCTATATACATGGAAATAAATTTAAACAATAGAAAACGACAAACAACATGGAAACTTAATGTAGGACTGTTAAATGATGATAAAATGAAAGAAAGAATAAAAGTAAACATAAATGAATATATCCAAGAGAATGACAATGAAGAAGTAGACCCAACAATACTATGGGATGCACTAAAAGCCGTGTTAAGAGGTAAATTAATTGTTGAAACAGGAAAAGCAAATAAGACTAAACTGGAAGCATATGAACAAAGATGTGAGAGACTGAGGGAATTAGAACATAAACATCAAAGCACAAATGACCCAAAAATATATCAAGAAATTAAAGAAGAAAAAATAAAGATAAAAGAAACACAAATGGATGAAATTGAAAGGAAAAATAGATATCTAAAGCAAAAATATTATGAAACGGGACCAAAAACCACAAAACTGCTGGCAAAACGGTTAAGAAAACAACAAACAATGAATAATGTATATAAGATTAAAGACCCCACCACAAATAAAACCACAGTTAACCCAGAAAACATCGAAGAAATATTCCATAATTTCTACCAAGAACTATACTCGCAACCTGAAGAAACAAATACTAAAGATATTAAAAAATTTCTATACACATTGGACTTGCCATCAATAGGAAATCAACAAAATGGAAAGCTAACAGCAGAAATAACAACACAAGAGATTAGAGATGTGATTAAGTCACTTAAAAATGGTAAATCACCAGGTAGTGATGGATACCCATCTGAGTTTTATAAACTGTTTATAGAAGAACTCACACCACAACTCCTAAAGTCATTTAATTGGACGCTGAACAACAACAAAATACCTCCATCATGGAACGAAGCAATCATTTCAGTTATTTTAAAACCAGGGAAAGATAAAGAACAATGCGGAAACTATAGACCAATCTCTTTATTAAATGTAGATTATAAAATATATACAACAATTATATGTAAACGAATAAAGACATTCTTGACGGAATTGATAGAAGATGATCAAACTGGTTTCATAGAGGGATGCCAAACACATGACAATATCAGGAGAACAATACATATAATTAATCAAATACATAAAGAAAAGAAAAGCGCAGTAATAATGAGTTTAGACGCAGAAAAAGCATTTGACAGGGTTAACTGGAAATTCCTATATAGTGTGCTGGAACGCTTTGGATTTAACGAAAAATCAGTACAATGCATAAGGACGCTGTATCAAGAACCTGTGGCAAGAATCAAGATAAACGGTAGCTTAACAGACAAAGTAAATATACAAAGATCAACTAGGCAGGGATGCTGCTTATCGCCCACCTTGTTTGCTCTGTTCATAGAGCCACTGGCTCAAGCGATACGACAAAATAAGAAATTAAAAGGTGTAACAATAAAGGGGGCAGAACACAAGATTGGGCTATTTGCAGACGATATTATAGTTTACCTTGAACAACCAGATGAATCAATAATGGAAATGATGAACTTGATAGAAAATTTTGGAAAATTATCAGGATACAAGATAAACATAACAAAAACACAAATACTGACATTCCACTATAACCCTCTAAACCAGATAACTGATAAGATCAAACTAAACTGGAAACAAAAAGAAATAAAATACCTTGGAGTGAACATACCTAAAGATCTAAGCAAAATCTATAAAGCAAACTATGATAGGTTGGAACAAGAAATAAAAAAAGATATTGATAGATGGTCAATCTTAAATATGGATCTGAATTCAAAAATTGAGACAGTCAAAATCAGCATACAACCTAGATTACTTTACCTCTTCCAGGCTATACCAACAGAGATTCCAGATGCCCAATTCTCAAAGTGGGACAGGATGATATCGAGATTTGTTTGGGGAGGTAAAAAACCAAGAGTGAAATATAAAACTCTCCAATTACCAAAAGAGAAAGGAGGCATGGGCCTACCGAGTCTAAAGGAATATTACTACTCAGCACAAATAAGATATATCATATGTTGGTGCGACGAGGGATATGAGGCAAAATGGAAAGAAATGGAAAAGGAAATTGAGGGACTCCCAGTACAAAGCATAATAGGAGATAAAGATGCATATAAGCAAATCAAACAAATAGACCCAATCACTAAATTTACTTTAGAACTGTGGTATAAAATAGTACAAAAGTATAATATAAAGGAAGACATAAAACTATTGAAATGGGTAGCATTTGACAGTCAGTTTGAACCGGCAAAACAAGATAGGGGATACAAAAATCTGGTGAACAAGGGAATCACAGCATGGGGCAATATCGGAAAAAAAGATCTCGGGAGCTTTGTAAACATCAGGAGAAAATTTAAACTAGAAAGATCGGAATTCTTCAGATATCTGCAGATGAGAGACTATTATATGAAGAAGATTAGGCATAACCTCCAAACAGATGTGAGCGAGATTATACAATTCATTTTAAGCTCATATACAGGAAATAAAACAAGAATTATTTCAAAGCTATATCAGAAACTTATGGCAAACAATCATTCAAGTAACTATATAAAGGAGAAATGGGAGAAAGAGCTCAATTTAAACATAACAGAAGAAAGCTGGCAGGAAATATGGAAAACACAACACACATCAACAAATTCAAGAACATGGAGGGAATTTGGATGGAAAAACCTGATTCGCTTTTTCATTACACCACAGATTCAAGGAAAGTATACAAATACCCAATCTTTATGCTGGAGGGGATGTGGGGCTCAAAATGCAGACCACTCGCATATGTTTTGGAAATGCTGCAAAATCTCATCATTCTGGAAATCTATACATGTGACAATACAGAGGATATTAGGATATAATATACCAATGAACTGTAACCTGATGTACCTATGTGATCTTAAAAGAGACAATGTTATACAGGCGGAGGACAGATATCTAGTTAAAATCTTGTTGATTGCATGTAAAAAAACAATCACAAAAAAATGGCGATCAGAAGTTCTTCCTGACCAAGAGCAATGGATTGACATTATTGAGGACATACGTATGATGGAAAAACTAACATATCGACAAAGAATGCAAGAAGGACTATGGGAAAAAAAATGGCGGAAATGGACACACTACAAAGTGCAACAACGAGACAGATATTGAAAGAATAACCAACGACGCTGGAAAAACCAGAAGAATTAAGAGATGGAAATTAAAAACTTGATGCTCCAACATTTGTCCCCCCCCCCCTTTTTTTTTTTTTTTTTTTTTTTTTTTTTCCTTTTTCTTTTTTACTCTAGCCCCTTTGTTTGTTTTTTTTTAAATGTAGACTGTGATCTGAATGCAATATATATAATGAAAAATGAATAAAAATTTTAAGTTACAAAAAAAAAGTTAGCACTTTATTTACAGTAACTATGGTCCCCATCGTTTACTGAAGATCAGGGACCCTTTCAGCCCTTGCTTTTCTTCTGCATCTTCTTTCCTAAGCTCTTTTGATTAATTTCTCTTCATATAGGCATTTAAGTTTGGAACACCAGTTTCGGCGGTCCAATGCTTTCTGGTAGAATTCACTGTCGAGGCCAAAGATGTGCAGGTCCTCTTTTACACAGTCCTTCCATAACTTACAGGTTCTGCCCCTTGAGCACTTGCCATGCTTAAGCTTTCCAAACAGTAACTGTTTTTGGATTCTCCAATCATCCATCCTTGTAAGGGATAGGGATAAGGGATAAGGACCAGTACTTATATAACGCTTTTTTAGTCTCAAGACTAATCAAAGCACTTCACGAGTACTAAGTCTCTATTCTAAGGGCCTATGGGAGACAGATACCTAAGGACAATTTAGAATCACCAATTAAAGTAATATGCATGTCTTTGGATTGTGGGAGGAAACCGGAGTACCCGGACTAAACCCACACAGCACACGGAGAACATGCAAACTCTACACAGAAAGGTTCCCACCCCTGCCAGCCTGGGGATTCGAACATGGAAACTTCTAGCTGTTAGGCAACAATGCTAACCACTGTATCACTGTGCTGCCCTCTCGTAACTCGTCTGAGCCAGTGGAGTCTGTTGTTGTGGAGGATGGATTCAGTGGTGGTTGATTTTGCATGCTTTAGGACCCCTTGTTTGGTCACACGTTGCCATTTAACATTTAAGATCTGCCTGAGAGATCTCTGGTGGAAAACTCTGAGGTGGCGAAAATGGTGCGCTAGAGTTGGCAATGTTTCCAACCCGCAGAGAAGAGAGGGTAGAACTATGGCCTTAAATGCGGTCAGCTTAATAGATAGCATTATACCTCTCTGGTCAGTGCACCTAGATTGTAACACACTGAAGACTGCCGTGACAGGCTGTGCTGAGAGCTGCATCATTGCTCAAGTTGCCTCCAAGGTATGTGAATGTTCAGGCATGTTTCAGCTCAGCATCATCAACGTCATAGCTGATGAATGGTCACACTGCACATGCATCACCTCTGTCTTCGGTTTGCCGATTGTCAATCCTGAGGCACTGCAGGAGTTGTGCAATGCCGTGACCCCTTCCTGTAGAGACTGAGGGGTCGAGGTAACCAATGCTGCATCATTTGCATATGAGAGATCATTGAATTTTGCAGATGATGTTGACTTTGAGCCTCTGCAGGTTGAAAAGTCTGCCATCAAGTTTGCACTTGATTTCCATGAAGTCTGAAAATGACTTGTGGGCATGGCGGTGGAAAAAATGTGAAGAAGAGAGTAAAAAGTGTAGGAGCCAGAATGCAACCTTGGCATAGAACATTAGAAACTTCAAAAGGTTCTGAATGCTTGCTTCCATGTCATTGTGCAAGCTCTGTATGACGTTAACTACTTTGGATGGAATCCCGACCTTCTGCAGCAGTGTCCTCATGAGGGGTCTCTACTGATAGGGTCAAAACCCTTTACTGGGTCCACAAATATAATGTGCAGTTCTTGATGCTGTTCTCTGAATTTCTCCAGAAGCTGTTGGATGGCAGACATCATATCATTCATGGAGCAACCACTTCTGAGGCTGCACTATTACTCCGGGAGATGTTTCTCATTGCAGGGCCAAACTCTGTTCAGGTTGACAGAGGAAAAAAGTTTTCCAATGACAGAAAGTAGTGTGATTCATCTGTAATTACTGCAGTTATAATGGCATTATTTCTTAAAGATGGTAACAATATTACCATTTTTGCATTTGATACTAATGAATCTGTTCCTAAGGCTGTTAATACTTCTCATCAGCATAAATGTGGGTGTGGCTATTAAAAGCAGCATCTTTCAAACTGAGCAAAAAGACAAAAAAGTGCACATGGTTAAGGTAAGACTGAAAATAAGAAATTCATCTGCACAGCATTTTGTTGAAGCCCATTGTTAACTGTGCTGGTGGATTTGTAAACTTTATATAAGTAAGGACATAATGACAGAAAAGCCTGAATTTGATGCTTTTGTAGAAATGACATAATCATCATATAAATCAACAACATGCACACACAGACACACGTCATTTAGCTATCTTACAATTCTACAAGGTTATTCTTGAATAACCTGATCTTTTCACTTCTGCACTTAAGCTTCCATTCATCAATCACCATCCAGAAGTTTATTACATCATATGTTTACTACATGCAGCTGAAACCAAGAGGTCACAGGAACTGTTTAAAGCCTAGAGCTCTGTGGTTCACTGTGGTATATGACTGCACACATGTGGGATACAGCTAGAATGGAAGGCTCATGTCAGTTTGCAGAGCTATTGGATGTTTGAGTAGTACTTGCATTGATCTACTGCCAATGATCAAAAGCTCAGCCTCTGCTTCAGTGGGCCACACACATAGGAAATCATCAATTTTTGTGCACCTCACAGCTCATATAGCTAACAACTGATCCCTGTAGGTCGAAGAGACTAAGATAAATGAAATGCCACTCCCAGAAGAAGAGTGAACAATCATTCAGATTGGTTAGTTGAACTTGCCAAGGATCTTCATCTTTATTAATAATCCTGACTTTCATTTTGGTCATACAGTGACACGTAGCTGTCCATATGTTGAAACTGTACTTCTGTCCTGCAGTCCATCTGAGCAGAAACTGTCTTTTACTAGTTTTTAGTTGACAAGTTTTTCTAACATGGTCAAACTAGCAAATGTTTAACAGTAGGATCCTTTAAACAAGTTTTAGAAATGGAATTTAAAAATATTAATATGACTGGCTTCTGTTGTTCTAATTTTGTAATCTAAATTTGTGCACATCACGTAGCTTTAATCCTGTCATTTGTTTCATCTCCGTTGTAACTGTTTGCAACACGTGTTCAGTTCATCATTTTCCCACGTAGTCCCCACTTCCCTCTCTTGCCAGACTGTCCTGTCTGTGATGGACTGATAATTTGTCCTGGGTGTACCATACACTTGGATGCACTGAAATGACAGGAGCCCTTTCATAGCTTTGTGAACTATTTGAAGTGGTTCCCATAAGGTGTGTTCCCAGTGCAGGAACCTTTTGACTACTGGGGACTGTTGGTAGTAGTTCATACGTTTTTGCACAGTTCCACAAGTGCCAGTGACCATTTTAGTCTACAAATGAATAAATAAATAAAATCAGAAAGCTTGTTTGCTCCTACTCTATATTGGGATCTCTGAAAATACTGGAACCTTCCTGTGACACTGATGTCTGTGATTGGTCTAAACCAGTATTTTTTCAGTTGGGATGCCGTGGCACCTTAGGGTGCCATGAGTAGGGGTGTCGGAATTGGAGGGGGGGGGGGGGTTCTGTTTACCCAGAGCCCACTGCAGGGAGGGGCCCTTAAAAAGCCTGGAATAAAAAGTTTTTTGTGTTGCTTTTTAATGTTATAATGACATTCCCCCTGGCTGAATGAAGTAGCTGAGAGACTGAATTTTGCATTAATAATAACAATGGATATTATCTGAAACCCCTATTGTTATGTCTGGAAATGAGGGGCAGCGGAGGCGGTCGATTTACTGAACAGTAACTTTATTAAGGACACTGTTAACAGCACGTGTTACAGTATGGTAGTAGCTATGCTAATTGGGAGTGAGTACAGGCTGGTGTTGGCATAGAGGCGGCGTGCCAGAGAGACAGGGGACTAATGGCGGGAGACTAATATATTCACAGCGTGATGATGTCACGTTGTGCGTACATCCCCACGTCCATGACGTGCATGGTGGTATTCCAATATGCCACAATAACCCCTGCCTTCCCTTCCGGGAAAAAACAGTACTCTGCTGGTGATGGTTAACCTTAGCTGGGTACCTTGATTGTGGCATATTGCTAGCATAACACATATACATTCACCAGTACCAGTGCTGTGGCTAACATAATGCATGATGCTAAGCGCACTAGGTTGCCAATGTTAAGTTACACATATTTGCGTGATGTTAAAACACAATATGGTAGTACTAGCTTCTAACCCCATACCATAAATTACTTAAGGTTCCATACACCATAACCAAAACCATTATCTGAACCTGGGCAACCAGTTAGACTGCCGGTGAAAGCCTGCATGGTTGAGTGGATTATTTTGCCACTGTTATCAACCATGCTCTCTTTAAACATTTCAAAAACATAGAGTCATTTCACAGCTCAACCTCAGGGGCCTCAGGTGAGCCCGCGGTGGGCGCAGCCCTGGAGGCGCTGGTTGCGGCAGACCTTGGTGCCATCTCAAACCACTGGTCATCTGGAAGTTGGCTGGCCCCAACTGCGTGGTGATGTGCTTCGGCAGGGACAAAACATCTGCAGGTCGTCTAGGCATTCGGATCGGCTGACCAAGTCGGCTTCATGCGGCGCTGCTACTGCTCTCTCATCCCTGATGCTAATTGCTGCTGTGGTGGCGTGACTTTCACGCTTGCAGCGGGACATGCCCCCAGTTGGCGTTGTCCCGCTGGGTCCTGCTGGGCCACAAACTCTCTATCCTTCAGCACTGCAGTGACTCCTTGCTGGTGATGCCGGGCATGGATACGAGATGAGTCTGGTTTCTGCCCTCTCTCCTCACTGTCTTCTCCATGCGGTGTCAAGCTTGGAGCGGCTGCACCCTCGTCCGGGTGTGTTGCACCGGTGTGTTGCATCAGTGGCTAAACAGAGCCCAAGGTTATCACGGATGGTAAAACACAGTTCGTAAAAGAGATCACACCCCAGGATATTATCCTCGTGTGTGGCTACCTGGAAAACGAATGCCAGGAGGCCTCGTAACCCGTAGCAAACCACCAGCAATATGGTCCCTACTAATCTGATGCATGTGTGCCCATAGCCATACAGCTTTGCTGGATTCTTCCCAATAGGATGGTTGAGGAAGAATTTCATTACTGTAACCCAGTTCATCACTGACCTCACAGCGGCAATGACCAGCAGCAACGGCAAGTCGACGTCGTCTATCCTCACCATGCACCACTTGTATGCCGCCCCTCTGGAGGCCCCGGCATGGATGGTGGTTGTTGGTGGTTCTTTTGGACTGGGTGGTGGACTTGATATCAGTCGTGATGATCAGCGCACCTTGGTGAAGTGATTGAGCTTGCCTCAGCATCGCTGCCCCTTGGCTGGGCAGGACCACGCTTTCTGTTGGTGTGTCAGGGAGCCACAGTTACCGCATGAGTGGTGTTACACGGTGGTCACCTCGGCATCCTCCGAGAAGGTTGTGGCGTGACCAGGTTCTTTTGCTGGTTTAACTGCATGACCTAACGGGGCTTGCTGTTGTGGCTCACCTAACTGTGATGTTAGCTTGTCGGCGGCCTCCAGCTGGAATGTCAACTCAACCTCCTTCGCCAACAGTAGGTCATCGGGCGCCATGATTAGCTTCACCTGCAGCCACAGGCTGCTGGTGTGCTCTGTTAGCTGGTCCCGCACCATTTCGCCCTCTAAACAGCCAAACCTGCATGTGCTTGTCAGACAGCGGAGGTCCACGACGTACTGCTGGGTCGCTTCTCCCACTCCCCATCGGCATTGGTGGAGCATGAGTCATCTGGCCACCTCACTCACTTGCCGAGTTAACAGACACGCTTCCATCTTCAGGAAAAATGTTGAATTTTCCTCCGGAAGATCAATTTTTCTCCTTGTCGCCATTGTTATGTCTGAAAATGAGGGGCAGCGGAGGTGGTCGCTGTACTGAACAGTAACTTTATTAAGGACACTGTTAACAGCATGTGTTACAGTATGGTAGTAACTGTGCTAACTGGGAGTGAGTAAGGGCTGGTGTTGGCATAGAGGCAGAGCGCCAAAGAGACAGTCTCCTGCCATCTGTTCCCTAATATAGTCATGGCGTGATGATGTCACGTCGTGCGTGTGTCCCCACGTCCATGACTTGTATGGTGGTATTCCAATATGCCACACCTATCACCCCCTTAAAGGGGTCATTGACTGCACTTTTTCCACATTTTAACAGCTCACACATTTCTTAATGAAATGCTTGTGACATTTTGTTCACATTTTCTTTAAAGACCAACTGCAATGGCTTAAACTCCCTCTGAAATGTGATATTTATGCCTCAAAATTTTGCACATCAATGTTTTAGTTAAAAAAAAAACGACAGATCAGCCTAAGAAGTCTTATTTAGAAACACCATTCCAGGTGCTCATTAGCTATGCGCCTCTGGCTAGAGGGCAGGTCACCCCCCCCACACACACAGACACACACACATGACAGCTCCTTCCTCTTGTGCACCAGAGGCTCAGAAGCCACTCCCACAGCCTTCTCTGGTCCATTCCCTAGTCTCCTGATAGGAGCTGATTGGTTTGACTCTGTGACGTAGAAGAATCAGGCCAGATCTGAACGGCGCAGTTTAGGCTTGAACCGGAAGTAGTCAGAATCACACTCAAAATATGCAGTCTTAGACTCTATGGCTGATTTTGTTATTGATATGTGCGGAAAGTGATGATAAACACTTTTTAAACATGTTAAGTTAAAAATGTTGATTTTTGACTGGAGTGGGTCTTTAATTTTTTAAATTATTGAAGCAAATTTGTTTTGTATTTTTCCTGGCTTTCTTGAAACGCTCTGATTTAAAGCCTGACACTTTAACAACCATCCTTCACCTACTCAACTCTGCCGTCCCTCTTACATCAGTTAGCCATTAGCTGACAAGCCTATAGCCTCCTAGCTCGGATGAGCAGCTCTGGTTCACTGATTCACAGTCGATGGTGTACCTCGCATCACTCCAGCCCCTCTTCCAATAATTTTGCAGTGATTTCACAACAAATCAACGGTACCGTGCAGCAGATCCCCTCACCCCAATCGCTCTGTGTGACTCCGCTCTGCTCCCACGGCCAGGTGGGAAACGCCCTGTCACGAGGCAGCTCTACTATCCCCCCCCCCCCCCCCCCCCCGGAGGACAGTGGGGGAGCTGTCCTCTGAGTTATTTAGCACTGGGTTCTTCTTCCTGCTCTCCCCCAGCCCAATCACAAGAGCCATTCCATCACTGGCAATCTGAGACCAACCAGAGATCTGCAGCACTACGGTATTGCTATGTCGAGGCGTTCACTCATAATCACACAGATGGCTTTGCACCTGTGGCTACTCAGCCAAGCGCATACACCAAATGTCTGAATCTGCCATTCCTCTCGTACTAAGCGGGATTACTGTTGCAACAACACATCAGTAGGATAAAACTCACCTGTCTCATGTTCCCTATTTGTGGGTGAACAATCCAATGCTTGGTGAATTCTGCTTCACAATGATAGGAAGAGCTGACATCGGAGGATCAAAAAGCGGTGTCGCTATGAACGCTTGGCAGCCACAAACCAGTTATCCCTATTGTAACTTTTCTGACACCTCCAGCTTAAAACCCAAAAAGTCAGAAAGATCGTGAGGCTCCTGCTTTCATGGTCTGTATTCATACTGAAAATCAAGATCAAGCGAGCTTTTGCCCTTATGCTCCACAGGAAGTTTCTGTCCTCCCCAAGCTCATTAAAACACCTGTGTTACAGCGAGTGTCCTGGTACCAGTGTTAGCTCGGGGGCTAATAGGTCAAGGGCTAATAGCCTACCTTTAGCCTCCCCCTTCCATCTATATAACGGACAGCTAGGCGGGTCAATAATAGAGCAGTGGGTGGGTCTTTAGGCGTCAAAAGCGTTTCTTAGGAGAGAAAAACGAGATAAAGGCTGTGTGTTTTTTAAGAGAATTGACTGTTACGAAATTTTTTTGATAATTAAGTGACTAATAGACTCATTTCAGACAGTTAAAACCCATAAACACACCATTTTTTCAGTCAATGGCCCCTTTAAAGAGGTACTAAATGGTTTAGTCCACATCTGTACCACCAGTGTCTGCCAGTAGAGGGAGCTCTAAAACAAAACCTTGGTGCCGCTCTGTGCGAGTGGTCAAGTGAGAGTGGGAGCATTATGTGCAGGAGTCCATGTTGTAATGCATGTGTTGCATGTTGAGAATGGAAAATTAGCATTATAAAGCTGTAAACAGCAGTAAATGTACAAGAAAGGCTGCTTTTAAACAACAATAAATGCTACAGCTACTCAGTAGCTCTGGGGCTTTCCTTCTAATTGTGCTAAAAAAAAGATTTAAAGCTTTGAGGTGTAGAGGATGACTTTCACAAACGAGACTGAGTTTATTTCTCAGGAAAGGTTTATAGTGAGTCTACATCCTCTAACAAGCAAAGTATCTCAGCAAAGAGGCAGAACAATCATTCTTCACAGCTCTTATACTCTCCAGAGACACAAAATCCCCAACATCAAATATCACATCCCCAACCCACAGTCCTTCAGTAAACATATAGCCTCCGAGGCTCCTTGGTGTCTCCATTGTCTCTCAACTCCTCAGCCTCAGGGGCTCCTGCTGGGACATTCTCTCTGACTTCCCGTCTCTCAAGAAACCACTTCACACCTCCCGAGGTCTCTGCCGGGTCAGGTCCTCTTGGACGTTTAGACGTGAAGCCTCCAGACTATGCACCGTCATGCCTACTAAATATATGTGAGGGAAAATGCATACCATACATGCATACCATATATGCGCCCTAAATGCGCGCCATATAACCCCCCCCCCCAAACGTCTAAATAAGGACAACTTACACCCCAGATGCATAGAATCATGACATATCACACAGAACGAAAAAAAAAATTGGCACAACAGATCACACATCCAACTGCTTGGGCTTCAACCTCCTGCCATACCGGCTGTGAGCAGGTCTCACTCTGCCTGTGGCTGTCTCTTGCATCTGTGGATCAGAGTCATTAGCACATCGTTGTGAAAGCTTAGAAGAGTGTCTCCCCGGTGGCCTGCCACGGCGGGGGGCCCTGGCTACTTGCACCTGTTCATCAGCTAACACAAAAGCGGGTTTGAGTCTGTTAATGCAAACTAATTCCCTCCTGTCTCCCAAATCGAGCAAAAAATGCTTTTCCCCAGTTTCTAACACTCTGAACGGTCCATCATAAGGTGGTCTTAAATCTAACCTCTGTGCGTCGTGTCTAACAAAGACGAATTCTGCATTCTTTAAGGCTTTAGGCACAAAAATGCGTGGAAAACTGTGATGAACTGGACCGGGGAGGGTGTTTGATCCCGCGTCGCTCTGCAGCAGCTGAGCGGGGGGGCGATCTGGTGCGGGGTTCTCAGGAAGGAATTCTCCCGGTAACCGGAGAGGTTGGGCGAAGACTAGCTCGGCCGGAGAGGCTTGCAAATCCTCCTTAGGTGCTGAACGCAACCCTAATAAAACCCATGGAAGCTTATCAACCCAATTTGTGTCCGTGAGAGCCGCTCTGAGGGCTACTTTCAATGACCGGTGAAAGCGTTCGCACAAACCGTTGGCCTGGGGGTTATACGCAGTTGTGCGATGAATTTTCACCCCCAGGCTGAGTGCCATGGATGACCAGAGCTCGGAAACAAATTGGGGTCCTCTGTCAGACGTTATGTCTGACGGGACTCCAAAACGCGCGACTCAAGCCGTTAAAAAAGCGCGTGCAACGTCTGCTGCTGTGGTTGATGCCAGGGGAATCGCCTCTGGCCAGCGCGTAGTGCGGTCCACCATAGTTAAAAGGTGTGTGAACCCCTGTGACAGCGGGAGGGGTCCCACCAAGTCGACATGCACGTGGTCGAAGCGTTTGGCTGGGATGTGAAAAGGTTCTAGAGGGGCCCGCGTGTGCTTGTGTACCTTTGCTCTTTGACACGCTGCGCAGGCTGCGGCCCATTCTTTGACCTGTTTACGCAGCCCCGGCCAAACAAATTTCTCTCCCACCATTTTGATAGATGCACGAACGCCCGGATGTGCCAGCGAATGTATTAAGTCAAAAACGCGACGATGCCATGCAGCTGGGACCACGGGGCGGGGGCGCCCCGTGGAGATATCGCAGATTAGGGGGGGCATACCTCTTTGATGCACCCTGTGCTCCAGCCTTAGCCCTGTTGGCCCAGACTGGAGCGCGCGCATGTCCGCATCGTTAACCTGCTCGGCAGCCATGGCTGCATAATCTAACCCAACGCAGACCGGGGCTGTGAGCGCTTCCGCGCCGCAAGCCTGGCCCGAGTCTACAGCCACCGAGTCTGCCCCCTGGGGGCCTCTCAGTGCAACTGCGCACGAGAGACAATCTGCCACTACATTGTGTTTGCCCGCCACGTGTTGAATGTCGGTGGTAAACTCCGAAATCGCGGCCAGCTGTCTCTGTTGTCGGCCCGACCAAGGCTCTGAAATTTTAGCCATTGCAAATGTTAATGGTTTGTGGTCTACAAACGTGGTGAAACGGCGCCCTTCCAACCAGAACTGAAAGTGGCGGATGGCCAAATGCAGAGCTAAAAGCTCCCTATCAAACGCGCTGTATTTACACTCGTTATCGCGCAATGTTTTGCTGAAAAACGCAAGTGGTTGCCAGCTCCCTGCTACCAGTTGCTCGACAACCGCCCCCACTACCACGTCGGAAGCGTCCGTGGTTAGCGCCATGTGAGCTGCTGGCACCGGGTGTGCCAATAACGCAGCGTTCGCGAGGGCCGATTTGACCTGTGAGAAAGCACGCTCCCGGTCCGGGGACCACTCGACCTTAGCTGCAGGTTTTTGCTTCTTTAGTGCCGCGTACAATGGGTGCATGAGCCGTGCCGCGTTGGGGAGGAAGCGGTTATAAAAATTGACCATCCCCAAAAATTCTTGCAGTGCCTTAACTGTCTGCGGTTGGGGGAAATCCGTTATCGCGCGCACTTTATCAGGCAGCAGGACCGCGCCTTCTGAAGACATGCAGTGCCCCAAAAAATCGATTTGCGCTACCCCGAATTGGCATTTCGCTGGGTTAATTATCAGCCCGTGTTCTGTCAGCCTCTGAAAAACGGCTGTGAGGTGGCGTTCGTGTTCGACTTCGGATGCACTGGCTACCAAAATATCATCCAAATAAGCGAACACGAAAGGGAGGCCGTGCAGTACTGCATCCATCATGCGTTGGAACGTCTGCGCGGCGCCTTTGAGGCCGAAAGGCATGCGCAAAAACTCGAAAAACCCGAAAGGGGTTATAACTGCCGTTTTGGGTATGTCTTGCGCGCGGACTGGGACTTGGTGATAACCGCGCACCAAATCTATTTTGAAAAAGATGTGCGCCCCCGCCAAATGTGCCGAAAAATCCTGGATGTGCGGAATCGGGTAGCGGTCGTGTGCTGAAGCATTATTTAATCTGCGGAAATCACCGCACGGGCGCCACGAGCCGTCAGCCTTGGGTACCATGTGTAGGGGTGACGACCAAGAGCTGTTTGAGCGTCTAACAATGCCCAGTTTTTCCAAGTTGGCGAATTCCTCGCACGCGTTGGCCAGTTTAGCTGGGTCCAAGCGCCGAGCTTTTGCAAAAACAGGGGGGCCAGAGGTAGTTATGAAATGCTCGACCCCGTGTTTGGCAACTGACGCTGAAAATGTCGGGACCGTGAGTGCTGGAAACTGATTGAGTAGTGCATGAAACTTACCACCCGCAGCTGTGACATTGGGATGTGCAGAAGGCAGGGCCACCCGAGCTGTGCAGGAGATAGAGTAGAAAGACAGTGCATTTACAATACGTCTATTAGCAAGATCAACTAACAAACTGTTTGAGCATAAAAAGTCAGCACCTAGCATGTTGTTGCTAACTGCGGCTACGACGAAGGTCCACTCGAAGGTGCGGCCGTGGAGGGATAGGAGGAGCGTCTTCTCCCCATAGGTTTTGATCGTGGAGCCGTTCGCCTCTAACACCAGGGGTCCGCTGGCAGGCGTCAGCATGTCCGCATAGGCAGACTTGACAAAACTTAGCTGGGAGCCTGTGTCCACCAGGAATTCTTTCCATGAATTTGCATCTGTCACGAAAAGCAGCTTGTTCTTCGTGCTGAGAGTCGCAGCTGCTGCCGGCTCTCGGTCTTGGCGTTTCCCTGGCGCTGGTATCGGCACGGTGGGATGCATCTGCGCGCTCTCTCGTCGAAGCGTCGATGGTAGAAACAGAGGGTGTTGTCAGCTCCGCTTCTCCTGGCCTCTGTCGCTGCCGATGTCAGTGGATCCGGTGCTGCAGCCTCTGGTCTCCCCTCGTCTCGCGGGGGTGCGTTCAGCTCTGCTGCTGCCGTCGTGGCTGCGTGCCGTCTATGGGCGTCGACGAGCCGCTACACCTCCTGGCCCAGCTCGTGGTAGTCACGGTTGTTGAGTAGCTCCGAGCTGGCCAGGGTGACTCTCACTGCTGGCGGTAGCGTTCTGAGGAAGAGGTGGGCGAAGATAAAGCTGTCGTCATCCTCGCCTCTCAGGCTCATCATCTTCGCCATCAGATCTGCCGGCCTGTCTGCTTCCCCTTCTGTCAGCGCCAGGAGCTTCTCTGCTCGCTCTCCCAGCGAGGGAGTGAAGGCTCGAATGAGGGCGGCTTTCAGTGCGCCATACTTGTCGTCTTGGGGCGGGTGGTTGGTCAGGCTCTCCACCCGCTGCACTGTGAGGCTGTCCAGCTTCGCGACGACATGGTAGAACCTCGTTGCGTCCGCTGAGATTCCCCGAAGGTGGAACTGCGCCTCCACAGTGGTAAACCAGGAGCACGGGTTATGTTGCCAGAAATCGGGCAGCTGTAGTGTGGTAGCTGCGTTAACCCGGTTGGCCCCTGAAGAGTCCGGCGCGGAAAGCTCGCCGCCACCGGCCATGGTTTGTCAGAGGTCACCAGTGTAGAGGATGACTTTCACAAACGAGACTGAGTTTATTTCTCAGGAAAGGTTTATTGTGAGTCTACATCCTCTAACAAGCAAAGTATCTCAGCAAAGAGGCAGAACAATTATTCTTCACAGCTCTTATAGTCTCCAGAGACACAAAACCCCCAACATCAAATATCACATCCCCAACCCACAGTCCTTCAGTAAACATATAGCCTCCAAGGCTCCTTGGCGTCTTCATTGTCTCTCAACTCCTCAGCCTCGGGGGCTCCTGCTGGGACATTCTCTCTGACTTCCCATCTCTCAAGAAACCACTTCACACCTCCCGAGGTCTCTGCCGGGTCAGGTCCTCTTGGACGTTTAGACGTGAAGCCTCCAGAGTATGCACCGTCATGCCTACTAAATATATGTGAGGGAAAATGCATACCATACATGCGTACCATATATGCGCCCTAAATGCGCGCCATAGAGGCTTCATTCTAACAAAGAGCAGTGACATCAGTGGCCAACTGAACCCATAACAACCTCTCAAGAGTGCGACTCAAGCACTGACACTGTTTCAGTCCCATGTCAGCAATAAAAGTTCAGAGAATACTGTGTTGTTGTTTTAATCTGCTGATGTTTTTGTTCATTTATACCAGTGTTTTTTATACTTTTTTTATTCCCCATTTCGGGGAGGCAGATGATTACCAAGCCCACCTACACACACAGGTCTTTCTCTGCCCCCTCCACACCTACAATGAATCCAAAAGCAAGTTAAGCCTCATCATTTTTCATTTTCTTTTTGGCTTTTTTGTTAGTTACCATCAGGAATTTCTCTTTGTCCATCATTTTGATGGAGAGTTTTAAAAATTCATTTTAAGTCATTTTAATTCTAATATGATAAAACACTGAGTAGCTTTTTTCATTTGCGCTTTCAGTTTTAACTGTGAAATTTTTGACTTTGAAGAAAGCAATAAAGTAATTTGAAAAAATCCCCCTGTCACAGACCTCATGGTGCAAACAGTTTCAACTCTGTATCGGCATTTTAACACTTTCACAGTAATCAATCATGACATATTTAGTTCCAATGGATTCCTTGTAATGTCAGTGTCAGGTTTGTAAACATGTCAGTGTCAAATGATCTACCATTATTTTACTGATAGTTAAAATTAGTCAGAGGAAACAAATGCAGCATGTCTCCTTCCTCTGTCAAGTTATTGTTTCCTTACCCAACAAACACATTTAAAGAGAAAAAGTAAAAATTTACATCAATAAAGTCACAAATTTGAAAGAAAAAAATGCCAATTTTCTGATATAGTATAGTATTGTCCAATTTCCTCACCAATTACACTGGTCAACACCAAATTTATTGTCTAAGTTTATTTAGCTGATTTAGGACAAGTTTGATGTGTTGAATCCAAAAATCACACTGGTTTTGCCCAATCAGATCAACTTTTTGAACTATGGCCACATGTTGTTTACGTTTTTGTTTACATGTACGGGTATTTTCACTTTATATGATGCAAAATTCTTTTTTATTTCTTGAAATTCTCTGAATTTTGAACAATGATGACGGAACATTCAATTTACATGTACTTACCTTTATTATTGTCTACTATTCAATTTACAGTACAACTGTACAACTGCTTACAACTTAGCATAAAAACCTGACCTGATCGATAGAAACGGATGTCATTTTCGGATTCAGCGGTGCAAAATTGTCTTAAATCAGTTGAAAAAACACAGACAACTCAGAAAAGAATTATTTTTGTTATGTTGTGTTAGTGAGGTTTTTGTTTTCTTGGGAAATTGTAACTTTCTTTAAAATAAATTTGCAACTTTTTCCTGATAAATTTTGTAAAAAAAAGTAAATTATAAAGATTAAATAATAAATAAATGTTAATTTATTTATATTTATTTATTAAATGATTAATTACATTTATAATTAAATAAAGATTAAATTATAAATTCCTAGATTTGATAATTTACATCTAGAAATGTATTTAAACATTGATATTCACATTCATATAATGTACCCCAGGTCTTGAGTTCAACTTATCCACTGAATGAAGACAGGTAGTGTCACGTATAGTGCGGATAAAGGATTGTGTTGAGTTGCTTCTACACACATAATGTCTTTGTAGTCCGTCGGGTCAGACAATGATGTAATCTGTGGACTCAGCGATGGGAGCGCATGTGGCCCACAAGTGTTACAACAGTAGTCCGTAGTTTGGATCGAGGTGGACGCAGCTCTATGACGTCTATCCCTTGGAGCAGCAAGACACCGTCATCGGTCCTCCTTGAAGGCAGCTATTGCTTTGTGGGTGAGCAGCCTCCAGCCTTTCCTGTCTGCGGCAGAGGCTTCGAGCTCATGTGGCTGGATCCTGCACCATCTGAGGTTATTCTTCAGGGTGTCTTTGTACCTCAGTTTGGGCCTTCCCTGTCTGCATGAGCCCTCTTTGAGCATGCCATACACAATGTACACTGAAACATAACACTGTATAAGTAAGCCTTCCAAGTTTGTCTTAGGTTAAACAGGAATGCAGACACAAAAGAAAAATAAGAGTGTTTGCGTCACTCACCGTACCATTTACCATGTTTTGTTTTTTTTCAAGAGTATCCAGGCTTATCAAGGGGTTGCACGCACGCACACACGCACACACCTACACACACACACGTGTATATATGCAGGCTTTTTACTCAAGAGCATAAACACTGCAGGACATTCCTGAGGACCGCTGAGAGGAGGATGTTTACTAGGTTAACAGAAGATGTGGCACAAAGAGGAGGATGTTTTCTCTTCAGTAGCCTCATATTGCACTGGGAAATTCAAAGAAAAACTGGCCTAAACACACCCAGGCACGTGCAGGGTGCTCTTGAACACATGGCTTAAAAGTGCAGCCCTGTCTTTTGTCTGAATACGCGGGACTTGCTTCTGTAACTGATCCAGAAAAAGCTCCTTAATGGCAGCAAGAGTTGCTGTTGCAGTCACAGAAAAAAAGCTCATTAATAAAACACATTCAACCACTTAGAAAATTCCCCTGTTGGATTCATATTACTGTCCGGGTTTCAGGGAAGTCTCTAAATGAGCAGACATAAGGTGAGATGAGGACAGCATCATTTTGGAACTGAAACTATAACTTCTAATGCACGTAGTGGAGGGCTGCCATGAAGAGAAAGCTCTCTCTTTTCAACTGATGTCTGCTTCTTGCTGCTGGCCTTTGGCATTGCATCAAATTGTTGCGGGCATGACATCAGCTAACAGGAACATTTAGCTGGATTTTCATTTTGACCCATGGCACAGAGAATAATGCTGAGTTATTGCTTTCTGGCATTTATGTTCTGTAAAAACAGGTGTTTATTGATTTTCAAAGAAACACACACACTATTAGGTAGATTAAGCCAACTCTGTCTAGGAGTCCATGACTGCAGTTAGTCTATTTCTTCACACTGTAAAATCTTCTGAAAGAACCTATTTTCATGGACTTTTTAGTATAGTAATCACTGTTGGTTCATGTATTTATTATGTGATAGCTGCTGCCTGTGCAAATGCTAGTCCTTCTCAGAAAGAAATTGGGGAGTCACCAAGTGGCCAAAGGTGCCACTAAAGCCAATTCTAATTGTTCCATAAAGAACCACTACCTCTGTGATTTTAAAGGCGCTATGGATAACATTTTCCAGTCCAGCATATTTAGCTTTTTAAGTGCTGCAGTAGGTGTATCTTGTTCTCTGGACCGTTGCGCCAACTCATGACAATTATCCTCTTCCTCTTTTGTCTGTTCTGTTTTCACTGTTTTTCTGAAAAAAGTATTGCAAAACAGCTGCTTTGCCAGTAAAACCAGTTTTGGGAGAACATGAACAGAATATAAAAAAGTGAAAGCAATTTGAAAATCTACAAACTTAATGATGATTTTGTCAACATGCTCATGATGATGATGATGATGATGATGATGATGATAAATGACAGGATTCAAAATGTTAATTTAAATAAATAATGCCTGTGTTCCCTTTAAGAATCCAACATGCCATTCTTCCTTTATTTTTGATCAACTTCTTTCTTAAAGAACATTAGTGAGCTAGCTTACATACCCCAAACATCTGCATATCTGGGGCCCCTAATGAGAATTGTGATCAACATAAAACGGCCTGGAAAAAATTGTCCCCCTCTCCAAAAATGGAACCCCTCATTTGAGTCAAAATTTCTGCAAAAATAGGAAGTCATTCAGATCTGAAATGTGGACGCTATAGTGGTGACAACATAAAATAGAGTGAAAAAGCACAATTCCCCTCACCAAAAATGCAGCCCCTAATTTAATGTGCCTGAAATTTGAATGTGTCCAAGGCACTGATGAGTTAAAGCTTCTGTATAAATTTAAAGTCAGTCTGATCAGAAATGTAAAATCTATAGTGGCGACAACATGTCAAACGAACGACAGACGATCAAAAACCGACCCCATGCAAATTTATTGCATGGGGTATTATTAATCCTATCTGTGGTCAGTCTTTTAAAGCAGCACTGTGCAACTTTCTTGTTCCGGGTAGGAACACTGAAAATACTGCAACTTTGGTGACTCTGGCCTCAGTCCCAACACCCAAGTGCTTGCTTGTGTGTGGCTAAAGTTGTACCCTGTGACTGGCTGTTGGGGCTCAGATTTATCAGATTATAGTCACCATAGTTGTAGTCCTTTCAGCATTCCTACCAAGAACAGAGAGAGCTGTTGCAGGCAATGCAGGCCCACTCAGGCTACGGGACAAAAGACGTTCACTCAATAAAGAGTCGATGTACCATCAAAATATTTTTGGAAATATTTTAAGGTGAAAATTTTAGATCCTGTTGCTTTAACTTTTTTTTTAAATAGTGCAAATGTCTGAACTTTACCTTACCCAGACAACTTCTCTTCCAAAAATTAAAATAAGAAAATAAATATAAGCCACAGCTTTTGTTTGAACCCAATCCCTCCATCCATGTATCCTCTATCGCTCATCCGTGGGTTTAGGTTGCAGGGGCGGCAGTCTGTCTTCTCTCTCTCTCTCTCTCCTTGGACTGCTAAACCCAGTTCCTTGCAACAACCATTGTGCTGTGGTCAGGGGTATAGCATCAGATTTTGAGCCCCGAGTACAGCACTGTGTGTGGGCCCCTCAAACACAAACCGAATTATGAATGTTACATTCCAAGGTTTAAGATGGGACCATTTCCATTAAAAGCCTTGGTTAGTAAGCTCCACTGTTATGGACAATTTAATGTTAGTATATGATTTGTGTGATGGTCTGCTCTGGCTGATTATTCTCCCCAGCTGCGCACACACCTGTCTCTCATCACGGTCGGGGCTATATATATCCACGCTGCCCTGGGATCCATGCGGAGTCGTCTGTCTTACTCCTTGAAGACCACGCACACCTTTTTCTCAGATTCCAGAGATCTTAGCCTCAGCCTGCGTTCATCCCAGCCTCCTATTTGCTACCCGCCTGCGTTTGGAAGAAGACCTCCACCACGCAAGTAAGCCTCAGCTTTTCCTCACCTTTCCTACCTCAGTCCCCTGTGCATAGGTGGAGCTCCATGGCGGCGGACTCTCTCCTCCCTGGCGACGGACCGAGCCTCACACCCTCACCGAATACACCTTCATGATCTACCCGCTGCAGCTGGTTCTGGGAACGCTATCCTCCTGGCCATAGCCACCAAGATAAACCTGAGCGTTGCAACATCTCTGCAAACAGTAAGCTTGAGATTAACCTGTACATCATCATCAGTGTTGCCACTAACAGCCTGCCTCTGCTTGTCTCTAGGGTTGCCAGGTCGTACAGCGTTCTGCTCTTCCACAGCAGCAGCAAGAACACACACCCACACACCCACACACACAACATTATTGTTAATAAATATAATTGAATCTACTCTGGTGTCCGAGTCTGCTCACTGGGTCAAATACCATGTCAGTACGACTCCGCCAAAGTGACCCAGCTGACAGCGTGTTGTCGTGCAAGTTTAACATCCTCGAGACCCGAGTAGATCAGTTAGCATATCAACAGTAGATCATTTTCACTCACTTAACCCATTTAACAGACCAGTTGGATCATTTGGCAAGCCGGCAGATGTTTCCCCCAGCTCCATCGGCCCCTAGTAGCTCCTCGGCTCCCGCTAGCTACCCACCCCGGCAGGGCCCTTCTCCTCGGCTAACCCCCGTCCCCACTCTCACCCGTTTTAGTGGGAAGTTAGAGGAGGCGCGGGGTTTCATTATGCAGTGTGAGATAGTGTTTCAGCGGGTACCCGGGGATTTCACCACAGACCACAGCCAGATAGGCTATATTATTAATTTGTTAGAGGGGCGAGCACTAGCTTGGGCCTACGCCATCATGGCTAGGGTGAATTATGCTAACATGACTTATAGGCAATTTGTTTGTGAGATTAAGAAGGCGTTTGACCACTTGGACCACGATAGTGTGCTTACCTCCCAGCTGCTCAATCTTAGACAGGGTACTCGGACAGTGGCAGACTACGCTGTCGATTTCTGGGTAGTGGCTACTGAGGTGGGGTGGGAGGATGCCTCGCTCTGCAGCGTTTTTGTCAAGAGTCTTAGCCCTAGCCTGCGGGATGAGCCGGCCCGTTTAGTGAAACCTGATAGGCTCACTGAATTAATTTCCTTAGCCATCAGCCTGGATAACAGGTTACAGGAGCGGGCAGCAGAACGTAGGTCTTCCAGTCACTCGAGTGCCCAAGATCGCCACTCCCCTCGGCTTTCTCCATTGGCTTTGCCTCCCTCTGATTCAGCTTTAGCTTCGGAACCTATGGTAATGGGACAGTCCAAATTACCTCCGGGGGAGAAACGGCACCGCCGTGAGCTGGGGTTGTGTCTGTACTGTGGGAGCGAGGAGCATGAGGTAATGTCATGTCCGGTACGGCCAAAAGGGGGAGTCCGTGCATCACAGTAGGGGGACTCACAGACTCTCCTATAGCTAATCCCCTATCTAGATTTCTGCTTCCCATTCGTTTTATTCATAGGCAGCCTGAAATAGTGACACACGCACTGATTGATTTGGGGGCAGAACAGAACTTTATTTCTGGGAAACTGGCAACCCGGCTGGGTCTCCCCTGTCAATCACTCAAAGTCCCACTTCAGCTTATCACCTTGTTCAAAGCCCCTCTCACCACCGTTTTCCCAGCAAACCTTCCCAGTGGCCGTCATTACATCAGGGAATCATCTGGAAGAACTGAAGTTTTTTGTGTTACCGGTTTCCTCCTCCCCGGTTATTCTGGGGTATCCCTGGTTACGGCTACATAATCCCGCTATTGACTGGCGCTCTGGGAGTATATTATCATACAGTTCATTCTGTCTCAGTGCCTGTCTGCAATCAGCTGCTTGCTCGCCGTCCATGCCCCTGAGTGTTCCCGCCATCCCTCCTCCCGATCTGTCCAAAGTGCCCCTGGAGTATCACGACCTTGGGGCAGTTTTCAGCAAGACCCAGGCCCTTTCCCTCCCCCCCTCACCGCCCGTATGATTGTGCCATTAACCTCCGTGCCGGAGCCCCGCTACCGTCAAGTACCGTCTACAGCCTATCACCTCCGGAGTGGGAAGCCATGGAGGCTTATATTAAAGAGTCATTAAACTCCGGCATAATTCGGCTGTCATCCTCAGCGGTGGGAGCGGGGGGTTTTTTTGTTGGAAAGAAGGACGGATCGCTAAGGCTGTGCATGACTTCAGAGAACTTAATAACATCACTATCAAGGACAAGTACACCCTGCTTCTTGTTAACTCAGCATTTGATTCCCTCCAGGGGGCCTCATGGTTCACCAAGCTGGATCTGCGGAACGCCTACCATCCGGTCCGGATCCGGGAAGGTGATGAATGGAAGACGGGGTTCCGGACCCCCAGCAGTCACTTTGAGTATTTGGTCAGGCCATTCGGGCTGACCAACGCCCCCGCTGTGTTCCAGCGGCTGATCAATGATGATGTGCTGAGGGATTTTTTGGATGTCTTTGTCTTTGTCTACTTTGATGACATCCTCATCTTTTCACAGTCCTTGGAGGAACACCGGGTGCATGTGAGGCGAGTGTTGCAGCGACTCCTGGGGAACAAGTTATTTGTGAAAGCCGAGAAGTGTGAGTTCCTTGCATCCAAAACATCCTTCCTGGGCTTTATCATCTCCCACAACGAGATCATCCCTGACCCCAGCAAGGTAAAAGCGGTGGTAGATTGGCCTACTCCCTCTTCCAGGAAGCAACTGCAGCAGTTTTTGAGGTTCGCCAATTTCTACCGCCGCTTCATCATAAATTACAGCATCACTGCTCTCCCCCTGACCCGTCTCACTTCCTCTAAGGTGCCCTTCAGGTGGACGGAGGAGGCGGCTGCAGCCTTCGCTGATCTCAAAGGGCAGTTCTCAGCCTCTCCCATCCTGGCCCAGGTGGATCCTGTTCTTCAGTGTCTGGTGGAAGTGGACGCCTCGGACTCGGGGGTTGGAGCCATCCTATCCCAGCGTTCCCCGGCAGATGGCAGGGTTCGTCCCTGTGCATTCTTCTCCCGGCAGCTGTCTCCAGCGGAGCGTAATTATGACATCGGTGATAGGGAACTCCTAGCGGTCAAGCTCGCACTGGAGGAGTGGCGCCATTGGTTGGAGGGGGCCTCCCAGCCATTTGTAGTCTGGACAGACCACAAGAACCTGGAGTACCTGAGGATGGCCAAGTGTCTGAACGCGCGCCAAGCCCGCTGGTCCCTATTTTTTGTGCGTTTCGATTTCACAATCACGTATCGGCCCAGGTCTAAGAATACTAAGCCTGACACCCTGTCCAAACAATTCTCCTCAGACGTCATGGAGAAGACTGAGCACCCCATCCTTTCTCCATCCTGTGTCGTGGGCGCCCTCTCGTGGGGCATTAAGGAGAAGGTCCTGAAGGCGACACTGAACCGGACCCGGGTGGGGGGCCAGTGGGGAAGCTGTTCATCCATTCTGCCGTCCGGGGCGAGGTCATCCACTGGGCACATGCCTCCAGGTTCGCGTGCCACCCCGGGAGGGTTTGCACGATGGCGTTGTTACAGAGGACGTTTTGGTGGCCATCTATGCGGAAGAACGTCGGTAAATACATTCGCACCTGCCCCCAGTGCGCCGCTGGCAAGACGTCATCCTCCTCTCCTGCTGCATCTGCATCAGAGTCACAAAGTGGTTCCAATTGAAGAAGCAGTTAGTGACCTGAAGGAGCAGCTGAAATCTGACTTAAAGTCTGCAGGACAAGAGGAACAAATACAAACAAGTGGAGGAAACCTACAAAGAAATGATTGAACACACCAAGAAGCAGCTATGTTGTACACAGACATTTTGGGGGGCAGGTAGTCAACCAATAAAAAAGCACTCCTAAATAATGAAAAAAGGAAATTTACATACTGTAGTACAAATTTTACTATTTTTTTTTTTTTTTTTTTTTTATTTAAGTTTTTGTAAAGGGTATACAGGTCGTTACAGCAATGCAGTGTTTACATTTTCATCACATGTTCCCTTATTTTCTGATATCTGACAACATTGGAAGATTAATTCTTACAACACCCCTTATTTTTTTTTTTTTTTAAAGTGAAAGAAAAAGTGAAATTAAAGAGAAAAAAAAAACAAAACAAAAAACAAAAAAAAACCAAACAAACCAGTAAAAAACAAACAAAAAGAAAAAGTAAGTAAATAAAGATAAAAGAGCATCTGAGTAGCATTGGAACAAAGAGCGGAACCATTATTGAAATGGTATTTGTCAAAGATTAGATCTAATGGAAGACACATATGCGGTCCAGGGTTGCCAAAAGTTCATGAACCCATCCATGTCCTGTCTCAGTGCGAATGTCAACTTTTCCATCGAGTAAATGTCTTGGATCACGTTAGTCCAATCTTCAGGTGTAGGACAGTCCTTCAACATCCATTTTTTAGTTAGAGCTTTTTTGCTTGCCAATATTAAAACATTGAATAAGTATTTTTCTCCTCGTCTTTCCAGTGAGTCCGGTAGTAAACCCAAATACAAAGTTACAAAAGAAAAGGGAACTGTAATTTTGAATATTTTCCCCAATATTGTCTGTACATTGGTCCAATATTGGTGGATAACTGGGCATGACCAAAACACATGAAAATGATTTGCAGTCTTTTCACCACACAAGCGCCAACAGTTCAATCCCTTATGGGTAAATTTGATTTGTGCAGGTGTTCTGAAAAATCTTGCCAAGTTTTTCCATCCAAATTCTCTCCACTGCAGGGATGAGGTACTTTTCCATTGCTGTTTATTTAGCTTTTCCCATATTTCCAGATGTAAAGTGAAATTCCCCTCTTTTTCCCATCTCTCTTTTATATAAGATGTGTTGTCTCCTTTTAAGTCTTGAAGACCTTGGTATATTTTAGAAATGTATCTGATCCCTGGGATCCCTTTATATGCCATTAAGAAGACCTTCAGAACACCTGACTGGGCCCTTTCCAAAACCTCCTTTTTAAGTATATTGTTTATGTGGTGTCTAAGCTGGAAGAACCTGTAAAGGTCTTGATTTATTAGGCCTTGTTTTTTCAAATCTTCAAAACTTCTTAAGATTTGCCCTTTAAAAAAATCGTAATATTTTATCAGCCCCTTCTCCTTCCACTTTTTAAATCTGGTGTCTGTTTTATTAGGAGTAAAGTCCTGATCATAGGCGATCCATTGCAGAAGTCGATAGGGCTCTTTAGTTTGATTCTCTCTGACTATCTTAAACCAAATTTTTAGCGGGGTCTCTATCCACGGGTTAGTGTTATTCAAAAGCTTAGGTAAGACATTGTTCCCTATTATCGCCTGTAGGGGGATGTCACTTGTTATTTGGCATTCGATCTCCTTCCATTGTGCAGAGTAGACTGGGTTACATATCTCTACTAAAGTTTTAATTTGTGCGGCTTTAAAGTAGTCCCTGATATTTGGCAGCGCGAGCCCACCTTTGTCTTTGTTTAGCTGTAGGGTTCTATATCTGATTCTAGGTCTCTTGCCCTGCCATATGAATCTTGAGATCCTTCTGTCCAGCTCCTGCCATGTTTTTTTGGGAGGTTCTACCGGTATTGTTTGGAAAAGGTATAGAAGACGTGGAAGTATATTCATTTTGACTGCTTCAATTCTTTGTGCAATACCCAAGAATGGTATCATATTCCATCTTGCTAGGTCAGATTTTATTTTTGTCACCAGTGGATCATAGTTTAGTGATATAATTTTGTTGAGTTGTTTCGGGATATTGACCCCCAGATATTTCATAGATTCCGACTCCCAGTTAGTTTTGAGTTTGCTTAGTGAATAATGATTTGGGTCATAGTTGAATGTTAAAACTTGGGTTTTATGCATATTTAATTTGTACCCCGATAAATCTCCATACTCTGAAAAAACTGAGGTTAGTTCTGGTAAAGAAGTGTCCGGCTGCCCTAGGTATATTAAAATGTCATCAGCAAAGAGTGCTATTTTATGTTCCTTCTGACCAAGTGTAATACCTTGAATTTTTTGGTTTTGTCTTATCCATTGGCTCAGAGGTTCTATGAAGATTGCAAAGAGCAGTGGAGACAGGGGGCAGCCCTGACGACATCCTCTTTCCAGTTCAAAAGATGATGATAAATTACCGTTAATCCTTATTTTAGCTGTTGGTTTTTTATATAATGCCTGTATAGTTCTAATGAAGTTGTTATGAAAATTGAAACTGGATAAGATTCTGTATAGAAAAGACCAGTCAACCGAATCGAATGCTTTTTCAGCATCTAATCCTAATATGACTGCATTTAAGTTATATTTTTTTATATGATGAATTATGTGTAAAGTGCGTCGAATGTTGTCTTGTGTCTGTCTTTGTCTTATAAAACCTGTTTGGTCTAAATGAATTAGGTCTGTCAGTATATTCTCTAACCTTTTGGCAAGGATAATGGTAAAAAGCTTATAGTCCTGATTTAGTACACTGATTGGTCTGTAGTTGGAGCACTCTAGTTTATCCTTTTCAGGTTTAGGTATAACTGCAATGACCCCTTCTCTCCAGGAGGGGGGGATTTCCCCTGTGTGGAGGACATAATTAAATGTTTTCAGGAGGAGAGGAGATAGTTGCTGTTTAAAGGTTTTGTACCACTCTGCTGTATAGCCATCAGCTCCTGGGGATTTGTTAGCTTTAAGTTTCATAATTGCTTTTTCCAATTCTTTAGAATGTATTTCTGACAGTAGTGTTTTATTTTGTGACTCCGTAAGTTGGGGAAGGTTTAATGTGTTTAGGAATGCCTCGGATGCGTTTTTATGTTTTTTTTGGGAGTATAAGTTCTTATAGTAATTCTCGAAGTTTTTAAGAATATCCTGAATTCTGAATTTTATTTCCTTTGATACTGGGTCTCTGATTTTGTAGATTGCTCTTTCTGTTTGATGTTTCCTCAATTTATAGGCTAGCAATTTTGCCGATTTACTGCCTGCTTCATAGTATTTTTGTTTCAGAAATGTAAGTTTCTTCTGGATTTCTATTGTGTAGATCTCATTTATTTGGTTTTTAATTTCCTTAATCTTGAGCGAGTCAGTAGAATGAGTGTTGCCTTTGTGTTCTTTTTCTAGGTTCCTAAGTTCTGACTCTAATGTGGATAGTTTTTCTTGTCTTAGTTTCTTTTGGGTTGCCAGTTTTGCAATAATCTTTCCTCTTATTACAGCTTTACATGCATCCCACAGTATTAAAGGGGATACTTCTCCATTATCGTTATCTTCCAAATATCTGAGAATATCTGACTCCAATTCATCTTTCAATGGTCCTTTCAGGACATTTGAATTTAACCTCCAAGAAAATGTATTATTTGTGTATTTTTGGATATTTAAGTCCATGTAGATCGGACTGTGGTCGGAGAGATCCATCAGTCCTATTTTACATGTTTTTACTCTACCAATGTCTCTATTAAACATAAAAAAATAGTCAATCCTTGAGTAAGATGAATGTGGAGTTGAGTAAAATGTATAGTCTTTTACACTGGGGTTGAGTTCCCTCCACACATCACAGATTCCCATTTCTTTTAGTAGCATCCGAGTCTTCCTGTTTTGGGTGTTATTTTGATGTGGGGAATTACCAGAAGCATCCCAGTATGGATTCAGTCTAAGATTAAAGTCCCCACCACATATCACTAAACCTTGAGCTTTAGTTATCATTAGGTCGAATACATTTTTATAAAATTTCCAGTTAGCCCCTGGGGGAGCATACACATTCAGCAGGGTGATATCTTCTCCCTCTAGCCGCCCAGTTACCAAACTGTATCTCCCTTCTTTATCTTTGTGTTCTGATTTTTTTTCAAATGTAATTTTGGTTGATATCAATGTCGCTACTCCCCTCCTCCTCCCTGATTTATATGAAGATGAAGAGATCATTTTAAACCCTTGTCTACTGAGTTTATTGTGTTCCACGTCTGTTAGGTGGGTTTCTTGTAAAAGTATTATTCCTGCTTTGTCTTTTTTCATTTTGCCTAGAATCTTGGATCTTTTAACTGGATTCAGGATCCCTTTTACATTATATGAAATTATTTTGGTTACACCCTGTTTCTCCATTGTGTTGTTTTGTTTAGTATAACTGTGTGGTGGCCCTCTTTTGTGCTACTCAGAAACTGAAAGGACATTAAAAACAAGAAAAACATTAAGAACATAGTGTAAAAAACTTTAAAACAAAAAACTGTCAAAAGAACTTCCTGAGCTGAGGTCTTTTTAAAGACCCTGTAAGAGCCTTGATGGAGTGAAGGCTCTGAGGGAAATTCCTCAAACTCTGTTACGTGTTGAGGGCCCTCTCGTACCACTGAAAGTAGTCCCATGCTTTTAACGTGAGTTTCAGAACCCAATCCAAACTTGTAATGATTTTTTTTTTTTTTTTCCTTTTATGCCTAAACCCTGTGAAATTGTGTGCACCCTCCCACCCCCATCACATCAAACATTCACGCAAAAACAGTATTTGTTAGTATGAGCAGAACATGTGGATTATTGTCACATTTCTATTTTAACAAGTTTTTTTTTTTTTTTTTATTACAAAGACTTATTTGTTTCAAATAATATGATTGTTCCATGAAATGTTTTACCACATGCTGAATATGCATCTCCTTTAATGTTTGTTACCTTGTATGAGGGGGGTTGGATGTGCGGATTGATTCAAGAGAAAGGAAAAAAAAAAAAAAAAAGGTCGCTATTCCAACCTGAAAACGGATAGTTTATCCGCGACGCTCTGGTGCTGGGTTTCCCGCTGCTGGTCCGTGGATTTTGAGGGTCTTTGTGTTGTCCATGTTTGCGCTTTGATCTTCTCACTCGGGTCTGCTGCGGGTTTAAACACCGTTACCGGGAGCCCTCTTCTCGCCATGTCAGCTGTTGCTTCTTCCGCCGAATTATAGAGACACGTTTCATCGCCGTAGAAGACCCTTAACTTCGCAGGAAATGGTGTCTGAAAGCGCAATTTCTTCTCTCTTAACACCTTTTTCGCGTCATTGTATTCCCTGCGCTTTTTAAGGACATCCGGGGCGTAATCGTGTTCCACGTAGACTTTTCTCTCCTGGTGCATAAATCCTTTTTTCTGCCAGGCCAGTCTTACAACCTCTTGTTTTATTTTGAAATTGGAAAATCTTACCAACACCGAACGTGGGGGCGCTTCCGCCGCCGGCCTAGCGGCTAATGAACGATGTGCCTTTTCTATCTTCAAGTCGGTGGTTTGTGGAATATCCAATTTCTCTCTTAGTAAGGATTCCACGCATTCTGCCATTGAGTTAAAACCATTTTCGGTTCCTTCTATCAGACCATGAATTCTTATGTTGTCTCTTCTTTGTTTTCCTTCTTGGTCGGTTAGCTTAGCCTCTATAGCTGCTTGTCTTTTGCGTAGGTCCAGCACAGAATCTTCGAGCACTTTTATTCGATCCTCTGTTTCCAAGATTCGGTTCTCGGCCTGGTCCACTCTGCTGTTTGTCCTTTTCAATTCTTCTCTGAATTCCCGAAATTCGGCCGTAACATCTCGGCGAAATCGTCGTAGTTCCTCAAATAGTGATTTCAGGCTAACCCTTTTGTTAGCTATCACCAGCTCCTCGTCTTCTGAACGGGGATCTTCCAGTTCAGATTCTCCGGCCGATACGTGTCCTAGCCTGGAGAATTTCAGTTTCTTCTGTTTTCCTTTAGACATGATGATTTTGTCTTTTGATTTTCACTCCTCCAAAAATCCGTTAAGTTTGATTTTCAAGGTGTTATCCTGGATTGAGTCTGAGAGCTTCAGTGTTAAGCTGCAGTCGCCATGGCGTCCAGACCGGAAGTCACAAATTTTACTATTTTTGTTTGGTATATCTATTTAATTTTAATACCTATACACTCATGGACATATTTAATACCCCATAGATTTTTACAAAATTATCAACTAACACAGAAACCATGGTCTTCATCATTAATTATGTAAAAGTCAACAACCAAAAAAAAAATGGGCAGTTCCCACTGAAAAATAAATCTGTTCAAAATACAAAAAAAAAAAAAAAAAACTTTGCAAAAATATGAAAAAGCTTGTTTTTTTTAAATTTCCATTCAGGCCCCCTCCATGTCACCGTCCTCTTTAGTTTCCTCTTCTCCATCCTTCCCACTCCTCGACTTCACTGACCAGGTGAAGGAGCTAGTCACTGTGGCCACAAAAGTGGCCCCATACCCTAGTCCCATTTTCTCACCCCACAACGTCCCACTTCATCCTTCCCCCCATTTCCCCCCTCCAGCAATTCCTCAGCGAGCTCTGACACAACTGCCAAAGTCCCGGTGACCACCCCCACCCCTACGCTCACAGCCGAACCAAAATCCACAGCCTGATAACAACGCAAGCTGGGTATGATATGTACTGGGTCCAGGCTGTGATACTGTGGAGGTAATTGAACAGGCAAGATGCAATGAGCTGGAAGGGTACAAAGTTTTATTTCCTCCAACATATTGAGACGTGCTTTGTAGCTCAGTGAGCTACTGCGTTGCTGAGGCATGTATAGCAAGCTCATTTTTGCCCAGTCTCTTTCTTATGGTGGAGTCATGAACACTGACCTTAATTGAGGCAAGTGAGGCCTGCAGTTCTTTGGATGTTGTTGTGGGGTCTTTTGTGACCTTTTGGATGAGCCACTTCTGGGAAAGTTCACCACTGCTCCATGTTTTCGCCATTTGTGGATAATGGCTCTCACTGTGGTTCACTGGAGTCCCAAAGCTTTAGAAATGGCTTTATAACCTTTTACAGACTGATAGATCTCAATTACTTTGTTTCTCATTTCTTCCTGAACTTCTCTGGATCACAGCATGATGTCCAGCATTACAGGATCTTTTGATCTACTTCACTTTGTCAGGCAGGTCCTATTAAAGTGATTTCTTGATTGAGGACAAGTGTGGCAGTAATCAGGCCTGGGTGTGGCTAGAGAAATTGAACTCAGCTTTTCAAAGATGTGATAAACCACAGTTAATTTATGTTTTAACAGAGGGGGCAATCACTTTTTCACATAGGGCCATGTAGGTTTTGATTTTTTTTTTTTTTACCCTTAATAATAAACGCCTTCATTTAAAATCTGCATTCTGTGTTTACTTGTGTTATCTTTGTCCAATATTTAAATTTGTTTGATGATCTGAAATATTTAAGTGTGACAAACATACAACAAAATGAGAAATCGGGAAGGGGGAAAACACTTTTTCACACCACTCTGTGTGTGTGTGTGTGTGTGTGTGTGTGTGTGTGTGTGTGTGTGTGAGTGAGAGAGAGAGAGAGAGAGAGAGAGAGAGAGAGAGAGAGAGAGAGAGAGAGAGAGAGAGATATCTCCCAAAAATGTGCCAGCAAAAAGATTTTTTTTAAAAATCTCCTCATTGAGAAATTTACTGTTCTTAATTTTCTGTTCCATGCATAATCATTCTCCAGGATTTAATGGTTCACTTCCATTGTGGGGAATCAAACAGCGCTGATGTGGCGCCAAAAAGTAAATGATATTTAACAGGATTTTATGTTATTTTAATGGTGAGAATTGTAACAGTCAAAATATAATCACCTGTCATTTTATTAATATGATGATACACTCAACAGTATTTTTTATTTCATTCATATTCACATTTTAATTGTGGACTCAGTGTTGAAGTCTATAGCTTTATTTTGTTATTTTTTTAGATGAATGAATGAACAGGGTATGCAGAAGTATCTACATAGGAATATCAAACAAAAATAAATACTGAAATGTATGCCCAAGGGAGATGTGTTCACTCCAAAAGCAGGTCCAGGATGGCAGGAAGCCTTCACAAACGCTGATCTTTATATGAGTGTCGCCTGATACTGATGTCAGCTGACCTGCATTATTTCTCTGATTTTTCAAAATGTCTGTAAAACTTGGTCCAAACGCTATAGCGTGAACCCAGCTTTAACTTAGGCTGGCTTAGACAAACTCTCTATATAACTTAGCCCAGCACTCAGGAACTTTTACAAACTGAGCACAACTTTCACCAACGTGTATTTCCAAATGGCTGTAAATTGTCAGCAGGCTGAAAAGTTTCAAAGTACACAACTTTGGCCAGCGTTTGCCAACAAACACCAGCAATCATTAACTTTTGCCAGCAGAACCTAGACTTTTGCCAAAACGCCAGTAAAAGTCGGTCCAAACATTGTAACGTGAATCCACCTTTACAGTTGAAAGTGCTATGAGATGACTGTTGTTGTAAAATGGCACTATATAAATGAAGTTGAATTAAACTGAATTAAGAGCTGAAAAAAGAGTGTCGAAAAGCTGAACTCAGGTGGTGAAAAACTAAATTACAGGTTCATTATGAAATCTGTGAGAGATTGAGCATTTATAATTTGGAGCCGAGAAATGCAAGGCAAGCATATTTTTCTGACATCATTGTTAAAAGAAATAATGCATGCACCTTGTTCACTACTGTTGACAGGCTAACAAATCCCCCTGTGTCAGCAGCTCCTGAACTTCTATCCAACTATGCCTGCAATGACTTTGCCTTTTTCTTTACTGACAAAATTCAGAAAATTAGACAATCAGTCAGTGTTCCTACGCAAGGTGCTGGACATGTGCTTCCTCTGTGTCCACACAGAGAAGACATAAACACCACGGCAAAATTTTTTCCAATAAGTCATAAAAACTTGGATGACATCATACACCACCTAAAATCCAATACCTGCTGCCTTGACACTCTCCCAACAGGGTTTTTTAAAAGCGTTTCATATTGCATGTCCTCAGATCTACAACAGATCATAAATATGTCTTTGCATTCAGGTTTCTTTCCAGTGCTTAAAAACAGCTGTTATCAAGCCACTTCTAAAAAAGAGCAACCTAGACACCTGACTCATGAACAGCTATAGGCCCACATCAAACCTCCCCTTTCTTAGTAAAATAATAGAAAAAACTGTCTTTCAACAATTATAAAACTTCCTGGCATTAAATAATGGTTTTGATGTCTTCTACTCAGGTTTCTGGCCACACCACAGCACTGAGACAGCTCTAGTTAAGGTCCTTAATGACATCCGCTCCAATACAGATCATGGCAACATTTCATTCTTGGCTCTTCTGGATTTCAGTGCTGCATTCGACATGGTCAACCAGAACATCTTACTAGACTGGCTGAAAAACTGGGTGGGACTTTCTGATACAGCACTTAGGTCTGAGTCCTATTTAAAAGACAGGGACTATTTTGTGTCTACAGGTAACTACAAATCTGAGTGAACAAAAATAACCTGTGGAGTTCCACAAGGTTCCACTTTGGGACCTTTGCTTTTCAACATCTATATGCTCCCCCTAGCTCAAATCATAAAAAACAACAAAATATATTACCATAATTATGCAGATGATACCCAAATCTACATAACCGTATCACCAGGAGACTATGGTCCAATTAAAACTGATCAAATGCTTTGGTCAAATTAAAGAGTGGATGTGCCAGAATTTTCTTCTATTAAACGAAGACAAAACTGAAATAATAGTTTTCGGAGCCAAAGAAGAAAGACTCCAAGTTAGTACTCAGCTTCAATCAGTGATGCAAAAAACCATCAACCAAGCCAGAAATCTGGGTGTGGTTCTGGACTCAGACCTGAATTTTAACAGCCACATTAAGACAGTAGTAAAGTCAGCTTATTATCACTTAAAGAACATAGCAAGGATTAAAGGTCTGATGTCTCAGCAGGATCGAGAAAAACTTGTCTATGCATTTTTCTTCAGTAAACTGGACTTCTGTAATGCTGTCGTCACAGGTCTTCCTAAAAAGTCCATCAGACAGCTGCAGTTAGTTCAGAATGCTGCAGCTTGAGTCCTCACTAGGACCAAGAAAGTAGATCATATACAGCGGGGAAAATGAGTATTGAACACTTCAACATTTTTCTCATTAAACATATTTCTGATGGAGCCATTGACCTGAGATTTTCACCAGATATCAGTAACAAACCAAGTAATCCATACATACAATGAAATCAAGGCAATTTTGTTCAAAGAGTTATATTTAATAAAGTGGAATGACACAGGGAATAAGTATTGAACAAGTGAAGAAAAAGGTGCAAAAAGGCATAGAAAGCCAAGAAACCAGCTGAAATCCATCAGAATTTAGGAAGCCATCCCATCCCCCATCAGTGCAAATTAATTTCAGCTGGTTAAATTCTGACTTATAGCCTTTAAAAAATGTCTGAATATCAGATTGTCACGCCACAAAGAACTCATGATGGGTAGAAGCAAAGAGCTCTCTCTAGACCAGGGCTCACCAACTGGTGGACTCCGGTCCAGATCCGGACCCCAAGAATCTTCCATCCAGACCCCAAAGCCTTTTGATACAATTTTGGAAAAAAGGAAACGTTTTATTTTGGTGAGAAAAAAAAGCGGACCTGAACTGTTGCATCGGTGACCACCCAGAGAGATTATGCCATGAGCCCTTGGGCGCACTCCTGCTGCAGACTCCCCTCTTCGCTGTCCCACGAACACCACTCTCTGCAGAGACTCTGCTGCTCCAACTGCTCCAGAGAGTATGCAGTGAGTTGCAAAATCAGGTTTACTGCGGAAGCCCCCCACATATATGCATACACACAAGACCAACAGCCAAACAGACCTTTTTAAAGGCTATCAGTCAGGACTTAACCAGTTGAAATTAATTTGCACTGATGGCAGATGGGATGGCTTCCTAAATTCTGATGGATTTCAGCTAGTTTCTTGGCTTTCTATGCCTTTTTGCACCTCTTTTTGGTTGTGTGTTCAATACTTATTCCCTGTGTCATTCCACTTTATTAAATATAACTCTTTTTGTGAGCACAATTGCCTTGATTTCGTTGTATGTATGGATTACTTGGGTTGTTACTGATATCCGGTGAAAATCTCAGGTTAATGGCTCCATCAGAAATATGTTTAATGAGAAAATTGTTGAAGTGTTCAATACTTATTTTCCCCGCAGTAACGCCAGTCCTCAGAGCTTTACACTGGCTTCCTGCCTGTCAAAGAATAGATTTCAAAATACTCCTGTTGGTTTATAAAGCTCTGAATGGTTTAGGGCCAAAATACATTTCAGATCTGTTAGTCCATTATGAACCATCCAGAGCCCTCAGGTCATCAGGGTCAGGCCTACTATCTGTGCCCAGAGTTAGAAACAAACATGGTGAGGCAGCATTCAGTTTTTATGCTCCTCACACATGGAACAAATTCCCAGAAAGCATCAGGGCTGCTGAAAGTCAGCTGCTTTAAATTGAGGTTAAAAACTGTCCTATTTGCCATGGCCTTTCTGTAGAACAATTAAGATAAGATAAGATAAGATAAGCCTTTGTTAGTCCCAAAATGGGGAAATACCAGGATTGCAACAGCACAGGGATAGCAACACTCAGAGCAATAATCAGAAGGCAAGAAAAAACAAGAGCAGCTAGTATACATATGTACATATTACTATAAATATATATACTGTATATATATTATATATATATATATATATATATATATAGACACACAGTGCGGAGCATTGTGGTTGGTGGATGTGCAGCAGAAAGTTTAAGCTCTCTCTCCGCGGATGCGGCGGGCCAGCTGGATGTCTTTGGGCATGATGGTGACCCTCTTGGCGTGGATGGCGCACAGGTTGGTGTCCTCAAAGACACCCACCAGGTAGGCCTCGCTGGCCTCCTGCAGAGCCATGACGGCGGAGCTCTGGAAGCGCAGGTTGGTCTTGAAGTCCTGAGCGATCTCCCTCACCAGGCGCTGGAAGGGCAGCTTATGGATGAGCAGCTCCGTGGATTTCTGGTAGCGACGGATCTCTCTCAGAGCCACGGTACCGGGCCTGTAACGGTGAGGCTTCTTCACTCCGCCGGTGGCTGGAGCGCTTTTTCGAGCAGCCTTGGTGGCCAGCTGCTTCCTGGGGGCTTTTTCCTCCAGTAGATTTACGGGCGGTCTGCTTGGTTCTTGCCATCGCTCTTTATTACTCTGTCTTATATTTCTTGCACGCCGCCTAAACTCCAGCCCGGCACCCGTGTCGTTTTCGCTTCAGTTTCTCCCGGTATGTTGAGTTTCTCCGTTAGCACCGGGTGGCGGTTGAGTTCTAGCTAGCTTTTCCCTGCTGTATCGTCTCCTGCTGTAAACAGAGGCTCCGTCCGCCGACTCAGGAGACCTTTGGGGCGATCTGTGTGTCCGTGATATATATAGAGTGAAAGGTGTGCCGGATCAGAAAGTTATCACCAGATCAGAAAGAAGAAGGAAGATAAAAAGACTCAGAATTGAGCCGCTGTTGCAAAAGGCAGCCAACTCGTGTGGCACCGGAACTGTTAATCTCCCACAATGTACTGTAACTTTTACTTCTTGCACATTTTTTTGTCTTATTCTATTTTAGCTTGTTTTGTTTCTCTTTACTTTTTAGTTTGCTTATAAATTCTTATGTATTCCTTTTGCAACTTGCTGTAATGCTTTAATGTTGTTATGTAAAGCACTTTGAATTGTATTATACACGAAATGTGCTATACACATAAACTTGTCTTGCCTTCAAATAAATATATATTTGCAAAAAAAATTGTAAAAGTCTATTCCCCTAGGCAGCAAAATGAGCCAAAATCCTCCCCTCTGTTAACCTGCCCCCCCTTCGTCCCCATAAAGACTGTAAGGATAGTTTATGTGGGGAAACAGTATATCAGTGAGAGAATAGTAGCAAATGGACAAGAAAAATCAGGAAAATTCAACAAAAAGTTGCAAATTTTATAGAAAAACTTTATAGGAAAGGCAACATGTTTATCATAAAACATGGCTAACTTATAGGAAAAGGAGTAATAAATTTATCAGGGAAAATGTTAACAAGAAAAATGTTAACAACAAAAACCTCACTAATTGGTGTGAAAATTGGCCATTTATAAGAGAAAAGGGTTAATATATATGTGCTACATTAAAATGTTTCAGAAAAAAACTTTTCTTATAAATCTGTGACTTTACTGTTGTAAATTTCAGATTTTTTTTTTCTTAGAAATATGTGTGTGTGGGGGGGTACATTTGGAAGCTCTGGTTTTTCCTCACGAAAATCGAATGTTTTTCTCATAAATTTGTGACTTGCTTATAGTAAATGTGTGACTTTTTAAGTTGTAAATTACCATATTTTATCATATTCTTGCAGCTTTATTCTTGCAAATTTGTACTGAACCATGTTTATACCTTTGTAGTTCAACCAGATGCTAACTATAAATATCGCCCATAACCCCCTTGTTAAAAAATAACAAATCACCTACTGCGTGCACTTTCACAAAGCAATAAATAGATATAAAAGGCAAGGTTTAAGGTAATGATGCACCAATCTGGCTGAGGAAGCAGATGTGCTGCAAGAACAGGCTGCAGGTTACTGTGCGACTGGTCCGGCAGGCCAGTCAACCTGGTGCAGGTGTGTGGACTAAACTATTTTACAGTTTTTTTTAAAGGGGTGATAAGGGCCTCAGACAACATCCATCATGACTATTAATGCTAAATTCAGTCTCTCAAACACTTCATTCAGCCAGGTTGAATTTTACCATGATATTAATTAATTACAAATTTAAAGAATGCACCGTAGAAAAACGTTTTCATTCCAGGCTTTTTGTGGTAAAGACTACCCTCACCCCAGTCGGACGCCCCTGGCTGTGGTGTTCATTAAACATATAATGTAACTGACCGAGACAAAAAAGCACCCAAAAGACACAACAAAATTTGGAGGGACAGCGATCATTCTTTTTCCCACCATAAAAAACAATATAAAACACACACACACACACACACACACACACAAAAAAAAAAAAAATGTGTAACCTACAAAGAAAATATAAGAACTTTTTAATGTGCACCATAAGTTTGATTTGTGACCACATTGATCAATTTGTCATTAATGCAGTTTCATCTCTCTTGTCTGCTTAAAGGGGTCATTGACTGAAAAAGGATGTGTTTGTAGCTTTTAACTGTTGGAAATGTGTCTGCTGGTCATGCACATATACCGTAGTAACTCCAGGCTGTGATGCGGCACACTTGGAGTTAGTATAGTCATGATACCGTAACAAACTCAAGTGTAATATTGCTTTTATACAACAGTCCCACAAGCACAATTTATTAAATGACAGCAATACTGGACAAAATATTACGATTTGTTTAACCAGTTACAGTATTTTGTGACATAACGTTCGGCTCAGGAGACGCACACACACAGGCTCAGAGTAGTTCAAACCGTTTATTAACAACAGGGATGTTTGGGTGCGTGTCTGCGGAATGTTAATGTGTTGGTGGTGGCGTCTGCTTCGGACCCAGAGGCAGGAGACCGTTCAGCCGGCAACCCTATGGGAGAAATCAGACACAGGGTGATGAGCACACACCAACACAGGAGGAGAATAGGCGAGGGAGAGAAGCTTACTTGTTGGGACAGATGACTGGCGCTTCAAGGATGGAAGCCCGGGAGACAGCCACCTGCAGGGCTCGGTGCAGCAGCGAGGAGAGACGAGGGACGGGATAGTCCGCCGCCGAGGAATCCACCTGTGCACAGGGGAGCAGACTGGAGAGATGAGGTAAGCGATTTTCTTACCGGAGATAAGGATGCTGAAGAGAATGTGGTAGAAGCCCATGAAAGAGGAATGAAGTCTACGGCTTCAGGCCGACGCTCAGGGCGAGGCGGCTTTTATCCTTCGCCGCTGACGAGTAGCAGGTGCATGAGCAGGTGGCGCCGCTGATGAATGGCGCAGCGTGACAGTACTCCCCCCTCTAGCAGCGCCTCCTGGCAATGGCTTATCCGGGTGCGCTCGGTGGAAGTCCGCGATGAGCGATGGGTCCAACACAAACGACGGGGGCACCCACTGTCGATGCTCGGGCCCATAGCCCTCCCAGTCCACCAAGTATTGCAACCCACGACCCCGGCGCCGGGAGTCCAGGATGGAGGAGGCGGACCAGGCCGGATGGCCACCAATCATCCGGGGCGCGGGTTGCGCTGCAGGAGGAGGGCAAAGGGGGTCAGTAACCGCCAGTTTCACCTTCGATACGTGGAAAGTAGGATGAATGCGGAGGGAGGGGGGAATAGCCACACGCACAGCCACCGGGTTGATGATCCGGGTGATGGGGTAGGGACCCATGAAGCGCTGTGCCAGCTTTCTCCTCTCGCCTTTTAGAGTGACGTCCTGGGTGGAAATGTAAACAAGCTGCCCAACTCTGTACGCCGGGGCAGGTCTCCTACGCCGGTCCGCCACAGTCCTGTTGCGCTCCGCTGTGCGTAATAGCGCATTGCGCGCGGCAGTCCAGGTGGAGCGGAACTGCCTGAGATGGGCCCTAACTGACGGGACAGTTACTTCACTCTCCTGCTCCGGAAACAGCGGGGGGTCGTAACCCAGGGACGCTTTGAAGGGGGACATCCCTGTAGCAGAAGAGCGAGCGGTGTTGTGGGCATATTCAACCCAGGCAAGATGGTTGCTCCAGGACGTGGGTTTGGATCTGGACACACAGCGGAGCACAGCCTCCAGCTCCTGGTTGGTCCTCTCACACTGCCCGTTGGATTGGGGGTGATGGCCGGAGGAGAGGCTCACCTTGGCTCCGATGGCGTTGCAGAAAGACCTCCAAACCTCAGATGAAAACTGGGGGCCCCGGTCCGAGACCACGTCCACCGGAATCCCATGCAGCCTGACCACGTGTTGGACGAGGAGGTCCGCCGTCTCCAGGGCAGTAGGGAGGCCTCGCAGGGGGACGAAGTGCACGGCCTTGGAGAAGCGGTCCACGATGGTCAGGATGGTGTCATAGGAGTTGGAGACGGGGAGTCCGGTGACGAAATCCAGTGCGATGTGCGACCAGGGCCTGCCAGGGACGGGCAGGGGCTGGAGCAGACCCGCTGGAGGGGCATTTCCCGACTTGCAGGTGGCACAGATTGGGCAAGCCCGGGCGTAGCGGGCTGCATCCCTCCGCAGGCCTGGCCACCAAAAGGACCGTTGGAGGAGATCTATCATCCGGGAGGTGCCAGGGTGACAGGTGAGCTTGGAGGTGTGGAGCCAGTGGATGACCTCTCCTCGGACCGCGGATGGCACGAACAGCCTCCCCTCCGGTCCGCCGCCAGGGTCAGGTTCCACCTCCTGTGCCTTCCGGATCTTGCTCTCGATGTCCCACGAGATGGCTCCCACGACGCACGACCTGGGCAGGATGGAGTGGGGCGCCTCCTCCGACTCCACGGGGGCGAACTGCCTGGAGAGGGCGTCAGGCAGGACGTTCTTAGAGCCAGGCCTGAAGGTGATGGAAAATTGGAACCTGGCGAAGAACAGGGACCAGCGCGCCTGGCGGGCGTTCAGGCGCTTGGCAGATCGTAAGTATTCCAAGTTCTTGTGGTCCGTGAGGACCACAAACGGCAGGTTCGCCCCCTCTAACCAGTGGCGCCACTCCTGCAGGGCGAGCTTGATGGCCAAGAGCTCTCTGTCCCCCACATCGTAGTTTCTCTCCGCCGGGGACAAGCGCCGGGAGAAGAAGGCGCACGGTCGCTTGGCGCCATCGTCCGGCGACCGCTGGGACAGCACTGCTCCCACTCCCGTGTCCGAAGCGTCTACCTCTACAATGCACTGTAGCGCGGGGTCGACCTGGCGAAGGACCCGGGAGGAGGAGAATTCCGCCTTCAGCGCCTCAAAGGCGGCAGCGACCTCTTCGGTCCACCGGAACGGGACCTTCGGGGACGTGAGGCGGGTCAGTGGTCCAACGATGGCACTGAAGTTGGGGACAAAGCGGCGGTAGAAATTGGCGAAGCCAACAAATTGCTGCACCTGTTTCCGGGATGCAGGTGTGGGCCATTCCACCACCGCCTTTACCTTCTCTGGGTCGGGGAGCACCTTATCGTGGGCGATGATGAACCCCAGGAAGGACGTACTCCTGGCGTAAAATTCACACTTTTCTGCCTTAACGTACAGACGATTCTCCAGCAGCCTTTGGAGGACCCGCCTCACGTGGACCTGGTGCTCATCCCTGGACTTGAAGAAGATGAGAATATCATCCAGGTAGACGAACACGAAAAGGCCAATGAAGTCCCGGAGGACGTCATTAATGAGGCGCTGGAAGACTGCAGGAGCGTTGGTCAACCCGAACGGCATCACCAGGTATTCAAAGTGGCCGTTCGGGGTACGGAAGGCCGTTTTCCACTCATCTCCCTCCCGGATCCGGACGAGGTGGTAAGCGCTGCGTAGGTCCAGCTTGGTGAACCAGGTCGCCCCCTGGAGGGAGTGGAAAGCAGTGTCCATGAGAGGCAGGGTGTAACGGTCCTTCTCCGTGATATTATTGAGGGCCCGGTAGTCGATACAAGGGCGGAGGGACCCATCCTTCTTTCCCACGAAGAAGAACCCTGCCCCCACGGGTGACGATGATGGGCGGATAATCCCAGCACTTAATGACTCCTTCAGATAGGCGTTCATCGTCTCCTTCTCCGGCGCAGACAGGCTGTAAAGGCGACCAGAAGGTAAGGGAGCCCCCTGGCGGAGGTTGACGGCGCAGTCATAGGGCCGATGAGGGGGGAGAGACATAGCTTTCGCTTTGCTGAACACCATACCCAGGTCGTGAAATTCTGGGGGCACCAGAGACAGGTCCGGGGGTGCAGCGTCCGTCGCAGGGGGAGGAGCGGACGGAGAGCAGGCAGCGGACTGAAGGCAGGTGCCCATACAGAACGTACTCCATGCCGATATCCCAGCTGATTTCCAATCCAGGACCGGATTGTGAAGGCGGAGCCAGGGATACCCCAGGATGACGGGCGACACAGAGTTGGGAAGGACGTAAAAGGTCATCTCCTCCCGGTGGTTTCCCGAGATGATGACCGGTAGGGGGACAGTTTGATGTGTCACTCTCCCGAGGGTGGCACGGGAGAGGTGGATTAGGGAGATGGGAGTGTTGAGTGCCTGGCAGCGGATGCCCAATCGGGTTGCCAGGCTTTGTGAAATGAAGCTGCCTTCTGCGCCCGAATCCACCAGTGCGTGGGTGAGGTGCCCAGTGGGGTTATGGCAGAAACGGATGGGCAGCTTCAATTGAGTGAGTGATCCTAACCGATTGACATCCGCGAGGCTTCCAACAGTGACTCGCGGACCCCACCGACTGGCTTTCCGTGGACAACGCTCCACGGTGTGTTGGTCGCCTCCGCAATACATGCAGAGGCCCAACTCACGGCGGCGTTGTTTCTCCACAGGGGAAAGTTTAGTCCAGCCCGTCACCATCGGCTCCGACTCCTCGGGGCGCGATGCTGGCGGCGCCGCCAGGGGGCGAGCTTGGAACAGGTGCGGCGAGGCTCCACGAAGGCGAGAAGAAGATGACCTCCGCCCCGAGGAGCGCTCGCGCAGCCTGTTATCCAAACTTATCGCTAAGGACGTCAGCTCCGCTAGCGTCCCAGGGATATCCCGACCAGCCAGTTCATCCCTCAGATCACTATTGAGGCTGCGGAGGAACAGGCCACAGAGGGAGCGTTCCTCCCAGCCCAATTCCTCCGCCGCTACCCGGAAGTCGACCGAGTGGTCCGCTGCCGACCGGCTTCCCTGCTGGAGAGCGAGAAGCCGATCGACCTGGACCGTCTCGGTTTGAGAATGGTCAAAGACCTCCAGAAAGCGCCTCACGAATTGGTCATAGGTGAGGGTGGCATAACTGGGCCTCGCCATTACGGCGTAGGTCCAAGTTAACGCACGCCCCTCCAGAAGATTCCCTATGTAACCAATTCGGCTGTGATCCGAGGGAAAATCTCCGGGCACACGGTGGAACACGGACTCACACTGCATAATGAACCCCCGCGCTCCGCCGAGCTTACCGCTAAAGCGGGCGGGGGTCGGAATCGGCGTGAGCCGAACCGGTGCCACTGGAGCCGGCTGGACGGCCGCTGGAACAGCAGGAGCCGCGCCACCCTGGCGAGTCGGGAGGAACGGCTGTTGGGGGTCCAAGCGGTTCAATCGGTTAGTTAGTTCTAATAATTGATTAAGAACCACCTGTTGCTGATAAACAATCTGATCCACCCGAGCCTCGAGGATGGTAAACCGGTGTGCGAGCCCGCCGTCTGCCGAGCCGCTCTGCTGAAGCCGTACTGACATAACGTTCGGCTCAGGAGACGCACACACACAGGCTCAGAGTAGTTCAAACCGTTTATTAACAACAGGGATGTTTGGGTGCGTGTCTGCGGAATGTTAATGTGTTGGTGGTGGCGTCTGCTTCGGACCCAGAGGCAGGAGACCGTTCAGCCGGCAACCCTATGGGAGAAATCAGACACAGGGTGATGAGCACACACCAACACAGGAGGAGAATAGGCGAGGGAGAGAAGCTTACTTGTTGGGACAGATGACTGGCGCTTCAAGGATGGAAGCCCGGGAGACAGCCACCTGCAGGGCTCGGTGCAGCAGCGAGGAGAGACGAGGGACGGGATAGTCCGCCGCCGAGGAATCCACCTGTGCACAGGGGAGCAGACTGGAGAGATGAGGTAAGCGATTTTCTTACCGGAGATAAGGATGCTGAAGAGAATGTGGTAGAAGCCCATGAAAGAGGAATGAAGTCTACGGCTTCAGGCCGACGCTCAGGGCGAGGCGGCTTTTATCCTTCGCCGCTGACGAGTAGCAGGTGCATGAGCAGGTGGCACCGCTGATGAAGATAAGATAAGATAAGCCTTTATTAGTCCCACAACGGGGAAATTCCAGGATTGCAACAGCACAGGGATAGCAACACTCAGAGCAACAATCAGAAGGCAAGAAAAAAAAAAAAAAAAAAACAAAAAACAAGCAAGCAAGAGCAGCTAATATACATATGTACGTATTACTATAAAATATATATATATACACACACACACAGACACACAGTGCAGAGCATTGTAGCTGGATGGAATAAATATATGAATATATGAACACACAGTGCAGAGCATTGTAGCTAGATGGAATAAATATGTAAATATATAAACACCCACAGTACGGAGCATTGCAGCTAGGTGGAATAAATATGCAAGTATATAAACACACACAGTGCGGAGCAATGTAGCTAGATGGAATAATATGTAGATATATAAATATATAAACACACCCAGTGCTGAGCATTGTAGCTAGATGGAATAAATATGTAAATATATAAACACACACAGTGCAGAGCATTGTTGCTAGATGGAATGAAACAGCATAACCGTCTACTTAGTTATCCTACATGGTATGATTATGTGCCCATACATATTCTCACCCTCCATAGCGACCGGTAAGTTCCTAGTTGTATGCCGGAGGGGACCATTGTGTAAGTCTATTGCATCTTTTGCATTCAAAAAACTATTAGTTTGTTACGTCTTTTTGCTATCTCTGCGAGCAGCCCTGCTTAGGTTGTACAGTCTGACAGCCGTTGGTAGGAAGGACCTACGAAACCTCTCGGTTGTGCACCTGGGATGATGTAGTCTGCTGCTAAATGAGCTCCTCAGTGCATTCAGTATGTCCTGCATAGGGTGGAACTCGGACTCCAGCAGAGATGACAGTTTAGCCACCGTCCTTCTCTCTCCTATCTCCTCCATCGGATCAAGGCGCTGCCCCAGGACAGAGCTAGCTTTCTTAATCAGTTTGTTCAGTCTCTTCCTATCGGCTGCAGTAATGCCACTGCCCCAGCAGACCACTCCAAAAGTGATGGCTGATGCCACCACCGTGTCATAGAATGACTTCAGCAGCGCCCCTTGTACACCAAAAGACCTGAGTCTCCTCAGCAGGAACAGCCTGCGCTGTCCCTTCTTGTAGAGTGCATCAGTATTGTGTGACCAGTCTAGTTTATTGTTCAGATGAATACCCAGGTACTTATAGGATGTTACCATCTCGATGTCTGTTCCCTGTATATTTACTGGTACTGTGAGGGGCTGCCCATGCCTGCGGCAGTCCACCACCAGCTCCTTAGTTTTCCTCGCGTTGATCTGGAGGCAGTTCCGATGGCACCAGTCCACGAAGTCCTGGATAAGCCCTCTGTACTCAGCTTCATCTCCATTGGAGATGAGGCCAATGATCGCAGAGTCATCAGAGAACTTCTGTAGATGGCAGTGTGTTGTGTTGTGTGAGAAGTCCGCAGTATAAAGAGTGAACAGGAAGGGAGCCAGCACCGTTCCCTGGGGGGCCCCCGTGCTACTGATGATCGTGTCGGACACACAGTCCCGGGTTCTCACAAACTGAGGCCGGTTCGTGAGGTAGTCCAGGATCCATGATGACAGGTGCTGGTCCACCCCTGCGCGCAGCAGCTTGTCCTTCAGGATCATCGGTTGGATGGTGTTGAAAGCACTGGAGAAGTCAAAGAACATGATCCTCACCATATTCCCGGGCTTCTCCAGGTGGGACAGAGAACGGTGAAGGAGGAAGATCACCGCATCCTCCACCCCAATGCCATGCTGGTAGGCGAACTGGAGTGGATCCATCGCTGGTTCCACCAGGGGGCGGAGGTGAGCAAGGAGCAGTCTCTCCAGGGTCTTCATCAAGTGGGACGTCAAGGCCACCGGTCTGTAGCTGTTCAATGGCGCGGCATGACATTTTGTGCAGCTGAGAAAAATAGTCTCTTCTAAATGTAGCCAGTAACCGTTGCTAAACATCTCAATCAGCATGAAGACGTCTATTGTCATTTCACACACAAACAAATTAAATATTGTCAAGTGCAAAAGTAATGAAAGCACCAAGGTGCTGAGCCTCAGTGCCTCTGGCACGGTAGTATGGGCAGTTGTCAAAAAGTGGCATTCCGATCTCTACTGGCGAGGTAGAGTTATTGCAATACCTTTTTTCACTTCGGCATTGACAGAAACGGTGAGTTAAATTTGTGTTTATTTCAAAAACAAAGTGTTATTTCAAAATTCTGGCAAATTAAAAGTTGAGAAAATATGGTGATACAATAACACAAGCCTCTGTTTCAGCTCGCTGAAACAGAGAGACGGATAGATACTCATAGCCACAAACAGACACACTAACTGATTACTGTATGCCTCCGTTTGACCGAGGCACAATAAGTGTTTATAAAACATAAACCTGTTGAGTTGGTACTGCAGAAGCCCCCAGAGCCATGAAGGGGGTGCTGTCCACGGCAGACATGGTTATCTCGGAATGATACCTCTCGCCAGAACACCGTCGCTAGCCAGAAGCTAATAGTTAGCATGCTAGCGATTAGCACACTTTGCTTGCTTTTCTTCCCATTTTCAGATGAAACAAAAAGTCCATCACCACAAATGTATTACGATTTGTTAACCGAGACAATGACTCAAACTCTAGCACTGTCTGTTTTTTTTTTTTTTAAACACACGTGAAATCGCTAAATGAGCTTAAAATGACAACAGGGCCAGGGTAGACAGAGCACCTTTTTCAAAAGGGTGGGACTTGCGGGTCACGGATGTATAATTTCTTGTCAAACAGCACCTCACTGTGGAAATTAAGGTATCCAAAACAGCACTGCAATTGCCAGAGAGCTGATAGAAAATTACTGTTAGTAATTAATGGTTACATGAACACCTTTGAAGCAGAGTGATACATATCCAGTGAAATTGGAGTACAATTATTCCGGTTCAGGTTCCGCCGGACCGGCGGCGCCACACGAGTCGGCTGCCTGTTGCAACAGCCTTTTTTTTTTTTTATCTTCCTTCTTCTTTCTACACCTTTCACTCTGTATATATATCACGGACGCACGGATCGCCCCGGGGGTCTCCCGGGTCGGCGGACGGAGCCACGGTTTGCAGCGGGAGACGTTACAGCGGGGAGGAGCTAGTGCTAGCTAGCACTTGGCCGCCGCCCGGTGCTAATGGGAAACTCGACATACCGGGAGCTGTAGCGAAAAGGACGCGGGTGCCGGGCTGGAGTTTAGGCGGCGTGAAAGAAATATAAGACAGAATAATAAAGAGCGATGGCAAGAACCAAGCAGACCGCCCGTAAAATCTACTGGAGGAAGAAGCCCCCCAGGAGACAGCTGGCCACCAGGGCTGCTCGGAGAGGCGCTCTGGCCACCGGCAGAGTGAAGAGGCCTCGCCGTCGCAGGCCCGTGGCTCTGAGAGAGATTCGTCGTTACCAGAAATCCACGGAGCTGCTCATCCGTAAGCTGCCCGTCCAGCGCCTGGTGAGGGAGATCGCTCAGGACTTCAAGACCGTCCTGCGTTTCCTGAGCTTCGCCGTCATGGCTCTGCAGGAGACCAGCGAGGCCCACCTGGTGGGTCTCTTCTTCGCTAAGGGGGTCACCATCATGCCCAAAGACTTCCAGCTGGCCCGCTGCATCCGCGGAGAGAGAGCTTAGACTTTCTGCTGCATATTCACCAGCCATAATGCTCTGCACTGTGTGTCTACATATATACATTTATAGTAATATGGACATATGTTTACTAGATGTTGTTTTTTCTTGCCTTCTGATTGTTGCTCTGAGTGTTGCTATCCCTATGCTGTTGCAATCCTGGAATTTCCCCATTGTGGGACTAATAAAGGCTTATCTTATCTTATCTTATCTTAAATTGGAGTACAATTATCGCGGATTATAGTAACTCCTGGAAACCCTATTGTCCGATCAAATTGCTTGGTTGGCACTAACTGTTGTATAAATTATTTTCTTCAGATCTTAGTCACTCCTGTTACCACCTGGTTCACCAGTTCACAGTCGACAATATACCTTGCATCACTGCAGCCCATCTACCAATAGTTTCACCATGATTCCACAGCAAATTGGCAGTACCGGCTGCAAGAGAGAGCTGGCCGTGAGAGCTGCTGGTTCTCACGGCCAGCTCCCCCATTGTCCTCTGGGGCTCCATGCAACTCTTCTCTGGTCTCGTGGGCAGCATAGGGGAGCCTCCTCGTGATGGGATATCCCCCAGCTGGCCGTGGGAGCGGAGTGGAGTTCTGCAGAGTGGGACACTGCCCTTTGAAAGACCGTGGCTCGGCAGCTTGGCCCGGCAAGCTTTACATTGACTTGGCCAACAGCCTCAGGTCCCAGGCCAGGTCAGTTGCAGCGATCGGGGGCTGCCTAGGGCACGGTGCTAGTGATTTGTTGTGGAATCACGGCAAAGTTATTGGGAGATGGGCTGGAGTGACGCAAGATACATCATCAACTGTGGTTCAGTGAACCAGCACCATTCATCCAAGCTAGAAGGAGGCTAAAAGCTAAAGGCTAGAAGCTAGTCTGCTAATTGCTAACTAACGTAAGAGGGAGGGCGAAGTTAAGTAGGCGAAGGATGTTTCTTAAAGTGATGGGCTTTAAATCAGAGTGTTTCAAGAAAGCCAGGGAAAACACTAAACAAATTTGCTTCAGTAATTAAAAAAATAAAGACAATGTGAACAAAACATGTCACAAATAGTTCATTAAGACATGTGAGCTGTTAAAATGTGGAAAAAGTGCAATCAGTGACCCCTTTAAATCACACATGAACACCACATTGACTGGTCAGTCCTTTAGATGCACTGAGTTAAAACAGGCAGTTCTCATTCAAAGTGACACCACCAAAAATCACATTCTTTTCTGTTAACGTGTCTGTAACATGTTGGGGGGGTTTTTTGTGACTTACAAGACATATCAAGCGCAAATTCAGACCCAAGTACCAAGTCTGTGTTTTTCTGCTCTGAATGTGCAGTTAAGCCCCCCCCCCCAAAAAAGGCAACATTGGCCAGAGCATTTCTAGCTACGTAAGCATTCGTGCTTAGCCTGATTGGTTATAACATTAACCAATCAGGCTAATCACTGGGCATGGCTAAACACCTGAGTTCACTCTCTCAGGGGAAGAAGGAGGAGCTGACGTGGCTCTGCGGACAGAGGCTCACGGTCTACCTACCAGTGACCACACTGACAGTCGGTGTCCCTTCCCGGGGACGGCGTGAAACCAACTACGGCAGCATGTAGTTTTCCACTGCCGGGGCTACCATATTCTGGAACTCCGTAGCGCATACGGGGCATGGTCAGCTAAGAGAACGGAGTCCACCGGCTGCTGCACCTGCACGTGTGGGGTCCAGGAGGTGCCTACGGAGTAATGGGAGGCACAAGGTTGGAAGGCCGAACCAGAGAGAGATGTCTGCTCTTCGGGGATGAAGGCGCCAAGACCACACCCGTCCAGGCGAGTTGGGTAGCCACACTGAGCTTGTGGTTCTATGGTGGTGAGCAGCCGCATCGGACTGCCAGCTCCCAGCGAGCTGCCCGGCGGGCACCCGTCAGCCCCCAGGTGGGACCGCCAAGAGCCAGCTTGCTTTGGCGGGGGTTGGCGGCGTGTACATGTACGGCTAAATCACTCCGATATTTTGACTAGCCATTGTTCTTTAGCGAGGCAGTCTTCGGTGTTCTCAGGTCAGAGGAGAGGGGAGGACTGGCCTTGCAGCATCCCCTACTGGGTGGGAGTATATTTCCAAGCAGTTCTAAGGTAATGAAAGGGGGTTTTTTTGTGAATAAAAAGCCACAATACACATTTGTTCTTAAGGTGGTTTTAGAGCTGCCGGAGTGTGTCTTTAAAACTTTCTCAGGTTGATTTCTTGTCTCACTCACCAACACAGTGTTTTTACCGATGATCTCACAACTGCATTCTTTTATTTTCTAAAAAATCTCCAACTTTTCCTTTAAAGGAAGGACTGTAAAAGGCAAAACAACCAACACCTACAACACTCTGCTGCTTTGACAGCACTGCTGATGGATTCAAGGTTTCATTATTTCTCTGAAAAATGTCACACACAAACACACGCACGTGCGCACACACACACACGAACACACATGCACACACAATTTAAATAGTAACTTCCAGCAAATGCCTGATGTGACTGCCAAGACCAAATGATCCAGTGATGTGATATGAAACCAGTAGATATTATTTTAAATGCCTCAACAGTTCGACCTGTGGGGCGGCCCGGTGGCTGAGTGGTTAGCACTGTGGCAGCACAGCAACTCACCCTTGGCCAGGGGATCCTGGGATCGATCCCAGCCCCTGATCAACAGTGATCTGTGTGGAGTTTGTATGTTCTCCCCGTGTCTGCGTGGGTTTACTCCGGGATTTCTCCGGTTTCCTCCCACATGCCAAAAACATGCAAGTTAGGTTAATTGGCATCAAACTGGGGATTCTAAATTGTCCTTAGGTATGACATGTGAGAGTGTGATACTCTCACATGTATTACATGTGTAGTATGACAGAGAGTATGACAGAGTATGACAGTGAGTATGACATGTGAGAGTGATATGTGAGAGTGAATTGTTGTCTATCTCTCTGTGTTGGCCCTGCGATGAACTGGCAATCTGTCTAGGGTGTACCCTGCGTCTCGCCCAAAGATGCTGGGATAGGCTCCAGCCCCCCCGCAACCCGAAAAGGATTAAGCGGAAGAAGATGAATGAATGAGTTCAACCTGTCAGACTGAAAGTGAAAAAAAAAAAGTGAAACTGAAATCTCTGTTTTAGATAGACTAGACCTTTACTATGCTCGACTAGGGGAGGTTGATAGATGTTGAGTTCTGATGCTAACTAAATATCTCACCTCATTGATAATAACTAGGTGTATGGGTAAAATTGTTTTTTAACGATTTATCAGCTTGTCCAACCTAAATTAGCTTAGATCAGTGATAAAGGGTTTTGACTAAGGGCAGCCAAAATGTTGATGACTGTAATTAATATCCACCAAGACTTCAGCACAGTACGCCCAGGATAATGGAAATTGTCATAAAGTGCCCTTTTCAAGGACTAAGAAGGACATCAAACGTACGCTGTAGGTTTTGCACATTTATTAACACAAGACAAGCAAACAGAAAAGCACTACACTTACAAATAACAAGGGTGTGAAGGCGTGGGAGGAGAGCGGGGCTCACAACCAGGAGGAGGAAGAACAGCTAGGAGAAAAACACCGGCTGAGGCACGGAAACTCACCGGGGAAAGAGGTAGCTCAGCCGGAGTCACACCCGAAGAGAACTGGGGCTCACGGCTGAGGGGAAGGGGAAGGGAGAGAAGGAAAAATGTTACCTGGTCAGAGCATACCCGTTCACCTCCATGGCAAAACCAATAAACACTCAGAGTCATGGCAGAACCTCTAAGGATGTCACAGTAGGACACAGCAACCTGAGAAGGGTTGCTGTATCCTTAAATAGATAAATGCCCCGATGACAAATGCATCACAGATGTAGGTACAAGAGTTACAGCTGTGCAGCCCGCAAAACAGCTTGACAGGCGGAAGCTGCACAGATGCTGTCAAAATAAAAGCATGAACCGGAACTAATGATGACACAAGAATAAGATAACACAACCCCAGAAAGATGTAACAAAACCCATAAATACAAAATAACCCATAATAAATAGACGAGACATTAAGGGAAAAAAAAACAAGAATGCAAACACTCCAAAAATAGACAGATAAAATACAACAGTCCATGAAAAAAATAAAGAAACCAAAAAACAGAAAAGGACTGAACTCAAACCAAAGACAGGATCATGACAGTGTCCCCCTCTGAAGGGGTGGATCCCAGACACCCCAAGCAACATCAACAAGGAAAGAGGACCCACCCACAAAAAGACCCCCACCCCCCAACAAGAAAAATAACCCACCATGGGGGGGAAGGAGGGGGCACCTAGGCACGGAGGGACTGAACCCAACCAGAAAACAAAAGAAAACACTCATGACCCACAACACTGTACAACAGGTGGCAGCGCAGGACTCTAGGACCGATAGATGTCACAGGTGGTGACAGCTGCGTCTGACAGCAGAGTCTGACACTCATCGCGTCAGAGTACTATTTTCTCTGTTTTTGTTTGTTTTTATTGATTGTTTTTATTGATTTCATTTTTCATTTTTTTCATTTTTTGTTGTTGTTACTAGTTTTTTGTTTACTGTTAGCTTGGTATTGGCCTCGCCTAAAAGCCCGTTCGGATGCATGAGTAGCTGTTTTTGGCTAGCTGGCGGGCTATCCATCTCAGTGCCTGGAACACCATGGCTCCTTCTCCGACATGTACCCGCTGTTTATCGCTCCTCGGTAAGGTCTCTGAGCTGGAAACGAGGCCCTCCAACCTTTACAAGATTCGGGAGGCCGAGGACCACCTCGACACCATCATTCTCGGGTGATCATCGGCTCCGGCTATCAACTCACAGCTGGCGGATACTGCTACTTACTTAGGTGAGCTCAGCGCGTCTCCACCTACCTCCACTCCTGCTCCAGCCTCCGCAGACGTCCATGACCTCAGCAACAAACACTGGTTTCGTCTCGGGGCTAAACCCAAAGCTTCGGTTGGTCCCTCTCATCCTCCATCCTTGCCCTGGACCTTGGTTCGACCAGATAATAACCATCGTCGATCGACCAGAATGGGCCGCGCCTCTTCTCTTTCCATGTCCTTGGAAAACAGATTTGATATCCTTTCCCTGGAGGATTTTCCCCACCTGGATGCTGGCCGTCCGCCCGTGGACGCCCCTCATCCTCCCTCCTCTCCTTCAGCAGCGGATCGTCACTTCCTTGTGGTAACGTATCGTCACTTCCTGTTTTGCTGTCTGCCTGTGTGGTTTGCTCTCCAGCTCTCGAGCCACTAGCTATGGCTACTACCTCTCTTTCCTCTCCTCCTCTGGTGTGCTCTCTCTGTCAGATGTTTAGCTACACCTCTGCCTCTTTTAGTGATAACGGTAAATGTAATAAATGTTGTCTTTTTGAGGCGCTCGAGGCGAGGTTGTCTGATTTGGAATCCCGGCTCCGCTGCATTGAAACACCGTCTGCGCCAGTTAATCTCGACGGACGCCCATTAGCTGCAGCGGAGCTAGCTAGCTTAGCCCCCCTGTCACCGGTTCCCCGGCTCTCCTCAGCAGCGAGGAGACTGGGTGGGTGACGGTGAGAAGGAAGCCTAGTCGCAAAGCCCCGGTTCACCACCAACCTGTTCACGTTTCTAATCGTTTTTCCCCGCTCAGCGACACACCCGCTGAGGAAAAAACTCTGATCATTGGCGACTCTGTAGTCAGAAACGTGAACCTAGAGACTCCAGCGGCCATAGTCACATGCATTCCTGGGGCCAGAGCAGGCGACATAGAGTCAAATTTGAAAATGCTGGTTAAAAGTAACTGTAAATATTCCACAATTGTTATTCACGCCGGCATTAATGACATCCGTCTCCGGCAGTCGGAAGTCACGAAACTTAATATAGAATCGGTGTGTGACTTTGCCAAAACGATGTCTGCCACTGTAGTATTCTCTGGGCCCCTCCCCAATCTGACCAGTGATGACATGTTTAGTCGCTCGTCATCCTTGAACCGCTGGCTGTCTGTGTGGTGTCCTGCAAATGACGCGGGCTACATTGACAATTGGAGCTCTTTTTGGGGAAAACCTGGTCTTATGAGACGAGACAGCATTCATCCCACTTTGGATGGTGCTTCTCATTTATCTAACAATCTGGCATCCTTTTTATCCAAATTTCCAAAACCCTGACTACTCAGAGTTGGGACCAGGAAGCAGAGTCGCAGTCTTACACGCCTCTCTGCAGCTCCTCTTCATCCGCCACCCCTCAGCTTAGCCCCTGTCTTCCCCATCAGAGAATCGTTGTCTGCTCCCTCCAAAGTAAATAAAAATATAATGTATAAGCATCCCAAAGTGATAAAGCAAAATATTGGTAAAACTCAAATTAAACATAAAGCCTCTAAACTGAATAATTTGGCCTCTGTTCCTCCTCATAATTTAAAAATTAAATGTGGTTTATTAAATATTAGGTCTCTAACTCCCAAGTCTCTGTTAGTCCATGATCTGTTAATTGATCATCAGATTGATTTAATTTCCCTTACAGAGACTTGGTTAGGGCAAGAGGATTATGCTGGTTTAAATGAATCAACTCCCTCTGGTTATTTAAACTGTCAAAATCCCAGAAGTTCTGGTCGTGGAGGAGGAGTAGCATCAATTTACCATTCCAAATTACTAGTTAATGTAAAGCAAAAAACATGTTATAATTCCTTTGAGGGCCTGGTCCTCAGTGTTGGGCACTTTAGCAATTCCAGGTTAAACCCAATTTTATTTGCCATAGTTTATCGTCCCCCATCAACCTATTCAGAATTTTTATCTGAATTTGCTGATTTCTTAGCTGATTTAGTGCTGAAATCTGATAGAATAATTATAGTAGGGGACTTTAATATACATGTGGATGTAGATAGTGACTGCCTTAATGTGGCTTTTAATTCAATATTAGACTCGATTGGGTTTTCTCAGAAAGTAGGAAATTCTACTCATTACCTCCACCATACATTGGACCTTGTTCTGACATATGGCATAGAAATAGAAAATCTTGTAGTGTCTCCTCATAACCCTGTACTGTCAGACCATTGTCTGTTAACCTTTGATTTTACTATTTCTGACTATTTGGCTTCTAAAGAAAAATATTATCACAGTAGATGCCTCTCAGATGATGCTGTTTCCAAATTTATGCAGATTGTTTCCTCTATGCCATGTGTCAACACAACGGAAATAAGCTATAGACAGCTTGCTCCTTCTGTAATTGATAACATGGTGGATAGTGTTTCAGCTTCTCTGCATCAGGCTCTAGACTTGGTGGCCCCCTTAAAAAAGAAAAAGTCTAATCAGAGATTTTTAACTCCTTGGTTCAACACAGAAACTCGTAGCTTAAAACAGAAGACTCGTCAATTAGAAAGAAAATGGCGCTCTACTAATTTAGATGAAATCTATTTAGCTTGGAGAAATCATCTTTTAATTTATAAAAAATCTCTTAGAAAAGCTAGAACGAGTTATTACTCTGCATTAATAGAAGAGAACAAGAATAATCCCAGGTTTCTTTTCAGTACTGTAGCCAGGTTGACAAAGAGTCAGGACTCTGTCAATCCTAGCATCCCCTTAGAGCTTACTAGTCAGAACTTTATGAACTTTTTCAATAATAAAATTTCATCCATCAGAGATAAAATCAATCAGATTCTTCCCACAGTTAACTTAAATACTGTAACTACTACAACTCCTTCTATTGATGTCTGTCTTGATGAGTTTACTCCAATCGACCTTTGTGAGTTAGACAAAATAGTTTCCTCATCCAAACCTTCAACTTGTCTTTTAGACCCTATTCCTACCAGGTTATTTAAAGAAGTCTTCCCACTTATTGGTAGCTTTATTCTTCATATAATCAATTCTTCATTAACTTTAGGCCATGTACCGCAGGCTTTTAAAACGGCTGTAATTAAACCCTTACTCAAAAAGCCAACGCTAGATCCAGGAGCTTTAGCTAACTATAGACCAATCTCTAATCTCCCTTTCATTTCAAAAATCTTAGAAAGAGTTGTTGCTACGCAATTATTTGACCACCTGCAGGGAAATGGTTTACTTGAGGAGTTTCAATCTGGGTTTAGAATCCATCATAGTACTGAAACAGCCTTAGCGAAGGTCACTAACGACCTCCTCATTGCATCTGATAATGGACTAGTTTCTGTACTTGTCCTTTTAGATCTTAGTGCAGCTTTTGATACTATTGATCATAATATTCTACTTGATAGATTAGAACACTATGTTGGACTTAATGGAACTTCGTTGCAGTGGTTTAGATCTTATTTATCTGATAGGTTCCAGTTTGTTCATGTAAATGATGAGTTTTCTCTCAGCTCAAAGCTTAGTCATGGAGTTCCACAGGGATCTGTGCTTGGCCCTACTCTTTTTAGTTTATATATGCTTCCGTTAGGCAACATTATTAGAAAGCACTGTATACATTTTCACTGTTATGCAGATGACACACAATTATACCTGTCAATGAAGCCAGATGATACTAATCAATTAGCCAAGTTAGAAGCCTGTCTTAAGGAAATCAAAGCTTGGATGACTTGTAATTTCCTGCTATTAAATTCAGATAAGACTGAAGTCATTCTTGTTGGTCCAAAAAACCTTAGAAATTCCTTTCCAAATCAAACTTTCAGTTTGGATGCAGTTACTCTTTCTCTTAATAGCTCTGTGAGGAACCTTGGAGTTATTTTTGATCAGGATTTGTCCTTCAATTCACATATTAAATTTGTTTCTAAGACTGCCTTCTATCATTTGCGTAATATTGCCAAGATTAGGAGCATCTTGTCTCAGAGTGATGCTGAGAAGCTGATCCACGCTTTTGTTAGCTCGAGATTAGATTATTGTGATTCTTTATTATCAGGCTGTCCTAAAACATCTTTAAAAAGTCTTCAGCTGATCCAAAATGCTGCAGCAAGAGTTTTAACAGGTACTAGAAAGAGAGATCATATCTCTCCGGTTCTGGCCTCCCTTCATTGGCTTCCCATAGAGTTTAGAATTAAGTTTAAAATCCTTCTTCTTACTTACAAAGCTCTAAACAATCAGGCTCCTTTTTATTTAAAAGATCTGATACTACCGTATCATCCTAACAGAGAACTACGCTCCCAAAATGCAGGTTTACTTGTAATACCTAGAATCTCCAAAAGTACAATGGGAGGCAGAGCCTTCAGTTATCAAGCTCCTCTCCTGTGGAATCAGCTGCCAATCTGGATTCGGGAGTCAGACTCGATCTCTGTTTTTAAGAATAGGGCTAAAACCTACCTTTTTGATATAGCCTACAATTAGGGAGGGATCATGTGTTTCTGAACCCTCCCTTAGTTATGCTGCTAATAGGTTTAGTCAGCCGGGGGACCTCCAGTAATGCACTGGGCCTCACTCCTTTCCTCACTCTCTATGAAATATTTTTTTTTTTGCTGGTCATTAACATTTGTTTGTTCTCTCCCATAGATTGAGTCCCCATCGTGCTGTTTGCTCTCTACATGTCTGTTCTTTTCTTCTTCTCTGTCCCCTCACCCCCCAGCCAGTCGCAGCAGATGACTGCCCCTCCCTGAGCCTGGTTCTGCTGGAGGTTTCTTCCTGTTAAAAGGGAGTTTTTCCTCTCCACCGTCGCCAAGTGCTTGCTCACAGGGGATCGCCTGATTGCTGGGGTCTTTCTGCAACTGTGGGGGTCCCCCCTACAGTTGATAGTGCTATGAGATGACTGTTGTTGTGAAATGGTGCTATATAAATAAAGTTGAATTGAATTGAATTGAATCATGTCCGCAATCCCCGGATAAAGACCACCCTGGGTGTGTCAAATTACACACCTGCTCCAGATAGAAGAAAAGAGCGCATCACACCACCTTCGCAACAACAACATCACCCTCTTCAAAATTTCTCTCCACGTCAGAATCCACCGACAAAAACCCCCCAGACGACACTGGTAATTGATGACTCGATCGTGAGGAACTTCAGAAGCAGGTACTGTTACTCGATTTTTTCCCGGGGCTAGAGTCTCTGACATTGAGGCTCTTATCCCTGACCTGCTAAATGAATTCCCTCACGTACAAACTGTTGTTGTGCATGTGGAATGCAATAACATCCCAGATGAAGCGTCTGAGATTTTAAAAAGTGACTTCAGGAGCTTTCTGTCCACTGTTATGAACTGTGGTAGACGTGCACTCATCTCTGGGCCTTTGGCATCTCTCTAGCAGAACTCTCAGTCTTAATTCTTGGCTGTATTTTACTTGTCCTATTTTTAACATTGGTTTTGTTGACAATTTTAGCTTATTTTGGAACTGCCTATCACTTATGAGGCCTGATGGCATTCACCCAAATAGACTTGGTGCACATGTTTTAAGAGACGATCTTTTCTATTCCATTCGGTGTTTTTTAGTACAATGACTGGAACTTTGCTTGTTTACTCGCTCTGAAGCTTCTGGGTTTGCCAAACTGCCCTTTTTTGGTTCTGTTCCCAGGTCTTGTATCGATCCCATTAATTCAGGTGGTCTTTACCGTTTGGATCAGCCTTTGATTTATAATCCTACAGAGATTAAATCTGTTTCCCGTTGCCCTAAATATTGTAGCCCAGAACAAATACAACACAACTTGAAAAACACACACACTTCTGCAGCTCCTCCTCTTCCACCACCCTTCAACTTTGCCCCTGTCTCCTCCCTTAGAGAATCTTTTTCTGCTCCCTCTAAAGTTAATAAAAAAGTTAAAAAAAAAATAGAATGAATAAACTTCCTAGATTGATTAAACAAAATGTTGGTAAAATTCTAATCCAGCCTCAAGTCCCTAAAATTAATAAAATTAATAAATTGGCCTCTGTTCCTCCCCAAAATTTAAAAATTAAATGTGGCATTAGGTCTCTCTATCTTCTAAGTCTCTTCTGGTTCATGATCTATTAATCGATCACCAGATTGATCTACTATCCCTCACAGAGACCTGGCTTGGGCAAGATGATTATGTTGGTCTTTATGAATCAACTCCCTCTGGGTATTTAAACTGTCATAACCCCAGAGGTTCTGGTCATGGTGGTGGAGTGGGGGCAATTTTCCATTTTAAATTACTAGTTAATGTTAAGCAGAAATTATGTTTTAATTCCTTTGAAGGTTTGGTCCTCAGTGGGGGGCCTGTTGGCAATCTTGGCTTGAACCCAATTTTCTTTGCCATAGTTTATCGTCCTCCCACGGCCTATTCAGAGTTTCTATCGGAATTTGCCGAATTTTTAGCTGATTTAGTGCTGAAATCCGATAGAATAATTATTGTAGGGGACTTTAATATACATGTTGATGTAGAGAGTGACTGTCTTAATAAGGCATTCAATTCAATTTTAGACTCAATGGGGTTTTTCCAAATAGTAAAAAATTCTACCCATTATTTCCACCATACATTCGACGTTGTTTTGACTTATGGTATAGATATAGAAAATCTGGTAGTGTCTCCTCATAATCCCGTACTGTCTGACTATTGTCTGTTAATTTTTGATTTCATTATCTCTGATCACTTATTTCCTAAAGAACAATACTACTACAGCAGATGTCTTTCTGATGACGTTGTTGCTAAATTTTTGCAGATTGTCTCCTCTATGCCATGGGTCAACACAATAGAAACAACAGAAATAAATGATGGAGAGTCTGCTCCATTCATGATTAATAGCATGGTTGATGGTGTTACTGCCTCTCTGCATTGGTCTCTAGATTTGGTAGCCCCTTTAAAAAAGAAAAAGTCTAACCAGAGATTTCTAACCCCTTGGTTTAACTCAGAAACTCGTGGCTTAAAACAGAAAACTCGTCAATTGGAAAGGAAATGGCGTTCAACTAATTCAGATGAATTCTACTTAGTGTGGAGAAATCATTTCTTAATCTATAAAAAAATCTCTTAGAAAAGCTAGATCAAGCTACTATTCTGCATTAATAGAAGCAAATAAGAATAACCCCAGGTTTCTCTTCAACACTATAGCCAGGCTTGCAACATACCTGTCAAGGCATACCTCATGCCTCCCTTATTGGGGGGGGCTTCACACCTGTACTGACCTCATGCCTCCCTTATTGGGGGGGCTTTCACGCCTGTACTGAGTACTTAAAAACTGTATTTATCGGCAGATGAAAGAAAACTGAAGCAAAAAAAAAAACAAAAAAAACAAACAAAAACCAAACAAACAGCAACTGCAACATGAACTATTTCAAAGTCATTCATTTATGCTGCCAATGCTGAAACAAAAGCAGAATGGATTTTTGTTTCATAAGTTAAGTATCAGAAATAATTCTCTTTGAAATTGTGTTAATAATAATAACAATGAAAATATCAATCTTATTCAGCCCTTTCAATATAATGCTATACATTCAGATGTACATTCTGCTGGGGGGTTCTTCCTGTTAAAAGGGAGTTTTTCCTCTCCACCGTCACCAAGTGCTTGCTCACAGGGGATCGCCTGATTGCTGGGGTCTTTCTGCAACTGTGGGGGTTCCCCCTACAGTTGATAGTGCTATGAGATGACTGTTGTTGTGAAATGGCACTATATAAATAAAGTTGAATTGAATTGAATTGAATGTAAAGCAAAGTTCCAAGATACAAAATAACAGTACACTATAGGGGATTTGGGCTACCTCTAAGCATGTTTGTTAAGATTTTAAAGCATTTTTTTTTGTTATATTTAGGTAATATTTGAAGGTGAATAATCCTGCCCATACCTGAAAACATTTGGAGAGTTCTCCTTCAGTCTGGAAAGGTCTCGACCCACCATCGTGTTGCAATTGTCCGAACCAAAGCCCACAACATTCTGCCATGGAATATTGTGCAATCTAAAATAAATAAATAAATGGTGACGGTGAAGGAGAACGGTGACGTCCAGTCCCTCGATTTCCCTTTTCTTCAAGCTTTGTTTACTTCGCCGGCGGCGCGCTGCAAGAAGCCATTTTGAAACTCACAAAAACACTGCTTAGGTGCGCTTGTGGAGGATCGAAATAAGTGCAGGCGGACGCTGAGCGCACTGCCAGCCCTGTACGCTATGGGGGTCACACACGAGGTGTTCCTCCACACTCTCAATAATTTTTTTTCCCGTATATTTTTCTTTTTGGCGTACAGAAATGGCAATACGCCCATATTTGCTAAAATTGCATTTTCCCCGTTTTAAAATACGGCGAAACCGTATCACTTGACAGGTATGTTACAAAGCGCCATGACTCGGTTAATCCTCGCATCCCCCCTGAGCTTTCTAGTCAGGACTTTCTGAACTATTTCAATCTTAAAATTTTATCTATTAGAGATGAAATCAGTCAGATTCTTCCTACTGTAAACTCAAGTACATTAACTACTGCAACTCCCTCAATTGATATCTGCTTAGATAAGTTTACTCCAATTGACCTCTTAGAGTTGGATAAAATAATTTCCTCATCTAAGCCTTCATCTTGCCTTTTGGACCCTATTCCTTCCAGGTTATTTAAAATTATCTTACCAATTACTGATAGCCGTATTCTTTTCTTTAACTCTGGGTTATGTTCCACTGGCTTTTAAAACTGCTGTAATTAAACCCTTACTTAAAAAACCGACGCTCAATCCTGGAGTTTTGGCCAATTATCGACCAATCTCTAATTTGCCTTTCATTTCAAAAATCCTGGAAAGAGTTGTTGCTGTGCAATTATCTGACCATTTGCAGGGAGTTGGTTTGTTTGAGGTGTTTCAATCTGGGTTCAGAGCTCATCACAGCACTGAAACTGCCTTAGTGAAGGTCTCTAATGACCTCCTGACTGCATCTGATAATGGACTTGTCTCTGTTCTTATTCTTTTAGATCTCAGTGTAGCCTTTGACACTATCGATCATGCCATTCTACTTGATAGATTAGAACACTTTGTTGGACTGAGTGGAACTCCGTTGCAGTGGTTTAGATCTTATTTGTCTGATAGATTTCAGTTTGTCCATATCAATGATGAATTTTCTTCCAACTCTAAGCTCAGTCACGGAGTTCCACAGGGATCTGTGTTGGGCCCTACTCTTTTTAGTCTATATATGCTCCCGTTATCAGAAAGTACTGTATACATTTTCACTGTTGCGCAGACGACACACAACTATACCTGTCAATGAAGCCCGATGATTGTAATCAATTAGCCAAGTTAGAAGCCTGTCTTAAGGACATCAAAGCTTGGATGACTTGTAATTTTTTACTATTAAACTCTGATAAGACTGAAGTCATTCTTGTTGGCCCAAAACATCTTAGAAATTCCTTTTCAGATTATGCCCTTAATTTAGATGCTGCCACTCTCACTCTGAACAGTTCTATGAGGAACCTTGGAGTTATTTTTGATCAAGATTTGTCCTTTAATTCACATATTAAAACTGTTTCTAAGACTGCCTTCTATCATCTACGCAATATTGCTAAGATTAGGAACATCTTGTCTCTGAATGATGCTGAGAAACTGATTCACGCCTTTGTCAGCTCTCGATTAGATTACTGTAATTCGCTATTATCTGGTTGTCCTAAAGTTTCCTTAAAAAATCTTCAGTTGATTCAAAATGCTGCTGCTAGAGTTTTAACTGGTTCTAGAAAAAGAGATCATATCTCCCCGGTTCTGTCCTCCCTTCATTGGCTTCTCATAGAATTTAGAATCAAGTTTAAAATCCTTCTTCTTACCTTCAAAGCTCTTAACAATCTGGCCCCCCAATATATAAAAGATCTGATATTACCTTACCATCCTAATAGAGCATTATGCTCCCAAAATGCTGGCTTACTTGTGGTGCCCAGAATCTCCAAAAGTACAGTGGGAGGCAGAGCCTTCTGCTACCAAGCCCCTTCTCTCTGGAACCAGTTACCACTCTGGGTCCGGGAGTCAGACTCGGTCTCTGTTTTTAAGAACAGGGTAAAATTCTTCCTTTTTAATGTAGCTTACATTTAAGGAGGGATTTTCTGTCTCTTAACACCACTTTTGTTCTGTTGTTATCTGATCCATACTGCTGGTTGACCTCCAATAATGTACTTGGCATCTTACTGTTATGTTCTTTATCTCTGTCCTCTCCATCCTCCCTATCCCCTCACCCCCATCCAGTCGCAGCAGACGACTGCCCCTCCCTGAGCCTGGTTCTGCTAGAGGTTTCTTCCTTCCAAATGGGAGTTTTTCTTCTCCACTGTCACTTAGTGCTTGCTCATAGGGAATCGTCTGATTGCTGGGTCTTTCTGAGACTGTGTTGGGGGTTTTTTTTGCACTGTGGCACCACGAGACAGCTTTTGTTGTGATGTGGCGCTGTATAAATAAAGCTGAATTGAATTGAATTGAATAAGTGAATGAAGCAGTTCGGGCGGCCCACCAGAGTCCTAAGACCACCGGTGCATGTGCTGGAGCAAGTCGGGTGGACTTCCCATGTACCAGGACCACCCAAGCAGAAGGAGCAACCCATCGGGCGGTCTCCCAGCATCCCTGACCTAGCGGACTGTGGCACACAACACAACACCCCCCCCCCCCCCGGGGGGGCGGAAGCCAGTCCCAGCACCTCCCATGGATCACGGGAGCCAGGAAGGAGGCAGAACCCTAATGAGAAGGGTGACCAACAAGTGGGAAGATTATCCGTAGGAAAGGCCGACCAGCGCAGCTGCCCGACGCGAAGACCAGATGATGGAAGCAACTGGCCAGTGAGGAAACCAGGCAGCGAAGATGACCAACCAGCGGAAACCTTCATGACCTCAGCCTACATCAGGGGACCCTCCATGACCTCAGGCTGGGGCGAAGCACCCCAGCGATGGCCTTGGACTAAGGCGTAGCACCCACGGTGGCTTCGGGCTGAGGTGTAGCAACCACGGAGCCCTCAGACGGAGGTACAGCACCCACGGTGACCTCGGGCAGAGCGTAGCACTCACGGTAGCCTCGGACTGAGGCATAGTACCCATGGTGGCCTCGAACTGAGGCGTAGCACCCGCGGTGGCCTCGGACTGAGGTGTAGCATCCACGGTGGCCTCGGACTGAGGCGTAGCACCCATGGAGCACCCGGACAGAGGTGCAGCACCAGCGGTGGCCTCGGATGGAGGCGTAGCACCCACAATGACCTCCAGCAATGACAGCGGACCCGTGAGAAACCCAGGTGAGATGAAGTTACTGACCTGTGAGAACATCCAGCAAAGAAGATGGTCGATCAACGGGGAGCCAGACATAGGCAGAGTAGAAAAACCCACGGAGACCTCTGGTGGAGAGGAAGGACCCATGGCGACCCCAGGCAAGGATGGTGGATCCACAGTGATCTTAGGAGAATGCTCGGACAAAGAGGACACAGACACCGGGTCACGGTCACTGGCAGCAGTGGAGCCCGGCGAGGAGAACTCAGGTACAACTGGCAGTTGTACTTGGTCCTCCCTACCAAGAGCCATACAAGATTTCTCTAAGACAGATAAAGTGAAAACAAAAAAGAGAACTTGCCTGAGCTCGAGCTCCACCGCCTTCCAGAATTCTGGTGACCAAGGCTGGGATGTCTTGGCTCTCTCTGTCTGAAGTTCCAACCCCACCACGGCCATCTCGAACAGGGAGGAAGAGGAAAAACACCAGAGAATCATCGGCAGCAGTGGAGCCCAGTGAGGAAAGCTCAGGAGCAGAGGACATCTGCAGCTGATTCTCCCCAACCTGAGCCAGACAAGAATTCTCCAGATCCGTAGATGTTAAAACAGACAGGCTGGGGTATACCTCAATCACCTGTGCCACGCTATCCCACACCTGCAGTGCCTCCTCAAGAGTGTGGGTGAGGTGAACATCTGAAAAAATATCCTCCACCAGTCCAGCCACCCAACACTCCTTCCTCCTCATCCAGCCCAAAAGTCCTGTAGTCCATGCGGCCAGACATACCACAAAAAACAGACTAAAAATTTGGAGGGAAAAATATAATACGGGAGGAAGAAGAGAGAAAAAAAACAGCAAAAACCCACAGCAGCTGGTGTCCACACCCGGGCCGTGTCCTTCTGTCATAAAGCGCCCTTTTCAGGGGCTAAGAAGGACACCAAATGCACGCTGTAGGTTTTGCACATTTATTAACACAAGACAAGCAAACACAAAAACACTACACTTACAAATAATGATGACATTTCATTATGACATTTCATTATTTCATTATCACATGATCATTATACAAATAATGATGACACAAGAATAAGATAACACAACCCCAAAAAGATGTAACAAAACCCATAATTACAAAATGACCCACAATAAATAGACAAGACGATAAGGACAAAGCCAAAAATGCAAACACTCCAAAAATAGATAAAATACAACAGTCCATGAAAAAAATAAAGAAAGAAACAAACGGAAAAGGACTGAACTCAAACCAAAGACTGGGCACGGCCCCCACCCGTGCCCAGGATCATGACGGAAATATGGCTCCAGGTATATAAATCTATACAGCCAACTTTGTTCATGCACAAAATGAGGATTATACTGTATGTTATGTGTAATGACAATAAAGTTGAATCTCATCTCATCTCATCTCATATGTGATGATCGGGTGAGCATGCTCCCCCTCCCTTTCTGTGGGAGGTTCCTCATCTGTTTCCCGGTGCCACAGGTCATCAACGCACCTGCATGAATGGATGCACCTGCTGCCTCTTCACTGCCAGCACTTAAAAGGATCTGCTTGTGAACACTTCGGCGCTGGCTTGTTGGGTACTGCTGCCTTAGTATTAGGTTAAGAATTGTGCCACTTGGAACTCAACCTAATTTTCCTTTTCCTCCTCTCTCCCCAGGTTGCTGCCATCTCAGCGCTACATTTCCGGGATTGTCGTGCGCTCGCCTGTCTCTTCATCTTCATCTCCCTGGACTATTCTCTCCACCCGGTCAGACTCCCCGCAGCTCCTCTCCTCTCTATGTTCCCTGCCAGCTCTGCCCTGCTGGCTCCCTCTTCTCCTCGCTGGGTTCCTCTGCCGGGCTCTCCGTTCACCTGTTGTAAGATAACTCCTGTTCTCATTCATTATCCCCAAATTAATTCCTCATTCCAAACCAGCTCTCGTTTCCCCTTCTTCCACAGGCTGTGTGTTCCCTCTGCGTGTGCCGCTTTTTCTTTCCAGTTGTTTATTTTCCAATAAAGTTGTGTTAAACGTTTTTTGCTCCGTGTCTGAGTGACTTCTCTGGTGTTTGCTGCCCTGCACGTGAGCTTATCACTTACAGTCATGACAGAACGAGCCAGCCATGACCTAAGCTAAGCGGGCGCTGCATCACTCTTTACCGGTTGGACACCATGGCGCGCCAGGTGGCTGTGCTCACTGAGCAGTTGCAAATGATTACTCAGCAGCTGACCACAGTCACTGATCATCTCTGCCAAATGTCTTGTTCGGGTTCTCCCTCTCCACCTGTTGTCTTGGCGGCTGCTACTGTCTGCTGAACCACTTCCATTCCTACACCAGCCCCGTACACGGGGGCGGGGGGGGGGGGCGTGCAAGGGGTTGCTTCAAGTACGCCTACATCTGGACGACACATCCAAAATACATTTTATGACCCTCCTGCTTCCAGACTGGACTCTCAGTTGGGCTCACTTCATTCTCGATAGCACGGAGGGCCCCAATTATACTTTTGAGCAATTTGTTTGAGAATTTTCCCAGGCCTTGACTGTTCGGAGAGCGAGGGGAATGTCATGAGCTGCCTAATGTCGCTCCGGCAGGGAAATCGGTCTGCGGACGATTTCTCTGTAGCGTTCCGTGTCGCTGCGGTGGACTCCGGGTGGAATGACGTCGCTCTATGCAGCGCCTTCCTCTTGGATCTGAATTCCAACCTCCGCAATGACCTAGCGGTTCATGCGACCCTCTCCTCTCTGGATGATCTCATTGATCAGGCTGTCAGTTTGGACAACCGGTACCGCACGCGCGCGAAGGAGCAAAAGGCCTTCTTCAGTCCGCCTGTCTCACACACACCTCCTCCGGCTACCAGCTCAGCCAAGCCCGACTCCTCCTCCAAAGCTATGGTGCTAGGCCGAGCCCGTTTGACTCCGGAGGAGCACCAGCGATGGAGGAAAGCCGGCACGTGTATGTACTGCAGCTCATTAGAGCATAAACTTTTCACCTGTCCGCTGAAGCCAAAAGACATGGCCCGTCAGTAGCCGTGGGGGGTCTGGCGGGCGGTAATTCTATTAATCCCCCCAGTAACTTTTCAATCCCGGATCTTATTCAGTTACCGGGGGCCAAGAAGAAGGTCTCGGTGTTAACTGACCCGGGGGGGGGGGGGGGAACTTTATTTCTTCCCAGCTCATACGGGAGTTAGGCTAGTGGATTTATGGTTTTATAGGTGTTTTATTGTTGGTACAAGTATTAATTTTCAATTCAATTCAATTCAACTTTATTTATATAGCGCCATTTCACAACAACAGTCATCTCATAGCACTATCAACTGTAGGGGGGAACCCCCACAGTTGCAGAAAGTTGCAGAAAGACCCCAGCAATCAGGCGATCCCCTGTGAGCAAGCACTTGGTGATGGTGGAGAGGAAAAACTCCCTTTTAACAGGAAGAAACCTCCAGCAGAACCAGGCTCAGGGAGGGGCAGTCATCTGCTGTGACTGGCTGGGGGGTGAGGGGATAGAGAAGAAGAAAAGAACAGACATGTAGAGAGCAAACAGCACGATGGGGACTCAATCTATGGGAGAGAACAAACAAATGTTAATGACCAGCAAAAAAAATATTTCATAGAGAGTGAGGAAAGGAGTGAGGCCCAGTGCATTACTGGAGGTCCCCCGGCTGACTAAACCTATTAGCAGCATAACTAAGGGAGGGTTCAGAAACACATGATCCCTCCCTAATTGTAGGCTATATCAAAAAGGTAGGTTTTAGCCCTATTCTTAAAAACAGAGATCGAGTCTGACTCCCGAATCCAGATTGGCAGCTGATTCCACAGGAGAGGAGCTTAATGTAAATATAAATGTGAATAGGGATGAAAATTTCCTTTCCTAACACAAACATATCCTCGTAGGGCACCAGTCCAGATAATGGACAATTTTATTAACAAGTCTTCATTTGTCTAAAAAAAAAAAAAAAACCCTTGTGAGTTCTTGTCTGCTGATAATCAAGAAGATGGACATGAAATCAAACAATAACTCCCATATGTCTTTCAGTGGTTTAATAAGAAATGTCAGAATAGGTTAACATATACAGTATGGTTAACTTTACAACAGAGAATTCAGCATGTATTATGAGCATCATAGACTGTTATTGAGTTATTGAGTGTAACCTTGAATCAAACATTTTTGGAACCAAATAAAGCATAGTTTAATTTGGTGATATACTGGAAATTGGAAAACCATAAAATAGCATTGGTTAAGAAAAGTGGATGCAATTTTATGAAGAAAATGATGAGTAAACTATTTATAAAAATAGAAAGTTGGTGTTACTCTGAAAAAGAACGTAAATTAATGAAAGGACAAAATGCATTTTGAAATTCTGATGGGGGTTTGCATGAAATTAAGTTTAAAGAACTTTTACCAGGGATATTCTGAAGACTTAAGTTTAAATTAAATAACAGACGGTCAGCCAAGCAGAATCATTGCGTCCCTGGTTGCAGCAGGGCCCCCACGAGCCAACCTTGATTCAGCTGGATGTCCGTGGATTCTGTTGATGAAGAGGCTGATAGACAGATTCTCCCACAAGGCCGTGCTCCTGAGATCGCAATCAGGCTGTTCTTTAGCAAGCTAAGCGAGGTCTCCTCTTATGCACTGAAAAGGAATTTGTTTATTGCACAAATTCCCATCAGAAATTCAAACTGGGAGAAGAACACACCACAGATCCGTTTCTTGCGATGTATTGTGGCTGGAATGAGTTGGTTTAAGCTTAAAAAAATTCAAATAAAATCATCTTGCACGGAAATTTAAAGAAAAAGGATTAAAATAGGAAAAAGTGAACTTTGAAGAAAAGAAAATAATTTCACAGAGCATGACAGGCTCTGGGCCTACTTGAAGATGGGGGGGAAAAATGGAAGAACAGAGACGTCTGCTCCTTACAACTTGACCAACACCCCAAAACTGAACAAAGGGAACAAAAAGCAAGTTTTTCTCGGGTGTGGTAGGATGGTTCTAAACTTCATGACACCTGGGCTGAACCAATTACATTTGAGCTTCTTTGTTTGGCAAAAGTCATAAACTGACTAACAAGGAGATGCAGTGAAGCTTGGAACTCTATCGGTCAGTTAAAGTCCAGCTATAATTGCCCAAAGAGCAGCGAGACACATAAGTTGCTGAATAAAGCATACATTACTTAAACTTTAGTGACTAAGATATTCTACTCAATAATAAGGGAACATGCAATGTCTCTACATTGTAACTGTAATTAATTTGTGATAGTAAGTGTCATGAACTTGGGTTTGGTGTTCCAAACCCAGTTCTGACGCTGTGGCTATTTTGTCCCTTTGTGTTGTTTATTTTCCATCAGGCGCTGTCTGGGAGCCTCTGGGGTCCTTTGCTTCCGGACAGCTCAGTCACGCCTCCTCCTCTTGTCAGTGGGATCAGCTGTTCCTCATTATTCCCTGTCACTTTCTGTGCCATGCACACACACATTCACATGCAGTCTCCCGCACATATACACACACACATCCTCACTCACTTGCTCAGACATTCAATCAGGCACACCGGGTTTCACTCAGTCCAGTCCACACATTCATTCTCTCTAGCACACCAGTGATCTCTCTCATCATTAGTGGCAGTACTGTCAAGGCCAGGGGTCTGCGGGGAGAGATCACCAGATCGTTGTTGATTGAACTCCACTACCTGCATTGTATTTTCAGCCTGACTATGTAGTCTTCTGCTTACGCTCCTGCCATTTGTTTGTTTCCTGGTGTAAGCGGCTGTCCCTGTTTCACTTGCTCTCACCAGACAGCACGGACTGCCTCGGACCGATCCAGCCCATAAGTCTATTTTTGCCTTTCTCCTTGTGCCGTTCAGCTGTCCTGCGGCACTAGGCATTCTCTCCCCTGGGCTGTCGAGCGTCTTAGAGGCGTTCCTGTTCTCCTGGTGTCCTCCATGACTGTTAACTCATCCTTCTGTCATTCATCGTAACTGTTTGCTGGATTGAATCTTTATTTTTGTTCAATAAATTGCACGCATTATACTCTGCATGTGGGTTTTACTTCCTTTCTCTGTGCGCTGCGTAAAAGCACACGGGGAACATAAAAAGTAAGCATGCAAAAATTAATTTCTTCCTCAAAATAAAGTAACCCAGATTAAATCACAGCAATAAAAACATTTCAAACCATATTGTCCATCCCAAGAGTTCAACCATGTCTTCAGTAGTGGATACTGTCTTGAGAGAAAGAATATGAATTAATTTATTTGTCCATAATGCATAAATTCCATTGCAAAGGAAAAAAAAAATAATATTCCTGATTCGTCCACCAGATGGCACTGTGAAACTGTCTGGTTGTTTACTGGAGAATCTTGACTCTCGAGTCTTGACTATATCAGCCATAAACCTGCCGATTGAAACATTCCTTTGTCAAAGCGCAGAAAAGGGAGAATGACTAAGTCCTGGAGAAGGGATTAACTTCCACTTTGTGGCTGATGGGTAGTGTTACAGCTCTGGTCCTTTTGTGAGATAGAAGCAGTTCATGACCAGACTTTTGAGTTGAAACAATTTTCTTCAGCAAAGAATGATTTTATAAATTGGAACTCAACGTCAACGCTACCTAGGTACACCCACTACCAAATTGCCTGCCTCACTAAATGGAGTGGCATTATCCAGCTGTAGCCTGGCTTCCGTAACAGAGCGCACAGAGCCGGTCTTTGTCCTTCTTTCCAGGAACCACCGGGAGTTCCTTTCATTCTTTATTCCCCCTCGTTCATCCTCCCCGGTGGTTCTGGGTTACCCTTGGTTCCAGGTGCACCATCCTATAATCAATTGGGCCCAAAATTCAATTTCTTCCTGTATTCCCTTTTGTTTAGCCTCCTACCTATGTCCGGCTACGTGTTCACCGTCCCTTCCAATCTCCTCCCCTCTGGCAGAGCCGCCGGACCTCAGCCTCGTACCCGAGGTCTATCATGACCTTAGGGAGGACTTTAGCAAGTCAAGAGCTCTTTCGTTGCTACCACACCGCTCTTATGACTGTGCTATCGACCTCCTCCTGGGTGCGTGGTTGCCATCCAGCCGGCTCTATAGTCTTTCTGGGCCGGAAAGGGAGGCGATGGAAAGCTACATCAAAGACTCCCTGAACGCTGGCCTCATTCAGCCTTCTTCGGCTCCTCTTGGGGTGGGGTTTTTCTTTGTTGGGAAGAAATACAGATTCCTGCGTCCGTGTATCAATTACTGAAAGCTCAACGCAATAACCATCAAGGACAAATATCATCTGCCCCTGATTAACTCTGCATTTGAGCTCCTTCAGCGCATGTGGGTGTTTTCCAAACTCGACCTGCCTAACGCATATCATTTGGTCTGCATAAGCAAAGGGGACGAATGGAAGACGGCCTACAAAACACACCTGGGGCACTTTGAGTACCTAGTGATGCAGTTTGAGCTCACAAATGCTCTGGCCATCTTCCAGTGCATGATCAACAACGTCATCCACGATATGGTCAATCAATTCGTTTTGTTTACCTTGACGATATTTTGATTTTTTTCCCGTATGCCAGAGGAACATGCAGTCCATGTCCAGGCCGTGTTACAGTGGCTTCTGGAGAACCAGCTCTTTGTGAAGGCCAAGAAGTGCAAGTTCTCCACCCGCTCTATTTCCTTAATGGGCTTTATTGCTGCCAAAGGGGAGTTGAGGGCCAACCCGGTCAAGGTGAAGGCTGTGCTCAATTGGCATACCCCGCACTCTCACAAACAGCTCCAACGCTTCTTGGGCTTTGTTAATTTCTATCGGAGGTTCATTAGAAATTACAGCAGGGTTGCACAGCCTCTCACTCAGCTTACCTCTACCAAAGTGCCCTTTGAGTGGTCTGAGGCAGCTGAGTTGGCTTTCGCTGAATTGAAAGTCGTATTCTCCAACACACCCATCTTGGCCCAGGTCGACCCCCAGCTCCAGTTCATAGTTGAGGTGGATTCTTCCGATTTGGGGGTGGGTGCTATTCTCTCGCAGCATTCAGCCTCCAATCAGAAGCTCCACCCATGCGCATATTTCTCTCAGCGGTTAACGCCGGCCGAGAGGAATTACGACATAGGCGACTGAGAGTTGTTTGCCATTAAATAGGCCCTTGAGGAGTGGAGGCACTGGCTGGAGGGAGCCATTCATCCCATCATTGTGTGGACCAACCACAAAAATCTAGAGTATCTTAGGTCCACCTGCAGACTGAACCTCAGGCAGGCCCGCTGGGCCCTATTTTTCCTCAGGTTTAATCTCACAATCATTTATTGGCTGAGGTCTCGGAACGTCAAGCCTGATGCTCTCTCCCACCAGTTTTCTTTCGACCTGTCATCCTTCTCTTCTCCCCTGGAGCTCATAGTACCTTCCTCTTGTATTCTTGGCTCTCTTTCGTGAGAGATTGAGTGGTGGGTCTGGCAGGCCCAATCCACTGAGCCCTAACCCCAGGGGGTCCCAGCCGATCGCCTGTTTGTCCCATCCAGTCTGTGCAGTAACGTCATCCGGTGGGGGCACACCAGCCACTTCGCCTGTCACCCCGGGATCTCCCAAATTATTGATCTGGTACAGCAAGTGTTCTGGTGGCCAATTTTGCGGATGGATATTCGGGACAAAATAGACATGTCCGAGATAAGTTGAGGAGTAAAAGAGGAATCATAAGCGCTCGGGGCATACACCATGTTCCAAACTATTATGCAAATATTTGTGTCTGATTTTCCTAAATAGTCGATGCAAATGACAGTCAGTATAATTTTCAAGTCATCAACTGTTAGAGCATAGTTCAAATTTTATTGAACAAACCTCCCAATGATAACTATTTTTTGTAAAAATAAAAAAACTCAAAACGCGCTGTTCAAATTATTATGCACAACAGTTTCAAAACATTTTATTGGTTGTAAAGAACTGAAAATGGTCATTTGTTGAATTTGCATCATTAGGAGGTTATATTTACTGAAATCAAAAGCTATTTCAATCAAAAACATCTTAACAGTTCAAGTTGCATGTTAACATAGGACCCCTTCTTTGATATAACCCTCACAATTCTTGCATCCATTGAACTTGTGAGTTTTTGGAGAGTTTCTGCTTGAATTTCTTTGCAAGATGTCAGAATAGCCTCCCACAGCTGCTGTTTTGATGCAAACCTCCTCCCACCCTCATAGAGCTTTTGCTTGAGGATGCTCCAAAGGTTCTCAATAGGGTTGAGGTCAGGGAAGGATGGGAGCCACACCATGAGTTTCTCTCCTTTTATGCCCATCGCAACCAATGACACAGAGGTATTCTTTGCAGCATGAAATGGTACATTGTCATGCATGAAGAAAATTTTGCTAACGGAAGGCGCAGTTCTTCTTTTTGTACCATGGAAGAAAGTGGTTAGTCAAACTCTATATACTTTGCCAAGGTCACTTTCACACCTTCAGTCACCATAAAGGGGCCTACCAGCTCTCTCCCCATGATTTTGACCCAAAACATGACTTCACCACCTCCTTGCTGACGTCGCAGCCTTATTGGGACATGGTGGCCATCCACAACCATCCACTACTCCATCCATCTGGACTATCCAGGGTTGCACGGCACTCATCAGCAAACAAGACTGTCTCAAAATTAGTTTTCATGCATTTCTGGGCCCACTGCAACCGTTTCTGCTTGTGACCATTGGTTAGGGGTGACCGAATAGTATGTTTATGCACAATTGCAAGCCTCTGGAGGATCCTACACCTTGAGGTTCGTGGGACTCCAGAGGCACCAGCAGCTTCAAATATCGGTTTGATGCTTTGTAATGGCATTTTGGCAGCTGCTCTCTTAATCCAATGAATTTATCTGGCAGAAACCTTCCTCATTATGCCTTTATCTGCATGAACCTGCCTGTGCTCTGAATCAGCCACAACTTTCTTCACAGTACGATGATCACGCTTAAGTTTTTGTGAAATATCTAATGTTTTCATACCTTATCCAATGCATTGCACTATTTGACCCTTTTTTAGCAGCAGAGAGATCCTTTTTCTTTTCCATATTGCTTGAAACCTGTAGCATGCTTAATAATGTGGAACATCCTTCTTAAGTTGTTTTCCTTTAATTGGGCTCACCTGGCAAACTAATTATGACAGGTGTCTGAGATTGATATCAGTGATCCAAAGAGCCTTGAGACACAATATCATCCATGAGTTTAATTGAAAACAAAAGACGGAATGTTTATGGCACTGAAATCCTGTTTGCATAATAATTTGGAACACGGTGTAGTTCCCATTCTTGTCAATTTTCTAATCCCCACCTGGCCGGACCACTGCGGAACGAATCCGGCTCGTCAAATTCGGTTCGCTAATGAAACCCAACAACTCTATCTTTGACAAATGCCGGATCCAATCCGCAAGGAAATCCCGCAGTATCTCATGGTATTTAATAGCTGTTTGTTCATTAAAAACTGTTTAAGGATCGTCCATTGTTTTCTGAGGTCTACTCCTCCATCATTGTGTCAGAGAAGGTAAAAACTTGACTCAACATACAAACACTTCATAGAATTAAAATTAACAGGCTACTTACATTTTATTTAGAGCCCAAAAATCTAGGTGGGGATCAGCTACATCACATTTCCTTGTTGTTATCTTGTGATCGCGATCAGTTCATCTCAGTCACTCTTGGGTCTTTCTTGAGAGCTCGCATTATTTTGTATAATTCTCACATGAGCTTGTATTTCAAACTCTGTTCTCATCCATGCCACTGCAAAACACAAATGGAGCTGGTAGGGATGAATGCAAGGGGCCATCCGCATTGCATCTGCAATGGACTGCATCCAGAGTCAATGTAAATCCTGTGTAAAAGAGCTCCAAACAGACAGATGTTGCCTTCCATTTTTGGGGCAAATGCCCGATCCCTTGAAAACAAAACTGACAAAGCAAAAACTGGATTTATCACCCGACCAGCCATAGGAGACAGCTCTGTGATGATGATCATCAAGCTGGTTACACCCCAGGATCATAGATGCCACAGTTGAGCTGCTAACTACACCAAAGGTTTACAAACTCTGTAGCAGGGGCGTAAATCCCAGGGGGAACGCAGGGGTCATGTCCCCCTCTTCCATAAAGTTTTCCCCCCCAAAAAATGACATTGTAAACACAAACATTTTTTATTTGAATAACATAATAATGTTCATTGAAGGCACAAGTGGTCCGACTTAAAAACGCATTGTTTGACATTTATAACTATTGAAAGATTAGACCTCCCCCCACCCCCCATTCCCATCCTCACAGTGGTATAGTCTAATCTGTTTCTCCCCCACGGGCAGGGCTGCTGCGGCTCCAACACACACACAGACAGAGAGGCAGCTCAGACAGACAGCTCAGCTCAGGCAGAGAGCGGTTCGGAGTGAGTAAGTGCATTGAAAGCTTAATGTGTGAATGGTTAATAAGTTATTTATCAGTCCATGTTTTCAACAATCACACACAGAACATGGAAAGCGATATTTCATCTCATTTGTCCAAAGTGGTGTTGAGAGGAGTTTTAGTGCACTGCGCAGACTTAAGAGTTGGCTTTGGGCTACTATGGTCCATGGTTGTCTGTAATGTCCATAAAGAGAGATTAGACAAACTGGACATAAAAATGAACTGTCAGGAGTTTGTTGGATCCAGTGACACCAGAAGAAAAACATTTGGTTCTTTTGTTTAGAGAGATGGAGACCAGTTTGTTTTGACATGGTGTTCCAAAGAGTGTGCAAGATAGTTCCCCCCTCCGTTAGAGCCAAAGAGTGTATTTACTTCAAGTATCTTGACCCATTTCCTGTACAATTGCTACTATACAAAAAAGGGCCAAATGAATAAGTAAAATGTTACAAATGTAATAAAAATGCATGGATGACCCTTTAGATAGTTAGGAGGATGTGTTTAAGTGCACATTCCCTCATTGCAGACACAAACTGTTTCGTTATCTGGCATCAATGATGATGAAAAATCATCAGGATAAAAAAAGAAAAGAAGTGTGACATTTCTGTTTATATTGTAAATAATACATTTTGTATGATAGAGTAATATTTTCAGCATTTTTTGCTGTAGAAAAGTGGTTCAAATACACTGTTTCCCATAAAGTTTGTGTATTTTTGTTCATTTTTTTTCTAGATTTTGCTGCCAATTGTGTTTGTTTTCTTTGATTATTTTGTTTATTTTGATGCATTTTTGTCTATATTTGTTTATTTCTTCAGTCATGAGTCTTTTTGCCTCCACAAAAAGAAACATAAGTAGCAATGGATGGGTATTAATCATGATTACTGTAAATTAATCCAAAGTATCACTATGATTGATCTGATTAAAACATTTTATTGTTTGACAGCCCTTGTTTTAAGACATATTGAAATTTTGTTTTGTTGTTGCTTGTTAACAAATACATATTTTTGAAGAATAATTTGATGTAGTTTAGTTATTCATTAAGGTATTTCTTCTAGTTTTAGAACTTATTTTGAGCTTTAAATGCTTGTAAAGCTGCTGTGGTGGGGATCAGACCAGTGTTCATGGTGAGCAAAGACATTTTGTTTGATCATATATGGTGTAATTGACATCGACCACCCAATACAACTTTTGGTATTGCTAGATGATGGTGTAAAAACCTGTAGACAGGTAGGATATGTACTAATAAGGAACAGTGACATAATTATCAAATAACATTATGTAAGACATTTGAGGAAGTGTCAGACAACACAGGAAAAAAATGTCATTTTTTAATGTCCCCCTCAAAAATTAAGCTCTCAGATTTTCATGTTTATTGCCCCCATGGGATTTTCACCCCTGCTCTATGGTCCTTGATAAGTACTGCTCACTGGACCTGAAACTGCTGACAGTTTGCGTCTGCCATGGGAGTTTTCTGTTGCAGAGGTAACAGCAGTTAAGATGCCAATGCTAATTTAGCATTTGGCTATGCGCTAACAGCCATTGACAAAGAGCAGGCCTGCCCTGCATTCAGTTGACAAAAGCATTTGGAACCGTTCGGAATTCTTCGTTGGCTTCCGTAACTGAACGACACGGTCACCGCGAACCGTTTTCTCATTGGCCAAACTCCTTGGGGAGGTGACTCGCATAGCAAACAAAGATGGTGGCTAGGTAAGATAGTTTGCAATATCCTTTTGTTTTCTTTTCTTTTTGGAGCAATTTCATCAATTTAAGAGTAGAGGTTATGTCAGTTTGTAAGTAAAACAATACCATGCATAAAATATTGTTTTTGGTGGGGGTATAATGGAGAATTTTTAGGTAATATGAAGTTGAAGTAGGTTACAGTCTATGCCGTAGTTACCGTATCCTCTAACTGGCTGACAGAGGACCACAGATCGACACAACTACAGAATGCATGAGCTGAACAGAAAAACCATTCGCTGAGAACTGCCCATTCATTTAGGTCAGTTCACCTTGCAAACTATGTTCGGCGAACTGTTTTGTGAACTGAACTCGCGTGTTGTTTTGACCTAACATATTAAGTGCGCAACATGAGGAGATAACACACTGGACTGTGTTTATTCTAATATTATAAATGGATACAGAGCCTCCCTCCTCTCACAAATGTATCTGAAAATACAAAACATGTATTTACTTTCATATTAAGTTGAGGAAGTTTTCTTATTTTCCTTGGGGAATTGGATTTTATAAATAATTTTAACAAAACAAGTGTAAGGTATTTTATTGAATAACCTCTTATTGGAATACACAGAAAGGGCAGTAGTAAAAGTCCATGTTTTCATTTTATTACGCTCCTTGAGTAAAGACAAGGTGCAAAGACCCTTGGTTACACAATTATAATGTATTAAAGACCCACTCCGATGGCTCGAATACCACCAAAGACATCAAAAACAAATGTGTATTGCCCAAAATAGTATATTGTGGCTTTTTTATACACAAAAAAGTTTTCATTGCCTTTGAATTGCTTGGAAAGAGCTTTTTACATCTTCCACCTACTTAAATATGCGCGGATCTATGAATATAGAGAAGTAGAGAAGGCAATCCAGCTTGAGGAAGGATTATTCTCGGTGGAGCGGAAAGTCTTATTATTATCATTATTACTTATTTTTCTACACTTATTGCACGTTTTTAGTCCTTTAGTTTTTTAGTTTATCTCTTTATCTCATCATGTTTTTAATGTTGCAGCATGGCACCGAGACAAATTCCTAGTTTGTGTACTACATGAACAATGGCAATAAATCTGATTCTGATTCTCTGCCCAGCCCCGCTTGGAGGTTGGAGGGCTACCCGCCGGTCTCTGGTTGCCCACTCAATTCAATTCAATTCAACTTTATTTACAGTATATGGCGCCATTTCACAACAACAGTCATCTCATAGCACTTTCAACTGTAGGGGAAACCCCCACAATTGCAGAGAGACCCCAGCAATCAGGCAATCCCCTGTGAGCAAGCACTTGGCGATGGTGGAGAGAAAAAACTCCCTTTTAACAGGAAGAAACCTCCAGCAGAACCAGGCTCAGGGAGGGGCAGTCATCTGCTGTGACTGGCTGGGGGGTGAGGGGATAGAGAAGAAAAAGAAAAGAACAGATATATAGTGAGCAAACAGCACGACGAGGACTCAAACTATGGGAGAGAACAAACAGATGTTAATGACCAGCAAAAATAATTCATTACGAGGGAAGAAAGGAATGAAGACCAGAGCATTGTTGGAGGTTCCCCCGGCTGTCTAAACCTATTGACAGCATAACTAAGGGAGGGTTCAGGGGCACATGATCCCTCCCTAATTATAGGCTATATCAAAAAGGAAAGTTTTAACCATGTTCTTAACAACAGAGATCGCTGAGGATCTCCCGGCAAGCAGCGCAGCACACCATCTGCCTGCGAAGTAAGCTGAGAGCAGCTCGCTGGGAAGTCCCGGTGAGCAGCGCAACGGCCTGTCTGACAGCAAAATGAGTTGCTGAGGATTTCTTCCTCATACAGCCAAAAACCGAACAGGTATAACAGGTTCTGGTCATGCAGAACATCAAGTCCATCCTTCCTCCCTCCCACAACCCATCTCAGTTTGCATACAGGTCAAACAGATCCACAGAAGATGCCATCGCTGCTGCTGTCCATCCAGCCCTCACCCACCTGGACTAAAAGAACTCCTACATGTGAATGCTGTTCCTGGACTTCAGTTCAGCATTCAACACAATCACCCCTCAGCACCTAATATAAAAACTCAGACACTTAGGACTCAAAACCTCTCTCTGTAACTGGGTGCTGGACTTTCTCACAGGAAGGTCACAGAATGTGCGGGTTGGCAGCAACACATCCAAGATCATCACACTGAGCGCAGGGGCCCCAAAAGGGTACGTGCTCAGCCCGCTGCTCTTCACCCTGTTGACTCATGACTGTGTACCAGCCTACAACACCAATCACATCATCAAGTTTCTGGATGACACGACAGTGGTGGGCCTCATCACCAACAACGAGGAGGCCAACTACAGAAATGAGGTGAGCCAACTGGTCCAGTGGTGTAAAGACAATAACCTCTCCCTGAACGTAGGAAAAACCAAGGAAATTGTGGTCGACTTCAGGAGGGGACACACACAGCATCCCCCTCTGATCATCGATGGAGCAGCTGTGGAGAGATTGAGCAGCATCATGTTCCTGGGGGCGCACATCTCTGAGGACCTCACACCACATCACTGGCCAAGAAGGCTCAAACTCGCCTCCATTTCCTCCACAAACTGAGGAGAGCACAAGTCCAACCCCCACATCATGTGCTCATTCTACCGGGGCACCGTTGAGAGCATCCTCACCAGCTGCATCACGTGTGGTATGGAAGCTGCACCGCCTCCTGCTGGATGACACTACAACGCACAGTGAAAGCAGCCAGCAAGATCATCGGTGCTCCTCTGCCCCCCCTCTCAGACATCTGCCTCACCCGCAGAGCCATCAACATTGCAGGCGACACCTCCCACCCCTCACACTCCCTCTTCAGCCCCCTGCCCTCGGGGAAAAGGTACCAGAGCCTCCAAGACCACTCCACAAGACTGCTAAACAATTCAATTCAGCTTTATTTATAAAGCGCCACATCACAACAGAATTCATCTCATAGCGCTACAAAATGCAGAGAAAACCCCACAATTTCAGAAAGACCCAGCAATCAGACGATCCCCTGTGAGCAAGCACTTAGCGACAGTGGAGAGGAAAAACTCCCATTTAACAGGAAGAGACCTCTAGCAACTAAACAGCTTTGTTCTTCAGGCCATCAGGACCCTGAACTCTGTCCACTCTCCCCGGACTGTAATGCACTCACCCGCAAAATAACTACCTCAGCTGTTGGCACAGAAAGACTGCCACACCAACAGTAATGCATTTGCTGCTGTATGTCTCTGCACTTTACTGCATCTATTTGCACAAATGTCATATCTGCTGCTGTCTGTCATTGCAATATTGATCATGTGCAGTCCTTTCACTGTCTGCACCTACACTACCACACTGAACTTGATACTACGAGTGTTACTGCTCTGCGTTTCTGTATATAAGATTGCTGGGTCTCATCATTTATTGTTTATCTTTATCTGCACTATGGGAGGTCTGGGTCTATCTTTTGTCACCATTTGCACTACGGATAGCATTACTATACATAGACTGCTGTTGTTTTTCCAGCCTTATTGCTTTTTCGTTTTTTTTATATTTTGCACACCACTGAAGAGAGAGAGAGAAACACCATTTAAATTCTCCTGTATGTCCTGTATATGTAGTAGTATTGACAAATAAAATCTTTGAATCTTGAATAATCTGCAATCTTTTCAACTAGGAAAACACACACCCACACACACACAAAATCACTGCTCCTAGAAGCGCTTTGTCCAAAATCGCCCGTTTGGGGGCAGGTGGAGCTTAACTAGAAATTCACAGCAAAAACACACAAACTTGGGCAGCGGTCAGATTTTGTGCTGGATATGTCTTGTAAGTCACAAAAAACGTGATACAGACGTTAACAATAGAAAAAAAAAAAAACTTGATTTTTGCCGGAGTGTCACTTTAAGTTATTTCACAAACAAGTTTTTTGGTCACAAAATTCATTATACTTTGGTTTTTGGCCGAGAAATAATGTAAATTATAATGGCTCAGAGAGCTGCATCTGTGTGTGTGTTGTAACTCCACGATTTACACTCAATATTGCAAATTGTTATTAGTATTTACAGTACAAATGCTATGCATGCATGGTCTTAACTTTACTTGTAAATTAGGTAAATTTGCCTATCCTTCTGGACAAAAACCGGTGTGACTTTGTTAAAAAAAAAAAAAAAATGTCCTTACATCTTTTTAGTTTTAAAAAAAAATCCTGTGCTTACGGTGCTCAAGTCCGCCCCCTGTCTTTGGGGCAACGGTACTGCACAGCCTCCTATTGTGATTTTCAGCCTCACCTGCCTCCCCTGACTGCAAGTCACTGATTAATACCGAGTATCAGCAAAAATCCTCTAAATTTATACACTCCTGATTACCTCAGAATTTTATTTGATAATGCAGAGGCTTATATTTCAGAAATCACACTTTGAAAATGCAAAAAAGTCACGTATATTAAAATAAAATGAACAGCTTCGTAAATCAAGTATGTTTCTTTTATTCATTTTTGTTCTGGCTGTTCCACTTCACTGGATGCTTAAAACTGGGGAAGTGATTGTATGTCGCAGGATAAACTCAATTATTTTTTTACACTGTTTTAAGTCCTTTTTTGTTACAAAGATAGCTTTAAAAGTGTACACTGTGTGAGGCTGATTGGTATAAGCATATCAGTAATTGACAAAAATTCTACTGTTGTTCATCTCTAACTAAAACTGCTGTTTAGAGGTAGTGGAAGATTGTGCCTTTGCTTCAAACATGCCAATTTACAGCTGTAACACTGTGAGTTGTCATTTATGAAGTATATAATTAACATTTTACTCGTCCATAATGTTAAAATCAGCAATTAAAGTAGATATTTCAAAACTTTCATTTTGCCTCACAATTTTCACACACACTACCTTGAAGCAGACTGATCTCTATTGATATGTAATTGTTTCCTCACAAAAAAAGTAAGTGTATCAGCTTTATGTAGATAAAACAACCATGCATCGTCACTACTTAGGCAATGAAAGAAATATTTCTGTATACTTGAGTATCACGGCAAACAGTACTGAACCATGTAGGAATAAATCATGAACTACTGGTTCCCTTTAGGTTGTAGAAATGGTGCAAATTTACCACAAAGATAGATGTTTTTAATTTAAATTTCCAGCTTGTAAATAGATCATACTGGGTATTTTAACGTGGGAGAGTAAGGAGATTCACTCACACTTCATGGAAATGTATAACAATGAAAAATTTCCAATTTCATATAAACTACCATCTTCTATCATATAGGCCATTTTCAGCCGCCACCCAAACATTGAAGCTTTCAGTCTCAGCTGTTTGCCACCCCAGTAAAAGTAATGTCTCTGGAGAGCTACTACATGGAAGCAGCTTATACTAGTAGATCAGTCTCAGCTCCTCCTGATTCAGAGCAGACGGGTGATCTATCTCAACCTCATTGCTGTCATAATTTTTTTCTATACTCTGTTCTAAATAACAAGAACCTGCTGTGAATTCAGTTTCCATTATTCACAAACACAGTCTAAGCAGCATGTGCATACAGTACATACAGTATATTGACTGGTTATGGTAACTGTAATAATGTCTGCTTCAGCCTGAATCTTCCTGTGCACTATGGGACCTTATACAGAGTTCACTGATTCTTCTTTGGCTAACTTGTTCCAAGTCTCTGAGGAGCAGCAGGAATGCTGACCTCTGCTCTTCCTTATTCTGGACATGATCCTCCCCACTTTTCAATTAGTTTTCAATAAAAAAAAAACAAACGCTTCTTAATGTTTACTGAATTTGCAGAAGTCCAAGCAGAAGTGATTTTAATCTGCAGTCCTTCAAATTCTGTTATTGCAGCTGAAGGAGCAAGATTAGCCATGAAGAAATAAACAAAGAAAAACATAGGAGATCAGTTACACCACAAATATCAGATCATCTCTTTGGCTTCAGTTTCTGAGCTGTTTGTGGTTTTAAAACTTCTGTTTACTACAGCTTGTAAATTCGGAACTTCCTGTACAAGTTTTGGCTCAGCAGAGTCAGGCAGCAATTTAAAATTAGGTCTCTCTAAGGGAAAAGGAATGTTAATGTTTGGATCATGTAAAAGGTTTACTTCCCCACTTTTAAACTTTATCACAGTGGTTTATAGGAGATGAGCTCAGCTTAAGTTTTTCCTCTTCTTAAAACTTCGTGTATGGACTGTCGTTAAAGGTTTGGTTTTAAACACACCGGTCCTTTGGAGAAGTGGTAATTTACAAAAGAACAATAAGACATAAGATGACAGGAGGATCTGAAAAGAGCTCTAGCAAAAGCTATGCATCAGTCAGTGTTTGGTCTGTCTATTTAAAGCAAAGGTTAAAGACACCTTTGAGAGTATAGGTAAACTACATCCTTATCTAGAAAATTAGTTTCTATAACAAACATTTGCCAAACAAATGTAGAAGTACTGTGACGTTTGCAGGTTCACACAAAGACAATGGAGCAGATGGTTGTGATCAACCTGATTTATTTTACACACCCCGACCCCCCAACCTGCCTCTGAGCACAGACAGGAGTGGAGGTCATTCTCCCAGACCTCTGTTTCAATCATGGTTACACACACATGATACATCTTGCCCTAATCCTGCTAAACACTGCTGGGTCATTATAATGCAGTTATAACGACACAGCAGTATAACTCAGAAATAACACATTTAACACACACGCAGTAACGTTTCAAACTGGCAAAGCATGCTGGGAAATCCCTGCCCCCTTTAACATGGCCCCGACATTACACTGCCCCCCCCGGACTGGTTTCTGTCCCCAGAAAATTCAAAGTCCACTTTCAGAAATCCAATGCGAGTCAGCCCGGTGCCAGGGCGGCATGCATGGGCCATCTGAGTCTCGGTCGGAGTATCTGGTTGGGGTAGGGTTCCGGTTTGGCCACCAGCAGGCGGATGGACACATCTGACAGCCTCTGTAGGACCACGCACAGTCCCTTCCCTGGCAGCGGGAGTCCCAGGCGCGCTCCGGCCAACTCCCACCGCTGCCAGTTCTCCCAGGCGGCCGCTGGCCCGCGTCCATGCGTCCAGCCCTTGCCGCGCCTGGAAAATGGCTGCATCTTCGTCCTGCTCGCTCCGCTGCGTCGCTCCTGCGCTCCAAAGGCCTCCGTGACGTCACCGAAAGGAAAAGCATCGGGTGGCGGTAGGACACGCACAGTTCCTCCTCTGGCAGCGGGAGTCCCATGACTCCCACCGCTGCCAGGACCTCCCAGTCGGCCGCTGGCCCGCGTCCAGGCGTCCAGCCCCTGCCGATCCCGAGAAAAGACCGGATCTGTCCTGCTCGCTCTACTGCTGCTGCGCTCCAAAGGCCTCTGTGACGTCACCTGCCGGGGGAAGCATCTGCAGGAGGCGGCTTTTTCCCCGTCCATGCCACCTCGCTCTAATTTAACGTCGGCGAGGGGCCAGTTTGTCGTGCGCTGTGTGCGGGGCAGTACCATGCCATATACCCTGGCACTGTGCAGCGGAAGCCGTCCTTCCTCGCGTCGCCACGGCTGTTTCCTTCGTGCACGCGCTGCTGTGATCTGCCGTAGCTCCTCCTCCCGCTCGCTTTCAGCGCGGCGGCCAGCTCGACCTGGAACAGGTGGTCATCAAACAGGTTCTCGCCGTTGTAGCGGGGAATCTTGGCCCGCTGCCGGATGAATGGGACGGTCACGTCCCGGTCGATCACCGCTCCTGATCGCCCTGGAATCGCCAGCCCGTCCTGCCCTGAAAAGGGCGGGAAACGGGGCTGGTTTGCTCTGCTCCTTCCATCGCGGCGAAGCTCTCCGGGGGCCGGCGTCTCAGCTCTACGCTCCGTCCCCAGCCAAGCGATGAACTGCCCCGGCCGCAGAACCTCCTCCCGGGTCCTGGCTATCATCTTGCTCCATATCCCACTCCTGACACCAGTGTGACGTTTGCAGGTTCACACAAAGACAATGGAGCAGATGGTTGTGATCAACCTGATTTATTTTACACACCCCGACCCCCCCAACCTGCCTCTGAGCACAGACAGGAGTGGAGGTCATTCTCCCAGACCTCCGTTTCAATCATGGTTACACACACATGATACATCTTGCCCTAATCCTGCTAAACACTGCTGGGTCATTATAATGCAGTTATAATGACACAGCAGTATAACTCAGAAATAACACATTTAACACACACACAGTAACGTTTCAAACTGGCAAAGCATGCTGGGAAATCCCTGCCCCCTTTAACATGGCCCCGACGTTACAGTACTTTTAGTTTTCTGCTCCCCAAACCCAAACCTATCAAAACTCCCTCTGGTAGGCACAGGAGAACGAGTGGAGTCAGAGAATGTTACTGCAGCGTAACATTGTTTATTAAACCAAGAACTCAAAGAAACAACTCAGGTGCGGCAGCATGAAATAAAGCGGCGTTGTTGGAGGTTTTAAGTAGAGTTTTATTATCATACCGCCGTCACGGGATCCCCTCTCCAGCCCAAGTGTGTGCAGGCTGGATGGGGATCCTCTGGCTCTCAGAGAAGGAGAGGAGAGGTGGACACGTGTGTGTCCTACAGCAGAGGTTGAGAGATAGAGGAGGTGTTACAGAACCTGTGCAGTATTTATACCCAACTCAAACAATACATCAAAGCAGTGTCACCGCGGTAGGTCTGATCAAAGGGACTGCAGAACAGGCATGAGATATTTGCATTTGTGAGACATACATCACAATAGGCAGATTTGTTAGACTCTGCTCTAGCTGCAGAACAAAGAGGTTAACAGGCACATCTACACATTGATCTGAGTCTCTAGGTCACAGTAAGGACAGGACACCTGAACACAATGCATGAAAGGTGACATTATCACAGTAGTGTAGCGGAAAAAACCAGGAGTAGCAAATTGTCTGTCCTTAGTCTGTTTGTGGGGGTTTTCCCAAACCGCCACACAGGACATGAAATGAAAAACTTACAGGGAACCAGTAGGGACAGCAACTGAACGTTTCCATGTTTAACATTAATGATGCCACACACTAGACACAGATAGAACCCAGAATATATAGACATGGGGATAATTAACAGAACACAGAATAGGTGGACACAATCAAGGGCAGCAGGGAAGTGGCTGCAGGTGAGGAACACAGGGTGGGGTGCAGTACAGACAAACACATACAGGGAATGCACATGAAGCATAACAATGAACATATAGGACCACAACACAGAAGGAATACAAAGAGGGCAGTGGCTAGGGGTACGGAAAACATGAGGAGCTGGAACAATAGGTAAACAGGTACACACAACACCTCAGGACCAGACAGGGGATGATACTGAAGACAATGACAGAGGACTCGGGAGAACACAGAGGGCAACTAGAAAAGTACTCAGAGAGTGTATACCTCTGCCAAGGCTCCTTCCATCCCTCATTGATTACCTCCAAAATGTAATGGGTTTGTTTTGGACACAGTGTGAGAAGATATGAGCCTTGATGGAGGTATGCATTCTGGGAGATGGGTTTTGGGTTTGTTTCTAGCACAAGGACCACCTTTGGTGAAAACTTCATCCAAATCCATCAAGTAGTTTTGGAGTATTCTTGCTAACACACTGTGAGAAGTTAAGAGCCTTGGTGGAGGTATGCATTCTGGGATCATCACCAAAATGTTATGGGCTCCTCTCTAGCCCAAGGACCACCTCTGGTGAAAATTTAATCCAAATCCATGCTGTAGTTTTTGTGTAATCCTGCTGCACAAATACAAACAAGGTCCTTGGTGGAGGCATGTACTCTCAGATCATCACCAAAATTTAATGGGTTCATCCTTGGCACAAGGGATACTTCTGGTGAAAATACCATTAAAATCCATCCAGTAGTTTCTGCGTAATCCTATTAACAATCAGACAAAGAACCGGATGGACGGACAGACAAACCACCCTGACAAAACCAACATTTATTTTTTTTTTTTGTTACTTATTTGTACCCGTAGGTAGATTCGGTTTTGCAGTCTGGTGACAAGCCACCGGCTGCCGGTCGCTGCGTGCGCGAGCGCCCTAAACCCACATGTTTTTGGTATGTGGGAGGAAACCGGAGAAATCCTGGAGTAAACCCACGCAACACGGGGAGAACATGCTAACTCCACACAGCTCACTGTTGGTCGGGGGCTGGGATCGAACCCACGATCTCATGATCCCCGCGATCCCCCGGCCGAGGGTAAAACTGTGCTGCCACAGTGCTAAACCACTGCGCCACTGTGCAGCCCAACCAAAACCAACATTAAGATAAGATAAGATAAGATAAGCCTTTATTAGTCCCACAACGGGGAAATTCCAGGATTGCAACAGCACAGGGATAGCAACACTCAGAGCAACAATCAGAAGGCAAGAAAAAAACAAGCAAGCAAGAGCAGCTAATATACATATGTACGTATTACTATAAAATATATATATATACACACACACACAGACACACAGTGCAGAGCATTGTAGCTGGATGGAATAAATATATGAATATATGAACACACAGTGCAGAGCATTGTAGCTAGATGGAATAAATATGTAAATATATAAACACCCACAGTACGGAGCATTGCAGCTAGGTGGAATAAATATGCAAGTATATAAACACACACAGTGCGGAGCAATGTAGCTAGATGGAATAATATGTAGATATATAAATATATAAACACACCCAGTGCTGAGCATTGTAGCTAGATGGAATAAATATGTAAATATATAAACACACACAGTGCAGAGCATTGTTGCTAGATGGAATGAAACAGCATAACCGTCTACTTAGTTATCCTACATGGTATGATTATGTGCCCATACATATTCTCACCCTCCATAGCGACCGGTATGTTCCTAGTTGTATGCCGGAGGGGACCATTGTGTAAGTCTATTGCATCTTTTGCATTCAAAAAACTATTAGTTTGTTACGTCTTTTTGCTATCTCTGCGAGCAGCCCTGCTTAGGTTGTACAGTCTGACAGCCGTTGGTAGGAAGGACCTACGAAACCTCTCGGTTGTGCACCTGGGATGATGTAGTCTGCTGCTAAATGAGCTCCTCAGTGCATTCAGTATGTCCTGCATAGGGTGGAACTCGGACTCCAGCAGAGATGACAGTTTAGCCACCGTCCTTCTCTCTCCTATCTCCTCCATCGGATCAAGGCGCTGCCCCAGGACAGAGCTAGCTTTCTTAATCAGTTTGTTCAGTCTCTTCCTATCGGCTGCAGTAATGCCACTGCCCCAGCAGACCACTCCAAAAGTGATGGCTGATGCCACCACCGTGTCATAGAATGACTTCAGCAGCGCCCCTTGTACACCAAAAGACCTGAGTCTCCTCAGCAGGAACAGCCTGCGCTGTCCCTTCTTGTAGAGTGCATCAGTATTGTGTGACCAGTCTAGTTTATTGTTCAGATGAATACCCAGGTACTTATAGGATGTCACCATCTCGATGTCTGTTCCCTGTATATTTACTGGTACTGTGAGGGGCTGCCCATGCCTGCGGCAGTCCACCACCAGCTCCTTAGTTTTCCTCGCGTTGATCTGGAGGCAGTTCCGATGGCACCAGTCCACGAAGTCCTGGATAAGCCCTCTGTACTCAGCTTCATCTCCATTGGAGATGAGGCCAACGATCGCAGAGTCATCAGAGAACTTCTGTAGATGGCAGTGTGTTGTGTTGTGTGAGAAGTCCGCAGTATAAAGAGTGAACAGGAAGGGAGCCAGCACCGTTCCCTGGGGGGCCCCCGTGCTACTGATGATCGTGTCGGACACACAGTCCCGGGTTCTCACAAACTGAGGCCGGTTCGTGAGGTAGTCCAGGATCCATGATGACAGGTGCTGGTCCACCCCTGCGCGCAGCAGCTTGTCCTTCAGGATCATCGGTTGGATGGTGTTGAAAGCACTGGAGAAGTCAAAGAACATGATCCTCACCATATTCCCGGGCTTCTCCAGGTGGGACAGAGAACGGTGAAGGAGGAAGATCACCGCATCCTCCAAACATTGCCCTTTTTGGGGGTAAAAATGTTATACAGAATAGGAAACTGTAAAAAACTAACCCTTCATTAAGTCAAGGAAAAGTTTATCTGTCACATTTTGAGGGACAGGTACACTCAAGAGTAGTTGTAATAGTAAGCAAGTCTAGTCTTGCCTGGGTCATTTCATGGTTGAGTTGCAGCAACTGGCGTGGTTGTGCAATCTAAGTTGGCAGAGGTGAAGCAGGAGGACTGAGAGGAGAACGCAGCACTGTAACAGCAAAAGACGTCACGAGGAAATGACCTTGTTATACTGCTCAATAAAGTTGGTTTAAAAATGTGGCTTTGTTGGAAGTACTTCAAGCTGTGTGCAGATATCAAATTGATTACCCTGACAAAGCTTCATTGTTATTGTATATGAATATGGCACATTATTATGAAGTGCGGTGTGGTGACATGCACTTCCCGTTATGTCACCGCACTGCCCTATTTAAGGCAGAGAGCATCCATCTACTGTTATCCCTACGTGTTATATACTCGGGGTATATTAACGCAGATCAACAGCAAGCCAAACTCGTTTTTCACGAGCCAGGAAACCGAGCGTCCTGTTCCTTTATTTCAAGTCTTCTAGACAGCTTACAGTTCTTTATACTGTGGCTCGAAGCTCGTTGAAAAGCCCGAGTGAAAAGCCATTGCTTTCGATGGTGTAGAATGGCGTTTAACACACAGGAGGAACGTTTCAGACATGCGCGGGCAGGTTATATTCTCTGCCTTTTTTTCTCTCTACCGAAGTCCGTTTCTTCTACCCATAAATCCTAGCGGCAACTGGCTGCGCTTTCAATATAAAATACATACAAATTACTATTAACTATACAGAAATTACTTTTAACACAATTACTATTTTAACATGAATTATTATAAATGAATTACGATATTTAATATGAACTTATAAACTATTTCTAACTCTATATGAACACACACTACTGAGGGCAGAACAATCCATATTCCAGCCTCTTTGCCAGATGCCTTCACCAGTGCCTGCTGTGTGCTGTGCTTTGAATATAGTTCAATAAAGCTGTGTTCGCCAACCATCATCTTGTCTCATTCTTCACCCAAGGTATTTTACATACAAACATTTGGCAATTGAGGGTTAACTCATGAAGGCGTGCATTACACCGCTTCGTCCCTTTCTCAAGCTCCCAGGTGAACCACCGGTTTCATGGCCGCATTGGTGGGAGGCCTATCAGACATATATTACAGCGCTGGACCTCGGAAAGCTCGATAAGGTGAGAGCGCGAGCGCTTCTTGTCCACAACCTGGGAATTGAGGGCCGGAGGGTCCTGCGAATGCTCAGCACAACAAACTCATGTGAGGAGATTGTGGAACTGCTAGCTAAATGTTTCTCCACCCCATACAACGTGACTGTTCAGAGAATTTGTTTTTGCCAGAGATGCCAGTGGGTAGGTGAGCCTATCCTCCAATATGTCATTGATTTGAAGCAGCTAGCCAGCGAGTGTCATTTTGGACCACTAGAAGATGAAATGGTACGCAACCAACTAGCAGAGCACACGTGTAATTCTGAGCTGCATGCTAGGCTATTAGTAGCGCCTAATGACTTAACGTTAGCTAAAGCAATGGCGCTAGCTCTCCAGTGGGAAGCCATTGATAAGCTAGCTGTGGAGCTAAATTGGCAGCAGTCACAGAAGACACCGGAGCCACTTGCCTCAGCTAATGTTGCGGACACTGATAGCGAGGATAGCAAGGACAAAGATTTTTGGGAAATCAATGCTGCAAGGGAAACTCCTGTTAAAAGGGTTGTGGGTCCTCAACGCACCGCCACAAAGCTAAGAAATGCCTGGCTAGAGAAAAACGTTGTGGTAGATGTGGACGCTTGAATCATTTTGCCAGGGTGTGCCATTTGTCTTACCCAGGGAACCCAAGGGAAAAATCTCCCCACTCGCCCCAATGGACACTGGGAGCGAACACTGTGAAGCGCTAACGGATGCCATGGTGGTCAAGCAGGACCAGTTTCACTCAGGTTCAGTGCAGGTGGGTTTTAGTGCTGGCACCCGGGACATGGTAGAAGGGGGTACCGAGCATGGCAGCGAGGTGCCTGTGTCGGCGAGTGACACCGAGATGCTAGCCCCAGATGCCGCCGGTACTTGGCCACAGTTGGGTGGGGGGTCTGCAGCTACAATGGTGAACGCTACAACGTTTATAGAAGAGGACGGGGCCAGACCGACGAGCATGGAGTTACCGCATGCTCAGCCGCAGCACATCGGGCCAAGTAACATTCCACTGTGGATTATGGACTTGGTTCAGGTTTGGGGTGAAGGACGTCCACGGTGAAGATGGGCCAAACGACAGCCAGCAAAATATCAGGGGTGTAGATAGATAGATAGATAGATAGATAGATAGATAGATAGATAACTTTATTGTCTGTCCCAGTCAGTAACAGAAATTCTTCTTCGACACAGCTACAACACATTCAGCCCTCTCAAAGACATGTTCAAACTCACAGGATAAAAACAGTTTAAAAAAGGAAACATGGTTAAAAAGGAAACAGCAAATAAAATCATGTGGCAGAAAATATTAATAACTATTAAAAATTTATAGTGATTAATAGATAAATGCTGATATTGATGGCTAACTGAAGTATGATAACTATTTGATTTTGTTCAGGATTGTTACTGCAGAAGGAATAAATGGTTTCTTGTAAATGTTTTTATGGGCCAATGGAACTTTATATCATCTGCCTGATGGCAGTAACTGAAAGAGTAATGAACGGGGTGAAATGGGTCCTCTGTGATCAGAGTGGCTTTCCTGATCACAGAGCGCTGATACAGTTCAGACAATGGCGTCTGTGGTTAACCAATGATTTTGCTAGCCCGATTAACTATACGGGAAAGCTTTGTTTTGTGCTTGATGAAGAGGGAGCTGTACCAGGATGAAATGTTAAAAGTGAGAATGGATTCAATTAATGAAATGTAAACCAGAGTTAAAATGTGTCTACTGACATTAAAAATCCTCAGTTTCCTCAACAGGTGGAGGCGTTGTTGTGCTTTTTTATAAATAGAGTCAACATGGTGTGCAAAAGACAGGCTACAGTTCATCTCTATTCCCAAATATTTAAAAACTTGAACTTGCGCAATAGCCTGACCCTGGATACTGAGTGGTGTAAAGAGAGTAGTTAAAAGTTTCTCTTTGTTCCCACAGCACAACTCCTTAGTCTTTGTGGTGTTTAACTCCAGAGAGTTTTGATTAAAAGTCTGAGCTAGATCATTGACTGCCTACTAATAGGGGGTCAATGCAGTACTGTGGGCACAGCATACTTCAGTTTGTCCGACGGCTTGTCGAGGCACGCCAGCCCACTTTGGCGTGTCCAGGAAGATACTCCAGGTGGTGAGGCTGAAGTCGGCGGTGGCGGAGTGGGATCCAGGCTCCGTCATCCAGAGAATCAGCCATCGCTCTGGGGGTCTGCGGTCTTCAGGGGTGCGCCTGCTGAGGGGCTGCCCTGGAAACCCCCCATGCAAGTTCCAGTTTTTTCACCCAAATGACTGTGCGGTAGCACTTTATTTATAGTTCTTGTGTTTGGCATGCATGTTATGTTATGGGGTTGTGTATATATATATATATATGTTTTGCTTTTAGGTAGGAGCACGGCTGTAATTTATAGTTTCAATAAAGGACTTTTTAGGTTATCGGGTGGCAGAATAATCCACCTTGCCATGCGGGCTGTACTGTAGTCCACCCGTCAGCCCTGTTCTAGGTTGGTTTTTGTGAATGTGTTAGGCCAGTTTAGTACATTATTTCTTATTATTTTAGTGCGTGAATCAGGTCCCAAATTTGGGGGTGGTTCAATTGTATGTGTGGTTTTGGACTTTTCTAAGGGGGGAGGGGATATTGTATATGAATATGGCACATTATTGTGAAGTGTGGTGCGGTGACGTGTACTTCCCGTCAGGTCACTGCACCCCACCACCCTGTTTAAGGCAGAGGGCATCCATATTCCGGTCTCTTTGCTGGATGTCTTCGCCAGTGCCTGCTGTGTGCTGTGCTTTGCATATAGTTCAATAAAGCTATGTTCCCCAACTATCATCGTGCCTCATCCTTCACCCAAGGTATTTTACATACATAACAATTGTCATTGCAGTTTAGTATTATTTATATTCTACATTTAGTTTTTAAACATATGAGGAGGTTAGCTGGTACAAATTTAGACAGCTATTTTTAATTCTCTCAAAAATATCGCAGCCTTCTGGATGAATTCAGCTGCAAGGGCTGATGGGAAATGAAAAATGTTAGAAAATAAGCATGCTCTCCTTAACTAGACTGTCAGTTTAATGTGTGCCTGTGCATATGCCAAAGCTGTTTCTTACGGAAGCCCTGAAAGGCAAAAACCTCTTCTAAAAAATTTTGGAGGGGCAAATTCCCCCCCCCCAAATGTGGTAATTATAGTGTATAGATATTCAAGGATTCAAAGGCTTTATTATCATGTGCACAGTTAATAAATGCAACATTTCCTGAGCAATGAAATTCATACTCTGCTGTCCGCAACGAATGCCAAGGTAATAAATACACATCAATACTAATACTAATAATGTGATGCTCACTCTGTCTGCTCATTATCCTCAGCTGCGCGCACACCTGCTCTCCATCTCTGCCGGGGCTAGTTAGACCGCGCTGCCCTCGGATCAGTGTGGAGTCGTCTGTCTCCTTGGTCAGATGAGACCTACACTCGCCTTTTCCTCTTCATAGAACCTCCTAGCCACAGCCTACTCTCGCCTGTGAACCTCGCCTCCTGTCAGCAGGAAGGATCATCACTTCTACACCAAGTAAGGCCTCATTTTACTCATCATTGTCTACGCTTGTCCCTTGTGCACAGGCGGAGATCCATGGTGGCGGACCTCTCTCTCTCCTGGTGGTGGACCGAGCTGCACTGCACATTCCCCGAACTCTCCTAACATCTCCAGCTGCAACTGGGACAGCGGGCGCTGTCTTCCTGGCCGGAGCCTTTGAGCTGAACCTGAGCCCAAATCCATCTCTGCAAACAGTAAGCACTGGACATTTCTGTACATCCCCTCCAGGGTCCAACACTAACTCTCCCTGTCTCTGCTTGTCCATAGGGTTGCCAGATTGCACGGTGCTCTGCTCGCCCCTGGCTGCTACACTATCAAACACACGCACGCACACACATACAGAACATAAAGATAATTGTATCTACTCTTGAGTCTGAGTCTGCTCTCTGGGTCGGTAAACCATGTCAAATAAAGGTAATTAACACACATTAATACTCACACATTAATACTAATACTAATAAATACTAATAAATACACATTAAAAGCAGATATGGGCATATCGAGAGTGGTACGCGGCCTGTGGCTGACGTCACCAGGACACTGTATATTGGGTGGTGCGCCATCTCACGTTAGTCTGACTCGCTCAACAAGATAAGGAGGTTACGACCAAGCTCACAGGTGATGAGTCCACTTCAATGAGCGACACTGGAGAGGCACCGGACACCTTCCATACCCACGACGAGTTTCAACCAACGACAGAGACAACAGTTGAAGGGTCCGCAACGAACATGGTCACAACGGAACTTCCACAGCACGACGGAGGTCCCAACCTGAATGTGCGCGCAGAGCCACCAGGAGCACAACAACGCAGGAAACCAAGTAAGGCACCGCTACAAGTCATGGACTGGATTTGGGCTTGCGCCGGCAAGAGACCGAGACAACGACTAACTGGGCCACAGCCAGCGAAACAACGGCCGCCACTGAGGGTCATGGTGAAGCTGGAAACAGCATGCTTTCGGCTGACAGATGATTTGGTTCGGCACGCAAATCAACTACAGCGTATCCACCTGGCTGTTCCTCACGGTGAGGCTTAACAGGAGTCAGCCCTGGCCCCAGGGGTCCGACAGACCCAGGGAAGTGGCCACCACAGGCCCGCTACAAAGCCCTTCAGGCAGAACTGCTTTCCCTGTGGAAGAAAAAAAATGAAAAGGTCTGTTCAGGTAGGAGCACGGCTGAGACAGTGGCAGATTAACCCACCCAGCCGCATTGGGTTCCACAGTGGTCTAACCACAAGACCCTACCTATTAGGTTTGGTTTGTGTTGTTTTTTGTTTTGTTTTTTTTAAAAAAGAAAAAAAAAAGAGGTTGTGTTCTTTTAAAAAATGTGTTCTTTGAATAATAAAAGAAGAGTGTTCTTTACAATTTATATACAGTGGTGTGAAAAAGTGTTTGCCTCCTTCCTGATTTTTAATTTTTTTTTGTATGTTTGTCACACTTAAATATTTCAGATCAGTAAACATATTTTAGGAAAAATATGGTTTAGGTTTAGGAACAGTTTCTTTCCAACAGCTGTCCCGTTATTGAACTTAGTTCCCCGCTGACTCTCTTACAATCATCTTTTACCATCCTCACCTGTACATAACTGCATAACTACATAACTACATCTAACTTATTGCACATTATTTGCACATAACAGTACTTTTAACTTTCTGCACTGCTGCATATATTTGCATATATTTGCTTAAATTGCACATACTGTTAATTACCGTATATACTGCACTGCTGTCCTTTGCACTTCTGATTGGATGCTAAACTGTGTTTCGTTACCTTGTATTCATACATGTGTAATGACAATAAAGTTGAATCTAATCTAATCTAATCTAATATTTAAATATTAGACAAAGATAACACAAGTAAACACAAAATTCAGTTTTTAAATTAAGGTGTTTATTATTAAGAGGGAAAAAAATCCAACCCTACATGGCCCTGTATGAAAAAGTGATTGCCCTCTAAACCTAATAACTGGTTGGGCCACCCTTAGCAGCAACAACTGCAATCAAGCGTTTGTGATAACTGGCAATGAGTCTTTTACAGCACTGTGGAGGAATTTTGGCCCAATCATCTTTGCAGAATTGTTGTAATTCAGCCACATTGGAGGGTTTTCCAGCATGAACCGCCTTTTTAAGGTCATGCCACAGCATCTTAATAGGATTCAGGTCAGGACTTTGACTAGGCCAATCTAAAGTCTTCATTTTGTTTTTCTTAAGCCATTCAGAGGTGGACTTGCAGGTGTGTTTTGGATCATTGTCTTGCTGCAGAACCCAAGTGCCCTTCAGCTTGAGGTCATGAACAGATGGCCGGACATTCTCCTTCAGGATTTTTTGGTTGACCGCAGAATTCATGATTCTATTTACCACAGCAAATCTTCCAGGTCCTGAAGCAGCAAAACAGCCCCAGACCATCACACTACCACCACCATATTTTACTGCTGGTATGATGTTCCTTTTCTGAAATGCTGTGTTTCTTTTACGCCAGACGGAATGGGACACACACCTTCCAAAAAGTTCAACTTTTGTCTCGTCAGTCCACAGAGTATTTTCCCAAAAGTCCTGGGGATCATCAAGATGTTTTTCTGGCAAAACTGAGACAAGTCTTTATGTTCTTTTACCTCAGCAGTGGTTTTTGTCTTGGAACTCTGCCATGCAGGCCATTTTTACCCAGGCTCTTTCTTATGGTGGAGTTTGCAGTGAGGCCTGCAGTTCTTTGGATGTTGTTGTGGGATCTTTTGTGACCTCTTGGATGAGTCGTTGCTGCGCTCTTGAGGTAATTTTGGTTGGCCGCCACTCCTGGGAAGATTCACCACTGTTCCATGTTTTCACCATTTGTGGATAATGGCTCTCACTGTGGTTCACTGGAGTCCCAAAGCTTTAGAAATGGCTTTATAACATTTCCAGACTGATAGATCTCAATTACTTTGTTTCTCATTTCTTCCTGAATTTCTTTGGATCACAGCTTGATGTCTAGGTTTTGAGGATCTTTTGGTCTACTTCACGTTGTCAGGCAGGTCCTATTTAAGTAATTTCCTGATTGAGAACAGGTGTGGCAGTAATCAGGCCTGGGTGTGGCTAGAAAAATTGAATTGAGCTTTCCAAAGGTGTGATAAATCACAATTAATCTATGTTTTAACAGAGGGGGCAATCACTTTTTCACACAGGGCTATGTAGGTTTGGATTTTTTTTCCCTTAATAATAAACATCTTCATTTAAAAACTGCAATTTGTGTTTACTTGTGTTATCTTTGTCTAATATTTAAATTTGTTTGATGATCTGAAACATTTAAGTGTGACAAACATACAAAAAAATGAGAAATCAGGAAGGGGCCAAACACTTTTTCACACCACTGTATATCAGAAAAGGGTTCTTTGAAATATAAAAAATAACAAATAATTGCATGCTTACCTGAATAGGAATGTTTAATGTTTTGTGATATGTGCAATACTTGAAGAAATGTGTGTTTAATGGATAATATATGTTGCTGATAATGTAGGAATTTGATATACTAAATTGGGGAGGGCTAATCTGCTAAGGCTATATTACATTCTTCAATTTATGCAAGAGGGGGGAAAGTGTAGTGTATAGATATGGGCACATTGAGAGTGGTACGCAGCCTGTGGCTGACGTCACCATGCCACTATATATTGGGCGGTCCGCTATCTCAGGTTAGTCGGACATGAGGTGTGATGTGAGTGAGTTGGGAGCCTGTTATACTGAGACACACTACAACACAGGCTTTGTACTATTGCCTTTAATGTAATAAAGTTCATTTCAATGGCATAATAATAATAATTATTATTATTATTATTATTATTATTATTATTATTATTATTACAATAACATTACAATAATTATTATCCCTAACATTACAATAATTATTATTACCGAATCAAGGAGAAGAGAAAGAGAGAAAAAAAAAAAAAAACACAGGAGGGAAACAGCAAACCAGAAAAGACAAGGCTTAAACATAGAAAAATAAAGACATGTTACTACAATCCCAGAGCATAGTAGAACACACAAGAAAACTAAAATACAGGTACATACAACAGACTGCACCCAAAAAAATACCAAGAAGAAAAAAAAAACTACACGGACCACTACAAGCAGCACAGCACACTAAGAATACAGTCAAATCACGTAACCAGCAAGGAAAACAAAAAAAACATCTCTCAACCACAGAGGAACAAGGAAAACTGAAATACAGGCGCATAATACAGTATACCCCATAATACCAGGAAAAAATAATTCAACACGCTACAGAGCGGCGCTATACAAACAGTTCAACATAGTCCATAGACAAAACAAAAGAGCATCCCTAACGTTACAGGGGAGAAAAAAAAAAACACTACAGGAATGTCGGCAGGCAGAGCACAAAAAAACAAAAAAAACAAACAGTTCGGGAGGTCCACCTGCATCCAGCTCCCAGAACGCTGGCAGGGGAAAAAGAATCAGTTCGGGCAGCCTACCTCAGTCCCAGGCCTGGAGAAACAGTACCTCTGGCGGCTGGACCAGGTCACCGAACAAAGAATGCAGTCCGTCAGGTGGCCGTCCCAGAATGCCGAACCGGCGAAGCAGTTTCCTGGGGGGCCGACCCGCATCAATAGGCCACCAAGACCAAAGGAGAGAACTCGGAGGCGGCCTTCCTACCAAGAGGGATAGCAAGGGGAAGCCGAGCCGAATTCGGAGAATCCCAGCGGCACCCGGTGGAGGAAAAAAGGGATCGGGGAAAGGATGAGGGGTCAGTCCGGCGTCGAACGGCGGAGGATCTGCAGCTCCTTCTCCGAACTTCACTCGAACCAGCGCTGCGCCCTTGCTGGACCCCGATCGGGACAGTGCTACACCCACGACCGACCCCGACTGGGCCAGAACAGCACTCACGATGGACCCCGATTGGGTCAAAGCTGCACCCACGATGGACCCCGACTGGGCCGGTGCAGCACCAGGAATGACCTCCAAACACGAACCTGGAACTTCCAGGACAGCGACCGGAACCGACTCGTCACCGGTGACCCTGGGAGAAGGCTCAGAAGAACAAAGAATACCAGGGTCAGGGTCACTGGCAGCGGCAGAGCCCGGCGAGACAAGTTCGGATGCAGCGGTTGGCTGCACCCGGCTCGTTTCCCCGAGAGACAGGTAATGATGCTCAAGAATGGAAAAGAGAAAGACAAAATGGAGCACTTGCCTGATCTCGGGCTCTACCGCCGTCCAGGACACTGACGATCCAGGTTCCACGAGCTGGAGATCGACTCCTGGGTCCCACTCGACTGCGTCGGGCTCCGCAGCTGGCATGATGGTCCTCACAGTCTGGGGATTCCCTGGCGCTGAAGTCCACGCCGAAGGCCCGCACGGTGTGGTGGCAGGGGATCCATGGCCTGCTGGGTCAAACTGCCCCCCCCCACGGAGACCCGGGGACGCTTAATCGTTGGCGCAGGCTCCAACCGGCAGTCCGCTTTCCTCCTCTGCCCATGACGTGGCCGCGGGGCTGGTACCAGGCTCTCCAGGGCCACAGGCTCCTCCTTTGTCTGGCGGGGTATTCCTGGCACCGGGGGACACTCAGGGGAAGGAGACACAGAGGATGCAGGTTCACAATTAGTAACTGCAGCAGGTGGAAGAAGCTCAGGGAACTGTGAGCCCCGAACTCCACCCCCAGGAGTCAGACAAGGCAATTCACACAGTGAGGGAAAAGAATGAAAAAGCACTTGCCTGCTCCGCTGAGGGACGATGGGAACTGCTGCAGCGAGCTTGGTTCTCTCCTTCTCCCTCTGGCTGGTGATGGAGGGCCCCCCGGGAGGACGAGGAGGAGCCGCTTGAACAGGAACAGGGACAGCCGGAGTTAGACTCGTGGAGCTCACCGCTGGCTGGGAGGCAGAGTTCCTACGGCTCCCCAGAAGTGGATCTGGACGGGGGATCTCGCTGAGGCTTCTTACGAGCATGGTGATGACGTCTACCAGCAGAGGGCGAGGCAAGGTGAGGTCAGGGAAACGCCACTTCTGCGCAGAGACAGAGGCGAGCAAGTCAGCATACTCGGGGTAATCATAGAGTTCGGGACTGATCTCCACCAGTGTGACTGCCGCCGTCACATGCTTCATAATTTCAGTTGGATGGGAGGCAGAACGAGCTGCAGACACATGGTCCTGGATGATCACCGCTGTCAACAGAGTCTCCTCTGGGGGAATCCCGGCTGATGTCCACCTCCGCTGTGGGCAGGAACTGCATTTGGACAACGAAGACTCCTGGGCTGGACAGGTGACAGAAACTGGATCCCGAGGCGAGGAGCGGGGATGCCTCACCTTCGGCTTCCTGCCGGAGTTTCCCTCCAGTCCGCGGATCTTCTCCCAGAGTGCCGAGATTTCCGCCATCCTCTTCCTAATTTCAGTGTGGTCCGCATAGCGAGGATGGTGATTAATAGCTGCCTCTACGAGGTCCAGGTACCAGCATAAACTGCTGGGGATGATGCTACTGCGAGCGCTGAAGAGTATACCATCTATCTCAATGAGGGCCATAACTAGTTCATAGCCCAAGCTCATGGCATAGCCCTTCCCTGGCGACGTCATCTCCCAACACGCTGGTACACGGAGAAACAGGGGAAAAACTACAAGTCCAAATAACGCAAACTCACGGTGACCGGCGTCTCGTTTTGGCTGCGACCTACTGTCATGGGTGGCCCTCGCAGGCCATTAATGAGACACTATAGGCCAACCGGTGAGTTTGCATATTTATTAACAAAAGACATAAAGGACAAAATAAACAGCCAAAAACACATACAACGACTTAGGCTCAAGACAATAGGCTAAGATACAAGACTAAGAACTTCGCGGATGAATAACACTTACTGAGACTGAGAATCAAGAGGGTGACTGGAGCCGAGGTTAGGGACTCCAGCCAAACGTTGTGAGGAACCAACGTTGTGTGAGGTCGCAGCCCGGAGTAACCTCAGCTGCTCCCTTAAATAGGACACAACATTAATCAGGCATGAGAAACTAATCAGTGAAATGGGAATCAGCTGTCACGACGCAGCTCGGCTCTGACAGCCGGTAGTCCCGCCGTGACGCTGTCACAATGAAAGCCCTGGAAGGCCATAAGGAAAACACAACACAGAAGAACAGGGAAAATACTGGATGATCCGAGAGCAGACAATATCAGCGCTCAGACCATGACAGTAATATCCTTTGCAGTACGATGTTGGTTTTTAATGCAGTTCTGCCTGAGAGATCAAAGGTCACAGTCATTCAATGTTGGTTTTCTGCTTTGCTGCTTATATGCAGAAATTTCTCCAGATTCTGTGAATCTTTTGATGAAATTATGGACTGTAGATGATGAAATCCTGAAATTCCTTGCAATTGTAAGTTGAGAAACGTTGTTCTTAAACTGCTGGACTATTTGTTCATGCAGTTGTTCACAAAGTGGTGAACCTCGCCCCACCCTTGCTTGTGAACGGTTGAGCCTTTTGGGGATACTCCTTTTATACCCAATCATGGCACTCACCCGTTTCCAATTTAACTGTTCATCTGTGGAATCAAAGTCAAAGTGCCTTTATTGTCATTCCATTGCTAAAAAACAATACAACGAACTTGAGATACTGCTCCCTAAAACAAACTATCACACTCACAGTTCACTCATGGATTTAACATTCTCATAATTACAACAATAAATAATGCTTAAAACAATAATACCTAAAAAGTTAAATACAATATGTACATAGCAATAATAAAAACATACTGAGCGGTAAATAAATATGACCAGCTTATACACAAGGTTATTGCCACAAAATAACCTAAAATAACATCAGCGGTCTGTACGTGTTACATAAATCTGTTCAAAATACGTACTGCTGTTGGGAAAAAACTATGATTAAACCTGGTAGTCCGGGTTTTATGGGATCTGTACCGCTTTCCTGAGGGGAGCGAGTGAAAGAAATCATGACCTGGATGAGTGCAGTCCTTAATAATGGCAGTAGCTCTGTTGAGGTGCCAAGACCTGGAAATCTCTTCCAGAGAAGGGAGAGAACAGCCAGTGATTTTAAGATAAGATAAGATAAGATAAGCCTTTATTAGTCCCACAACGGGGAAATTCCAGGATTGCAACAGCACAGGGATAGCAACACTCAGAGCAACAATCAGAAGGCAAGAAAAAAAAAAAAAAAAAAAAAAAACAAGCAAGCAAGAGCAGCTAATAAACATATGTACGTATTACTATAAAATATATATATATACACACACACACAGACACACAGTGCAGAGCATTGTAGCTGGATGGAATAAATATATGAATATATGAACACACAGTGCAGAGCATTGTAGCTAGATGGAATAAATATGTAAATATATAAACACCCACAGTACGGAGCATTGCAGCTAGGTGGAATAAATATGCAAGTATATAAACACACACAGTGCGGAGCAATGTAGCTAGATGGAATAACATGTAGATATATAAATATATAAACACCCACAGTACGGAGCATTGCAGCTAGACGGAACAAATATGCAAATATATAAACACACACAGTGCAGAGCATTGCCGCTAGATGGAATGAAACAGCATAACCGTCTACCCAGCTATCCTGCATGGTATGATTATGTGCCCATACACACTCTCACCCTCCATAGCGACCGGCATGCTCCTAGTTGTATGCCGGAGAGGACCACTGTGTAAGTCTATTGCATCTTCTGCATTCAAAAAACTATTAGTTTGTTACGTCTTTTTTGCTATCTCTGCGAGCAGCCCTGCTTAGGTTGTACAGTCTGACAGCCGTTGGTAGGAAGGACCTACGAAACCTCTCGGTTGTGCACCTGGGATGATGTAGTCTGCTGCTAAATGAGCTCCTCAGTGCATTCAGTATGTCCTGCATAGGGTGGAACTCGGACTCCAGCAGAGATGACAGTTTAGCCACCGTCCTTCTCTCTCCTATCTCCTCCAGCGGATCAAGGCGCTGCCCCAGGACAGAGCTAGCTTTCTTAATCAGTTTGTTCAGTCTCTTCCTATCGGCTGCAGTAATGCCACTGCCCCAGCAGACCACTCCAAAAGTGATGGCTGATGCCACCACCGTGTCATAGAATGACTTCAGCAGCGCCCCTTGTACACCAAAAGACCTGAGTCTCCTCAGCAGGAACAGCCTGCGCTGTCCCTTCTTGTAGAGTGCATCAGTATTGTGTGACCAGTCTAGTTTATTGTTCAGATGAATACCCAGGTACTTATAGGATGTCACCATCTCGATGTCTGTTCCCTGTATATTTACTGGTACTGTGAGGGGCTGCCCATGCCTGCGGCAGTCCACCACCAGCTCCTTAGTTTTCCTCGCGTTGATCTGGAGGCAGTTCCGATGGCACCAGTCCACGAAGTCCTGGATAAGCCCTCTGTACTCAGCTTCATCTCCATTGGAGATGAGGCCAACGATCGCAGAGTCATCAGAGAACTTCTGTAGATGGCAGTGTGTTGTGTTGTGTGAGAAGTCCGCAGTATAAAGAGTGAACAGGAAGGGAGCCAGCACCGTTCCCTGGGGGGCCCCCGTGCTACTGATGATCGTGTCGGACACACAGTCCCGGGTTCTCACAAACTGAGGCCGGTTCGTGAGGTAGTCCAGGATCCATGATGACAGGTGCTGGTCCACCCCTGCGCGCAGCAGCTTGTCCTTCAGGATCATCGGTTGGATGGTGTTGAAAGCACTGGAGAAGTCAAAGAACATGATCCTCACCATATTCCCGGGCTTCTCCAGGTGGGACAGAGAACGGTGAAGGAGGAAGATCACCGCATCCTCCACCCCAATGCCATGCTGGTAGGCGAACTGGAGTGGATCCATCGCTGGTTCCACCAGGGGGCGGAGGTGAGCAAGGAGCAGTCTCTCCAGGGTCTTCATCAAGTGGGACGTCAAGGCCACCGGTCTGTAGCTGTTCAGGTCTTTGGGGTGGGAAGTTTTTGGTACAGGTACCACACAAGATGTTTTCCACAGCTGTGGTACCCTCCCCAGTTTCAGGCTCATGTTGAAGATATACGTCACAATCCCACACAGCTGGTCTGCACAGGACTTGAGGAGCTTTGCGCTGATGCCGTCCGGTCCCGGCGCCTTCCTCGCCTTGATCTTCCTCAGCTCCGTCCTCACCTGGGTCCTGGTCAGGGTCAGGATGGGGGGCTGTGTGTTGGGAGTGGGGGGGTGTTGGTAGAGTGGGGAGTGGGCAGCAGGACTTGATTTCTTTAGAGGCAGCAGTGGTTGTTGTGCAGTCAGGGGGGAGGGCGGTTGGTCAAATCTATTGAAAAACAGATTCAGGTTGTTCGCCCACTCCCTGCCCCCTGTGGCCTGGGGGGAGGTATTCTGGAGCCCCGAGATGGTTTTGAGGTTTCTCCAGACCCCGCTGATGTCGCTCTGTTGCAGCTTGTCCTCCATCTTCTTCCTGAAGCTGTCCTTGCCTTCTCTGATCTTTCTCCTCAGCTCCCTCTGTACGGACTTCAGCATCTCCCTGTTCCCTGACCTGAAGATCCTCTTCTTCTCTCTCAGAAGTGTTTTAATCTCAGGGTTGATCCAGGGTTTGTTGTTTGAGTGACGCCGTATGGTCTTGGTGGGAACGGATTTGTCCACACAGAAGCTGAGGTAGCCCGTGAAGGTGTGAATGAGGCCATCGATGTCCTCACCATGTGGATCGCAGAGCTGCTTCCAGGCGGTGGCTTCAAAACAGCCCTTTAGGGTGTCCATTGTCTCCTCAGACCATAACTCCACAGTGTGCATGGCCGGAGGTTGTCTGTGCACTAGGGGTTTGTACACCGGCCGGAGATGAACCAAGTTGTGATCCGATCTCCCGAGTGGGGGTAGTTGTGATGAGGTGTACGCCTCCTTAGTGTTTGCGTAGAATAAATCCAGTGTTTTATTGTCTCTAGTGTGGCATGTGACATACTGGGTGAACGTGGGTAGAATGGGAGACAGTGAAACATGGTTGAAATCGCCTGAGATGAGGAGAAGAGCATCTGGGTGTTCTGTCTGCAGCCTGCTGGTTACTGAATGGATGACGTCACGTGCTGTCCCAGCGTTCGCCGTCGGATTTGCATAAACAACAATGCAGATCACGTGTGAGTGTTCTCTCGGGAGATATGTAGGCCTCATGCTAACAGCTAGCAACTCAATGTCTTTGCTGCAGTGTCGTTGTTTAACAGTGATATGTCCCGGTCTGCACCAGTTGTTGTTAACATACATGATCACTCCACCGCCCCTAGCCTTGCCACTGTCTGGTGTTCGGTCAGCTCGTATCATGTGAAAACCCTCCAGCTCAATGTTAGCATCTGCTGCTAGTTCAGTTAGCCACGTCTCAGTAAACAAAAGGAGAGAGCACTCCCGGTATGTGCTATCATAACGGGAGATAGCCGCTAGCTCATCTAACTTTCCCAGTATCGACCGTACATTTCCCATGACAACAGATGGAAGGGAGGGTCTGTACCTTATATTTTTTGTCCTCCGCCTTACTCCAGCCCGGCAGCCGCGGCGTTTTCGCCTCAGTTCTCTCGGTATGTCGAGTATTTCCAATGGGACCGGGTGGCGGTTGAATGCTAGCAGCTGTTCTCTGCTGTATCGTATCCTGCTATAGACAGTGGCTCCGTCCACCGGCTCAGGAGACATTTAGGACGATCTGTGTGTCCGTGATATAAGTGGGGTGAAAAAAAAAGACGGATCAAAAGAGAGAGGAAGGGAAAAAGACTCGGAATCGAGCCGCTGTTGCAAAAGGCAGCCGACTCGTGTGGCGCCCCTAGTGTCATGCAAACTATGGAGAGAAACCAATTTTTTGCACAGTCTCGATCACTCTCTGCAAGGCTTTGTGGCCCGCGGCTGAACAGCCCTCATACCAAACCGTGATGCCATATGACAAAATGCTCTCAATAACAGAGCGATAAAATAAAACCAGCAACTGTGCATTCAGGCCATTCCTCTTGAGGAGCCTCAAAAAGTGTAGACGTTGTTGAGCCTTCTTTATCGTAGCTATGGTGTTAACTGCCCAGGTAAGGTTGTGAGAAATATGAACACCCAGAAACTTAAAAGCCTCCACCCTCTCCACACACTCCTTGCCTATATATAGAGGAGGTGACTCACTGCTATGCTTCCGAAAATCAACAACGAGTTCTTTTGGGGGGGGGGGGGGGAGGGTTTGTATTCAATAGCAGATTATTATCTGAGCACCATCTCACCAGTTTCTGGACCTCACTTCTGTATGCAGACTCATCTCCTCCTGATATGAGCCCCACTACTGTTGTGTCATCTGCAAACTTCACTATAATGTTTGTAGGATGAACAGGTATGCAGTCATATGTGTACAATGAATACAAAGTGGGGCTCAACACACAGCCCTGTGGCGAGCCTGTGTTAAGCAGGACTGTAGAGGAGGAATGGGGTCCGAGTCTAACAGTCTGCGTTCGGTTTGTTAGGAAGTCCTTAATCCAGCCGCAGGAGTGAGTAGGCAGACCAAGCTGAAGCAATTTAGTGATGAGAATGTTGGGAATAATTGTATTAAATGCCGAGCTATAGTCCACAAACAACATTCTTACATAGCTCCCCTTGTCTTCTAAATGGCTGAATACCAAGTGGAGAGCTATAGCAATAGCACCTTCAGTGGATCTGCTCCGCCTGTAGGCAAACTGGTACCGATCAAAGTCTGGGGGGAGACTAGACATAAGATGTTTAAATACCATTTTCTCAAAGCACTTCATAACAATGGGTGTTAATGCTACCGGTCGATAGTCATTCAGACTGCTGATAATGTTTTTTAGGCACAGGAATAATGACTGCAGATTTTAAACACTGTGGAACAAAGGCTGCCTTAAGAGACAAATTAAAAATGTCAGTCAAAACAGAGCATAGCTGAGCTGCACATGCTCTGAGCACCTTTCCTGGCACTCCATCGGGACCAGTAGCCTTTCTCGGGTGAACTGTTGTCAGTGTATGTCTCACCTCATAATCCTGCAGGGTAAGCACATCAGAGCTGGCATTCTGTTAGAATAATTTTGAGCTTAAATTATTCAAAGTCAAAAATCAGGCGGAAAGTTGAATTTTATGTACATTTATTAAGGAGTCACCCCAATGGCCACTTTGGGGGAGAAATTACAAAGCATGGCATTCAGACACGCTTAGAATCCCTAAAGGATCCATTCTTCTAAGTCTGATATATATAGGTAGGAGAAAACAGGGGGAGGATGGGATGAGAGGAGGAATGGAGAGGGACAGACTGAAAGTCCTGATAACTGAGCTTATAAGATAAGATAAGATAAGATAAGCCTTTATTAGTCCCACAATGGGGAAATTCCAGGATTGCAACAGCACAGGGATAGCAACACTCAGAGCAACAATCAGAAGGCAAGAGAAAAACAAGAGCAGCGTGTATACATATGTACATATAAATATAAATATATATATAGACACACAGTGCGGAGCATTGTAGCTAGATGGAATAGATATATAAATATATAAACACAGTGCGGAGCATTGTAGCTGGATGGAATAAATAAATGAGTATATAAACACACAGTGTGGAGTATTGTAGCTAGATGGAATGAATATGTGAATGTATAAACACACACAGTTCGGAGCATTGTAGCTAGATGGAATAAATATATGAATATATAAACACACAGTGCAGAGCATTGTAGCTAGATGGAATAAATATGTAGATATATAAACACACAGTGCGGAGCATTGTTGCTAGATGGAATAAATATATAAATATATAAACACACACAGTGCGGAGCATTGTAGCTAGATGGAATGAAACAGCACAACCGTCTACTTAGTTATCCTACATGGTATGATTATGTACCCATACATATTCTCACCCTCCATAGCGACCGGTATTTTCCTAGTTGTATACCGGAGGGGACCATTGTGCAAGTCTATTACATCTTTTGCATTCAATACTATTAGGTTGTCACGTCTTTTTGCTATCTCTGTGAGCAGCCCTGCTTAGGTTGTACAGTCTGACAGCCGTAGGTAGGAGGGACCTGCGAAACCTCTCGGTTGTGCACCTAGGATGATGTAGTCTGCTGCTAAATGAGCTCCTCAGTGCATTCAGTACGTCCTGCATAGGGTGGAACTCGAACTCCAGCAGAGATGACAGTTTAGCCACCATCCTTCTCTCTCCCATCTCCTCCACTGGGTCAAGGCGCTGCTCCAGGACAGAGCTAGCTTTCTTGATCAGTTTGTTCAGTCTCTTCCTATCGGCTGCTGTAATGCCACTGCCCCAGCAGACCACTCCAAAAGTGATGGCTGATGCCACCACCGTGTCATAGAATGACTTCAGCAGCGCCCCTTGTACACCAAAAGACCTGAGTCTCCTCAGTAGGAACAGCCTGCGCTGTCCCTTTTTGTAGAGTGCGTCTGTATTGTGTGACCAGTCTAGTTTATTGTTCAGATGAACACCCAGATACTTGTAGGATGTCACCATCTCGATGTCTGTTCCCTGTATATTTACTGGTGCTGTGAGGGGTTGTCCTTGCCTGCGGCAGTCCACCACCAGCTCCTTAGTTTTCCTCGCGTTGATCTGGAGGCAGTTCCGATGGCACCAGTCCACGAAGTCCTGGATAAGCCCTCTGTACTCAGCTTCATCTCCATTGGAGATGAGGCCAACGATCGCAGAGTCGTCAGAGAACTTCTGTAGATGGCAGTGTGTTGTGTTGTGTGAGAAGTCCGCAGTATAAAGGGTGAACAGGAAGGGAGCCAAAACCGTTCCCTGGGGGGCCCCCGTGCTACCAATGATTGTGTCGGACACACAGTCCCGGGTTCTCACAAACTGAGGCCGGTTTGTGAGATAGTCCAGGATCCATGATGACAGGTGCTGGTCCACCCCTGCGCACAGCAGCTTGTCCTTCAGGATCATCAGTTGGATGGTGTTGAAAGCACTGGAGAAGTCAAAGAACATGATCCTCACCGCATTCCCGGGCTTCTCCAGGTGGGACAGAGAACGGTGAAGGAGGAAGATCACCGCATCCTCCACCCCAATGCCATGCTGGTAGGTGAACTGGAGTGGATCCATCGCTGGTCCCACCAGGGGGCGGAGGTGAGCAAGGAGCAGTCTCCCCAGGGTCTTCATCATGTGGGACGTCAGGGCCACTGGTCTGTAGCTGTTCAGATCTTTGGGGTGGGAAGTCTTTGGTACAGGTACCACACAAGATGTTTTCCACAGCTGTGGTACCCTCCCCAGCTTCAGGCTCAGATTGAAGATGTACTCCACAATCCCACACAGCTGGTCTGCACAGGACTTGAGGAGCTTTGCGCTGATGCCGTCTGGTCCCGAGGCCTTCCTCGCCTTGATCTTCCTCAGCTCCATCCTCACCTGGGTCTTAGTAAGGGTCAGGTTGGGGGGCTGTGTGTTGGGAGTGGGGGGGTGTTGGTGGAGTGGGGTGTGGGCAGCAGGACTTGATGTCTTCAGAGGCAGCAGTGGTTGTTGTGCAGTCAGGGGGGAGCGCCTAATACTGCAACGCATTTCCCCAGAAATAGAGGATATTCTAAGTGTGGATCAAGCAGGTTTCCGCAAGGACCGCAGTACAGGAGAACAAGTACTGGCCCTAACCACCTTCATTGAAAATGGCTTCGAGAGCAGACTGAAGACAGGTGCTGTGTTTCTCGATCTTACAGCCGCCTATGATATGGTCTGGCACAAAGGCCTCCTCCTGAAACTTATAAAGGCGATCCCTGCTTGGGCAACAGCAATTATAAAAACCCTGCTGACTAACCGAAGGTTCAGAGTCCACCTCAGTCAGAACACAAGTGCATGGAGAATGCAGAAAAACGGACTCCCACAAGGCTCAGTTCTAGCTCCAACTCTGTTCAACCTCTACATAAACGACCTGCCTACTACAAAATCCTGCAAATTCATCTATGCAGACGACATCTGTTTGGCATTCCAAGCACCAGACTTTGAACCACTGGAACGGGTGCTCATGGAAGATCTTGCTAAACTGGACCAGTTCTGCAAAATCTGGCGCCTAAAACCAAGCCCAGCAAAAACCGTCTCCAGTGTATTTCATCTCCACAATGCAAAAGCTGCCAGAGAACTAAACATCCACCTGAGTGGACTCAAGCTTAAGCATGCCCCAAATCCAACTTATCTTGGAGTGACCCTTGATAGGACCTTATCCTTCAAGGAACATCTAAAGGGGACGGCTGCTAAGGTGAAAGTACGAAACAACCTGCTCTGCAAGCTCGCTGGTGCAAAATGGGGGGCGGCAGTCTCCACCCTGCGCACCTCAGCACTGGCCCTTTCATACTCTGTAGCAGAATATTGTGCCCCTGTCTGGTCCAGGTCATCTTACACACACCATGTAGACACCCAGCTCAACTCAACCATGAGAACTATAACTGGAACAATCCGCTCAACACCACTCCCCTGGCTCTCTGTACTGTCAAACATAGCCCCTCCACACATCCGGCGAGCAACATTAACTCAAAGGATGCTCCAAAAAGTTAAAGATTTTCCTCACTTACCAGTCCATGCAGATATCTACACCCCACCCACTGCCCGACTTTCATCCAGACGGCCGATTTGGAAAAACCCTCCCCCAGCTGACTTTACCATCCAGACAGCTTGGCAAGAGGAATGGGAGACCAAGGAGGTCCCAAACAAACAGCTGGTGATAAACCCCAACCAACAGGTCCCTGGCACCAACCTCCCAAGGAGACAGTGGTCTACACTCAATCACTTCAGGACTGGACATGGCCCCTGCTTGGCCAGCCTTCACAGATGGGGCAGTAGCCCTAGCCCACTGTGCGCATGTGGAGAGGAGCAAACTATGGAACACATCATAGAGGCTTGCCCGCTCCAAAGACTGGAAGGAGGATTACACACCCTCCATACAGCAAACCAGGAGGCAACTGCTTGGCTTAAGGACTTTGCATTCGCTAAATAAAGTCAGGGGGGAGGGCGGTTGGTCAAACCTATTGAAAAACAGATTCAGATTGTTCGCCCACTCCCTGCCCCCCGTGGCCTGGGGGGAGGTATTCTGGAGCCCAGAGATGGTTTTAAGGTTTCTTCAGACCCCGCTGATGTCGCTCTGTTGCAGCTTGTCCTCCATCTTCTTCCTGAAGCTGTCCTTGCCTTCTCTGATCTTTCTCCTCAGCTCCTTCTGTACGGACTTCAGCATCTCCCTGTTCCCCAACCTGAAGATCCTCTTCTTCTCTCTCAGAAGTGTTTTTATCTCAAGGTTGATCCAGGGTTTGTTGTTTGAGCAACACCGTATGGTCTTGGTGGGAACGGTGTTGTCCATACAGAAGCTGATGTAGTCCGTGATGGTGTGAGTGAGGCCATCGATGTCCTCACCATGTGGATCGCAGAGCTGCTCCCAGGCGGTGGTTTCAAAACAGCCCTTTAGAGCATCCATTGCCTCCTCAGACCATAACTTCACTGTGCGCGTGGCCGGAGGTTGTCTGCGCACTAGGGGTTTGTACACCGACCGGAGATGAACCAAGTTGTGAGCCGATCTCCCGAGTGGGGGGAGTTGTGATGAGGTGTACGCCTCCTTAGTGTTTGCGTAGAATAAGTCCAGTGTTTTAATGTCTCTGGTGTGGCATGTGACATACTGGGTGAACGTGGGTAGAATGGGAGATAGTGAAACATGGTTGAAATCGCCTGAGATGAGGAGAAGAGCATCTGGGTGTTCTGTCTGCAGCCTGCCAGTTACTGAGTGGATGACGTCACGCGCTGTCCCAGCGTTCGCCATCGGATTTGCATAAATAGCAATGCAGATCACGTGTGAGTATTCCCTCGGGAGATATGTAGGCCACATGCTAACAGCTAGCAACTCGATGTCTTTGCTGCAGTGTTGTTGTTTAACAGTGATATGTCCCGGTCTGCACCAGTCGTTGTTAACATACATTATCACTCCACCGCCCCTTGCTTTGCCACTGTCTGATGTTCGGTCTGCCCGTATCGCGTGGAAACCCTCTAGTTCAATGTTAGCATCTGCTGCTAGTCCTGTTAGCCAAGTCTCTGTGAATAGGAACAGGCTATACTCCCGGTATATGCTATCGTAGCGGGAGATAGCCGCTAGCTCATCTACCTTTCCCAGCATCGATCGTACATTCCCCATAACAACGGAGGGTGGGTCTGTACCTTATATTTCTTGCCCGCCGCCTTACTCCAGCACGGCACCCACGTCGTTTTTGCCTCAGTTCTCCCGGTATGTCGAGTTTTTCCGTTAGCACCGGGTGGCAGTTGAGTGCTAGCAGCTCTTCCCTGCTGTACCGTCTCCTGCTATAAACAGTGGCTCCGTCCACTGGCTTGGGAGACATTTGGGGCGATCTGTGTGTCCGTGATATATATGGAGTGTAAGGTGTCGCCGGATCAGAAAGAGAGAGGAAGAAAAAAAACTCAGAATTGAGCCGCTGTTGCAAAAGGCAGCCGACTTGTGTGGCGCCGGAAGGTTTATCCAGGCGGATGTCACAGACACTCTGGTGACAAGAAAGTAAATCTAACAGAACGTCCATAAAACACTAATCTATATAAGATGAGGAGTTCCTGTGCATTCCTGTGACCCAAAACAGGACATGTCAAAGAGATTCATATATTCATATATTTATTCCATCCAGCTACAATGCTCTGCACTGTGTGTCTGTGTGTGTGTGTGTGTATATATATATCTTATAGTAATATGTACATATGTATATTAGCTGCTCTTGCTTGCTTGTTTTTTTTCTTGCCTTCTGATTGTTGCTCTGAGTGTTGCTATCCCTGTGCTGTTGCAATCCTGGAATTTCCCCGTTGTGGAACTAATAAAGGCTTATCTTATCTTATCTTATCTTATTATAATAAATGGCTTAGATCATTCCTTACGCATGTACTAACCCTGTACTGATCTTCAGTCTGAACTCTCTGAAATTGCTCACAGAAACATGCCAAGAATATATAAACTTATCCTATATGGAATGCACATATAAACATTAAATATGGCATATGAAAGGTATGATACTTCTCAAATATAATAATACATTATTAATATCAATAATAATGTAGATGACTTCCGGTTATGGCTGCCACGTAGGACGGACGTGTCTCGCTCTGCTCTGCTCCTGGAGAAAAAAAATCGGCAAATAACTCTCTCATTTGGGACAGAACGTATCCCAGCATTTGGGCGAGGATATGTCGGCGAAGCCTAAGGCTGGAAAACCAGGAAAAGGAAAAAGCGAGCCGCCGAAACAGTCCAAATTAACGGACTTTCAGGTCTGTGACGCAGCAAACAAAACTCCATATATGGCGGAGGAGGCTGGCAACGGTGCGATATCTGCGGGGAATGGCGCAGATGCGCTGATGGCTGCCATGAGTTCAATGAGAGCGGACTTTTCCTCTAGATTTGATGGGATTATGACAGCGTTGGAAGGAATAAGAAAGGAATTGGGTGACTGTGTAGAACGAACGGCGCAGATGGAGCTCCGTCTCGCTAGTGCTGAAGATGACGTCACCCGTCTTCAATTAAAGGTGCGCACTTTGGAAAAAAAAAATAAATCTCTGGAAGATAATATTTTGGATTTGGAATCTCGGTCGAGACAGAATAATTTGAGGCTGGTGGGTCTTCCAGAGGAATCAGAAGGTCGGGACATATGTTCCTTTCTGGAAAAGTGGATTCCGGAGGTGCTGGGCAGCGAGGAGTTGCAATCAGCAGTGGTTCTGGAAAAAGCACATCGTATTGGCCCACGGAGAGATAAGGGACCGCCGAGGACCTTAATTATGAAGTTTCTTAGCAACAGAGACAGGATGAAGATCTTCAACGCTGCACGTGCTAAAGGAGAGATTAAACACCAGGACCAGCAGGTGCGGTTCTACCCAGATTTGGCCACAGGAATCCAGCAATTGAGGAAGCAGTTTGATCCCGTACGTAAGGAGCTGCGCAACCTTGGGATTCGTCATGGTGTAATCTATCCTGCGAGACTGCTGACCACGTATGAGGGCAGAACCCACATCTTCAAGACCCCAGAGGAGGCGCAGGAGTTCATCAAGAAGATCAAAGAAGAAGAAGAGACTGGTGGGAGCTAAGCATGAACAAAATATAAGGTAGAATAATTAAGCATTTGCACAGGCATCTGACTGACTTGAAGTAAATAGTAAGTTTACAAAATATAGATTGTATTATATATTAAAAAAACAAAACAAAAACAAAACAAACAAAAAAAAAAAAACTATGATGTACAAAGTTGTTAAAAATTTTGGAGTTAAGTTGGAAAACTACAGAGGAGAGTTAATGTTACGTCATTAAAAGCAGTAGAGTTAGGGTGATTGGGAGGATGAAGAAGGAGTGGCTTAGGCTGTTCCCCGTGGGTGTGGAACGGTCGATGGCTATATCGGGAGACGGAATTTTTCTTTTGATTTTGGGGGGTTTGCCACAAGTGTGGGAAGGGGAAATTTGTTTGTGTGTAGTTTGTAGGATGAATGTTCAACCACTCATGTTTTTGCTTCTCTGTATGAGCATGTTTACACTGCAAGGTAATCCCAAACTCTCTATTGATCATGGATCAAAGTGTTAATCTTAATTTAACTTCATGGAATTGCAGAGGTCTACAAAATTTAAAAAAACTTAAACAAGTTATGAATAAAATAAAGGACATGGGTTCAAGAATTGTGTTTTTACAAGAAACTCATCTGATAGAGGAGGATGTTAAAAGAATTAGGAGTAGATGGCAAGGAAGTGTATTCACCTCTTCATTTTCATCCCGAGCCAGGGGAGTTATGACTCTCATACATAAATCAGTTCCTTTTCAAGTGAAAAATGTAATTGGAGACAAATTTGGAAGATATGTAATCATTCAAGGTTCTTTGCTATTAGAAAATATAAATCTTGTGAACTTATATGGTCCCAATATAGATGATCAGAAGTTCTTTGCTAATTTATTTCTCATCTTATCATCACTTACAGGGCAACATATAATAGCAGGGGATTTTAATTGTACATTGAATCCAGGTGTGGATAGATCAACAGGACTGGATTGTACGCACATTGGATGTAGGATGACTATTAATCATTTTATGAAAGAATTGAGATTGTTAGATATATGGAGAGAAATGAAACCACAAGTTAAAGCCTATTCTTGTTATTCCAGTACCTACAAGACATTCTCACGTATTGATTATTTTTTGATTTCCACAGAATTAAGGTCCAAGATTCAAAACTGCTTTTATGATAACATCGTGATCTCTGATCATGCACCCTGTTGTCTAATATATGTAGATAAAAAATTGACAAAGGAATCAGGTAGATGGCAATTTCAGCATAAATGGCTTCAGGATGAGGAATTTGTCAAGTATATAGAAAAACAGATAGACGAGTTCTTTGACATCAATACTACACAAACATCAGCATGTGTAAAGTGGGAGGCTTTCAAAGCTTTTATTAGGGGACATATTATTAGTTATACAGGATCAAAATCTAAGAAGACTCGAGAGGAGAGAGCTAAATTGGAACATAAAATAAAAAATCTTCAGGAAAAAGTGTATGCAGGAAGTGACCCAAGGTTGGAGAATGAATTACTGATTTTGAGAGCTGAATACGACAAAAAATCAGCGAATAGAGCTGCCTCGAGTCTTCTAAGATTGAAACAATCTTTTTATGAACAAGGTGAAAAATCAGGAAAATTATTAGCATGGCAGATTAAACAATTGGAAATTAAAACACCAATTACCAGTATTATAAGTAATGGACAGGTAGTTATAGATCCTTTAGAAATTAATAGAGCCTTTAGAGATTACTATGAAAAATTATATGATACCAAAAATGAACCTGATTTAACAAAACTAAATGGGTTTTTGAACGAACTATCTATACCGTGTATTCCAAATGAAAACAGGGAGATATTGGAGTCTAAAATTAGTCAAGAAGAAGTTGGGCTAGCCATTGATAATATGAAATCAGGAAAAAGTGCAGGACCAGATGGTCTTCCAGTTGACCTTTATAAAAAATTTAAGAATAAATTAATAAAACCTTTTTTGGAAATGGTTTTAGAAGCATTTCAAAATAATAATTTACCATCATACATAAATAATGCCTTAATTATACTGCTGCCAAAACCAGGTAAGCCCTCTAATAAATGTGAAAATATGAGACCAATAAGCCTATTAAACGCCGACCTTAAGATAATCTGTAAAATTTTAGCAAGACGAATACAAGAAATTTTACCAAATATTATTAATCGAGATCAGAATGGCTTTATAAAGGGTAGACAAGGCTTCCATAATGTAAGAAGACTATTTAATATTATTTATTTTAATAAAGAAGCACCGGATACAGCTCTCCTATCATTGGACGCCGAAAAGGCCTTTGATAGAGTTGAATGGCCCTTTCTTTTTGAAGTCCTACAAAGGTTTGGACTTGGAAATAATTTCATAAAATGGGTTCAAATAATATACAATAATGCTACAGCAGAAATCCTAACAAATAACAATATTTCAAAACCAATAAAAATCAATAGAGGATGTCGACAAGGCTGTCCACTTTCACCTTTACTGTTTACTATGGCAATTGAACCTTTAGCGATAGCGATACGTTTACATTCACAAATATATGGAATTAAAGTTGGACCAACAGAACATAAAATCTCCCTGTACGCCGATGATATAATTTTGTTTATGTCGAATCTAAAAAAATCAATTCCAACCTTGTTGAATTTAATAAAGAATTTTGGGGAAATATCAGGATATAAAATAAATAAAACTAAATCTTCAATATTAATGCTAAATGAGACCCAGAGAAATTACCCAGCCCCTGAGGTAAATCAATTCAATGTTGTAAATCAGTTTAAATATTTAGGAATCCAAGTTATGCCTAAGCTAGAATCAGTCGCCAGTGTCAACTATGAAGCCTTAATGTCAGATATCAGTGAGTTAACTCAGAGATGGATGTCACTACCAACGTCGATGATCGGGAGAATCAATATACTTAAAAGTAATATTTTACCTAAAATACTTTATTTATTTCAATACATTCCCTTATCACCACCTTTAGATCTATTCTCAAGAATAAAAAAAAAGTTAGTGGAATTTATATGGAACAACAGGAGGGCTAGATTACGTTTGTCTTTATTATATTTACCATTTGATCGTGGAGGTCTGAAATGTCCAAATTTTATGTTGTATTATTGGTCGGCACAACTGAGGTCTATGACATATTATTTTTCATCAGATGATCTCCCTCACTGGACTGAAATGGAATCATACAATTTACCTTTACCTCTTCCCATATTCATATACTCAGATTCGGCAAAAAAATTACAAAAACAAGTTAAAAATCCATTTGTAAAGCATATGATCAAAATATGGTGTGAAGCTAAAAACTATTTAAAAGAACCACAGTTATTGTCACAATTTAGTCCAATATGGGGTAATCAATATTTTAAACCAGGGAGAGCGGACGCTGTATTTAAAGTATGGAATTTAAAAGGGATACAAAAGATTCAGGATTTATATTTGCCATGTGCAGACAACATAATGTCTTTTGAAGAGCTGAGGATCAAATTTAATCTCAATAGAACACATTTTTTTAAATATCTTCAACTTAGAAACTTTATTCGATCAAATCAAAATAAAGCTCTCACTCGACCTATTTATTCATCCTTGGAAAAAATGATGATGAAAGATAATAAAAGAAAGGGTTGAGGCGGCATGAAAAAATAAGCAGTGATGCTGTGGTTTTAAGCAGGTTTTATTATATCATGTCGCCTTCACGGGATCCTCTCTCCGGTGCATAGTGGAGCAGCCCGGAGCGGGATCCCTAAGCTCTCAGAGAAGGCGGACACAGTGTGTCCACCTGTTGCAGGATCAGACTGAGAGAGTAAGAGTAAGAGAGAGATTGCGTTACAGAGTTGCACCTTAAATACTTGATCATAACAATACATCAAAGAGACGTACCCCACAGTTTAGAATGATCAAAGGGACAACAGAACAGGCAGGAGGTATTTGCATTTGTAAGACATACATCACAATGGGCAGATTAGCTAGACCTCGCTCCAAGTGTCAGACAAAGAGGCTAACAAGCACATCTACATATTGATCTGAGTCTCTAGGTCACAGTAAGGGCAAAATGCATGAATACAAAGGATGAAAGGCATCGATTAACATCACATAGGTGAGACAGAAGAAACTCATCTACCTGTAGACATTAATACACCAAAGCACATCTAAGATGCTCAGAAAAAGCATAGTAAGGACAAGCCATATGCACACTATATAGAATGGCGCATTACATCACAACACATGCATGTTTGCATCACAAATACATGAATGGCACATTGCTTCTCAGTAGTGTAGCAGGAAAACAGAGAAAAGAGGGCTGAGTGTCCTTAGTCTGTTGTGGGGTTAAAACGAACCGCCACACACGCTCCCCCCCAGAGGACGCGGCAGGGGGTCGCGACCTCGATAATCCATCTGTGTGAGCGAGCTGTGGGAGAAGCTCGCTGCAGGCGGAGGGGGAGGGAGGGGAGGGGTAGTAAGTGCCGGCAGGAGCTGTGAAATCGTCCTGAGCCGCGCAAAAATTGCTTGTGGGTCCGCAATGTCGAAGGGCTGGTCCCGTTGAACGTGCAGCGGTCCACAAGAAGAAAAATTAGTCTCTGACTCCTCTCGTGGCCATGAAGAAAAGCAGGAGCGGCTGTAAGAGAGAAAGTAAACAAAGCAGGGGGACTGTTGGTTTTGGGTGCTGAAGCAACCCCAAAGCTCCCGGGAACAGCTGACGGCTGAAATCCCATTGTGCCGTGGCTAAGACCATTAAAAAATCCAGTGGCGAGCTGCGTGCTTGCTTCAGGTGAACGAGCAACCCTGAAGGTTCTGAGGGCAGCGGCGGAGGACGATGGCGGTCTGTGGCGTGGCTGAGACTGTTAACAAATCCTTCCAGTATGCTGTATGCGTACCTCAGGTGAGCGAGCAGCCCTGAAAGGCAGCGGCGAAGGAGGAAGGCAGTCTGTGGAGCCGTTACTTGTCCCATGCGTGATGCGCCGTCCTTGTAACTCCCCGGTGCGTGCGCGGGGGTTCAGTGCGTGGGTGGGCCGCTGGAGTGGTGAGTCAGGGTGCAGAAACTTGGCGGAGATCAGCGCAGACGGCGCCAATAAAATCCAGGTTGAGCTGTTGCTGTAGATTTGGCCATGGTGCGTTGGAGCGTTGAGAGGAAATAGACGATCTTTAGTCCCTCAGGCCCGTGCAGAGGCGTTGGAGCGGCGGGAGGGAATAGACGATCTTTTGTTCCTCAGGCTCATGCAGCTGCGTTGGCGCGGTGTGAGGAAGTGGACGATCGTTGTCGCTCGTGCGGCCATGGTGCGTTCAGTTCCACGCGCTGCACTCCCCGTCGGCCCTGGAGGTTGCCGTCGTGGAGAGAGGACGAGGTGCGTGCGCTCTCAGTGAGAGCGGCCGGTCCAGCGTGGTTGTGCAGATCTCAGGCGACGGAGCATTCATGCCCGGGTGTTGCGTTCGCTGGCCGCTCGTTTTTTTCAGCGTCGGTTCGCCAGCGTGGCCATCCAAAACAGAAGGCTGCGTTGCACAAAACGTGTGCGTCTTCAAGGGGCCACCAACGCAGCTGTGTGGCTGTCCAGCTCGGAAGGTTGCTTTCGCACAAAACGTGTGCGTGTTGGAGGGGTCACCAGTGAGGTGGCATGGAAAAATAAGCAGCCAGTGCTGTGGTTTTAAGCAGGTTTTATTAATCATACCGCCGTCACGGGAACTCGGCTCCAGCCATAGCGTGAGCAGGCTGAAGCCGAATTCCTCAGGCTCTCATTGAAGAGGGGACACAAAATCTGTGTCCTGCAGCAGGGTTGAAGTCAGATTGAGAGAGTAAGAGTAAGAGAGAGATTGCGTTACAGAGTTGCACCTTAAATACTTGATCATAACAATACATCAAAGAGACGTACCCCACAGTTTAGAATGATCAAAGGGACAACAGAACAGGCAGGAGGTATTTGCATTTGTAAGACATACATCACAATGGGCAGATTAGCTAGACCTCTATTCCAAGTGTCAGACAAAGAGGCTAACAAGCACATCTACATATTGATCTGAGTCTCTAGGTCACAGTAAGGGCAAAATGCATGAATACAAAGGATGAAAGGCATCGATTAACATCACATAGGTGAGACAGAAGAAACTCATCTACCTGTAGACATTAATACACCAAAGCACATCTAAGATGCTCAGAAAAAGCATAGTAAGGACAAGCCATATGCACACTATATAGAATGGCGCATTACATCACAACACATGCATGTTTGCATCACAAATACATGAATGGCACATTGCTTCTCAGTAGTGTAGCAGGAAAACAGAGAAAAGAGGGCTGAGTGTCCTTAGTCTGTTGTGGGGTTAAAACGAACCGCCACAGGGTATTATTTCAGAGTTTTATAACTCATTGACACTATCTTCAAGTGAAAATTCACTGAAAAGATTAAACTACTGGAAAGAAGATCTGCAAATTGAAATTTCAGAGGAACAATGGGAATTGGCTTGTACAGAAGCTCAAACCAAATCAATAAATGCACGCCTTAAATTGATACATTTCAAATGGTTAATGCGGATGTATGTTACACCGGAGGAGTTAAATAGATACTGTATAACAAAAATATACCAGATACATGCACAAAATGCATGGAAAGTAAAGGAACCCTATTTCATTGTTTATGGGAATGTAGATTAATAAGAATGTTTTGGGAAGAGGTGAGGGTAACAATTGAAAAAATAATCTCAAAACAAATCATATTGAATCCTAAACTGTTTTTGTTGGGTCTGTACCCAGAAAAGCATAATTTTAATAAAAGTGAAAGAACATTCATAGACCTCAGTTTGCTTAATGCCAAAAAATGTATTGCACTATTATGGAAAAAGACTCATAGACCAGATGTGACTCAGTGGTTAAGACAGATGTTAACAAACCTTCCATTAGAAAGAATAACATATATACTAAAATCAAAGGAAATTGTGTTTGAGAATATATGGAGACCTTTTATTGATTATGTAAAAAATTTAAACATAACTCTTGAAGAAGAAGGTGAATGATGTGTGTGGACCTTGTAAATTCCAAACTGGTGAACATAATATGTATACTTATGTATTGGATTGTCTAGACTAAACAGAGGAGCATTGTTGAAGACTTGATTTTGTTGGTGGTTGTTGGTGTTTTTAGTGCATTTTTTTTTTGGTAGTACTTTAGTGTTAGTGTTTGATTGTTTGTATCATGTTTGTTAAAAAAAAAAAAAGGTTCAATAAAGATATTGTGGAAAAAAAAATAATAATGTAGATAATATGGAATTTTTCTATCACATTCAATAACGTCAATGGGTCCGGGTGAGGTGTATTTGCCTCAAACCGTGCGAAAAAGCAGTTCAATTCTTCTGCCAGTGAGGCGCTGATGTCACTGGAAATGACGCTGCTGCCCTTATAGTTTGTGATATGGTGAAAGCCTTGCCATACTTGTTTCAAATCATTATCAGAAAAGTAGTCTTCAACTTTCCTCTTATAGGCCTGTTTGGCCTCCTTAATGCCTTTTTTTCAGATTAGCCCGGGCAGTGCTATACAGATCTGTATCCCCTGACCTGAAGGCTGTATCACGGGCTCTGAGGAGTGCCTGGACTTCTTTTGTCATCCAAGGCTTCTGGTTAGGAAAAACCGTAATGCATTTTTCCACAGTCACCTGGTTAATACAGTAGGTGATGTAGCATAATACAGTCTATGTGTACATTTCCAGATCCTGATTCTTGAATAAATCCCATAAAGTATTTGAAAAACAGTCCTGTAGCTGAGAAAGAGCTCCCTCAGGCCATGTGTCAACACAACGGAAATAAGCTATAGACAGCTTGCTCCTTCTGTAATTGATAACATGGTGGATAGTGTTTCAGCTTCTCTGCATCAGGCTCTAGACTTGGTGGCCCCCTTAAAAAAGAAAAAGTCTAATCAGAGATTTTTAACTCCTTGGTTCAACACAGAAACTCGTAGCTTAAAACAGAAGACTCGTCAATTAGAAAGAAAATGGCGCTCTACTAATTTAGATGAAATCTATTTAGCTTGGAGAAATCATCTTTTAATTTATAAAAAATCTCTTAGAAAAGCTAGAACGAGTTATTACTCTGCATTAATAGAAGAGAACAAGAATAATCCCAGGTTTCTTTTCAGTACTGTAGCCAGGTTGACAAAGAGTCAGGACTCTGTCAATCCTAGCATCCCCTTAGAGCTTACTAGTCAGGACTTTATGAACTTTTTCAATAATAAAATTTCATCCATCAGAGATAAAATCAATCAGATTCTTCCCACAGTTAACTTAAATACTGTAACTACTACAACTCCTTCTATTGATGTCTGTCTTGATGAGTTTACTCCAATCGACCTTTGTGAGTTAGACAAAATAGTTTCCTCATCCAAACCTTCAACTTGTCTTTTAGACCCTATTCCTACCAGGTTATTTAAAGAAGTCTTCCCACTTATTGGTAGCTTTATTCTTCATATAATCAATTCTTCATTAACTTTAGGCCATGTACCGCAGGCTTTTAAAACGGCTGTAATTAAACCCTTACTCAAAAAGCCAACGCTAGATCCAGGAGCTTTAGCTAACTATAGACCAATCTCTAATCTCCCTTTCATTTCAAAAATCTTAGAAAGAGTTGTTGCTACGCAATTATTTGACCACCTGCAGGGAAATGGTTTATTTGAGGAGTTTCAATCTGGGTTTAGAATCCATCATAGCACTGAAACAGCCTTAGCGAAGGTCACTAACGACCTCCTCATTGCATCTGATAATGGACTAGTTTCTGTACTTGTCCTTTTAGATCTTAGTGCAGCTTTTGATACTATTGATCATAATATTCTACTTGATAGATTAGAACACTATGTTGGACTTAATGGAACTTCGTTGCAGTGGTTTAGATCTTATTTATCTGATAGGTTCCAGTTTGTTCATGTAAATGATGAGTTTTCTCTCAGCTCAAAGCTTAGTCATGGAGTTCCACAGGGATCTGTGCTTGGCCCTACTCTTTTTAGTTTATATATGCTTCCGTTAGGCAACATTATTAGAAAGCACTGTATACATTTTCACTGTTATGCAGATGACACACAATTATACCTGTCAATGAAGCCAGATGATACTAATCAATTAGCCAAGTTAGAAGCCTGTCTTAAGGAAATCAAAGTTTGGATGACTTGTAATTTCCTGCTATTAAATTCAGATAAGACTGAAGTCATTCTTGTTGGTCCAAAAAACCTTAGAAATTCCTTTCCAAATCAAACTTTCAGTTTGGATGCAGTTACTCTTTCTCTTAATAGCTCTGTGAGGAACCTTGGAGTTATTTTTGATCAGGATTTGTCCTTCAATTCACATATTAAATTTGTTTCTAAGACTGCCTTCTATCATTTGCGTAATATTGCCAAGATTAGGAGCATCTTGTCTCAGAGTGATGCTGAGAAGCTGATCCACGCTTTTGTTAGCTCGAGATTAGATTATTGTAATTCTTTATTATCAGGCTGTCCTAAAACATCTTTAAAAAGTCTTCAGCTGATCCAAAATGCTGCAGCAAGAGTTTTAACAGGTACTAGAAAGAGAGATCATATCTCTCCGGTTCTGGCCTCCCTTCATTGGCTTCCCATAGAGTTTAGAATTAAGTTTAAAATCCTTCTTCTTACTTACAAAGCTCTAAACAATCAGGCTCCTTTTTATTTAAAAGATCTGATACTACCGTATCATCCTAACAGAGAACTACGCTCCCAAAATGCAGGTTTACTTGTAATACCTAGAATCTCCAAAAGTACAATGGGAGGCAGAGCCTTCAGTTATCAAGCTCCTCTCCTGTGGAATCAGCTGCCAATCTGGATTCGGGAGTCAGACTCGATCTCTGTTTTTAAGAATAGGGCTAAAACCTACCTTTTTGATATAGCCTACAATTAGGGAGGGATCATGTGTTTTCTGAACCCTCCCTTAGTTATGCTGCTAATAGGTTTAGTCAGCCGGGGGACCTCCAGTAATGCACTGGGCCTCACTCCTTTCCTCACTCTCTATGAAATATTTTTTTTTTTTTGCTGGTCATTAACATTTGTTTGTTCTCTCCCATAGATTGAGTCCCCATCGTGCTGTTTGCTCTCTACATGTCTGTTCTTTTCTTCTTCTCTATCCCCTCACCCCCCAGCCAGTCGCAGCAGATGACTGCCCCTCCCTGAGCCTGGTTCTGCTGGAGGTTTCTTCCTGTTAAAAGGGAGTTTTTCCTCTCCACCGTCGCCAAGTGCTTGCTCACAGGGGATCGCCTGATTGCTGGGGTCTTTCTGCAACTGTGGGGGTCCTCCCTACAGTTGATAGTGCTATGAGATGACTGTTGTTGTGAAATGGCGCTATATAAATAAAGTTGAATTGAATTGAATTGAATTGAATTGAATTGAATGTTGCGATGGTCTTTGTAGTAGATCTAGCAGTTCTCCTGAGGGGAGTGTATGCTGGGATGAGGAGCAAAAACAGATGGTCTGACAGGCCAAGATGTGGACACGGCACAGCTCTGTAGGTATGCTTTCCCCTAGTGGCACATTTCACAGACTGTGTGAAATTAGGCAGCACAGTTTTCAAGCATGCTTGATTAAAATCACCAGCTATAATGTGAACACCCTCAGCCTGCTGCTGTTTATTTATAAAACTGTACAAATGACTAAGGGCCGCTTTAGTATTTGCATCAGGAGAAATATAGACCGCTGTAATAATAACCACTGTCAGCTCTTGGAAGATAAAAAGGCTGACATAAAACTGACATTGTCTCTAGGTCAGGAGAACAGTAAGTGATAATAATACGACTGTGATTAGTTCAAGAGTTGTGAAGAAAAATACAGAGACCACCCCCTCTCTGTTTCCCGGATTCCACTGTTCGGTCCATACGATGAAGTGTGCGCTCTGGTAGCTGCACTGCAGCATCGCTGATCAGCGGGTGGAGCCAGCTTTCCGTTAACAACAGCACACAGCAGTCTCTCACAGTTTTACTAGTTGCCAGCTGTAGCTCTAAATCATCCATCTTGTGGACAATACTTCTGGTGTTGGAAAGAAAAAATGCTGGGTAGCAGAGGTCTATGCGGCTGTCTCTTTAGCCTCGCTAGCAGGCCCGACCGGCATCTTCATTTTTTCTTTCTCTCCCTCCTCCGTCTGTGTCGCTTCCCAGGACCGACAGCAATCCATGGTGATCCTGCTGGTCTACAGATAGCCTCCGGTATGTTTTGTGTGTTCTCAAAAACTGCTGTAACAGCAGACTTTTGTTGAAGTCCAATATTTATCAGCTCAGTACAACTGTACACAAATCCAGCTTCACACGGTCCAATATCCAAAAACAGCATGCATACAAACAAAAGCAGGGAGCAAAGCGCCGCTGCGCAGACGCGTGCCGCCATTTTGAAAAGCAGAGCAATGTTCCAAAAGGGTGTTTTTTGAGCATTCTTCAACATTCATAGTCTTTTCTTGTCCCTGTCCCAGCTTTTTTGGAACGTGCTGCAGGCATCAAATTCAAAATGAGTGAATATTTGCAACAAAACAATAAAGTTTATCAGTTGGAACATTAAATATCTTGTCTTTGTTGTATATTCAACTGAATATATGTAGGTTGAAAAGGATTTTTACATCATTGTATTTTGTATTTATTTATGTTTCACTCAATGTCCCAACTTCACTGGACTTGGAGTTGTAAAAAGGAATGCATTGATTACCAACAAATGAAGTAAAACAATTCCCTTAATGAACTTGAGGTGAAGTTTACTATCGATTTTCAACTTGCTTGCAACCTGTCTGAATTATAGAAAAAAGAAAATACTGCAGGTGGGCGCCAGAGTTTTTCTTGTCAAGGTGGCCAAGAGAAGGAAAAACAAAGCCACAAGCATTCAGTACTGGGCTAACGTTCTGACAGAAAATCTCTGTGAAGCATAGCCCTAGACTTTATCTCCCTCTCTGTGCTTCAAACACACCCTGTTCTAGTGAAAAGAGCTTTTATCACACAGTCCAAAAGGTGCTCAGAGATATTGCATTGTGTGGATGCCAAGAGCTGAAGCGTGGATAGAATTTCATTTTGTTCCCATCAGTAACAAGCTATACAGACTTTTGTTGGAGCTGTTTGCAGAATACTGATAGTAAATACAATCTGCCAACATGCTGAGGTTTTAATAAAACTATAGTGCCAAAGAATGTAACTGAAGCACCCCAATCTCACTAAAAACATACTAATGAACATTTTTCCACCCCTCAAAAAATGTGCATTTGTACATAAAACAAACAAACAAAAAAGTACCTGGACACGTTTTACAAATGGAGTCCATGCCTCGACTCACTGCACATGCGCAAATATATACAAGAAAAGAAAAATACTGTACTGCGCATGAGCAGAACAACATCTGTTTCAGGCAGGCTTCCAACACTCATTCAATTGGTGGGTAGGGGATGGCAGACAGCAGATGGTTGGCTATGGGCGGTTTCAACTAACCAGACCAACAACATGTGAGCTTTTTAAGGTTTATTTTTCACTCCACTAATGGTTAAGGTTAGCAAAAGGTTAGGTTTAGGAGCCACTTCTCTCATGGTTAGGTTGAGGGAAAATGTTTTGGTTAGGTGTCACCTCTAATAACTTCCCTCTTGTGTTTTTATGTTGTACCATCATGTGACTCATAAAAACAAAGAATGTGAACATGATACTGTTCCTAAACAAAAACCTCTAACCAAAACCTCTGTTCTGCACAAGGGGACATGGCCCACAGGGGGGCTTCTGGGAATATTTCTTGAAACTAAAGGCTTTGGGGGTTGTTTAGTTATTTACACATTATTCATTGTATTTTCACGAACTGTTTTTTATTTTTCATTATATTTTCAAAGCCAGAAAAGAAGTGCAATAAAGGGGAGAAATTTAGTTTTATTTTTGTATTGTATTTTCTGAACACACATTCTACTGGAAGAAAAAAAAAGAATTTGTTTTAAATGTTTTATAACATTTGTTGTGGAGTGATTATTTTGTACACTGTGTTTATTTAAGAAACAAATTCAGAAAAGAAATGCAATAAAAGGAGACATTTTATTTTAATTTTTGCATTGTAGTTACAGTGTTTCCTCTGGTTTAAAGACCTTGGCGTGGTGCCAACATATTTTTTTTTTTGGGGGGGGCAGAAAACGTGACACAATTGTAACTGGAATATGTTAATTTTAAACCTTTTTTTTTCCAAATTTTGCACAGTAAATTTGCATATGGAACTTACCATTGTACAACTGAGGCTTGAATGTTGGAATACTGGGCCAGTTGGAGTCCCACCCAGACATCCTGTGTTTGGACTTTTTACTGGTGTCATCCTTCTCTCCTTCCTCTGCTCTCACCTCTCCTGGACCCTCTGCCTGAACACTTTCCTCTCCTTGGCTCCTCTCTTCTGTCTCATCTTGCCCTCTCTGAGCTCTGTCTAATTCAGGTTCTTTCTCTGTTTATGGTGGTGTTTAAACAGGTTCGAAAATATCAAGTGTCTTGTTTTGTCCTGCAGGATTTTTTTTTTGTCATGGTTTACATAAATGACAAAATATGTGTATTTCTTTTTTATTTTTTTGTATATTTATTCTAGTGTTTCTCTCCCCCCCCCCCCCCATTGAGAGAGTATGGAAGGGAAGGGAAAAAACATCAATAGGAATTTACTCATGCATACTTAAATTATATGATCAGAGGTGGGTATAATAGCCAGAAATTCTACTCATGTAAAAGCAGTGCTTTGAAATTAATAATTAAAAGTAGACAACCAAAAATTTCTAGTTGAGTTAAGGGTACAAAGAGCACCCACTTAAAAACTTGAGTAATGACTTCAGTCTTGAAGGTTTGAGGTTTTTTCCCAAAATTTATAACAATTTTCTTTTACTTTTCTACTTTTCTCTGTAAATTTATCTAAATTTGCAACCATTTTCCTCAAATTTGTTATTTCCTCTAGTAAAATTGACTTTTCTTGTACATTTGAGACTTTATTATAAATATGTAGATTATTTTATAACTAATTTCTGTCTTTTAAAATAAAATTACTGTTTTTTTAATAAATTTGAAAGAAACTGTGGAAATTTTTTTACTTTTTCCTTATAACGATTTTGACCATAATTTTGAAGAGCCAGAACAGAACAATAATTTTAAAAATACTAAAACTGTATTTAATGAAATAAATTAACTTAACTGACCAAAGATTCGTGCTGTTTGCTCTCTACATGTCTGTTCTTTTCATCTTCTCTATCCCCTCACCCTCCAGCCAGTCGCAGCAGATGACTGCCCCTCCCTGAGCCTGGTTCTGCTGGAGGTTTCTTCCTGTTAAAAGGGAGTTTTTCCTCTCCACCGTCGCCAAGTGCTTGCTCACAGGGGATCGCCTGATTGCTGGGGTCTTTCTGCAACTGTGGGGGTTCCCCCTACAGTTGATAGTGCTATGAGATGACTGTTGTTGTGAAATGGCGCTATATAAATAAAGTTGAATTGAATTGAATAGATGCAGTTATTTCTGTTACAATATTTCTATATATTTATAGTTGTTTTTTGTTTGTTTTTTTTCAAAATCTCCTCACCACCCAGACAGCAGGAAAAACCTCCCTTATTTTGAAATCCAAATGTTGGCACATTTAGTTTGTCTGAAAGCTGCTGACAGATTAAAATCATTGACTTCATGAATTTCGATCATCTTAACTTGCCAGGTACATAATAATGAACATAAATTAGTTAATTAATATTAACTAAGGTAAGATGGACATGCACCTCCAGGTGGTGCCTTTGCCCCGCCCTATATAATGCCGAGTCAGCCATCTTGTTACTCTCTCTCGCCTGAGCTTAGCTGACAATCTGTCAGTAGCTGACAATGTGAGTGTGTTAAATAAAGCTGTGTTCCCAGTCACTTCGCCTCTTCTGTACAGTAGGGAATATCAGACATAACATTGGTGACGTCGGATTAAACCATGGAGGCGTCCATGGTCCCTATCCGCCCTTTCCTCAAGGCACATGGAGAACCGCCGGTACCCTGGCCTAGGTGGTACGAGGCCTTTCAGAACTATGCTGCCGCGCTGGGTCTAGGGGAGCTTGACAAGCAGAGAGCCTGGGCACTATTGGTGCACAATTTGGGCATAGAGGGCCAGCAAATCCTGGGAACACTCAGTGCTGCTGACACATATGAAGAGGTAGCAGAGCTGCTAGCTAGCCATTTCCACACCCAAGATAACGTGATGGTCCAGACGATCCGCTTTCAGCTGTGGCATAAGTGGGTAGGTGAACCCATCCGGCAGTTCCTCACCAACTTGAAGCAGCTAGCTAGCGAGTGAAATTTTGGGACACTGGAGGAAGAAATGATTCATGACCAGCTGGCGGAGCATACTTGTAGCGCCACATTGCGGGCTAGGCTACTGATGGCACCAAGTGAACTCATGTTAGCCAGAGCCGTCAAGCTAGCTCTCCAAATGGAAGCTGCACACAAGTTAGAGCCTCTCATCATGGCAAATGCAACAGACCTGGACAGCGAAGATAGCTTGGATGGCGAGGAGACGGCAGCCAACACTACTAGCCAGGAGTCGGCCCCGGCAAAGTCCCTTTGTATTGGCTGTGGGTCTGCGATGCACCGCAAAAAGGCTAAGGACTGTCCGGTGAGACAGATTTTTTTTTTTTTTTTTTTTTGTTACTTATTTGTACCCGTAGGTAGATTTGGTTTGCAGTCTGGTGACAAGCCACCGGCTGTCGGTCGCTGCGTGTGCGAGCGCCCTAAACCTACATGTTTTTGGTGTGCGGGAGGAAACCGGAGAAATCCCGGAGTAAACCCACGCAACACAGGGAGAACATGCAAACTCCACACAGCTCACTGTTGGTCGGGGGCTGGGATCGAACCCACGATCTCATGATCCCCGCGATCCCCCGGCCGAGGGTAAAACTGTGCTGCCACAGTGCTAAACCACTGCGCCACCGTGCAGCCCAAGATGTCCCAATATGATGATCCCCCAAGATGTCGCTTGAACCATTTTGCCAGGGTCTGCTGTGGATTTAACCCAGACAGCCCACGGAAGAAATCACTCCACCCATCCCCAACAACCATCTACACGGTGTGGGCTGAAGAACTACCAGGTGCCATGGCGGTCAAGCAGGACCAATTTCGCCCAGGGTTGGTACCTAGACTAATGAGCGACACCAATGGGCTGGCCCCAGATGCCTCTGGAGTCTGGCCGTAGAAGGACAGAGGGTCTGCTGCTACGATGGTGAACGTTACAACGGTATTAGAAGAGGTCGGAGCAGGATCGAGAAACACGGAGGATCAGCGTACTTGAAGACAAGGTCTCAAGCTGAGCTAGGCCCTGTTGAGGGTCCTGGATTGGGTTCGGAGCCGAGATGAGGAATTTCCACGGCGAAAATGGGCCAGACAACAACTTGAGGAGCATAGGGAGTGTCTGCACATAGTGGACAAACTGGGCTGAGGAGCCAACGAGACTGCAAACGAGACTGAGGAGGAGCGGCTTCAGGGTCCGGAGGGCAAGCCACCACACCGAAGACCGTCAGTTTCCAGGGGCGCATCTGCTGAGAGGGTGCCCTGGGCCCCCATGCCAGTTATGTCCTTTTTACTGGAACACTTGGTTGTAAATAGTATATATTGACGTTCCGTTGTTGTTGTGTTGGTGTTGTTAAAAAAACAAAATAACCTCCTTGGCGGAGGTAAAAAGAAAAAAAAAAAAAAGCTTGACCATCATAAGGCATTAGTATGGAGTCCATTCAACACTGGTGCCCATGCATCATCATCATCATCATCATCATCACAGCAGTCTGTCAGGGCTGACAATGACTGTGTCATTTAGGTCTGATCAGATTCCTCCACGCAGTTCTGTCCTTTGCCCTCCGCTGCCCGGTGTGAGTTGCTTTCTGACTGACTATTTCATGAAACTGCTTGCAAAAGTATGCAGGTGCCCGTAAACCATTAAACTGAGCATGCTTCTGGGTGACTCAACACCACCGTCTAGTAGGAGGAATGCAGGCAGTACAACTGGATGAAAACATGTGTTTTAGAACCAGAATTTTTTACACTGTATTTTTTTTAAGAATTGAATGCCTTTTTCTGTGTTCAATTTTTTTATAATAGTATTGCTATTAAGATAAGATAAGATAAGCCTTTATTAGTCCCACAATAGGGAAATTCCAGGATTGCAACAGCACAGGGATAGCAACACTCAGAGCAACAATCAGAAGGCAAGAGAAAAAAACAAGAGCAGCGAGTATACATATGTACATATAAATATATAGATAGATAGATAGATAGATAGATAGATAGATACAGACACAGTGCGGAGCATTGTAGCTAGATGGGATAGATATATAAATATATAAACACAGTGCGGAGCATTGTAGCTGGGTGGAATAAATATATGAGTATACTAGAAAAGCACTCGGAGAGCGCAGACCTCCGCCAAGCACCACAGTTCCCCCTATACAGTGTTTGTGTGTACGTTTTCAGATTCCTTGACCATGAAAACATATGACAAGCAATTGGATTGACAATGATAGGATTAGTGGTTCAGTAGTTATTCACGAAAATGGCATTTTGCGTAATGGCGGTTAAGCGCCACAGTTCCCCCCATACAGTGTTTGTGTGTACGTTTTCAGATTCCTTGACCATGAAAACATATGACAAGCAATTGGATTGACAATGATAGGATTAGTGGTTCAGTAGTTATTCACGAAAATGGCATTTTGTGTAATGGCGGTTTTCTTGTGGACGGTGATCCGGATCACCACCAAAATCTAATCATCTGTAGGATATCCCATTTCTGACAATCTGTGAAAATTTCATGAAAATCCGTCCATAACTTTTTGAGTTATCTTGCTAACAATCAAACAGACAGACAAACAGACAGACAGACAGACAAACCAACGCCGATGAAAACATAACCTCCTTGGCGGAGGTAATAAACACACAGTGCGGAGCATTGTAGCTAGATGGAATAAATATGTAGATATATAAACACACACAGCGTGGAGCATTGTACTTAGATGGAATAAATATGTGATATTATGTGATTTAACTGGCTTATTTGAAAATTATTTAAACTGATTCTACATGTTGTGTGTGACGACTAGGTGTCGCCACTCTTATGATTGTTTGTATGTGTAACTGTATTACTTGTGCAATATTGTAAATGTTAATTTGACTGTTTCTAAAGTGCACATTATGGTATTTGTCTGTGACTAATTGAATGCCCTTTGTGAGATATTGTACCGCTAATTATTTGGGTAAAAACAATTGATAATTAATTATTCACATACCTTGGCCAACATGTTCCTGTGGGTGTCCGGGCAAAAGACTCTATCAGAGGGTGAATGCCTTTTAAAGGACACCTGCAGGAAGGATACATGCTATGGTGAGTTATAGGGGAGATTTAGATTTGTAAATAGGGGTTAAATTATTTATTAAATTATTTATTGAATTATTTATGGTGTGTTATGTATATTTATTCTATTTATTAGCTGGGGGAAATATGATGGACTTTTAGATATTAATGGGTATGTGTAAGGTAAAGGAAAATGTTATTGTTTTACCTGGGATTTGGTATGGTCGTAATTAGCTTTAATTACCTCTGAGAATATATAAACAGGTGATGTTTGATTGTAGAGAGGAGATGTTGGATGTAAAGACTGATGTAAAGACTGTCTTCTTGTCCGCCCTCCCAAGAGAGCAGACGCTTTTTTCTTCTCTCCTGCTGATTTTTTCCTCCCCTCCTACTGGATCCCAGCTTGCTGTTGTCTGTCTGCGTCTGACTGCGACCGCCGAAAAGAAATTATGGAGTTAATAAGCTGGGCTTTGAACACAATTGACACTATTTTTTCAACAAGGAAAAGTGCTCCGGGGGAAGCTGTTTGCCCCGCTGGAACGGCTCCAGTGGGCTATCTATGTGACACAGGTATTTGGAAAATGCTGTGTCTCTCTAATCTCTCTATCGAAGATATTGAAGATTTGTTTATCTTCGTAATCTTGGTGATTGGGATAATTCTGATTGGGACGGGAATTGTCTTGGTTTACCGCAAATTGCTGAAGATGGATTCAACCTATCAAAATGCTGGCCAGGCGAGGTGCATCCAACAAATTGAGAAACTGGAGAAGACCCTGATAGCGACTACTGGAGAACTGTCTCGTAAGGTGGATTACATCATGGGTTTGCTCAGGTCTTTCCACGACGAGTTCAAAGCTGCGCAATGAAGGATTAATGTACTGAATCTACAGAAGAAATACAAGTCTTCTCTGTGATCAGTCCTATTTGGCATTATTATTCCCCATGAAAATTCCTCCTGGCTGTCTGCAGACTGTGTTTTTTTTCAAAATCATGAGCACAAGGCCTTGGACAGCCAGCTGCAGCGCCAGATAAGACTGGGCGCCAGACAGACAAAACATCTTCTGCCAAGGGTCCTTGGGTCTCTCTTATTATCATCAACACTGCTCAACACCGCACACACATTGATTCATGAACTGATTAAAGATATACTGTACACTGCTCTCTTGTGTCTCGTGAATTCTGAGTTGTTGCTCTGTGCTATTGAGAGATTTTTTTTCATTGTAATCACAATCTGCTTAAAAATAAGCTGTATTTTGATAACGAAGTTTTTTTTCTCCTCCCCCCTTGTGTCGTTCCCTCCCTTCCCCTCCCTTTCTTATCTATCTCTGTTTGATGAGGCGCCTTTATGGCTGCCGTGTCGTTGTGTCGCGCGCATGCGCACCAATGTCAAGTCAAGTTCCTCGTGTGTTTTTTTACATGCTTGGCAATAAAGTTTATTCTGATTCTGATTCTGATTCTGAGAGATGCTCAGTGTGGTTCATTGACGAACGTATTTTGGATTATGGATGTCGGTATCGACTTGTTTACCTGAGAGACCAGTAAGTTATTGAAATAAATTGGAATAATTGAAGAAGGATTTGCCTCGCCTCTTGCTCGCCTTCTCCCGCTGCATCGTCACATTTGGTGGCAGCGGTGGTCCGTTCCCGGGACGTCGTAGTGTTTGGTGGACGGAGGAACTAATGTCGAGAAGGAAGACGAGGCAGGAGGAGCAGCCTGATCCAGACGCAGGCATGGCGGCTGAGGACCCGGGAGTCAGCGGACTGGGTGAGCTCGAGGAGCTATCGGGCCTGGTGAAATCTCTGATGTGTTCGCTGACTCTCAGAGATCGCCGGATGGAGGAGGAGGCCGCTCTTCAGGACCGGAAGTGGCAGACTGGAAAGTCATATTCCTCGGATGGAGTTGCAGGTTGAGAGAGGAGTACGGGAGCCGGGCGGAGCATGGTGGTGACGTCAGCGCTCCGGGGGAGGACCCCAGGGTGACGGCCAGTCGGGTCGGCCCGCAGGAGGAAGATTTGCCGCTGCAGGTGCAGCCAAGGAGACCGCGAACGCACCACGAACCTAGGCTGAATCCTCTCTCTTCCGAAGATGACATCGAGCACTACCTGACAACGTTCGAGAGGATCGCCACGGTCTGCCGCTGGCAGGAAGAAGAGTGGGCTATCCATTTAGCTCCTTTACTCACAGGTAAAGCACGAAGTGCGTACGTACTGATGGATATTGCTGACACGAGTAATTATAAAAAACTGAAGGAAGCCATATTGAGCAAGTATGAAATTACATCCGATACTTATAGGAGAAGGTTTCGTGCTCTGGACATTTATCAGGACGAAACCCCTCGTGAGCTATATGTTCGTTTAAAAGACCTGTTTATTAAATGGATCAAACCGGAGACCGCAACGGTAAAAGACATTATGGAAATTATAATTTTGGAACAATTTCTAAGGATGATGAATCCGGAACTGGGAGTCTGGATACAAGAGCGGGACCCGAAGACTGCAGAGGACGCTGCTCGTCTGGCGGAGGTTTTTCTGTCAGCCAGGTCTGGGAGCAGGAGAACTACTCTTGGCCGTGACAGATCTTTCACCACCCGGAGTGAGCTTAATGAGGGTGAAAGGGGTGGTCCAGCTCAAAATAAGTTGTATTCCAGGCCCAGTCAGATCTCGAATAGCAGATTTGATAATAGCAAAAAGTCACGTGTTGCAAATAAAGATATACGTTGCTACCAGTGCAATAAAATCGGTCACATGCAATATTCATGCCCTGCCATAAAAAATGAGAAACCGTCACTATTATGCTCAGTTCCTAGACCCACTTGTTCAGCCTCAGTGCACAGTGGAGTTTATAAAACAAAAGTGTTGCTGAATGGTCAGTGTGAAGAGGCCCTGTTAGACTCTGGTTGTTTTCAAACAGTGGTGCTACCTAGTTTGGTCCCTAGGGACTTGTGGAATGAGTCTAAAATAAATATCAGTTGTGTCCATGGGGATAAAAAACTGTACCCGACCGCTGAGGTTTATTTAACAGTAGGGGGTCAAACCTATCTCCTTCCTGTAGCCCTTGTGCCTGATTTGCCGTATCCCGTTATTCTTGGCAACGATGTTCCAACTTTGTTGGACATCATACAACAGGTTAGAGAGGAACAAATGGAGGAGAGACAGGCAGGTGGTGCTGTTGAGCAGAGAGTAAACACACCTGTGGTGGAAAAACTGTAATATGGTGACAACCAGGTCGCAGAGGGCGCAGAGGGCTGCCAATACTCTTCAGGAATTACAATTTTATGATTCTGAGATAGAGGCAGGCCCTATTAAGCAACCCAAATCCAAGGCTCAGAAGAGAAGAGATAAGGTGTTAGCTTCTGTAAAGAACTTGGGTGAAGAAACACCACAATTAAGCCAGTCAGTAGAGTTTGACATCCCTCCTGACATAGCTACATTGCAGAAGGCTGACCCAACACTTAAACCTTGGTTTGATAAAGTCTCAGAGATTGAGGTTGTGAAACAGGGTAGAATGGATTGTTTGGCTGAGGTCATGTATGTCATAAAAAAAGGGCATTTTGTACCAGCAACAAGGTGAAGTTATGGCCATAGCTTTACCACAGGACCTCACACCAAAAATTATGGAACTGGGACATGTTATCCCTTGGGCAGGCCATCTAGCATTTCAAAAGACTCTACAGAGGATTGCTAGAAGGTTTGTGTGGCCGGGAATGTATACCCAGGTAAAGGACTTCTGTACGACATGGTCAGTATGTCAGATTACATCACCTAGGGGAGTAGCACGTGCCCAACTACACCTATTACCAATCATTGGAACACCATTTGATAGAATAGGGATGGATATAGTTGGCCCCCTAGAGAGAAGTTCTGCTGGTAATAAATACATTCTGGTAATTTGTGACTACGCTACTCGGTACCCAGAAGCCTTCCCCCTGAAATCTATTAAGGCTAGGCAGGTTGCCAACTGCCTTATTCAGTTATTTTCAAGGGTAGGCATACCCAGAGAAATTTTGACAGACTGTGGAACAAATTTTTTGTCAAAACTGTTGCAGCAAGTGTATAAGCTGTTGGGGATTAAGGGCATTAAGACTACCCCTTATCACCCTCAGACTGATGGACTAGTGGAGCGATTCAATCAGACTCTTAAAAATATGCTGCGGAAATTTGTTTCTGAAACGGGCTCAGATTGGGACCAATGGGTACCATATTTACTATTTGCTTATCGGGAGGTGCCCCAGGCTTCAACAGGGTTCTCACCTTTTGAACTGCTTTATGGCCGTCAGGTGAGGGGCCCACTGGACTTATTAAAGGAGCACTGGGAGAGTCCACCGAGTGATCAGGACAATGTGGTCTCTTATGTGATTAAAATGAGAGAAAAACTGGATCTAATGACTGCTTTGGCTCAGGAACACATGAGGACGGCACAGGCCAAACAAAAAACTTGGTATGACAAGAAGGCCAGAAAAAGGGTTTTTCACCCAGGACAACAAGTTTTGTTATTGCTGCCCTCGTGTGACAGCAAGCTGTTGGCTCGATGGCAGGGGCCGTATGAAATTTCAAAAAAACTAAGCTCAGTGGCATATGAACTATATATGCCTGACAGGAAGGTGAAATATCAGACCTTCCACATTAACTTATTGAAAGAGTTTCAGCAGCCTGGTCATCAGCAGCAGCAACCTGCTCTTCAGGAGACACAGCATCTCTTGATTTGTGCGACGGAAGTGGATGAGGAGAAGGAACAATCCTTTCCCACAAATGTGTCAGAGCCTTGTTCATTTCAACTGTCTCATTTGCAGGTGGATCAGCGGAGAGAGTTAGAGACACTGTTGGATCCAGATCTGTTTCTAGAGAGACCTGGTTTCACCACATTGGTACATCATAAAGTACATTTGAAAGAGGAAGCTGTTCCACATAGGAAATCTTATAGGATCCCGGAACGATTGGTTCCAAAAATGAAGCAGGAGATAGACCTGATGTTGCAGCTGGGAGTGATTGAGGAGTCAGTCAGTGAGTGGTGTAGCCCGATTGTGCTGGCACCCAAAAAGGACGGCTCTTTGAGATTCTGTATTGACTTTAGATATCTCAATTCAGTGTCCAAATTTGAGTCATACCCCATGCCCCGGATTGATGAACTGTTAGAGAAAGTGGGCAGGGCTAGGTTTTTTTCTACACTGGACCTATGCAAGGGGTATTGGCAGGTGGCATTGGCACCAGAAACGAGGGAACTTACAGCCTTTAAAACACCGTATGGCAGTTTCCATTTTAGGGTCATGCCATTTGGCCTTCAGGGGGCACCTGCAACTTTTCAGCGGCTTATGGACCAGGTGTTAAGAAAGGTACCAAACTTTGCAGCTGCCTATTTGGATGACGTGGTCATCTATAGTCAGACCTGGGAAGAACATTTGGCACACCTTGGGCAGGTCCTACAATTAATTAAAAGGGCAGGACTGACAATCAATCCACGCAAATGTGCGTTTGGACAGCAGCAGGTGGAGTACTTGGGACATGTGGTTGGTCAGGGGGTCATTAGACCACGAGTAGGTAAAGTGGATGCCATCCGGACCTACCCTGTACCTACCACTGAGAAAAAGGTACAATCATTTATGGGAATGGTAGGATGGTATAGTAAGTTCATCCCCCACTTTGCTGAAAGAGCTGCAGTATTGACTGACCTCACCAAGGCTTCAGCACCTAATAAGGTAAAATGGACAGAGGAATGTGACAGAGCGTTTGAGGATTTAAAGAGGGCTATTTCTGGGGAGAAGGTTCTCTACAGTCCAGATTTTGCTCGTCCATTTATCTTACAGACAGATGCTTCAGGAGTTGGCATTGGAGCAGTACTTCTCCAGGAGGAGAGGGGAGAGAGACACCCAGTACTGTTCTTGAGCCGAAAATTGTTGGACCAGGAGACAAGATATTCTACAATAGAAAAAGAATGTCTTGCCATGAAATGGGCAATAGGGTCTCTGAGGTACTATTTATTGGGGCGTCATTTTGTGTTAGAGACAGATCATCGGGCCTTACAGTGGCTGGACAGGATGAAGGACGTAAATGGTCGTCTCACAGGGTGGTATGTGTCCCTTCAACCGTATGATTTTACTGTTCGGTATGTAGCAGGGAAGACCAACCTTGTGGCAGACAGCCTCTCAAGAATACATGACTCTTAGGAGTACTGTATTCTCGGGAAAGGGGGGAGGATATGTGACGACTAGGTGTCACCACTCTTATGATTGTTTGTATGTGTAACTGTATTACTTGTGCAATATTGTAAATGTTAATTTGACTGTTTCTAAAGTGCACATTATGGTATTTGTCTGTGACTAATTGAATGCCCTTTGTGAGATATTGTACCACTAATTATTTGGGTAAAAACAATTGATAATTAATTATTCACATACCTTGGCCAACATGTTCCTGTGGGTGTCCGGGCAAAAGACTCTATCAGAGGGTGAATGCCTTTTAAAGGACACCTGCAGGAAGGATACATGCTATGGTGAGTTATAGGGGAGATTTAGATTTGTAAATAGGGGTTAAATTATTTATTAAATTATTTATTGAATTATTTATGGTGTGTTATGTATATTTATTCTATTTATTAGCTGGGGAAAATATGATGGACTTTTAGATATTAATGGGTATGTGTAAGGTAAAGGAAAATGTTATTGTTTTACCTGGGATTTGGTATGGTCGTAATTAGCTTTAATTATCTCTGAGAACATATAAACAGGTGATGTTTGATTGTAGAGAGGAGATGTTGGATGTAAAGACTGAGAGATGCTCAGTGTGGTTCATTGATGAACGTATTTTGGATTATGGATGTCGGTATCGACTTGTTTACCTGAGAGACCAGTAAGTTATTGAAATAAATTGGAATAATTGAAGAAGGATTTGCCTCGCCTCTTGCTCGACTTCTCCCTCTGCATCGTCACATTGTGAAAAATGTCTTATTCCAAAAATTAAAAATTAATATACTATAGTACACAATAAGGTCCCAGTAGTACTGGGTATTTTTGCCACAATGCTTATTGGCCATGGCTTCAACTGTCTAAAATCAAATTAAAGTAGAAACATGATTTTATGTGGAAAACATGGATATCACATACATTAAACCATGAACAAGACATCCCATGGGTTACACTATGTCTGCTGCTGTTAGTCACTGGGTGCTTTGAATCAGCCAAGCTGAAATGATCTCGTCACAGCTCAGAGTTCATTCTGCCCAGCCATGCAGAAAATTAATACAATTATTTAAAAAGTACAGTGCAGAATGAGCAGCAATGCTGTTTTTAGTATTAGAAGACTAAAATGTAATTGATTCTGGAAAAATGAAGACTTATCCAAAAGGTTAGCCCCATTGTTTCTCACTACATGCATACAAAACACCACATTTCCTGACATCTACTCCTCTGTGGTAAGGTATTGTGTTTCTCTTCCCAGAATTGTGCAACAAAACTCAATAAAGGCTACTTAGATGTCTCCCTGTTCCCTAGATGGTACAATTTATGTTACACACATCCACACACACCAAAGTTATTATGAGGCTGATTTGCATCATAAGAAGGGATCATCAAAACAATTTTAACTGAAATTGAAAAGTATCACATTACATAACTTAGGAGATTTTAGGGACCATAATATTTGGATTTCACTGAGGTTTACAGCTGACAGAGTAAAAGGGGGGTGGGGTCACACTTTTATGTCATGGAATCATAAATCATTGAATAATTATCTTTACCTGACCCAAACCAGCAAAGTTCAGAAAGGGATGAAAACCAGTGTGTCTTGGCTGGGACACTCATCAGCCCTCCAGCATCCAAAAAATGTTATTGTTGTCATGTGGTGATCCTCACGGATCACCAAGAGACGCCACAGAGTTCACCAGAGAGTTTGGCTAAGATGTTATTTATTTTCAGACGTGACAAAACACAACTATGAACCCCTTAGGGCAAAACACACACATGAACGAGACCTGGGCTCGTAGGGCTAACCCAGCCGCTACGAGCTAACTGTGACATAACTATGATGACGGACCTGACATGAAGGTCTGCGGCACTCACAAGTATGACGAGGCGCAGACCCAGGGCTTGGCAGGATGAAGACACACAAGCGATCCTCACGTAACGTTGACCCAATGTCGACCGATACTCCTGCGTCTTACCGTCGTCAGTGCCGGGCTTAAAAGGGCGAAGCACTAACGACGGTAATGACAATCAGCTGACCGGCCGTTGACAGGCGGAAGCCCCACCGAGCACTTTCACAATAAGAGCCCGGTGAGGCCAGAATACAGCCCGCAACTGTCAAGGCCGGCAGCGAGAATAACTTAGCCCGAGCGCGATCAGAACCGGCGCTCGGGTCATAACAGTACCCTCCCTCCACGGGCGGACTCCGAACGCCCCAAGGAACCACCCTGCCCCCCCTCCCCCAGGGTGGGAGGTTGGGGGACAGGTGCGGAGGGAGAGAAACCAACCCATGAACAAGACAAAAAAAACCATACAAGACAATGATAAGGCAACAACTCAGACCAAAATCACAGACTACTGAAACAAAAACACCAAATATTCAAAAAACAGAGCGATGACCTGAAAAAAACTCAGATAAACACAAGAGAACAAATACACATGGGGAAGAATAAGGACCAGAACTACAGAGCCAGATAAACTAAATACAAGAACACATTACCCGCTCATACCAGACTTAACATGAAAAACAAAAACAGAGCATTACTCGCTCAAACCAGACTATATGAAACAAAAACAGAGCATTACTCGCTCAAACCAAACTATACATATGCCAGATACAAAATGACCAGGACAAGGGAAAAAAAACAAATACTGAGACAAACCCAGGGACCACTACCACCCCCCGACAGTTTATGTCGACCGATGGTCAAAGGAGGCGGACCAGGCGGCTCACCAGAGTCCAAAGTCCCGCACTTCCACTTCTCCGGTGGTCAAACTAGGTAGCCCCATGGCACACATAACAGGTCGGGTGGCCGAACCGGCGAAACAGTCCCTCCGGCGGCCGACCCGTGTCCCTCAGCCACCAATCCAGGGCATCAACAACCCGCAGCGGCCTCCCAGATGAGAACAAAACTCGGGAGAACCGGGGCGAGCGAACAGGGACCCCCATGGCCCCCGGCGATGATGAATAGGGGCGGTGACTAATAGGGAAACAATGAGCAGGGCGAGCCAAAAATCCGCTCCGCGAAGAAGGGTCTGCAGCTCCTCCTCCGCCTATGGACCACGCTCGCACTGCACCACCGCTGGACCCAGATTGGGTCCCAGCTGCACCCACGTTGGGCCCCGATTGGGCCAGAACCGCTCCTGCAGTGGACCCCGATCGAGCCTCCGGTGCACCCACGTTGGACCCCGATTGGGTCAGATCCGCACCCGTGGTGGACCCCGATTGGGCCTCCGACGCACCCACGTCGGACCCCGATTGGGCCTCCGACGCACCCACATCGGACCCCGATTGGGTCTCCGGTGCACCCACATTGGACCCCGATTGGGCTGGAACTGCCCCTGCGGTGGGACCCGATTGGGCCTCCGGTGCAGCTCCGCTGACGAACTCCACCCCCAAACCTGGGACCTCCACCTCGGTGACACCGACCCGTTCCCCGCCGGCGACACTAAAACAAAGCTCAGGGACAGGAAAACCGGGATCAGCATCACCGGTAGCAATGGAACCCAGCGAGACGAGCTCGGGCACAGCAGACGGCTGCTCCTCACTCGTCTCCCCGAGAGGCAGGCAAAAATGCTCAACAAAAGAGGACAGAGACATAAGAGGGAGCACTTGCCTGCACTCGGGTTCCATTGCCACCCAGGACTCCGACGATCCGGGTTCAGGGCGACTCTCGTCAGCTGGCTCGGACTCAGCTGCATCGGGCTCCGCAGCTGGCACGATGTCATCAGCAGCCTCAGGTTCCTCCCACGCTGTTGTCCACGCCGACGACCCGTATGGCGTGGAGGCAGGGAACCCTTGACCCACTGGCTCGGACCGCTCCGGCGAGGAGACCCGGGGACGCTTCTTCGTCGGCTCAGGCTCCGGGCCGCAGTCCGCTCCTCTCCTCCATCCAAGACGTGACTGCAAGGCCGGATGCAGGCTATCCAGCACTGCAGGGGCCCTCTTCGTCCGGCGACGCTGGCCTGGCGTCGCAGACCGCTCGACGAGGGAGAACACAGAGGGAGTTGGTTTAATAATTTCATCCACAGCAGGTGGAGGGAGCTCGGGGGGCTGCGAACCCCGAACTCCATCCCCAGGAGTCAGACAAGGCAGAATAATATCATGATGTGAGAAATTATCGTGCACTTGCCTTCCTCCCGGGGCAGAGATGGTTCCTGCTGTGGGGGACGTCGTTCCTCCTTCTCCCCGCTGGATGGCGACAGAGGGCCCCCTGGGAAGATGAGGTGGGGCCGCTCTCGGAGATTCGCTGATGGGATACGCCGGCAGCGAGTCCAGCTGGGGATTCCGCTGAGGGTTGCCCGCGCCGTTACGCCGATGTCCTCGTCGGCCCCCAGACGGCGCGTACTCCTGGACCTGCTCCGGGACGGGACACCAACGCGGGGAGAGAGGATTCCTCCTCCCCTGCTTCCTGCTCTTCTCTTCCAGCCCACGAAGTGACTCGCGCTGAATGGCGAGTTCCTCCCACCTCATTATCACCTCCAGGTGGTCGTAACTATCGAGGAGAAGGTTGTCCAAAAGCTCCTCAGCGTAGTCCAAATGCCTGCACACGTCGCTGGGAGCGTCCCACAGCGTAGCGGAGAATAACGTGCAGTCCACGTACTCCAGGACCTCCGCTAGCCTTCTGTCCAGGCGCCGACCGCGACCCCTGGATGACGGCATACTCCCATCAACAGGCATCCAGACAGGGAAGAACAAACAGTCCAAAATGGCACAAACTCACGGTGAAACGGCGTCTCGGTGCGGCGCCTCCGTTTAGGCGACCTGGCAGGAGTATACTGTCATGTGGTGATCCTCGCGGATCACCAAGAGACGACACAGAGTTCACCAGAGAGTTTGGCTAAGATGTTATTTATTTTCAGACGTGACAAAACACAACTATGAACCCCTTAGGGCAAAACACACACATGAACGAGACCTGGGCTCGTAGGGCTAACCCAGCCGCTACGAGCTAACTGTGACATAACTATGATGACGGACCTGACATGAAGGTCTGCGGCACTCACAAGTATGACGAGGCGCAGACCCAGGGCTTGGCAGGATGAAGACACACAAGCGATCCTCACGTAACGTTGACCCAATGTCGACCGATACTCCTGCGTCTTACCGTCGTCGGTGCCGGGCTTAAAAGGGCGAAGCACTAACGACGGTAATGACAATCAGCTGACCGGCTGTTGACAGGCGGAAGCCCTACCGAGCACTTTCACAATAAGAGCCTGGTGAGGCCAGAATACAGCCCGCAGCTGTCAAGGCCGGCAGCGAGAATAACTTAGCCCGAGCGCGATCAGAACCGGCGCTCGGGTCATAACAATTGTGGGTTTATAAAACCAGACCACTACCTATTGGCACCAGATGTTGCCAAGGAAATGCATTATCAGAAAGTAAAGCATTGATCAATACCCCAGGATGAAAAATCACCAATATTAAAAGTTCCTCGCATTACCTGCCTGATCTTTGTGAAGATTGCATGATGGCCTGTGATTTTTTCCCGTTAATCCAAAGACATGTTAGGCTAACTGGTATTGCACAGAATTAAGAGCTCGCTGAATGGGGCTAGTAGTTAGAAGTACTGAAAAGTTGTTAGTAAGTCTGGTAAAGCACTATATACAGAGTACACACACATCACGATTTTACTTTTCTCTTTTTAAAAACCACCAATTTCTTGACCTCACACATCCTTCTGATCCAGTAGATCACTGAATTTCTCACATACTGTATACCATATCTTCCATCTTTTAAGAATGATCAGTGTCAGATTGAATCCCTCTAGGGCAGAATGTAAAACCCAAACACTGGACTTAGTTCGGTGAAAATTTATTGAGTTGAAAACAAAACTCAGCTCGAGGGCTGAAAACAAGGCTGAGGCAGGGCAGGCTAAAACACAAGTCTAGGACAAGACAAAAAAAACTCACGGGCTAGGATACAAAACAGGCTTGGCAGAAGCATGCATACATGCCACATTGTGACAGGGTTGCTGCACCCAGGTAAGGGGTGGCTATCCTTAAATAGGACCGGATTGATTAAACTAATTAACAAACAGACATGGACAATCAGGAAATTAACAAGACAACAATCAGACTACACAAACATGGAAATAAAAAGACACTGTCAACATAAAAGCCCAAACCAAAACTACAGATGACGACAGGAATAAACTACAAAATTTGACTAGGATAATAACAATAATGACAACCAAGGACTAAGGACAAGGCAGGGATCTAAATGATAAAAAATATAAAAACCATGATACTATTAAAACACAGAGGATCTTATAAACTAACTTAAAGTGAGGATGTAAGCTGGACCCATATTCTGGTGACAAGAAAATTTAAGCTAGAACACAAGGCGAGGACATGGGCCCAGCCCACGGCTTGACAATCAGCATGTGTAAAAGTTCACATTCCCAACTCTTCCTAAATTGGAATCCCATTATCAGTGCTCTGCAAAGATTTGTATTTGACTGCTTCTAATTTTTACACCAATGATCTATTTTCCACCAGTCCAGGGGCAGAGATTCAGTTACAGTGGTGTGAAAAAGTGTTTGCCCCCTTCCTGATTTCTCTTTTTTTTTTGTAGGTTTGTCACACTTAAATGTGTCAGATCATCAAGCAAATTTAAATATTAGACAACGATAACACAAGTAAACACAAAATGCAGATTTTAAATGAAGGTGTTTATTATTAAGGAGAAAAAATCCAAACCTACATGGCCCTGTATGAAAAAGCGATTGGCCCCTAAACCTAATAACTGGTTGGGCCACCCTAAGCAGCAACAACTGCAATCAAGCGTTTGAGATAACTGGTAATGAGTCTTTTACAGCACTGTGGAGGAATTTTGGCCCAATCATCTTTGCAGAATTGTTGTAATTCAGCCACATTGGAGGGTTTTCCAGCATGAACCGCCTTTTTAAGGTTAGATAGATAGATAGATTTGTTTATTTGACAGGGACAGTGCAATAAACATAGACAATTAATCAATGACAATCAATCTGATATGTTGCACAGAGTGTATAGCTATTAGCTAATTTGCAACTCTTGTCCCTGGATGGGCTGGAAGGTCCCTGGAAGGTCATGGAAGGTCATGCCATAGCATCTCAATCGGATTCAGGTCAGGACTTTGACTAGGCCACTCTTAAGTCTTCATTTTGTTTATCTTAAGCCATTCAGAGGTGGACTTGCTGGTGTTCTGGATCATTGTCCTGCTGCAGAACCAAAGTGCATTTCAGCTTGAGGTCACAAACAGATGGCTGGACATTCTCCTTCAGGATTTTTTGGTAGACCGCAGAATTCATGGTTCCATTTACCACAGCAAGTCTTCCAGGTCCTGAAGCAGCAAATCAGCCCCAGACCATCACACTACCACCACCATATTTTACTGTTGGTATGATGTTCCTTTTCTGAAATAGTTACTTTTACGCCAGAACTAATGGGACACACACCTTCCAAAAAGTTCAACTTTTGTCTCGTCAGTCCACAGAGTATTTTCCCAATAGTCCTGGGGATCATCAAGATGTTTTCTGGCAAAACTGAGACAATCCTTTGTGTTCTTTTTGATCAGTTGTGGTTTTCATCTTGGAACTCTGCCCTGCAGGCCATTTTTGCCCAGTCTCTTTCCTATGGTGGAGTCATGAACACTGACCTTAACTGAGGCAAGTGAGGCCTGCAGTTCTTTGGATGTTGTTGTGGGGTCTTTTGTGACGTCTGGGATGAATCATCGTTGCACTCTTGGGGTAATTTTGGTCGGCCGGCCACTGCTGGGAGGGTTCACCACTGTTCCATGTGTTTGCCATTTGTGGATAATTGCTGTCACTGTGGTTCACTGGAGTCCCAAAGCTTTAGAAATTGCTTTATAACCTTTTCCAGACTGATAATCTCATTTACTTTGTTTCTCATTTGTTCCTCAATTTCTTTGGATCATAGCATAATGTCTAGCTTTGGAGAATCTTTTGGTCTATTTCACTTTGTCAGGCAGGTCCTATTTAAGTGATTTCTTGATTGAGAACAGATGTGGCAGTAATCAGGCCTGGGTGTGGCTGGAGAAATTGAGCTCAGCTTTTCAAAGATTTGATAAACCACAGTTAATGTATGTTTTAATGGGGGGGCAATCACTTTTTCACTCAGGGCCATGTAGGTTTGGATTTTTTTTTACTCTTAATAATAAGCACCTTCATTTAAAAACTGCATTTTGTGTTTGCTTGTGTTATCTTTGTCTAATATTTAAATTTGTTTGATGATCTGAAACATTTAAGTGTGACAAACACGCAAAAAAAAAGAAAAATCAGGAAGGGGGCAAACACTTTTTCACATCACTGTAGTTAGTTTTTTTCTAATTGAGCAGTTTGGGTGAAAGAGAAACTATCCAAATACCAAATTTTAAAAAATGAATAGCACTGTCCAGAACAGATATTCAAATAAAGGAATATTTGGGTACCTCTCTGATGATTTTAACCACGCTTCACTGTCCTCCACTCTGCCCACTTTTACCCATTATGTTCTGTGCCACACCAGAAAAAAATAAAACACTGGACTTATTTTATGCCAACACAAAAGAAACATACAACTCATCACCCCTCCCCCAACTCGGAAGATCTGATCATAATCTGGTTCACCTCCTGCCTGTGTACAAACCCTTGGTACACAGGCAGTCCTGTGAAGGACTGTTTTGAATCCACTATGTGGGAGCAGCTTTGTGATCCACATGGGGAAGACATTGGCGGTTTCACACACACCATCACAGACTACATCAACTTCTGCGTGGAGAGCACCGTACTCACCAAGACCATACAGTGTTTCTCAAACACCAAGCCCTGGATCAACCCTGAGATAAAGATGCTACTGAAGGAGAAGAAAAGGATCTTCAGGTTGGGAAACAAGGAGGAGATGAAGTCCATACAGACGGAGCTGTTATGCCTGAAATACCCTTGGTTTACAAAAGAGGCGAGGTGACTTGGAACACAGCTTTATTGAACTCACTGATGTTAACAGCTACTGACAGATCACCGGTTAAGCTCAGGCGAGGTAAGAGGCCCTAAGATGGTTGCCCTCGGCCTTACATAAGGCGGCCCGCTGAGGTCACCGGAGGTGGGCGTCACCACCCAGCACTTCACAGTAAAATAGCTATAAAACACCCCCCTCCCCCCAAAAAAGTCCGAAACCACTCACTCACTTAAGACTCTCCCCAATTTGGGACTCACACAATAAAACCTAAAATAGGGAGGATGGGTGAACTGCCGTCCTGCCCACATGGCAAGGTGGATTATTCTGCCACCTGCTGGGGTAAATTAAAGTCCATTAATAACTAAAATTGCATGCCGTGCTCCTAAACTAGAACAAAACCCCCCCCAAATATACACTTATATAACTTTTTTTTTTATACAACAACACCAGAACTTCAACATATACTATTTACAACCCAAGTGTTCAAATAAAAATGACATAACTGGCATGGGGCCAAGGGCACCCTCTCAGCAGATGAGCCCCTGGAAATAGCTAGTATTCGTGGTGATGACTGGCCCTCCGGACGCTGAAGCCGCTCCTCCTCACCGTCGGCCTTGTCCCACGTTCAGCCTCATTTCCTGGAGTCTTCTCCTGGGCATGCCAAAGTCGATTTGCATGTCACACCGAACCGTCAGCTAGCCTGAAGTGCGCTGCGCCCAGTTTGTCCACTATGTGCAGACACTCCCGATGCTCCTCAGGTTGTTCTCTGGCCCATTTTCGCCGCTGACGTTCCTCATCTCAGCTCCAAACCCAATCCAGGACCCTCAACGGGGTCCGGCTTGGCTTGAGACGTTGTCATCGAGCACGCTGATCCTCCGTGCTTCTCGGTCCTGCCCCAACCTCTTCTAATACCATTGCAACGTTCACCATCATAGCCGCAGACCCTCCGTCCTTTTGCAGCCAGGCTCCGGAAGCATATGAGGCCAGCCCATTGATGTCACTCGTCGATCTAGGTACCGACCCTGGGCGAAATTGGTCCTGCTTAACCACCATGGTGCCCAGTAGTTCTTCAGCCATGTGGATGGCTGTCGGGGACGGGCGGAGTGATTTCTTCCGTGGGCTGTTAAATTCACGGCAGACCCTGGCAAAATGGTTCAAGCGACCACATCTGTTACAATGTGTTCCTCTTGATGGACAGTCTTTAGCCTTATTTAACCCATGCAAAGGAATTTTCTCAGGGCAGACCTTCTGCTAGTAGCATTGGCTTCCATCTCTTCGTCGTCCAAACTATCTTCGCTATCTGTGTCCGCGGCAAAGGCTCTAGCAGCTGCTGTGATTGGCGCCCAGTTAGCTCCAGAGCTAGCTTGTCCACGGCTTCCATTTGGAGAGCTAGCTTAACAGCTCTGGCTAACGTAAGGTCACTAAGCACCCTAAGTAGCCTAGCCCGCAATGTAACACTGCATGTCTGTTCTGCCAGCTGGTCATGAATCATTTCTTCCTTCAATGTCCCAAAACTACACTCACTAGTTAGCTGCTTCAAGTCGCTGATGAACTGCCGAACAGGTTCACCTACCCGCTGATGCCGCTGCTGAAAGCAGATCCTCTGGATGGTCACATTATCCGAGGTGTGGAAATGGCTAGCTTGCAGCTCTGCTACCTCTTCATAAGTGTCTGAGGGACTGAGCGTTTGTAGCACCTGCTTGCCCTCTATACCCAAATTGTGAACCAGAAGCGCCCGGACTCTTAGCTTATCAAGCTCACCGAGTCCCAGCGTGGCCACATAAGTTTCAAAGGTTTCAAACCATCTCTGCCAGGACACCAGCAACTCCCTGGGAAACTCAAGAAAAGGCCAAATAGGAGCTACATATGCCTCCATGGTTTAATCTGACATCGCCAATGTCATGTCTGTAATTACCCTTGGTTCACAAAAGAGGCGAGGTGACTTGGAACACAGCTTTATTGAACTCACTGATGTTGACAGCTACTGACGGATCACCGGCTAAGCTCAGGCGAGATAAGACGCCATAAGATGGTCACCCTCGGCCTTGCATAGGGCGGCCCGGTGATGTTACCGGAGGTGGGTGTCACCACCCAGTACTTCACAGTAAAATAACTATATAACAGGAGCTGAGAAGAAAGATCAGAGGGGGGAAGGACAACTACAGGAGGCCGATGGAGGACAAGCTGCAGCAGAGCGACATCAGTGGTGTCTTGAGAGGCCTAAAAACTATTTCTGGGCACCAAGTACCACCTTACAGGCCATGAGGGGTAGGGAGCTGGTGAATGACCTGAACCAGTTTTTCAAAAGATTTGACCAACCACCCTGTCCTCCGCCTGCCCTACAACCCTTGCTGCCTTCACCTTCATCTACTCCCCCTGTCCACTGCCCTACCTCCACCCCCCTTACATCCCCCAGCTCTCAGTACACACCCCCTGCTGTGTTACCCCTCACATGTCCAACACCCTTCCCTCCCTCCCAGCGCACAGTCCCACTGCCCCAGTCTGTTCCTCACTAAGGGCGCATTCAGACAGCCACTGTTTGGTGCGGACCAAAGGACCAAACAGTGGCTTCCGCGGATAGTTTGGTTCGTTTGATGGTCTGAATGCACATTGGAACTCTGGTGCACAACAAACAGGCGAAGTCTGGTCCCCCTGAAAACGGGGGTCTCAATTCTCTTGCAAACGAAGCCTGGTGCGCTCCGCTTGCAGTGTGAATCCAAACGGAGTATCCAGTGGACAAAGAGCGGAAGTACCCCTCGGCGTCTGTGTAACCATAGCAACACTTAGGGGCATATTTACTAAGGCAGTGCAAATTAGCGAGTTGGCAAATTAGACAGAGCGCCTCAGGGAGTAGCAAATTTTTGTCAGTGATCTACTAACAACAAGCAAAATTATGTGTGGTGATCCCGAGCATGGGTCTGCCCCGCGCTCGAGTCACTTATTATTTTCTCTTTTCTGTTTGTTATTTAGTCGTGGTTTATGGGAACTACTTTGTGCTTTGTGGGTCCAGCTCCCCAAGCCAAAGTCACCGTGGTTCCAACGCCTCAAGCAGAGGTCATCGAGGGTGCTGCTACGCCTCGAGCAGGGGCCATCGAGGGTGCTGCTACGCCTCAAGCGGGGGCCATCATGGGTGCTATTACACCTCAAGTGGAGACCATCGAGGGTGCTGCTATGCCTAAAACAGAGGCCATCGAGGGTGCTGCTACGCCTCAAGCAGAGGCCATCGAGGGTGCTGCTATGCCTCAGGCCGAGGCCATCAAGGGTGTTGCTACGCCTCAAGCCAAGGCCATCAAGGGTGCCATGCTGGGGCTGAAGGCTGCTGTGTTTCGGCTACAAGTTTTTGGTTCCTTCATGGTTCGTTCCCTGCCAAGGGTTGGCGGGGGTCACCCGCCTCCTCTTCTGCCTTCTGGGGGAGGTGAGCGGGGCTCCATGGTCTGCTGACCCAGCGATGCGGGGAGGCCACCTGAGGGACTTTTTCGCCTGAATTTGTGGTGCTGGAGATCTGGTAGGCCTCCCAACCTTTTTCTTGTGACGGTTGGGTGGAGCTGGGACTCTGGGAGGCCACCAGAACAATGCATTCATTTAATTGATAATACGTGATTCTTAGTGTTTCTCTATTTTGTGTTGGCATGTATTATCCAGTATCTTAGCTCAGATTTCTTTCTGGTTTAACTTTTCTGGGTGAGAAGTTATTCTTGCTTGAACTTGAAGATTTTGGAATTTGCTATATTGGTATAAATTTTCACGTTGACATTTCAAAGAAAAAAGGAGTTCTTCTTTTTGAACCTGTAGTTTTGCAGTTTGTTTTACTTTCGTGTTCTAGTTCATTAGTAAATTTTTGTATGGACATTTCTGTAAGAAGAAGTAAAGGGAAGAAGACTTGAAATTCTCATTTGTAGTTTGTGGATATTTTGGTGTTTTGGCATATGTCCTGGTATGTTGCTGTGAAGAATTTTCTCATTTGTCCTTAAGTTTTTGACTTCTGTTTGATGTGTTGTGGTACTCTGAGAGTTCTGTCACGCCAGAACTCCATCTTGGTATCTTGCTGTTTAGTATTTTGAGTTCATTGTTTCATTCATGTTGCAGCATTGCACCGAGACAAATTCCTAATTTGTGTACTACATGAACAATGGCAATAAATCTGATTCTAACTAACTAACTAACTAACTAACTAACTAACTAACCTGCACTTATATAGCGCTTTTCTAGTCACAAAGACCACTCAAAGCGCTTTTCATTAATACTAACCCTCTATTCTAAGGGCCTATAGGAAACAGATATCTAGGGACAATTTAGAACAGCCAATTAACCTAACATGCATGTTTTTGGCATGTGGGAGGAAACCGGAGAAATCCCGGAGTAAACCCACGCAACACGGGGAGAACATGCAAACTCCACACAGATCACTGTTGGTCGGGGGCTGGGATCGAACCCACGATCCCACGATCCCCACAATCCCCCGGCCAAGGGTAAACTGTGCTGCCACAGTGCTAACCACTGCGCCACCGTGCAGCTCTGATTCCTGTGTTGTGCCCTCCAGGCCTGGATTCCCCCTCCGCCCTCCTGAGGCTGGTTTTGATAGTTATCCTGGTTGTGTGTGTGTGTGTGTGTGTGGTTCTTTTCTCTCTAGATGTTACGCTGGGATGCCTGGGAATCAATCCCTTAAAGCGGGGGCACTGTGGTGATCCTGAGCCTAGGTCTGTCCCGCACTCGAGTCACTTATTATTTTCTCTTTTCTGTTTGTTATTTAGTCATGGTTTATGGGAACTACTTTGTGCTTTTATCTTGACAGCACCACAGCAGCACTTCTGCCTGTCAGGCTGCTCACGGGCTGTCACAGCTGCGGGCATTTAGTGTCTCATCATCTGTCTCACCTGTTTGTGGTTTGGTTTGCACTATTTAAGATTGCAGTGGAGGTTCATTCCTCGCTGCAATCTCACACCCATTCAGGCTGGAGTCCCCACGTCTGGCTCCAGTTTTTTCCCAGCGTTAGGTTTCGCCCTCGCTGCTTTAAGTGTAAGTGACTTTGATTCTTCATGTTTGTTTAGTTATTTTGACCCTTCGAGGTCGTGTGTTATAGTTTATGTGTTTTGCCCCTCGAGGTGAATTATTTTGTACTTTCTTTAATAAAACAACAAAACTCACTGCTGGCTTTTGGCATCTCATCTTTGTCCCGAAAGGGGCAATCATAACATTACGAACATAGACGCAGTCACTTCATTTCAATAATGACCACCTATCCACCCAGAGCACCGCAAAATTGCACACAGACACATCTGATGAGGAAGCAGGTCATCAACAAAGGCACAGCCAGTGTGGAGCATAATATAGTTTTTTAAAAAAAAATTTCAAGCTTTTGTTTAAGTGCAAACCCCAGTAAAATAGTTTATATTTGTTCGTCATACAGTATATCAGTTTTGATTTTCACGTCATATGGCAGACTCCTTTGTTTAATATTAAGGACTACTCATGAATTAAATTAAGGACTACTCATGAATAAATTGATTATTGACAATCATGTTCATTTTATTAACACAAGAACTGTCAAGATGATCTGATGGAGACTCTGGAGTTTTATTATGTTAATAACTTTGTTTTAACAAAATCTACAGGTCTCCCAGTCCATGACTTTTCATAAATATGTGTTTTATCTTTTCTGAAGTCTGGAACATAATAAAATTAAACACGCACGATTTCACTTATTCCTCGGACAGCCACAGCAGAGACTGCTGTCATTGACTTACTATGATGTTACATTGTCGGGGACATGTGGATTTGTGCTTTTTATTTTATCCACTCTAAGTAGGAAGGGCTATCCTATTTTATGGATACAAATTTATTGTTTAGGATGTGGCCACACATATGTGACCTACTTTGTGACTGATGTAAGGCCTCACATTTTAGATCAGAACAAAGACAGAGCTTCCTTGGAGATAACAGGAAGCTGCGAGGATGTTAGCTTTGGTATGCAGGGCTTGAGACTGTGGGGGTGAGATCAGAGGATTAAAGAGGAGATGCATTGTTACTGGCGATTATAATGCAATGTGACCTTTGATGCAATGAGACTTGTGAACTGTGAGAGTCCTGGTATTTAAGGACGAGAGTTCCCTGTAATGTTCTCTTTTCTTCTTTTTTTTTTTTTTTTTTTTTTTTTTTTTTTTTTTTTTTGTTATTTGTACCCGTAGGTAGACTTGGTTTGCAGTCTGGTGACAAGCCACCGGCTGCTGGTCGCTGCGTGTGCGAGCGCCCTAAACCTACATGTTTTTGGTGTGCGGGAGGAAACCGGAGAAATCCCGGAGTAAACCCGCGCAACACGGGGAGAACATGCAAACTCCACACAGCTCACTGTTGGTCGGGGGCTGGGATCGAACCCACGATCTCATGATCCCCGCGGTCCCCCGGCCGAGGGTAAAACTGTGCTGCCACAGTGCTAAACCACTGCGCCACCGTGCAGCCCACATCTTGAGATGTTGGTGAATGTGAATAAAGCTGTCATGAGAGAAATCTGTCTCATCATTTCCACATTCCCACAAGGAAAGCTTTTTCATTTTATTTATTTGACTTTTATTTTGCAGGTAAAATATCTGACAGCAATTCTCACCAGGGATGTCCTGGTGTGTCATCGTATGTGCTTTATGTTTACTTTTATTTTTGCTCTTAATTCTATTAGTGGAGAGATTTTGCCCCAAGATGTAAAGTGTGTTATAAATGAAATAAATAATAATTATTATTATATATAAACAAAAGAAATTTTTAAAAATCCTCTGCCGGCTGATGTCCAGTACAGCACAACACCGATCTCTGTGAGATCATTTCTGTTCATATTAATCTGTTCTGTCATGCCAAATCAAATCACACGCAGGGAGACTCTTCTCTCTCATTGGCCACGTGCCCTTGGTTCTTGCCGGTATCTCGGTACCGGCAATCACTGTCATCAGGCGCAGATGAATTAAGACAAGCTTTTTTTGGGTGGTAAATCCTGGTGCATTTACCCGGAGACTGACAACCGCAAACCTTAGTAAATCACCTTGCGTCAGTCATTTAAATACTCCCCTCCCTCAAATTTGTGAGTTGACATGACAGCTCGCACAAATACATATGTAATTTTTTTCATCTCTAGATGACCAAAGCGCTTTACAGATCCTGCTATCCACACATTCACACACACATTCACACACTGATGGCAGGCGGTAGAGCTGCCATACATAGGGGCTGACCTGACCCACCAGGAGCAACTGGTGGGTCAGGTCAGCGCCAATCGATGAGCCTGATTTTTCTTCTTCGCAGAGATTTTTTCTTCCTGGTCAGTGGTGGTTTCGGCTACAGCGCCCCAAACGAGCAGTTGTTGTAACTGCGTGACGTTGTCTAGGCAGTTTGGTCCGCTGCAGTGTGAATGCAAACCAAACCAAACAAAGGTGTGAAAATTCTCGGCATTCCCCACCCGGTCGAACCGAGACCCCTAGACTATCCTGGTCTGAATGCAGCCTAAGACCCAGGTGAGAGCTAAGCTGAAGAAGATCAAGGCGTGGAAGGCTGCAGGTCCAGATGGTATCAGCTTGAGGCTCCTCAAGTTGTGTGCAGACCAGCTGTGCGGGGTCTGACAGCATCATCTGCAGTATGGGGGGACCCCAGGGAACAGTTTTGGCTCCCTTTCTGTTCACCCTCTACACTGCTGACTTTTCACACAACACACCACACTGCCATCTACAGGAGTTCTCTGATGATGCTGCGATCATTGGCCTCATCTCTGAATTTTAAAACCACAAATGAGAATGCAGCTTCTCCTGTGAAAGGAATACAAGGAATAACAATATAATGATCATTCTATCTGCTGAAAAACATCTTTAAAATGACATGCATGTGTGCGCCTTTAGATCACATCCTTAGAATCTGTAAAGGGTCTCATAATATTAAGAAAAGATTGTCAGTGTGTCTGTTTTGAATCTAAATTATTCACATTTTTGTGACACAATACACTGACGTCAACTCTCCTGCCCCAAAGTTCACTCATTCTATTCATTTTCAGGTTGATCACAATATATTTGGGTATGATTCTCAGTACAAAGGGGAAGAGAGAATGATGGAGAAGGAGAAAGGGAGAGAGTGCAGGAAGAACCAGGAGAGAAGAAAATAATAATAATAATAATAATCCCAAACTATATTAGAATATATAGGTTTTTTTGTGTGAAAAAAGGGTAGGTGTGTGGAGGTGGTGGAGCTCACTGGGTGCTCAGGACCTCTAAAGCTCCTACAACCTTCCTCATCCATAACCCAAGGGCCACCTCTGGCGAAGATTTCGTCAACATTCGTCCAATAGTTTAATCCTGCTAACAAACAGACATACAGACCAACAAACCAACATTCTGACAGGTGAGGCCTTGGCAGAGGTATGCACTCTCTGAGTGCCCTCTAGTTATATAGTCTGCTTTTTTATCATATCAGTTTTCTCATGAAGATGGTCAAACTTAGCAGACAGTCCCTCTTCCATTTTAAAGCTATTATTGAATGGTGTCTGACAATTACATTTCCTGAAGTACACTTACTCCAGTAGCTTTTCCCCACAAACTGTATTTTACTGAGAAGGTTAATTGCAGGATACATTTACTTGAGTAAATTTATGACCAAAAAAAAGAGCATTCAGTGTAAGAAAATTTGCTAATACTCTGACTTAATGGTATAAACTGGTTAGAAGTGTACTTTTTTCCTTTCGTAATAATAACTTATCAGAAGTGATGGTATCTTTATTAAATTTATTATTTTATTTCCCTAAAATCAGCATTGAAATAATTGTTCTTCTAATCTGGGTCAACATATATTTATCATTGTCTACCATGTCTTTATATGATGTGACAGGATAGAGAGAGAACATTTGTATTTTTTTTAGACAGAATACACCTGATCAAAGTTATTCACATCTCAAGTAACTTTTTGTGGATACTCTGACTAATTACGTAATCGCTCAACTTAATTGTAGCTGAGTGATTAATATCATCAAGTAAAACTAATTTTGAGAACAATTTCTGGCTACTCTTTCAATCAATTTAACATTTTTTTTTTTTTTTTTTTTTTTTATTTAAGTTTTTGTAAAGGGTATACAGGTCGTTACAGCAATGCAGTGTTTACATTTTCATCACATGTTCCCTTATTTCCTGATATCTGACAACATTGGAAGATTAATTCTTACAACACCCCTTATTTTTTTTTTTTTTTAAAGTGAAAGAAAAAGTGAAAAGAGAAAAAAACAAACAAAAAACAAATAAAAAAACAAACAAACCAGTAAAAAACAAACAAAAAGAAAAAGTAAGTAAATAAAGATAAAAGAGCATCTGAGTAGCTTTGGAACAAAGAGCGGAACCATTATTGAAATGGTATTTGTCAAAGATTAGATCTAATGGAAGACACATATGTGGTCCAGGGTTGCCAAAAGTTCATGAACCCATCCATGTCCTGTCTCAGTGCGAATGTCAACTTTTCCATCGAGTAAATGTCTTGGATCACGTTAGTCCAATCTTCAGGTGTAGGACAGTCCTTCAACATCCATTTTTTAGTTAGAGCTTTTTTGCTTGCCAATATTAAAACATTGAATAAGTATTTTTCTCCTCGTCTTTCCAGTGAGTCCGGTAGTAAACCCAAATACAAAGTTACAAAAGAAAAGGGAACTGTAATTTTGAATATTTTCCCCAATATTGTCTGTACATTGGTCCAATATTGGTGGATAACTGGGCATGACCAAAACACATGAAAATGATTTGCAGTCTTTTCACCACACAAGCGCCAACAGTTCAATCCCTTATGGGTAAATTTGTTTTGTGCAGGTGTTCTGAAAAATCTTGCCAAGTTTTTCCATCCAAATTCTCTCCACTGCAGGGATGAGGTACTTTTCCATTGCTGTTTATTTAGCTTTTCCCATATTTCCAGATGTAAAGTGAAATTCCCCTCTTTTTCCCATCTCTCCTTTATATAAGATGTGTTGTCTCCTTTTAAGTCTTGAAGACCTTGGTATATTTTAGAAATGTATCTGATCCCTGGGATCCCTTTATATGCCATTAAGAAGACCTTCAGAACACCTGACTGGGCCCTTTCCAAAACCTCCTTTTTAAGTATATTGTTTATGTGGTGTCTAAGCTGGAAGAACCTGTAAAGGTCTTGATTTATTAGGCCTTGTTTTTTCAAATCTTCAAAACTTCTTAAGATTTGCCCTTTAAAAAAATCGTAATATTTTATCAGCCCCTTCTCCTTCCACTTTTTAAATCTGGTGTCTGTTTTATTAGGAGTAAAGTCCTGATCATAGGCGATCCATTGCAGAAGTCGATAGGGCTCTTTAGTTTGATTCTCTCTGACTATCTTAAACCAAATTTTTAGCGGGGTCTCTATCCACGGGTTAGTGTTATTCAAAAGCTTAGGTAAGACATTGTTCCCTATTATCGCCTGTAGGGGGATGTCACTTGTTATTTGGCATTCGATCTCCTTCCATTGTGCAGAGTAGACTGGGTTACATATCTCTACTAAAGTTTTAATTTGTGCGGCTTTAAAGTAGTCCCTGATATTTGGCAGCGCGAGCCCACCTTTGTCTTTGTTTAGCTGTAGGGTTCTATATCTGATTCTAGGTCTCTTGCCCTGCCATATGAATCTTGAGATCCTTCTGTCCAGCTCCTGCCATGTTTTATTGGGAGGTTCTACCGGTATTGTTTGGAAAAGGTATAGAAGACGTGGAAGTATATTCATTTTGACTGCTTCAATTCTTTGTGCAATACCCAAGAATGGTATCATATTCCATCTTGCTAGGTCAGATTTTATTTTTGTCACCAGTGGATCATAGTTTAGTGATATAATTTTGTTGAGTTGTTTCGGGATATTGACCCCCAGATATTTCATAGATTCCGACTCCCAGTTAGTTTTGAGTTTGCTTAGTGAATAATGATTTGGGTCATAGTTGAATGTTAAAACTTGGGTTTTATGCATATTTAATTTGTACCCCGATAAATCTCCATACTCTGAAAAAACTGAGGTTAGTTCTGGTAAAGAAGTGTCCGGCTGCCCTAGGTATATTAAAATGTCATCAGCAAAGAGTGCTATTTTATGTTCCTTCTGACCAAGTGTAATACCTTGAATTTTTTGGTTTTGTCTTATCCATTGGCTCAGAGGTTCTATGAAGATTGCAAAGAGCAGTGGAGACAGGGGGCAGCCCTGACGACATCCTCTTTCCAGTTCAAAAGATGATGATAAATTACCGTTAATCCTTATTTTAGCTGTTGGTTTTTTATATAATGCCTGTATAGTTCTAATGAAGTTGTTATGAAAATTGAAACTGGATAAGATTCTGTATAGAAAAGACCAGTCAACCGAATCGAATGCTTTTTCAGCATCTAATCCTAATATGACTGCATTTAAGTTATATTTTTTTATATGATGAATTATGTGTAAAGTGCGTCGAATGTTGTCTTGTGTCTGTCTTTGTCTTATAAAACCTGTTTGGTCTAAATGAATTAGGTCTGTCAGTATATTCTCTAACCTTTTGGCAAGGATAATGGTAAAAAGCTTATAGTCCTGATTTAGTACACTGATTGGTCTGTAGTTGGAGCACTCTAGTTTATCCTTTTCAGGTTTAGGTATAACTGCAATGACCCCTTCTCTCCAGGAGGGGGGGATTTCCCCTGTGTGGAGGACATAATTAAATGTTTTCAGGAGGAGAGGAGATAGTTGCTGTTTAAAGGTTTTGTACCACTCTGCTGTATAGCCATCAGCTCCTGGGGATTTGTTAGCTTTAAGTTTCATAATTGCTTTTTCCAATTCTTTAGGATGTATTTCTGACAGTAGTGTTTTATTTTGTGACTCCGTAAGTTGGGGAAGGTTTAATGTGTTTAGGAATGCCTCGGATGCATTTTTATGTTTTTTGTGGGAGTATAAGTTCTTATAGTAATTCTCGAAGTTTTTAAGAATATCCTGAATTCTGAATTTTATTTCCTTTGATACTGGGTCTCTGATTTTGTAGATTGCTCTTTCTGTTTGATGTTTCCTCAATTTATAGGCTAGCAATTTTGCCGATTTACTGCCTGCTTCATAGTATTTTTGTTTCAGAAATGTAAGTTTCTTCTGGATTTCTATTGTGTAGATCTCATTTATTTGGTTTTTAATTTCCTTAATCTTGAGCGAGTCAGTAGAATGAGTGTTGCCTTTGTGTTCTTTTTCTAGGTTCCTAAGTTCTGACTCTAATGTGGATAGTTTTTCTTGTCTTAGTTTCTTTTGGGTTGCCAGTTTTGCAATAATCTTTCCTCTTATTACAGCTTTACATGCATCCCACAGTATTAAAGGGGATACTTCTCCATTATCGTTATCTTCCAAATATCTGAGAATATCTGACTCCAATTCATCTTTCAATGGTCCTTTCAGGACATTTGAATTTAACCTCCAAGAAAATGTATTATTTGTGTATTTTTGGATATTTAAGTCCATGTAGATCGGACTGTGGTCGGAGAGATCCATCAGTCCTATTTTACATGTTTTTACTCTACCAATGTCTCTATTAAACATAAAAAAATAGTCAATCCTTGAGTAAGATGAATGTGGAGTTGAGTAAAATGTATAGTCTTTTACACTGGGGTTGAGTTCCCTCCACACGTCACAGACTCCCAATTCTTTTAGTAGCATCCGAGTATTCCTGTTTTGGGTGTTATTTTGATGTGGGGAATTACCAGAAGCATCCCAGTATGGATTCAGTCTAAGATTGAAGTCCCCACCACATATCACTAAACCTTGAGCTTTAGTTATCATTAGGTCGAATACATTTTTATAAAATTTCCAGTTAGCCCCTGGGGGAGCATACACATTCAGCAGGGTGATATCTTCTCCCTCTAGCCGCCCAGTTACCAAACTGTATCTCCCTTCTTTATCTTTGTGTTCTGATTTTTTTTCAAATGTAATTTTGGTTGATATCAATGTCGCTACTCCCCTCCTCCTCCCTGATTTATATGAAGATGAAGAGATCATTTTAAACCCTTGTCTACTGAGTTTATTGTGTTCCACGTCTGTTAGGTGGGTTTCTTGTAAAAGTATTATTCCTGCTTTGTCTTTTTTCATTTTGCCTAGAATCTTGGATCTTTTAACTGGATTCAGGATTCCTTTTACATTATATGAAATTATTTTGGTTACACCCTGTTTCTCCATTGTGTTGTTTTGTTTAGTATAACTGTGTGGTGGCCCTCTTTTGTGCTACTCAGAAACTGAAAGAACATTAAAAACAAGAAAAACATTAAGAACATAGTGTAAAAAACTTTAAAACAAAAAGCTGTCAAAAGAACTTCCTGAGCTGAGGTCTTTTTAAAGACCCTGTAAGAGCCTTGATGGAGTGAAGGCTCTGAGGGAAATTCCTCAAACTCTGTTACGTGTTGAGGGCCCTCTCTTACCACTGAAAGTAGTCCCATGCTTTTAACGTGAGTTTCAGAACCCAATCCAAACTTGTAATGATTTTTTTTTTTTTTCCTTTTATGCCTAAACCCTGTGAAATTGTGTGCACCCTCCCACCCCCATCACATCAAACATTCACGCAAAAACAGTATTTGTTAGTATGAGGAGAACATGTGGATTATTGTCACATTTCTATTTTAACAAGTTTTTTTTTTTTTTTTTTATTACAAAGACTTATTTGTTTCAAATAATATGATTGTTCCATGAAATGTTTTACCACATGCTGAATATGCATCTCCTTTAATGTTTGTTACCTTGTATGAGGGGGGTTGGATGTGCGGATTGATTCAAGAGGAAAAAAAAAAAAAAGGTCGCTATTCCAACCTGAAAACGGATAGTTTATCCGCGACGCTCTGGTGCTGGGTTTCCCGCTGCTGGTCCGTGGATTTTGAGGGTCTTTGTGTTGTCCATGTTTGCGCTTTGATCTTCACACTCGGGTCTGCCGCGGGTTTAAATACCGTTACCGGGAGCCCTCTTTTCGCCATGTCAGCTGTTGCTTCTTCCGCCGAATTATAGAGACACGTTTCATCGCCGTAGAAGACCCTTAACTTCGCAGGAAATGGTGTCTGAAAGCGCAATTTCTTCTCTCTTAACACCTTTTTCGCGTCATTGTATTCCCTGCGCTTTTTAAGGACCTCCGGGGCGTAATCGTGTTCCACGTAGACTTTTCTCTCCTGGTGCATAAATCCTTTTTTCTGCCAGGCCAGTCTTACAACCTCTTGTTTTATTTTGAAATTGGAAAATCTTACCAACACCGAACGTGGGGGCGCTTCCGCCGCCGGCCTAGCGGCTAATGAACGATGTGCCTTTTCTATCTTCAAGTCGGTGGTTTGTGGAATATCCAATTTCTCTCTTAGTAAGGATTCCACGCATTCTGCCATTGAGTTAAAACCATTTTCGGTTCCTTCTATCAGACCATGAATTCTTATGTTATCTCTTCTTTGTTTTCCTTCTTGGTCGGTTAGCTTAGCCTCTATAGCTGCTTGTCTTTTGCGTAGGTCCAGCACAGAATCTTCGAGCACTTTTATTCGATCCTCTGTTTTCAAGATTCGGTTCTCGGCCTGGTCCACTCTGCTGTTTGTCCTTTTCAATTCTTCTCTGAATTCCCGAAATTCGGCCGTAACATCTCGGCGAAATCGTCGTAGTTCCTCAAATAGTGATTTCAGGCTAACCCTTTTGTTAGCTATCACCAGCTCCTCGTCTTCTGAACGGGGATCTTCCAGTTCAGATTCTCCGGCCGATACGTGTCCTGGCCTGGAGAATTTCAGTTTCTTCTGTTTTCCTTTAGACATGATGATTTTGTCTTTTGATTTTCACTCCTCCAAAAATCCGTTAAGTTTGATTTTCAAGGTGTTATCCTGGATTGAGTCTGAGAGCTTCAGTGTTAAGCTGCAGTCGCCATGGCGTCCAGCATTCATTCCAATTTAACATTTTTAAAAATAAATCTTACTGTTAAATCTTACTGTGAGCATGATGACTCTACAGGTCCTGATCTCCATTAATGGTTTAATTCCAATCTGTGACTTTCCCCTAAGGCTTAGAAATAGGAAATTTCACAAAGTGGTTCCCATGGTAACACAATGTTTTACCAACAGCAGCTGCACAAATAAGACCCCAAATCAGAATAAGTTGAATGTTATGGAAAATAACAAAAATTAAAATAAGAAGCATTTTTATACAATTTACTTTGCCTTGTACCTTGTTGCAAACAATATAAACCCAAGCTTATTATTTTATTGGTCATCATTTCATTCATAAAGCATTTATCACTTTGTAATGTTTCCATTAACATGTTTTACCACTGAGAATACAAAGCAATAAAGCGTGTAAGGTGTTATTTTGTCTTCCTGTAAACACATCTTGAGGTGTACAACTGTAGGGTCATCATCACATTTTTCATTTCAAAATTCTCCACACATTCACTATTGAGAACAGGTCAGGGCTGCAGACAGGCCAGTCCACAGCCATGCCTTTGAAATTTCTGAAGATCTGCTTTTGCAGTGTCTTTGTTAAAAAAAAAAGGACAACCCTGGAAAAGATGTCATCTTGAAGCAAACGCTGTACTAAAATCTCAGTGTATTCTTTTGCATCAATGCTACCATCACAGACTATAAATTACTATTGCCAAAGGCACTGACATGACCCCATCACGTCGCCTGGCTTTTGGACCTATTGGGGATAACAGTCTGGAATGTAGTTTTAATCTTTGATCTAGAGACTTCAGCATCAGTTTCTTCCAAAAAGGGTCTGAAATAATGATTGGTCTGTGATGGTACATCCCAGATGCCTCTGAGCCCAGAGAAGTCATTTTTGGACTGGGTCAGCATAAAGGTGCATTCAGACCAAACGCGAATGGGTGGATTTTTCGCGCAGTGTGATTACATTATAACTCAATGTAAACACGCAAATAGATGTGACTTCACGGTCTGAATGAGATGCAGACAGGCAACGTTGCCTTTATAACTTCTGCAGCAGTGTTGAACCTACTGTGGAAATCCCCAAAACAACGTCATGCTTTAGGTTTATGGGGAGCTCACCTGAAAAAGTTGTTCCTGTCTCCAAAACTTTACAAGATGATGAGTGTTTCCGTTGCTAGCTTGCTAGCCTTGTTAGCATGTCCGTCGCAGGAATCCGTGGGTAAATAACTCCGACATCCCGAGTCAGCTGAAAAATTCACAGTCCTCCTGTTTCCAGATGAGTGGCAGTCTCATTTTCAAACTAGTTTACTCTGCAATGGTGATACTTTTACTCCGGTGACGGCAGAATCTCAAAGCTAGCATATTACCTCGGACATGAACGCGTGACTGTGCAATTTTGCATGTACTCGCCTCTTTCCATTCACTTTGTATGGATTTGCATTGCCCGTTCACGTTTGGTGTAAACACACCTTAAGGGTTACATTTTGCTCAGTAAAGTTTTAAGTGGCATTTGTGAATCTATCTTCATATTGTAGTATTTGACAAAGCTTGCCCATGTTGTTATATCAGCTCTTGGTGAATGATGGCTCTTAAAGCAGTGCCATCTGAGGAATCAGGGACCACAGGTGTACAGTTTAGGGTTGGCCCCTTTGCTGGTTACACACTGAAATTCCTCCAGAATCATTTAAAATTATTCATTGTAGAGAGTGGAAAAATATACAAATCCCTTCTGATGTTTCTGTGAGAACATTGTTTTTAAATACTTTGATAATTTTCAATCAATCAGTAATGCATTTAGTGCTCAAGTGGAGATCTTCTCATCTTTGCTCCTGAAAAAGTCATCTTTTTGGGCTGCTTTTTATCTCTTTTTTTAATGTTCCACAGTCACAGCGGGAGGTTTATGTCTACGTTTCAGAAGTATGTGAATTGACTTGAAATAAATCTCCCATCTATGTATGGTATGGTGTAATTTAGCCAGACATTTTGTGTGTACCATGTCTGAAAAATAGGCTTTTAATTTGGTATTTTAATTCACTTATGTTGCATTCACATTTCAGGTCTGAAGTGTCTCAAATCCATTTTTTAGCCTAACAAAACACATCTTTACAAAAAATGCACCTTTGACCTCTGAGTAAAGCGAACAAGCAGTCACACAAATACAATATCGTATGCTGCTGATAACCAGTGACGTAAAGATGTGTGTATGCCTGCCTTTTTTGTATTGATATGTGCATATGTGTTGTTTCAGAAAACGTGCTCATATTCACATCATCTACAAGTCTCTTTAAGTAAATTAAAATGTTATTACAGTATGCAGAGGTAAGAAGAATCTTTGATCATCATCCTTTATGTAGAAAGGACTCATTGCTTTAGTAGCAAAATTCTTTGTGTGCAAGTTTGTGTCTGTGAGAACACAGATCAAATAGCCTCTCATAGGAGTTTTCATGTAAGTATGATGGATAATTTAATTGGGACTATATATTCCCACAGACAGCAAGATCAAGGTCAGACACAAGTAAACATGGTCAAATTCAAAAGGGATTCCCAGCACAATAAAACATTCTCCTACCAACATATACAATCAGCCTAGAGACAGAAGATTTCATGTATACACAATGAAACCAAAAACAAAACACATCTCCTTGTTGCTATGGCTCTGTCTTTCATTAGAACATTTTTTGCCTTTCCATTCTTCATGCCTGCATCTGCGTATTATTATGCTACCCATGATTTCATACATCAGCCTTAATCAGAACAAATACTTTCTTCATGTACATATAGCTGAATCCAGTCTCCAGTCGGTGTTATGCAACAGCTGAAAACGTTTGGAGGGAATGACACGTTAAATTGGCCTTTTGCTTAACAATCAGTCTGCTTTCACTCAGCATAGCATACAGTGATGGGACTATAGCACCAGTAAACATGCACAACATTTAACTCCACCTTCTGTCCTGTCAGTCGAAAGATAAAACAAATAAACATTGCTTTAGGCATCAGGTCTGCTTTGTGTGTTTCTTTTATGAACCTCAGAAATTAACTGATCTCCTGATGGCTTACTGTGTCTTCTCCTTTTTCTACTCCTCCACCAGCCCACTGACTAACAGGTACAGGAACGGAACCGACTGCAGAAGTCTAGTGAGCTGGGGGTGATGCTGCAGCATGGGAAAAGCCTCAGTCACCTCTAACCCAAACTTCCTCCAGGTCGAGACCCATGAGATTAAATTTTCAGTCCGCTGAGTTCGTCAGTGGTGTGGAGAGACTGGATCCAATTGCTAGACGTAACTAACAAAAATGATTTTATTGAGCACTGGCCACACTGGCACAACACGAGGGCTTTAAACAGAAAATAACTCAGCTGCTCGGAAGTGCAACAAAAGGCAAAAACGGGACAGGCAGGATCCAGACAGGACTGACAAGACTGAAGTGTGTAATCACGCCAACACGACAAAAGAACCCGAACCAAACAGAAGCACACCCAGACCTTAAATACATAGAACACAATCAGGAAAACACGAGACAGGTGGAGACACTAATCACTGACAGCTGACAGATGAGGCAGCTGACACTGACGAGGGGTGGGGCTGTGCACACACACAGAGGGAGACAAACCAGCAGGGAATCAGGGGAGACATGACTTTGACAGACAAGAACTGAATCTAGATCATAAATAACCATAATGATGATAAACATCAGAACTGAGGACAGAATAAAGAAACCAACAAACAATACTAAATATAGAAAATACAAAACAAGGTAAGAACATGGACTGAGTCTATGCTTAAGAGAAATCCAAACAATGAATGAAAATGAAGACATGAGACTCAACCCACGCCCTGACAAGGGCTTGGCGATTAACCGAAAACTAACCAAAACCAACCTTCGGGACTTATAGCTGACACAATCATTCCCATCTTGGTCATTTCGTTTTTTTCCCCCTCTCCTCCTTGAGTGTGTGTGAGCACGTTAATACACTGGCCCTTTAAAATGTCTGCTGCCTGGGTGGTGGTCATGTGACTTTGCTTCATCCAAGTTACATCTTGGATGCATGCTTGACAGCTGCTGAAAAATGTAAGCAGTTTACCAAAAAGTAATGCAGTGTCTGCCATTTGGGCACATTATGGCTTCAGTGGAAATGACTCCGAGCAAAAGTAAGTTAAATGTAGATACTGTGGGAAAATCGTTTCCATGGCTAAAGGTAATACCACTTTGGGTTGGGCAATATAACATTTCATCATTATTCAATTCAATTCAATTCAACTTTATTTATATAGCGCCATTTCACAACAACAGTCATCTCATAGCACTATCAACTGTAGGGAGGACCCCCACAGTTGCAGAAAGACCCCAGCAATCAGGCGATCCCCTGTGAGCAAGCACTTGGCGACGGTGGAGAGGAAAAACTCCCTTTTAACAGGAAGAAACCTCCACCATCATTATATATAATGATGGTGTGTGTTATTATTCTAAACTCTTATTATAGATTAACGCAAGGCAGCTGTGACCACCCACGCAAAAAAAAAAAAAACCAACATGCTCCCAAGCCTGCACAGCTACAGATATTGGCAGCCATTCGTGGTTTGTCAGAGGGACTGGCCAAGGTGGAGGCCCAATATACCAGTCCGGATGCCAAACAGCAGAGGAACTCCTCACCAGAAAGGCTCCTCTCCTTCCAGGAGGAAAACGATGTGCAGCGTGATGTGCTGTCACTTTATGCCCAGGACTTCCCCTTTGACAGTGATGGGAACACTGGTGGCTCAAATCTGCCTAAATCCTCTTTGTGTGCGGATATATGGGCTGCACAGTGGCGCAGTGGTTTAGCACTGTGGCAGCACAGTTTTACCCTCGGCCGGGGGATCACGGGGATCATGAGATCGTGGGTTCGATCCCAGCCCCCGACCAACAGTGAGCTGTGTGGAGTTTGCATGTTCTCCCCGTGTTGCGTGGGTTTACTCCGGGATTTCTCCGGTTTCCTCCCGCATACCAAAAACATGTAGGTTTAGGGCGCTCGCGCACGCAGCGACCAGCAGCCGGTGGCTTGTCACCAGACTGCAAACCAAATCTACCTACGGGTACAACTAAGTAACAAAAAAAAAAAATTCCTGATCCCAGCAATGTTGATGATGGTGAGCCAGTACTTGGCGAAATCACGTCGAGAGTATTGTCGGCAGCAAAAATTATTGGACTAAGCATCACAACTGAGACCCCAGCCCCACAAGATGGTGTGTAGGCGGGTATTCTTCGGGCCCAGCAGGCAACTTCAGTGCCTGTGGCGGCAGACCATGTGCAGATGCTCAGGAAGGCATGGAATGCTCCGGCCGCAGTTCCCCAATTTAATGAGGGTTGACAAAGATTGGCGAAACAGTAATTTGACCCTGAGAAGGGGATAGGGAATATGTTACCCGTTGAACGGGAGATGGCAGCCCTGACTTCTCTGGGACCAGACAAAGTAACTGCTAACCCTCACGACCTGATGAGAGAGTGCAGTAAAACAGACCGCCTAGTGTGTAATACATCCAATGTGGCCACACAGGCAGCATGTCCTGGCAATGCGCTAGCCATCTTATTAGCAGCACTAGAGAAAACCGCTAACTCGGCAGACCACGACACAATGCTCTTGTCACCCACGCTCAGCTGACAAGGGACATTGGCATAGCCGTGGCTACGGCTGTGATGTCTCAGAGGCACAAACATCCCTGCCAAATAATAAGACATGGTAAATGGTATTCACTTATATAGTGCTTTTTCTCATCTCTAGATGACCAAAGTGCTTTACAGATCCTGCTATCCACCCATTCACACACACATTCACACACTGATGGCAGCAGAGCTGCCATCCATAGGCGCTGGCCTGATCCACCAGGAGCAACTGGGGGTTCAGTGCTGGTTGTGCTGAAGTATGTATTTCACCCTGATTCTCAGGGTGTGCTTGACAAGGCTGAACAGTCCAGGAAAACTAGGGAGTCTGTTCAGTGCATGTGGGCTGCCAGATATTAACCTAAAGGCTCTCATCCTATGCACCATGCCCCCTAGCCTTGTGCTGACCCGTGGGGCTTTGGTAAACACCAGTGTACAGGTTTTTCAACTCCTAGTGCAACATCCAAACAGGTTGTGCAGCAGTGGCGAGGCCCCCAGCCGCATCCACGTCCCAGGGAAGGCACCTAGAGGAGGCGTCCTTCCAGAGGACCAGGGCCTCATGGTAATGCCAAATAGTGGTGGGGGTTGACCGCCAAGACCCATTCCCAGCTATGCCTGGACAGATGGGAGCAAACCGTATCAGACCCATGGGTACTATCCGTAGTATCAAGGGGATACAGGATTCAGTTTCGGTGGCATCTCCCTACTTTTTCTGGGGTCCATATGACTGTGGTCAGGGACCCAGTCCAGGCCCGAGTTCTTGCTGAGAAAATTGCCACTCTTTTATCAAAAGAGGCAATAGTGAGAGTAAAGCCCAAAGAACAGCACGCTGGCTTTTACTCAACGTATCTCCTTGCGCCAAAGAAAGACAGCAGACTACGACCCATCTTTGATTTGTGGAAACTAAACGCTTTCATAAAAGTGCTACCATTCAAGATGCTGACCATGGGTCACATCGTAGAAATAATAGAGAGAGGAGAAAGGTTCATAACCATTGATCTGAAAGATGCTTATTTCCATGTCCCCATTTGCCCAGATCACAGGCGTTTCCTGGGGTTCGCCTTCCAAGGACAAGCTTTCCAATTGAAGGCCCTGCCATTTGGCCTTTTCCTCTCACCACGAGTTTTTACCAGGGTGATGGCAGCAGCACTGGCCCCACTTCAGGAATAAAAATTCTTCCCTATCTGAACAATTGTTTCATTTGTGCCCCTCTCACATTCAGGGGATAGAAAACATGAACAGAGTGGTTTCTCACACTCAAGTCCTTGGGCTCTAAAGTTGATATGAAAAAGAGCAATCTCAAGCCAAGACAGACCATTGTTTTCCTGGGTCTGCGCCTAAATTCCGTTTCAATGTCAGCATCCCTCACCTTTCAGAGGGTGATAAGATTGCTGGCTCTCCCGGACAGTTTCTGCCTGGGAAGGCATTTGAAACTGATCCACTTCTAGAGATTGCTAGGTGAAATCTCAGCCACTACAGCAGTTGTTCCCTTGGGCTTTCTCAGAGCCCGGCCCCTACCGGTCTGGCTGAACACCTTCCACCTGCACCCGAAGAGAGGCAGGCAGGTGAGGATCAAGGTGACACATGCATGTCTTCATGCCCTTTGCCCTGGGAGGGACAAGGCACTCTTGCTACAAGATGTTCCCCTGGCAGCATTCCGTCAAGGAAGATGATTGCACCACAGATGCCTCTCTGGTAGGCTGGGGTGCAGTGTGGGATGTGGGATGGTTCAGGGTGTGTGGACTCCACCATGGACCTGACAACATTGACAGTGCATCCGGAAAGTATCCACAGCTGTCATGAGCTGAGCACTGGAGGTTTCCGCCATGCTCAGTCTCATGGCTTTTTCTCTATATTTATATATTTGTTGTATTTTGTACTTTTTGGTTTCTGTTATTCTCGTACTGTTTTCCATTTTCCTGTTTATGTCTTAGTTTTGTCATACTCTTATTTTGTATTAATTTGTATTTAGATCTCAGTCTGCATTTGTTGATATTTTATTCTTTATATCCTTACTGTTGTGTTCTCCCTCTGGGTTGACAGCTGTCAGTGGCCTTTCCTGGTTTGTGCTCCATGTGGCCATCGCCCTTGTCAGCTGTCCTCTCCAGTCGCTCCCTTCTCATTGCTCCCAGCTGGTCCAATTATGAATCATTGTTTCCTTCTGCCTGCTCATGTGACCCACACCTGTCATTACTTATGTGATTTGTTTTTGATCCTATTTAAGAGCAGTTATTTTCATTTCCCGTTGCCGCAGTCTTGAATTTCCCTTTCCTCATCTCCACCAGAATGCAGTCCTCATTCTGGTGCATTAATCCGTAAATGTACTCATTTGTTTGAATTTTGCATTGGAGCATTGTTTGGACTTTATATTTTGTTGTCTTCAATAAATCTCACAAACTCACAGTTCAGCATGTGGGTCTTCCTCTTTGCCCCGAGGGGCAATTCATGACAGAAGCACTTCACTTTTCCACATTTTGTTATGGTACAGCCTTATTCCAAAATGGATTAAATTCATTTTTTCCCTCAAAATTCTGCACACAATACCCCATAATGACAACATGAAAAATTTTAGATTTCTGCAACTTTATTGAAAATAAAAAAAAAAAAAAAGGAATCACATGTACATACAGTAAGTATTCACAGCCTTTCCACAATATTTTGTTGATGCACCATTGGCAGCAATTACAGCCTCAAGTCTTTTTGAATGTGATGCCACAAGCTTGGCACACCTATCTTTGGGCAGTTTCGCCCATTCCTTTTTGCAGCACCTCTCAAGCTCCATCAGGTTGGATGGGAAGCGTTGGTGCACAGCCATTCTCAGACCTCTCCAGAGATGTTCAATTAGATTCAAGTCTGGGCTCTGGCTGGGCCTCTCAAGGGCATTCACAGAGTTGTCCTGAAGCCACAACTTTGATATCTTGGCTGTGTGCTTAGGGTCGTTGTCCTGCTGAAAGATGAGCTGTCGACCTATTCTGAGGTCAAGAGCGCTCTGGAGCAGGTTTTCATCCAGGATGTCTCTGTACATTGCTGCATTCATCTTTCCCTCTATCCTGACTAATCTTCCAGTTCCTGCCACTGAAAAACATCCCCACAGCATGATGCTGCCACTACCATGCTTTATTGTAGGGATGGTATTGGCCTGGTGATGGAGGGGGGGGTGCCTGGTTTCCTCCAAACATAACACCTGACATTCACACCAAAGAGTTCAATCTTTGTCTCATTAGATCAGAGAATTTTGTTTCTCATGGTCTGAGAGTCTTTCAGGTGCCTTCTGGCAAACTCCAGATGAGCTGCCATGTGCCTTTTACTAAGGAGTGGCTTCCGTCTGGCCACTCTACAATACAGGCCTCATTGGTGGATTGCTGCAAAGTTATGGTTGTCCTTCTGGAAGGTTCTCCTCTCTCCACAGAGGAACGCTGGAGCACTAACAGAGTGTCCATCAGGTTCTTAGTCACCTCTCTGACTAAGGCCCCTCTCCCCTGATCGCTCACTTCATACGGCCGGCCTTCTCTAGGAAGAGTCCTGGTGGTTCTGAACTTCTTCCATTTACGGATGATAGAGGCCAGAGTGCTCATTGGGACCTTCAAAGCAGCAGAAATTTTTCTGTACCCTCCCCCAGATTTGTGCGTCGAGACAATCCTGTCTTGGAGGTCTACAGACAATGCCTTTGACTTCAGAATCAGAATCAGAATCAGAATGAACTTTATTGCCACGCATGTTTACACATACGAGGAATTTGACTTGACATTAGGTGCGCTCATGTTAAGCGCTCACTAATGACGCGGCAGCCGACAGGCGCCTAAACCTTCATACTAGGTTTGTGCTCTGACATGCACTGTCAACTGTGGGACCTCATGTAGACAGGTGTGTGCCTTCTCAAATCATGTCCAATCAACTGATTTTACCACAGGTGGACTCCAATTAAGCTGTAGAAACATCTCAAGGATGATCAGTGGAAACAGGATGCACCTGAGCTCAATTTTGAGCTTCATGGCAAAGGCGGTGAATACTTATGTACATGTGATTTCTTAGTTTTTTATTTTTAAAGGGCCTATATCATGCAAAATCGACTTTTTTGAGCTTTTAAGCATGTTATAATGTTAATTCCTCACCAAAAACACCCCCAAAGTGGTATTTTGCTCCATTCACGCATCTCTGAGTATTCCTCCTCAACCCTGCTCTCTGAGCTGCTGCTCCGCCCTGTCCCTGATAATGACTGGGTCCCCACATTCATACGTATGAACGTGGGTGAGCCGCCCACTCCAGGAAGTGCCTGTGCTGCCAGCACCGCCCCCAGGCTAACGCACACGCCCACTTTCTCCGCGCAGCTAACGGAGCGGTGATCAGCAAAATTCTTTCACTTTAGCATTGACGCTGTGAAGAAGTAGTTCCTCTCGCACCTAATCTGCTCAGTGACAACAACTGTTTGCTTTTTTACGTAAGACAATGTCTTCTTAGTTTTCGTGGGCAGAACCCAGCGACACGCTGCAACAGCCGGCTCAGAGGTTACGTCATGAAATGGGCGGCAGCCACAAGAAGGAGAGGCGGAGCCTCAGAGATCGAGACATCTTACTTCCGGGTTGGAAAAGTAGCTTGCGAAAATAACTCATATTTCATAAGAAATTCATTCTCCAGTGTACCAAAGGTAATATACTATCACATACATGCATATAGTTTACTCTGAAAGGCTTAAAATAGCATGATATAGGCCCTTTAATAAATTTGCAAAAATCTCAAAAAAAAAAAAAAATCACGTTGTCATGATGGGGTATTGTATGTATAATTTTGAGGAAAAAAATGAATTTAATCCTTTTTGGAATAAGGCTGTAACAAAACAACATGTGGACAAAGCGAAATGCTGTGAATCCTTTCCAGATGCACTGTAAATGTCTTGGAACTGAGGGTCATTTACCTCACTCTCAAGTCCTTTCAACCCTCTTAGCGGGGAAAACATGTCATTTTAAGGACAGACAGCCCAGTGGCGGTATACCACATAAATCATCAAGGTGGGACAAAGTCTCTACATTGCCTCATCATGGCTCAGAGGCTATTGGTTTGGGCTGCCCAGAATCTGGCATCAATAAGGGCAATTTATATCCCAGGGCATCTGAAGGTGGTGGCCAATCTCCTGTCCAGGACTGGCCCTCTCCCTGGGGAGTGGAAGCTTTACCCAGAAGTTGTAACACTCCTCTGGTCTCACTTTGGTACTTCACAAACTGACCTGTTGCGTCGCAGGAAACAACCCGCTGCAGGATGTGGTTCCTTACTGCAGTGTGAATCGGGCCCTCTGGGGTGGATGCCTTATCTCATGGGTGGCTGGAAGGGTTGCTGTACGCTTTCCCCATTTCCTCTAATTGTCCCTGTGCTCAACAGGATTGTGCAGGGTCATTATAGAATGCTACTGATAGTCCCCCAACGGCCGAGGAGGCACTGGTATCTGCTACTCCTACACCTAGTGCAAGGTCAGCCCATGACTCTGCCAGTCAGGGTGGACCTACTTTCCCAGGTGTGTGTGTGTGGGGGGGGGGGGGGGGGGTTGGCATCCCAACCCAGCTGCGCTCCGGCTTTGGGCTTGGCCTCTTGTCACTGTATGAGTGTGCTGAGAACCATTTCCAATACTAGAGCCCTCTCCCCACGTATGTTATACAACCAAAAGCGTGAATTTTTCTCTGTGTGGTGTCACAGCAGGTAGGTTGACCCGGCCTCCTGTCCAGTTGATCTGGTCCTTTGCTTCCTGCAGTCCCTCTTGGACTCTGGTCGTGCTTCCAGCACCATAAAAGTATATGTGGCTACTGTCTCTCTGTTCCATGCCCCTATGGATGGTGCTTCAGTGAGAAGACATCTCCTTGTCTGTCTCTCAGTTTATCAAGGGGGCCTACCACTTACGATCACGCAGATCCCCTAGGGCGCCCCCATGGGGTCTACTGCTGGTTCTTAAATCTCTAACGCAACCTCCCTATGAGCCTATTGAACATTCTAGCCTCAAATTCCTATCCTATAAGACCACTTTCCTTTTGGCTGTGTTCTGCCAAGAGAGTGGGAGAACTGCACGCTTTGTCAGTCAGTTGGAAGGCTAATAATACAGAGGTCTTGCCCTGGACAAACCCGTCATTTCTACCCAAGGTAATAAATTCACAAACACTAAACCAAGAAATTGAGCTTAGTGCACTCCAACCTGATATAACCCTTCCACACAGGGGTCGAGCTTTCTCACTCTATGCCCAGTGAGGGCACTAAGGGCTTATGTTTCACGTACACAGTCTCTGAGGTGTGCGCACTCTCAGCTGTTTGTGTGTTTTGGTGGTAGGAAGTTGGGCCACCCATTGTCTAAACACAGTCTGTCCCATTGGATTGTCAATACAACTTCTGAAGCTTATTCAAGGCAGAATCTCCCTGCGCCAGGCAATGTGGTTGGTTGCCCATTCCACCAAGAGTGTGACCACATCCTGGGCAGCTTTAAAACGAATCCTCCATTTCTCACATCGTTGTTGGTACTGGTCATCCAAAAGTAATGACTGTGGTGGTGGTCTGAGTGAGGTCGAAATAGATTGTAAGTTATGACCATAACTATGGAACTATGAGACTGAACGATGACGTCACCATCTCTTGTCGCTCAGAATGAGCTGAGGCGTTCTCGGCAAGAGGGGCTTTTATAGATGGTGAGCCAAGCCTCCTAAAGGTCAATAATATGACTTTGTTGATATGTTGTCTCAAGGATAGGAAGATGATGGCATCATTCAAAGGTAAAGACCGTGGTGATGGTCATCGTTTAGTCTCATAGATCCATAGTTATGGTCATAACTTACGTTTCCTTTCACAAACAAGTCCCGCCTTCAATCTCAGTCCTATTGACTGTTAAACTCTGACTCAGCTGTAGGTCATGCCTCATTGCTTGTCTGTAGTTTACAGCAGCCCATTCAAAACACTTTACTCAATCAGACTATCAGCTCTTTAATTTTAGTAAACAGACTGGAAATGAACTGTTTGAAATATTTTTACAGGAAGCTTTTTTTTTTTTTTTAAAGAGCTACTGTATAAAACAGCACAGAAAACTACAAATACTATGTCCTTAAGAATGTCAAACTTAAATTTCTGGAAAATGTACAGTATGGGACTTTTAATGTTCTTCCGCACCATTATTTTTCCTGGAGAAACTAATTTCCACAGGAAATCAGTACAAGCACATCTTCTTTTGAGTAGCCAAAGCTGGAAGAGAATGAGTTCTTTGAATTGCAGGAAGCAGGAGCTACTGCAGCAATTGTATCAGTGAAAAGAAAAAGGTTTTCCATGTCAAATGAGGCAAAAAAAAAAAGAAAACTTTATTCTTGATTTATTGCTAAACTTGAAACTTCAGTGTGTGGTGTACGTGTAATCCACATCTTCACATCAATTTGTTTACACCTTCACTAGGATAAGTAAAGACAAATCAATTCAAGTGTAGGCAAATAAAACACATTGGTATAAAGAAAACAAGCCTCACCACATTTGGTGTATTAATATTGTTCATTATATTCCTAGATGATTCCACCTTCTGTCTTCTACTATTTTTTTTTATTTATTTTAGATCTTTTTTGCATAATTAATATATAAAAAAAAACTTACTTCCCTTTTTTCTGCCAATTCTCCAGCCTTGAAAGTAGATGTAGCAATGAAAATGACAGAATTCAGCATAAGGGTGTATAAGGAGTGAGTGATGGTTGGATGCTCTTAGCTGATTTAGTTTAATGTCAAGGACATTGCGGCAATTCCATCAGCTATGCAGTAAAATATACTATACTGTATGTATATTTTGATTTTTCACTGATTATTATCTCAGAGAACACTGGTCATCACATTTACTGGTGGAAACATTTTAATAAAGATTCTCTTGACCATACATTGCTAGGTGCACATGATGGCATAGTTAAAACCTGAAAATACAGCCATGAAGATTTTAAATCTGTCATATCATTGTTTCCTACTCCCTCTCAAACATTGTTTTCAGAGTTGTACACTGACATACAGTGGTGTGAAAAAGTATTTGCCCCATCCTGATTTCTTATATTTTTGCATATTTGTTGCACCTAAATGTTTCAGATCATCAAACAAATTTTAATATTAGACAAAGATAACCTGAGTAAATACAAAATGCAGTTTTTAGATGATGATTTCATTTATTAAGGGAAAAAAGCTATCCAAACCTACCTGACCCTATGTGGAAAAAGTAATTACACCCTAGCTGCCCCCCTAAACCTAATAACTGGTTGCGCCACCATTGGTGCCAACAACTGGCAATGAGTCTTTTACATCACTGTTGAGGAATTTTGACCCACTCTTCTGTGCAGAATTGTTTAAATTCAGTCACATTGGAGGGCTTCATGAACTGATGACATTCTCCTTCAGGACTTTTTGGTAGAGAGCAGAATTCATGCTTCCATCAATTAAGGCAAGTTGTCCAGGTCCTGAAGCAGCAAAGCAGCCCTAGACCATGATACTACCACCACCGTCTGACTGTTGATACGTTGTTTTTTTTTTAAAATGAAATTCTATGTTAGTTTTATGCCAGATAAAATGGGACACATCTTCCAAAAAGTTCAACCTTTGTCTCAGTCCACAGAATATTTTCCCCAAAGTCTTGAGGATTATCAAGATATTTTCTGGCAAATGTGAGACGAGCCTTTATGTCCTTTTTGTCCGGCAGCGGTTTTTGTCTTGGAGCTCTCCTATGGATGCCATTGTTGCCCTGTCTCTTTCTGATTGTTCCATTGTGGATCAGTGTCCAAACTGAGGCAAGTGAGGCCTGCAGTTCTTTAGATGTTGTTCTGAGCTTTTGTCTCTCATCTGTTCTTGAATTTCTTTAGATCACAGTGGAATGTGTTGCTTTTTGAGATCTTTTAGCCTACTTCAGGTTGTCAGACAGGTTCTATCGAAGTGATTTCTTGATTCATCAGATCTGGTAATCAGGCTTGGGTGTAGCTACTGAAACTGAACTCAGTTTTCCAGAAAAATGTGATTAATCACAGTTAATTCATGATGTAACGAGGGGGACAATTACTTTTTCACATAGGGTCAGGTAGGTGTGAATAGTTTTTTCCCTTTAATAAATGAAATCATCATTTGAAAACTGCATTTTGTATTTATTCAGGTCGTCTTTGTCTGATATTAAAATTTGTTTGATGATCTGAAACATTTAAGTGTGACAAATATGCAAAAATATAAGAAATCAGGAAGGCAAATACTTTTTCACAGCACAGTATTTGTGTAGGCTCAGTCCACAGGTTTTCTCTTGAACTCCACTAGATAATGACCTTCAGCTGCCATTCTGAGACGGAAACAAATTGCGGAATTGACCTGTGCGCTGTTGGTGTAGTTTGTCATTGTTGATCAAACTGTCTCTGGACCCACTGACCATTCATCACTTGTTGGAGCAGCCCAATCTCACCTCCACTGTCAGCTGTCAGGTTAACAGAAAATGTTTCCAACAGGCATCTGTATTATACAAGTCATTTTACTGTCTCAAAGCCAGCATTGGCATGCCATCCATTATACAACTGACACAAGTTGGCACTGGATAATCCTTTCTAATCAGAATTCTAGGGGGGAAAAACTCAGTAAATTAAATAAAATTCTGTCAGATCAAATAACTGAGGCAGCACCTCTGGATTAAATCCCGTTCTGATGACTAGTTCCACTGGAAAAACCCAAATGCTGTTGTACAAAGCACTACATCTGCAAATGATGTGTAACCGGAGACTGATTTGGTTGGCCCGGGGAAATCGGTGTGTTTTCCTTTTGCTCACTACAACACTGACAGTGACTGACTGGAGCAGTGCACAGTAAACTGAACGCTGACTTCATGAAAAAGAAATCCACTTCATGACAGGAACCAGCGATTATTTTAAAACCTGCTGTCTGATTCATATTTCATGCCTTTCATGATGTGTTGCTGCTGACATACTTCTAATGCAATTGTTCATTTTTTTCCTCATAAGGAAGTAAAAAACACTGGGGCACCCTTCAATCACTTACTCATTATGTACAAAAATTTGCACACACACACACGTGCACCTAAATAAACTAGAATATCGTCATAAAGTTAATTTATTTCAGTAATTCAATTCAAAAAGTGAAACTCAATTACAGAATGATATATTTCAATTGTTTCTTTTAATTTTGATGTTTATGGCTTACAGCTCATGAAAACCCCACATTCACTTTCTTAAAGAATTAGAATATTGCATAAAATGAATTTTTTAAAGATGGGCTTTTAATAGAAATGTTAACCGGTTGAAAAGTATGTCCATGTACACACTCAGTACTTGGTCAGGGCTCCTTTTGCATGAATTACTGCATCAGTGTGGCATAGAATGAAGGCGATCAGTCTATGGCACTGCTGAAGTATTATGAAGGCCCAGGTAGCTTTGATAGCAGCTTTCAGCTCATCTACATTGTTGGGTCTGGTGCCTCTCATCTTCCTCTTGACAATACTCCATAGATTCTTGACAGGGTTTAGGTCAGCAGAGTTTGCTGGCCAGTCAAGCACAGTGATACCATGGTCATGAAACCAGGTATTGGTACTTTTGGCAGTGTGGGCAGGTGCCAGGTCCTGCTAGAAAATGAAATCAGCATCTCCATGAAGCTTGTCAGCAGAGGGAAGCATGACATGCTCTAAAATTTCCTGGTAGTATTGCATCGTAACTCAAGTATCATGACTGTGTGGCATCCTGATCCCTCTGGTGATTCCCCCCCTTTATAGGTCCCCAGTAGATGAGAATGCGTTTGCAGCTGTCGCCCTGTTGATCACTGCAATAAAACGTAGTTAACCATTGTTAGGGGCTTTCAAATTAGATGATAATTGATAGAAAAATTCTGAAATCCTCCTCTTGCTGAGTCATGGTTGTGAGGCACACAACTATGTCACACTATATGTCTGTGGCTGATGTTAGTAATCAGATCCAGTTCTGTATAATCGTCACCTGTGTTGAAATGGGGTCATCAGCTGTCTCTATTCATGTTGTCTGAACTGTTCATTAGTGACACTAATGTCTGAAACAGTACCTGTAATACATAGCTATGATATGAAGTAGTTATGGCAAAATAACATAAAAAGATGAAATAACATGAAGAAATTTTAAAATAAATAAATGTAAGTAGTTTTGCACTGAAGGACTTGGTGTTTACTTCTAATCTTTGTCATCTTAAGGTTTTTTATTACATGCAAGAACAAAGACAGTTTTCACTACCACTGAGCATTAACTTAAAAATCCACCAAACGATTTATTCCTCTTATCTGAGATACTATTTTAAACAAATCTAGTTCCCAAAAAGACATCTAATAAGAAAATCAGACAATTATAAGAAACAATTATAATTATTATTGCTGCTCTGTGTTCTGCATTCTGACAGCCAGAAACAATCTCACAATTAACTCATGATGCCACCGTCTGAATGGGGCAGAACTTGGTATAATGTAAACGACTTTATTATTGCTATTTTTAAAGATCTTTTACCTAATTGTTTTTATAAAAATTTCACAAACACTGGGATTTTCTAAGTTGTGAAGGCAATGCAGTCAGAGGATTTCTCTTCAAAAATGACGTTATGCGGACGCATTAAATTGATTTTGACATCTTTTTATTATATAATAATTCTAATCATTCCTTCCAATTAAAAGCTATTTTTGTGTGTGGAAGGGGATATCTTTTTAAGATGCACTGTTGGAACAATGCACATCAATCTTGTTAAACTGCCATCCTCTGAAATCTCAGCGACAGAGTGGCAAACTAAAAAAAAAAAAAAGAATGTCAGGGATGAAACAACATCCTGTAAACCACAGAGCTCACACACAATCAGTCCCAAAACAGATGCAGTACAAAAAAAAAAAACCGGTAAAAAAAATGAAACAGCTTCTGTACTGAAAACACCAACAGAAAACAATGTCAGTTTGCATTTGAAACAAAAAACATGAACATGTATAAATACATATACATATAATAGTATGCATTTTTAAAGCAGTCCCTTTCGTCAGCCGTAAAAAATTGCCTTTTTAATAGGGACTTATTCCTATTCCTTATTCACGTTTTCCACATGTTGACACAGCTCCGAGGTATTAATGATATGCTTTGGTCAAAATATCTCAGGGTTTAAGTGTTGCAGCACCATTTTCCACCCGTTCACCCCACCATCTCAGTATTGTCACTGTTTGAAAAAGTATGACTAATATAACAAGACCAGCTGCGTTCCGACCACCCAATAGTGTACTCCAAAGTGGACTGCACAGGGTATCCGCCATATTAACGGAGATTCCAAACTGAAGGGAGCGAACGGTCTTCAGCTCAAAGGGAACTGAGAACTGAGCAGGGAAGAAGTGAACAACCGTACATCACTTCACCGGAAGTTGACAAGAAGATTACCCACAAGCCATTGTGCCTCAAATACGAGTAAAACAAACTATTGTTGCTAATGTTATTAACAAGCTAAACTGATGATGGCTATTGTTTATATCAGCTGATAGTAATAAAAATATATTTGTATTAATAGTTTATTTAAGAAATATAAATTATCCACCATGTCAGTGCGTGTCCATGGTTACCGTGGTAATGCACGAAGGAGGAAGCCGACTGTTACAGGGTGTTTCAAATGGAGAAATTTTGTGAAGGGCAGTTAACTTGCTGATATTCCCTGAGAACGGAGCAGGGGGTAGCGAGTACAGCTGAAGTACACTGTGGATCGGAACGTAGCTACTGTCATCATTTCATTCATTTATGACACAACAGTGCGGCGTAAACAAGCACAATACAACAGGTCTATTGTCAGTTCACACAAAAAATTAAACACTGTCCAGTGCTGAAGTTAGTGTGTTTACATGCCGTGTGGGTCACGTGGCTTGAGATGGCATCCTTAGCTTGTCCTCCAGTACATGCCTGTGAAGTTACGTGCACGCGCACACCACACCCAGTCTTAAACTGCACACTTTGTTCACTTTTTCTTGGCATTTTCAGATGAACTAAAGAGTCAATCATCACATGCTATGTGGCTGGAGACCACATTTCTTTTCGTCCCAAGCCATTTTACTTTTTCTGTAGTTTGGTGCTTCCAAACAATGTTAAGACTGTGCTGCTTCCGGGGTACATGGCTGCGTACGGAACTCTGTGAGCATGTCTTAAAGGGGAGGTACATGAAAAGTGCAATGTTAATGATTTTTTAAAAAAATTACTGGATCTACACAGTAATCCGGATCAGCACAAAAAACTAATAGTTCCTTGGCCCATTTCCTACCTTCCCTGAAACTTTCACTGAAATCTGTTCACTACTTTTTGAGTAATGTTGCTAACAGACAAACAGAAAAACAGACAAACGTCAGCAAAAACACAACCTCCTTGGCGGAAGTAATAAAATAAGCGATAATAACACAACACATATCAAGTATTCATTAATGAACCAGCTGGGAATACAGATGTCTAGTGGGATGTCTAGAATTTACAGCAAAGTGCCATATAAGCCCTCGTTGTGCCAACTAGCATTACTAAGCTAACTATGCTAAGGGCCCATTATCTTTGGTCATGCCAGCCAATCAATAGCATAATAGGCTAGAATGAAGTGAGATGCAGTATATAATCGACAGCGGATTAATGAGCCAGCTGGGAACACGGATGTCTTGTGGGGTGACTAAGACTGAAGAGCCATAAACATCTTGGTCGCACTGCTGAGCTAAATCACAAACTGCATTGTAGGTTTGTGGGTTCCAACGTTCACTGGGAAATGTCACTGATGGAGATGAAGCTGAGAGGGTGGCATTATTCCAATGACATCAGGTTCTCACGTCACAACCACAGACAAATCAAAACTGCTCATTTATTATTTAGCGAGAGCTACCAGGACAAAGGCGGACCCCAACAAAGTGGCACGATTGTGTTTTATCAGCATTTTTCCATTGGCAGCTATTCAGATACTCAAACTGATGTGCAAAAGCCCTGAAATTTTTCAAACATCATCCATGTCCCCCTTGATGTTTCTGCAAGTCTGAATATAACACTCAATCATCATGTATACTAATATTAGAAAATTCAGATCCTTAAATAAACAGGTATAATCAGTAGTGCATATGTAGTGTTGGGTGGTTCACAACAGATTTAATTTTGTTGAACAGCTCTTTATGATGAATGGAAGAATTTGAGTCGTCTTTGTTAGATCTTTTTTTTTTTTTAACATCTCTGCCCAGTTCTCAACACCCACTCTTTTTGAAATGAGCAGAGAATCATTCATGAAAGATGAGAACTTGGGGTTCAGGGAAGAGCACATACGTTCTCCATTAAGGTAGAGAGAGTGAGAGAGTCTAAATGCAGAAGGAGTGCATAAGATCTGGCTCCTTCCATGAGGCCAGATAAATCCCATGTTGTCCTCCTACAGTTCTGTATGTGAATGAGGACTATTTTGTGGACTGTCATCTGTCTTCTCTTTGGCGACTAAATGCTCTTGCACATTGACCTCTTCCTCATTTGTTTCCTTTTCGGCAGTTTGCTGCTGGTTAGCGTCGGATTCCTGCATGTCCATTGCTTTTAGGAAGTCGTAGAACTCTACAGCAGGACGCCAGCTATCGTCATCCAGCATACCTACAAAAGCAGGTCAAAACACATTTTTTTTCAAACTGTAAAGTGCATTTTTATACAGAATCAAACATGATACAAGTCTCATGGAGCCCCCAAAGCAATCAATCACAAAGTGCAGTACTGTGGTGACACGATAACAGGTGGCACTCCACCCAGGGCTTGAGGCTGGGGGGGAGAGGGAGGTGAGAAATGATAATAGTGAAGAGAGGAGTGGAGACAACGAGGGGCGCCGTAGCGCTAGGAGGTTTTAGACTAGACAAGAGGTGTCTTTGCCCCCGCTGTGACAGGGTTCACACCTGAAGTCACCGCGGTGCGAAAGTATGGTAATAAGTCATGCTCTGTGTACTGTATGTTGATGTGTGTACATGTCTTGTGTCCCGTATGTTAATGTTTCACACCCTGGGTCCCAAAGGCAAGAATAAAGAGTATAAAAGTGGTCGCCTTGAGACCCAGGGCAGTACGTTTTACTTGTTGGAGGAGAAATCGCATCTTGCCAGAAGGCGCGATCCCACTGCCGGATAAAGTGCGCGCAGTGTCGGATTTTCTGCATCCACAGACCGTGATGGCGCTGCAGGAATTTTTGGGGATGGTCAGTTTTTACAACCGTTTTCTCCCGGGGCAGCACAGCTGCTGCAAATGCTGTATGGCACGCTCAAAAACATGCAGGTTAGGTTAAATGGACGACTCTAAAGTGGCCCTAGGTGTGAATGTGTGTGTGAATGGTTAAGGGATAGCGCCGTATCGTGGCTGCTTCATCCATCCAGGTGGATGTCCTCAATTTCCCCTCTGGGGATCAATAAAGTATACAAAATCAAAAATCAATCAAAAAAAAAAAAAGAAGCCCACCGATAGCATCGACTGGACCCCCGAGCGGGCCCAGACTTTCACAAACACCAAAACAGCGCTTGCTAACGCGGCTCTGCTGGCCCACCCAACCCCGTCAGCGTGGATTGCGCTCACCACAGACACATCTAACATCGCGATAAGGACAGTGGTGGAGCAGTACGTCTCCGGTTCGTGGCAGCCACTCGCATTTTTTGGCCGTACTTTGTGCGACAATGAACATAAATACAGCACTTTTTACCGGGAGTTGTTGGCCCTCCACCTGGCTACGCAGCATTTCCAGTTTTGGTTCAAGGGCCGCGAGTTCACTGCGTTTGTTGATCACAAACCACTAACGTATGCTATGTCCAAAGTTTTGGAACCGTGGTCGGCTCGGCAGCAATGGCACTTGGCCGCAATCTCAGAATTCACTACCGACACCAAACACATAGCATTTGTCTGGCCTCACCTACGCAGGGATGTGAAAGAATGGGCTGCAGCGTGCGTCACGTGCCAGCGGGCTAAGGTGCACAAGCACACCAAAGCCCCCTTTGAGCCGTTTCAAATTCCAGCCAGGAGGTTTGACCAGGTCCGCGTGGATTTAGTGGGCACCCTTCCACCGTCGCAAGGTTTCACACACCTTTTGACAATCGTGGACCGCACCATGTGTTGGCCAGAAGTGATCCTTCTGGTTTCCACCACGTCCGCCGAGGTAGCTCGTGCGTTTTTGTCGGCTTGGGTCGCATGGTTCGGATCCCTGTCGGACATCACTTCCGACAGGGGCCCACAATGGTCGATAGCCTGGGGGTCAAAATTCACCACACCACCGCGTACAACCCCCAGGCTAATGGGCTGTGCAAACGTTTTCACAGGTCGCTTAAAGCGGCACTCAGAGCCTCGCTCACGGATGCAAATTGGGTCGACCGCCTGCCTTGGGTCCTATTGGGGTTGCGCTCCATGCCTAAGGAAGATTTGGCAACTTCCCCAGTAGAGCTTGTTTTTTCTCAGCTGCTACAGATCCCTGGGGAATTTTTACTGGAGAGCCCCGCGCCCCGACCGATCCGCCCGCGCAGTTTTTTTTACAGTACAGGGGCTGCCAACATGCCGGGCCCGGTGCACCATTGTTTTCCCCGCACCTTTGCTCCAAAGAGGTTACAGAACGCCAAATTCTTTTTTTCACGCACGATGCACATAGAACCCCGCTGCAGCTGCCGTACAATGGCCCATTTAGAGTGCTGGAAACAGGGACAAAACACTGTGTTAGACTTGGGGGGGGGGGAATGCATAAGGAAACTGTTTGCATTGACAGGCTTAAGCCCGCTTATGTGTTGGCAGACAAACAGGTGGTCTTGGCCCAAGCTCCCCGGCGCGGATGCCCACCGACAGTGGGTCCGCAGGTGGGTATTCCCCCGGCAGAGACCTGTGCTCACGAAACTGTGTCCCCTCCCCACCCTCTCCCCCTCCACAGACCAACGTTTCCGCCCACACACCTTGTCAGGAAGGCGCTTCAACCGGACCGGCGGTTCCCTGCTACAGCCGCTACGGAAGCTTGCTCAAGCCCAAAGTACCAGAGGGTTAGGGCCCTTTCTGCGTGTTCGGGAAGGGGGCTGTGTGGTGACACGACAACAGGTGGCACTCCATCCACCCAGAGCTTGAGGTTGGGGGGGAGAGGGAGGTGACAAATGGTAATAGTAAAGAGAGGAGCGGAGACAACGAGGGGCGCCATAGCACTAGGGGGTTTTAGACTAGACAAGAGGCGCCTTTGCCCCCACTGTGACAGGGTTCACACCTGAAGTCACCGGGGTGCGAAAGCATGGTAGTAAGTCATGCTCTATGTACTGTATGTTGATGTGAGTACATGTCTTGTGTCCTGTATGTTAATGTTGCACACCTTGTTTCCCAAAGGTGGGAATAAAGAGGTGGGTCTCAAAGTAGTCGCCTTGAGACCCAGCGCAGTACATTTTACTTGTTGGAGAAGAAATAAAGTCTGTGTCGTCAGCTCATGGCCTCGTCTGATTGCTTCCTCCACAGTACATACACTATGCTACTGAAATAATTCATCCTGAAACAAAAACTGATACTATTAAAAATATAAGTAACTTGTAAATGTGATTTTACAAGTTACTTATATTTGATTTACTACAATTTGATTTACTATAATTGATTTACTACAGGATGTGTGGTGTCATTTCTATAAAGAGGTTAATATTAAATAATGATACACTGCAGTATCATTATGTGATACTGCAGTGTATGTCAATTATTTTCTGATTATTATTAAGTAACGCTAATAATATGTTATAACTGATTATTATGATCGAAATGCAAACAGTTGTCACAAATGTCAACTTTATCCTCACAATGCACAACTAGCAAAAATGCCAGCTCTTCAGTGCTGCACTGAGTGGCAATGACCTATGGGTAATCTTTTGGTCAACTTCAAACTAATAAACTGTTGTTCAATTCTTGCCTGCACAGTACATAGTTCCCTTTCAAATGAGCACCTTTTGGGACTTTCTTCCTCTTTTGGCTGCTCTCTTTAGGGGTTGCCACAGCAGATCATCTGCCTTAATCTACCTCTATCCCTTGCATCCTCTTCTGCCACACCAATCCTCTCCATGTCCTTTTTCACTTCATCATGAAGCTTCGCTTTAGTCTTCCTCCTGTCTTTTTGTCAGTGCCGTCTTCAACCCATGCATTACGGGTTGGACTGTCGTGATCAGCAACGGACTGGACTGGAAATCTAACCGATGCTGTGTACAAGAAGGGGATGAGCAAACTCTACTTTCTGAGGAAGCCAAGATCCTTCAGTGTGTGCAGCGAGATGCTGGAGCCTTTCTACCAGACCGTCGTTGCCAGCACCACCTTCTTTGCTGCTGTTTGCTAGGGTAGCAGTATCAGAGCCAGCAACACCAACAGACTTGACAAGATTATCAAGAAGGCTGGCTCTGTGATTGGTCTCAGGCTGGAGACCTTTGAACCTGTGGTGGAGAGGAGGACACTGAACAAACTGTTATCCATCAGACAATCCTGATCACCCCCTCCACCACACACTGGACAGACAGTGGAGCACTTTCTCCAGCAGACTGCTACAGCTTTGCTGCAGAACGACCAGGCACAGGAATTTTTTTCTGCCACATGCCATTTCACTGTACAATAACACTCTGATGTGGAATTTTGGTCATAACAATGCTGCCATACTGCACCTTACAGTCTAATTGGTACCTCACATTTCACCCTACGCCTTATAATCCTTCTTTGTGTGGTCTATATTAATCATATATTCCATAACCTACATATGTTGAAGCATGTGAGAATGTTTGGTGATTACATATGTAAGGCGACTTCACACCTCAGAACAGGACAAAGAGTCTCAACCGCCAGTGAAGATCAAAGAGCATCCCAGGCACTGCGGTGGAGACCGGATGGGTTGCCCTGACCCCCCAGGGCCAAGCAGAGGAGTACGAAGACAATGGGGGGATTAAGATAATGAGGGATGTCAGCTTTTGATATGCATGTCTTTTGTTGTGTGTGAGTATAAGTTCATAGAGCCGAAGGTGTTCACTCTCTTTCCTTCTTCTGCTGCTGCACCTAGATGAGACTCGTTAGAGGAGCTGATAATAAACTTTGGTTTATATATCACATCGCCTCGTTCTTTCAAGCTCTTCTACACTGGTGACCCTGACGCGAGCATGGACCAGAGGCGTTCCCCCGCGATCGACTCATCTGTGGCGACCCAGGCAGACGCCGGCGCCCACGCAGACAGGGGAACAGATGGACGACGTTCCCCCTCGGCAGAAGTGATAGAGAGGGCTCAACCGAGCACCAGCGCCGCTGAGAGAGCCGAAGCAAGGCACTCTCACCCTGCGGACACATCAGTGACGGTCCACACAAACGCCGTCGCTGTCAAGCTGCCGGACTTCTGGCAGGAAGACCCCGCCTCGTGGTTTCAGCAAGCTGAAGCCCAGTTTACACTGGCGGGCATCACGGCCGACGATACGAAGTTCTATCACATCGTCGCCAAACTCGACGCCGCCACTTCGAGGTGTGTGCGGAGCATTATCCGGCGGCCGCCGGCCCAAGACAAATATAAAGTACTGAAAGCAACCATCGTGGCAAATTACGTCCCCTCAGCCGAGAGAGAGCCGAGAGGATCCTGGCGGTCTACGGCCACAGAGGATGCAGACCTAAGGCCCTCATGGAGGACTTGCTGCAGCTTAAAGAAGAGGACAATGACAACTTCCTCTTCCAATTCATATTCCTCAGTATGCTGCCGCCACACATGAGAGGGACGCTCGCCAACATGCGATGCAGCACCCAGCAAGACTTCCGCGTGCTGGCTCACGAAGCTCAACGGCTCGTCAACGCCTGCAAGGAGCAGACACCCACAGCAGCATCCGCAGACTTCAACGCTGATGCCCAGAGCCACGGGGAGCCACAAACCACCGAGCAGAACCAGCCCGCGGTGACAGCGACACGGCCAAAACGTAACAGACGGAGCGACGTTTGTTATTACCACCACCGCTTCGCCGAGAAGGCTCACAAATGCGTTCCCCCCTGCAAATTTACGATTTCGGGAAACGCCAAAGCCGAGAGCCGTTAACGGCAGCGGTTCTCAGCGAAAAAAGTAAGCTGTTATATGTGACGGACGGTCACACCGGCAAGCAGTTCCTTATTGACACGGGAGCTCAACTAAGTTTTGTCATGCCCTCCCAAGCAGATCGGGCCATGGGCACTCGGGGCAATGGAGCGGTGGTAGCCAACGGCTCCAGCATTGACACTTTTGGCGAAAAGAGCCTGCCCCTCCGCATCCATGGCCGCAACTACAGATGGACATTTGTTGTAGCGGTGGTGAGTTTTAACTTGTTGGGCGCAGATTTTTTGTGTGCACATGGGTTATTAGTTGATCTAGTGAACAGACGCTTGGTTAATGCACTGTCCTTTGCTTCTATTCCCTGCGCAGCTCGAGTTTCTCCACCACCCGTGCAAGCCAGCGTCACCACAGCAGGAGGTAAGTTTGATCAACTCCTCACCCAATTTCCAGCACTCACAATTCCCAAATTCTCAGCCACAGTGGCTAAACACGGGGTTGAACATTTTATTCCCACAACGGGCCCACCCGTATTTGCCAAAGCTCAGCGCTTAGACGCGGCCAAGCTCGCCATAGCTCGGGACGAGTTTACTTCCCTCGAAAAATTAGGCATCATCAGACGCTCGAAAAGCCCCTGGGCCTCACCACTTCACATGGTCCCGAAATCCGATGGTTCTTGGAGACCGTGCGGCGATTACCGCAGATTAAACAATGCGACAGCGCATGACCGCTACCCAATTCCTCACATTCAAGATTTTTCACTACATCTGGCGGGTGCGCGCATTTTTTCAAAAATAGACCTGGTCCGCGGTTATCATCAAGTCCCACTTCGAGCAGAGGACATTCCTAAAACAGCTGTAATAACCCCCTTCGGCCTTTTTGAATTTTTGCGAATGCCTTTCGGCCTCAAAGGCGCTGCTCAAACCTTTCAGCGGATGATGGACGCAGTATTACGCGACCTCCCTTTCGTGTTCGTCTACCTCGACGATATGCTGGTAGCCAGCCCGTCTGAGGAAGAACACGAGCAGCATCTCACTATGGTTTTTCAGAGGCTAGAAGAGCAATAATAATAATAATCAATCCAGCCAAATGCAAATTTGGCGTGTCACAAATTGATTTTTTAGGACACAGAGTTTCTCCGAAGGGGGCAGTCCCACTTCCAGACAAAGTTCACGCGATAAAAAGTTTCCCACGGCCACAAACGGTCAAATCGCTGCAAGAATTTTTAGGAATGGTTAATTTTTACAACCGTTTCCTCCCCCACGCAGCTCAGCTCATGCAGCCCCTATATGATGCGCTCAGAAAACAAAAACCTTCCAATGCAGTCGAATGGACCCCGGAGCGCGAACACGCCTTCGCGGAAGTAAAAAGCGCCCTAGCTAATGCCACATTGTTGGTTCACCCCGATCCCTCGGTCCGCATTGCGCTAACCACAGACGCTTCGGACCTGGCTATAGGGGCAGTTGTAGAACAACATGTCAGCGGAATCTGGCAACCTTTGGCATTCTTCAGCAAATCGCTAAACCAAACTGAGCGTAAATACAGCACTTTTGACAGGGAGCTGCTAGCGCTTCATTTATCCATCCGCCACTTCCAGTTCTGGTTAGAAGGGCGGAGTTTCACGGCTTTTGTAGACCACAAACCGCTCACCTTTGCCATGGCTAAAATTTCCGAACCGTGGTCAGGCAGGCAACAAAGACAGCTGGCTGCGATTTCAGAGTTCACCACAGACATTCGACATGTGGCAGGCAAACTTAACGTGGTAGCAGACTGCCTCTCTCGCGCTGTGACATCGCCAGAGCGCGAGGAGACAGATTATACTACTGCAGCTGCAGAGCTTTTCACCAACACGGACACATACGCAGCACCAATCCATGCAGGGATAGATTATGCAGCCATGGCAGAGGAGCAAAGTAGTGACGCGGACGTGCGCGCACTCTTGTCTGGACCAACAGGGTTAAGGCTGGAGGAAAGGGGTTTACGCGACGGCGTGCCCCCCCTAATATGCGATATCTCAACCGGCCGACCGCGCCCGTTAGTCCCAGCTACATGGCGCCGCCGTATTTTCGACTCAATTCACTCCCTCGCGCACCCAGGTGTGCGCGCCTCGGTTAAAATGGTCGCCGAAAAGTTTGTGTGGCCTGGCCTGCGCAAAAACGTAAAAGAATGGGCAAAAACTTGCATTTCTTGTCAGCGCGCCAAAATACACAAACACACAAAAGCCCCTCTGGAGCCTTTTCCAATCCCTGCTAGAAGGTTCGACCACGTTCATGTCGACCTCGTGGGGCCACTACCTTCCTCCCAAGGTTTCACACACCTGTTAACAATGATAGACTGCACCACGCGCTGGCCAGAGGCAGTCCCTCTGGTGTCAACCACAGCGGAGGAAGTTGCTCGCGTTTTTTTGACAAACTGGGTGGCACGTTTCGGCGTCCCATCGGACATCACGTCTGATAGGGGGCCTCAATTTGTCTCGGAGCTTTGGTCAGCCATGGCCAGCAGCTTAGGGGCGACAATTCACCGCACCACCGCTTATCACCCTCAGGCTAATGGGTTATGCGAGCATTTTCACAGATCTTTAAAGGCTGCCCTCAGAGCCTCACTAACGGATACAAATTGGGTAAATAAACTTCCCTGGGTTTTATTGGGGTTGCGTGCTGCGCCCAAAGAGGATCTAGACGCCTCCCCAGCAGAATTAGTTTTTGCACAACCTCTCAGGCTCCCAGGTGAATTTTTACCAGAGAACCCAGAGCCAGGGCATCTTCCAGCCCCGAGGTTTTTAGGCAGCAACGGACCGGACTCTCTCCCCGGACCGGCACATCACTCTTTTCCACGGGTTTTTGTCCCACAAGCTTTAAAGAATGCTGAATTTGTTTTTGTTAGGCATGAAGCTTTAAAACCAACTTTCCGCCCACCATACGATGGGCCATTCAGAGTGCTGGAACCTGGTGATAAACACTTTGTGCTTGATTTTGGGGATAGAAAAGAAACAGTCAGCATTGACAGACTTAAACCTGCCTTCTTGTTGAGAGACGAGCCTGCACGGTTGGCGAGAGCACCTTGGCGGGGTAGACCCCCCAAGAGAAAAGACTCAGCCCCCCCTGCAGGGAACAAATAATCACTCTCCTTCCCAGGCTGCAGATTCCTTACAGGAAGGTCCCAGCAGGACGCCCAAGCGGACCCACAGCAGATTCGGGAGAAGATTAAAACCCAGACGGCACAGAGACTGATGCAAACTACTCAACAGTTGTTCACTAATTGTGCTGTAACAGTTTAGGACTGACTTGTGATTTTACTATGCTGTTATGATTACCACTGAACTCTCTTAGGAGCATGGCTGCTGGAAAGTTTCTTCTGTGGCAAGAGGTGTAGCAGTTAGTATGTCATAATAATTATCTTAAACTGTGAATTTTTCTATTGTCCTTTTCTTAGTTGTTTGGGGGGGGGGGCTGTGGTCTATATTAATCATATATTCCATAACCTACATATGTTGAAGCATGTGAGAATGTTTGGTGATTACATATGTAAAGCGACTTCACACCTCAGAACAGGACAAAGAGTCTCAACCGCCAGTGAAGATCAAAGAGCATCCCAGGCACTGCGGTGGAGACCGGATGGGTTGCCCTGACCCCCCAGGGCCAAGCGGAGGAGTACGAAGACAATGGGGGGATTAAGATAATGAGGGATGTCAGCTTTTGATATGCATGTCTTTTGTTGTGTGCGAGTATAAGTTCATAGAGCCGAAGGTGTTCGCTCTCTTTCCTTCTTCTGCTGCTGCACCTAGATGAGACTTGTTAGAGGAGCTGATAATAAACTTTGGTTTATATATCACATCGCCTCGTTCTTTCAAGCTCTTCTACACTTTGTACCATAGATACCAGCCATAGATTCATAAGGATCATCATCTATTTAACCTAGTAGCCTATGTAATATATAAAGTTATCTAAGCATTTCTACTTCCCTGGGTAACTCATTTTGTATTATGCTGTATATATTTCTGTTGGCTTGGGTTGTCTACTGTGTCATGGTTCTGTTACACTGTAATTTCCCAGTTTGGGATCAATAAAGTACATCTAGTATCTAGCTATCACAACAGGTGTTATTATCATCTTGTAAACATTCCATTTCACTCTGGCTACTATCCTGCCACACATCTCCCCAACACTTGTCTCCACCCACTCCACTCTGCCTGCACTCTCTTCTTCTCCTCTAGTGCAATCACCATTGCTTCTGGATGTTTGACCGCAGGTATTTAAACTCATTTACCTTCACCCTCTCCTTGCATCTTCACCATTACTCTCTGCCTCCCTCTTATTCACACATACAGCGGTGTGAAAAAGTGTTTCCCCACCTGATTTTTCATTTTTTTGTATGTTTGTCACACTTAAATGTTTCAGATCAGCAAAAAATTTAAATATTAGACAAAGATAACACAAGTAAACACAAAATGCAGTTTTTAAATGAAGGTGTTTATTATTAAGGGAAACAAAAATCCAAACCTACATGACCCTGTGTGAAAAAGTGATTGCCCCCTAAACGTAATAACTGGTTGGGCCACCCTTAGCAGCAACAACTGCAATCAAGCGTTAGCAGTGAGTCTTTTACAGCACTGTGGAGGAATTTTGGCCCACTCATCTTTGCAGAACTGTTGTAATTCAGCCACACTGGAAGGTTTTCCAGCATGAACCACCTTTTTAAGGTCATGCCACAGCATTTCAATCGGATTCAGGTCAGGACTTTGACTAAACCACTCTAAAGTCTTCATTTTGTTTTTCTTAAGCCATTCAGAGGTGGACTTGCTGGTGTGTTTTGGATCACTGTCCTGCTGCAGAACCCAAGTGTGCTTCAGCTTGAGGTCACGAACAGATGGCCGAACACTCTCCTTCAGGATTTTTTGGTAGACAGCAAAATTCATGGTTCCATTTACCACAGCAAGTCTTCCAGGTCTTGATGCAGCAAAACAGCCCCAGACCATCACACTACCACCACCATATTTTATTGTTTGTATGATGTTCCTTTTCTGAAATGCTGTATTACTTTTATGCCAGATGTAATGGGACACACACCTTCCAAAAAGTTCAACTTTTGTCTCATCAGTCCACAGAGTATTTTCCCAAAAGTCTTGGGGATCATCAAGATGCTTTCTGGCAAAACTGACAGGCGCCTTTATGTTCTTTTAGCTCAGGAGTGGTTTTCGTCTTGGAACTCTGCCATGCAGGCCATTTTTGCCCAGTCTCTTTCTTATGGTGGAGTCATGAACACTGACGTTAACTGAGGCAAGTGAGGCCAGCAGTTCTTTGGATGTTGTTGTGGGGTCTTTTGTAACCTCTTGGATGAGTTATTGCTGCGCTGTTGGGGCAATTTTGGTCGGCCGGTCACTCCTGGGAAGGTTCACCATTGTTCCATGTTTTTGCTATTTGTGGATAATGGTTCTCACTGCAGTTTGCTGGAGTCCCAAAGCTTTAGAAATGGTTTTATAACCTTTTCCAGACTGATAGGTCTCAATTACTTTGTTTCTCATTTGTTCCTGAATTTCTTTGGATCGTAGCATGATATCTAGTTTTTGAGGATCTTTTGGTCTACTTCACTTTATCAGGCAGGGCCAATTTAAGTGATTTCTTGATTGAGAACAGGTGTGGCAGTAATCAGGCCTGGGTGTGGCTAGATAAATTGAACTCAGCTTTCCAAAGATGTGATAAACCACAGTTAATTTATGTTTTAACAGGAGGGGGCAATCACTTTTTCCACACAGGGCCATGTAGGTTTGGATTTTATTTTACCCTTAATAATAAACACCTTCATTTAAAAACTGCATTTTGTGTTTACTTGCGTTATCTTTGTCTAATATTTAAATTTGTTTGCTGATCTGAAACATTTAAGTGTGACAAACATACAAAAAATTGAGAAATCAGGAAGGGGTCAAACACTTTTTCACACCACTGTATGTATTCTGTCTTGCTTCTACCACCTTTCATTCCTCTTCTCTTCAGTGAATTCCTTCACCTCTCTGGGTTCTCTTCCATCTGCTCCAAACTCTCACTACAGACCACAATGTTGTCTGCAAACATCATGGTCTGTGGAGAATCCTGCCTGATTTCATCTGTCAGCCTGTCCATCACCATAAGGTAGAGAGCAGGGGTCACCAACGCGGTGCCCGCGGGCACCATGTCGCCCGCAAGGACCACATGAGTCGCCCGCAGGCCTGTTCTAAAAATAGCACAACTCGCAAGTGAGCTGCGTCTAAGATGTAATTTTTTCTGCTGCTATTTTTTAAACTCACACTTGCATTTATATAGATTTTAAAATGACAATGTCTTAAAAATAAAAAAATGAAAATATGTTTATTATACGTAAAGTTAAGGTGAATCTGACCTAGTTCAAAGGTCAGTATTGTGCGCATGACAAAACCTTCGCGCTTGTGGAGCGTAAGCTTAGCTAGCGGGCAGTGAAGATGGTGGGCGCAGTGCAGTTTCCTAGCCCAAAAACATGGCAAAAAAAGACAGAAAATGTATCATTTTCAAAGTGAGCGGGAGGAAGAGTTCTTTACTACCGTGAAAGGGAGCTGCGTGTGTTTCATTTGCGCGGCGACGGCGAAGCGCCACTTCACTACCCACTCTTTTTTTTTTTTTTTGGACTTATCTTGTACCCGTAGGTGGATTTGTTCTGCAGTCCGGTGACAAGCCACCAGCCGCTGCGTGCGCAAGCGCCTCTTAACTCCCTAACCTGCATGTTTTTGCATGAAAAAAAATCAGAACATGCAAACTCCACACAGATCACTGTTGGCTGGGGGCAGGGATCGAACACACGATCCCTGCGATTCCCCCGGCCGAGGGTAAACTGCTGCTGCGGTGCTAACCACTGCTCCACCGTGCACATAAGCACTCTCAGCGCTGTTTAGTTTCTTCTCATGAAAGGACAGCGCTGGTTATTAGTCAAGCAGGATTCTTGGCAAGAACTGTATGGATATAATTCCAGTGAAGAAGAACACACAAAAGTGTGTTTATTAAATATAACAGATTTTGAGCAGAATTGCAGCAGATTTGTTCAGTTAAAAATGTGATAAGATTTATTTAATATGAAAGTTGATTTTTCTTAAATGTTGCATAACTTTTTCAAACATGGTTCAACATAGTTCATGAATTAAAAGGGTTTAGTTTTTTATGGTTAAAAGGGACTGGTGAAAACTGGACATTTTTTTTAATGAAATGTAGAAGTGATCATCTGAACAATTGCTGAGATTAATAAAAATAAAGTGTTGAATATTGATCTTGTCTGTTACCCACTCTAAGTTATTGCTAATTATATATATACTGTATATATACATATATATATATACAATTTGTTATTTTAGAGGAGTGTGTCAAGCTGGTGCCCTTCACGTGACTCGATACCCATGAAGTAGCTCTTGGTTTCAAAAAGGTTGGTGACCCCTGGTATAGAGCTTGTACTTTATATAGCACTTTTTCCAATCTCATAGCACTTCACTAGTACTAACTACCTATTCCAAGGGCCTGTCGGAGACAGATACCTTGGGACAATTTAGAATCACCAATTAACCTAACATGTACAGTATGTCTTTGGATTGTGGGAGGAAACCGGAGCATCCGGAGTAAACCCCCACAGCACTGGGAGAACATGCAAACTCCACACAGAAAGGTTTACCCCTGCCAGCCAGGGATTTGAACCTGGAGCCTTCTAGCTGTTAGGCAGCTGGAAGCCTATCATCAGTGCAAAACACATGAAAGCCTGCTGCAGTCTTGTTTTTTTGCAAACTCCAAGTGGGCTTTCATGCTTCCGTCTAGCCACTCTTCTATAAAGGCCCAGATCTGTGGAGGGCTGCAGTGATGGTTACCCTTCTGGAAGTTTGTCCCATCTCCACACAGGACCTTTTGAGGTCAGTCAGAGTGATCATCGGGTTCTTGAACACCTTTAATAAGTTTATTTAAAAAAATCCTAAAATTCAGTTTTCATTTTGTCATTATGAGGTACTGAATATAGATTAATGAGGAAAAAAAATGAATTTAAAAGATTGCAGCAGCAGGCTGTAACATAATAAAATAGGAAGAATGTCAAGGGGATGAGTATGTGTGCAAGTGTGTGTGTGTACTTTTGTAATTATTTTCATATAACTTTATACAGCAAATGTAACTAGTATTTACCACAAAAAGGCTTTTTGAGAGGCAAAGTACTGGGATTCAACTCAAATACATTTGATTTAGAAAAAAGTGTGATAGAGGAATGAGAATTATGAGGTCACCTTTCTAATTTTATGTCAAACACAATGACTCTTAAAATTGTGAGTAATGACAATATAGGGGAGAAATTATTCAGATTTTTTTCCTTACAAAGTCCTTACAGTAAAGCCAACACTGATATTGTCTGTCACTGTTAAGTTTAATTATGATTACATGGTTTTTGGTTGCCACATTGCTGATATTCTCTTCCTGTCTTAGACACTCCTTCAGCTAGTTTTTCTGTGAAAGCCAACTTGACAAGGATGACATTTCTGTCCATTAGATTAGAAAGCTGCTTTGCATTTCTAAAAAGGTTGCTGATCTCTAGTTAATGAAAGTAATGTTCTGGATCACAATCTTGTGGTTCATATGGAGGAAGATACTCTTTGTGGCCTTGGACACTGATGCATCATCTTCGCTCAAAAACACTTATACTCCCTATATGAGAAGATGCTGAGTGGTCTGTGAAGAGAATGTGATGACCACAGTCATCTAGTGGAAATATAATCTGTACAGCATAATGGAAAGTCATCATCTAATCACTTTGTGTAGGACGACAATCAATGGGGTCACTGATGCTGTTTAAAAGATCAGCTCCTGCTGCTTTAGAGAGGACAAACTCTTAATTTCAAAGACACAAATAGCACAGTACTGTAAACGCAGTCTCTACAGCGGCTATTACAGCATATCTGATTAGAAATGACATCACTCATTTCTAAATTTTATTGACAATACAGACGTAATACACCCAACATGACTATTTAAAGGAGCAGATGTAAATAGGAGCCATAATTTGTTTATAATGGATATGTCACAGCTAAGCACACATTTCAGCTCAACAACATGTGCTATAAGGGATTTAATTCCAAAAACAAGCCAACAGCTAACATGAGAGAGCTTTTAGAGAGAACAGAGGGGAAATGAGTCAGAAAGATGAGCAGCGCTAAAGATCCCAATCTGGGTTCATGCTTCTTCTGCGATGAAAGGTCAATTGAATCACTGCATCTTTTATAGCCTTCCTGAGACGTACAGGACTGCACACAGCTTTAGATCAGATAATATTTTACTGCATGTGCAGGCCTGCAGGCTAATCACTGACTCTGTAACGTTGCTGCAGCTTTAAACAAATTGAAACAATGCAAACAAGGCAAGATCTGTTGTCTAATTTCCTCTCCTCTCGTCTGCTCACTTCTGTCTTTCTTCTGTTTTCCTTTTCCCTTTGTAGTTACCCTATTCTTTCTTCTGCTTCCATTATATTTTTTTTGTCTTTTCCAGTGACAATTATTTGACTGACAAACAGAAAGGTCACTGCTGCAATACAGACATGCTCCAATTTGTTAATACCTTTCCACAAAAAAAAATAAAAAAATAAAAAAAATAAATCTCTGAAAAAAAGTCTTTTTGAGACAAAACTGGAGCTTTTTGGCCAGTCACACCAGCTCCATGTTTACAGAAGGAAAAATTAAGCTATTTTGCTGCATCTGGCCCAGGGAACCTTGTATCTGTGCAGGGTACAATGAAGTCTCAAGGCTACCAAGGCATCCTGAAGTGAAACACACTGCCAGTCTCAGAAAGCCAGCCTCAGTCACAGGTCATAAGTCCTTCAACAGGATAATGACCCAAAACATACTACTAAAGACACTCAAGAATGGCAGAGAAAAACCTTTGGACTTTTCTTAAATGGCCTTCCATGAGCCCACACCTTAATCGGATTGAACATCTATGGAAAGATCTAAAAAGTGCTAGGCTCCCAGCTCATCTATGTTTGCAGACAGACAGCTATGCTGGCCAATAATAAAGTAGCTGTACATATCAACCTTGTAACCTTTAGATGTTTATAGGTAAATCAATGTAAACTCCTCTAGGTACCTTAATTTAAAAAACACACACAGAGAATTCCAAATATCCCATTATACAACAACACGCCTGATATTGACCTGTAAAATAAACGATCAATGTGCCAACCCCTGCTCAGACCAGGGGAGCTTCATAGACTAGAGGAAGATGTATGTGAATTTGTTTTTTTCAGAATATTTTAAATTAATTCAACACATTAGACACCTTTATAGTCTCCTGTGTTGGTGCAAGCTGTTTTCTTACTCTCTACACTCTTCTCACCTGCAGGTGACTCAGTCCCAGCCTCCACCCTCTGCAGCCACTGCAGCACAGACGAGGCCTGTATGGGGCCTTTTAGTGGATACTGATAGACTTCATCAGAAGATGGTAGATGTGTGAGGACCAGTGTAGGAAGAGGGGGCAAAGAACCCAGATATGACCCCAGGACAGACATAGCAGCTGGGGTGCGGCCACTGAAACAAAATTTCAATCAATTCATCGATTAATGGGACAGTTTCCTGAAAATAAAGCTATGTATACAGAAGAGGGAGAAACATTAAGTGAAAAGAGGGAAGAGTTAATAAATGATTTTAGTTGCTGCACATACAGGTGGATCCAGCAGGCCAAGTACGGCTCCATCCTCCCTGCTCCCGACTCCACCACCCTTCTCATCTCCTCCACCAGCGCCCGGTTCTGCCGCCACCCAAATTCGTCCTCCTCTTCTCCCACAAAGAGGAGGAGGAGGGCTTTACCCAGTGAAAGGAAGGACGGCAGGTTTTCTACTGTCAGTTCAGGCTGGAGAGTGAAAAAACAAACTGTAATGATTTGAAATAAATGCGTGCCTATGAACATAACAGGGAGTGGGTGAAAAGACAAATCAATGATTACAAAAGACACGACTGAAGTTTCACAGAATCAGCACAAAGGTGTGATTTGTAATCTGAAATTGACATCAGTGGTTCTTGCTGTTCTCAGCAGATGTTCCAGCTAGCTGATGTGGCATAAAAGTTGCATGTGAATATGAAGGCAATTCATGGTAGACACAGCAATTACTTAACTGAGGTAAATAAAGAAAGCAGTATTATAGATTAATATTAGAACATGCACTTTGAAAAAAAACATCTGTTTGGCAGGGGTGAGAATGAGCCGCACATATAGTGCTGTAAAAAAAAAGTATGTGTCCCCTTCCTGATTTCTTACATTTTTGCATATGTGTCACACTTAAATGTTTCAGATCAAACAAATTTTAATATCAGACAAAGATAACCCGAGTTAATACAAAATACAGTTTTTAAATTATCATTTATTAAGGGAAAAAAGCTATCCAAACCTACCTGGCAGTCTGTGAAAAAGTAACTACCCCCTAAAACTAATAGCTGGTTGTGCTGCCCTTGGAGGCAGCAACTGCAATTAAGCGTTTGTGGCAACTGGCAATGAGTCTTTTCCATCACTGTTGAGGAATTTTACAGAATTCTTTGCAGAATTCTTTTAATTCAGCCACATTGGAGGGCTTGAGCTTGAAGTCATGAACTGATGGTCACACATTCTCCTTCAGGATTTTGTGGTAGACAGAACCAATGGAATTGATGGAACCAATTCATGGTTCCATCAATAACGGCAAGTCGTCCAGGTCCTGAAGCAGCAAAGCAACCCCACACCATCACACTACCACCACCATGTTTGACTGTTGGTATGATTTTTTTTATGAAATGCTGTGTTAGGTTTATGCCAGATGTAACAGGATGCATCCCTTCCCAAAAGTTCAACTTTTGTCTCATCAGTTCACAGAAATTTTCTCAAAAAGTCATGGGGATTATCAAGATGCTTTTTTGGCAAATGTGAGATGAGCCCTTGTGTTCTTTTTGGTCAGCAGTGATTTTCACCTTGGACCTCTCCCACGGATGCCATTTTTGCCCAGTCTCTTGCTTACTGTTGTATCATGAACCAGTGTCCAAACTCGGAGGCAAGTGAGGTGAGGCCTGCAGTTCTTTAGATGTTGTTCTGGGTTTCTGTTTCTCATTGGTTCTTGAATTTCTTTAGATCACAGCATGATGTGTTGCTTTTTGAGATCTATTGGCCTATTTCACTTTGTCAGGCAGGTTCTATTTAAGTGATTTCTTGATTCTTCAGGTTTGGCGGTGATCAGGCCTGGGCGTCGCTAGTGAAACTGAACTCAGCTTTCCAAAAAATGTGGTTAATCACAGTTAATTCATGATGTAACAAGGGGGACTACTTTTTGCACACAGGATCAGGTTGGTTTGGATATCTTTTTTTTCCCCTTAAAGCAACACTACAGTATGTAAGATTTTTCACCTTAAAATAAAATTTCCAAAATTATGTTGATGGTACAATGACCTTTGCCTGAATGAATGCGACTTCCCCTACAGGCTAGGTGGACTCGCATTGCCTGTAGCAGCTCTGTTCTTGGTAGGAACACAAAAAAGACTTCAACTATGGTGACAATGACCTCAGTCCCAACAGTCAATCACAGGGCACAACTGCTGCCACCAACAACTAAGCATCCTGTGATTGGCTGTTGGAACTGAGGTCATAGTCACCATAGCTGTAGTCTTTTCAGTGGTTGTCCAAATCTGTCTGATGATCTGAAACACTTAAGTATGACAAATATGCAAAAATAAAAGAAATCAGGAAGGGAGCAAATACTTTTTCACATCCATGTATACTACTAAAAATATTCACTATTTCATGGCCACACAGTGCACAGCTGAGCCAACCCCAGAGCCAGACAGCAACAAGGCAGAGCCAAACATGTGGCTGTTACCACATCATTTTATTTCTCTGAACTCACAAGGTTCACATGTGGTGCCTATTATTTAAACCATACCGTGAAGAACACGATCATGTTTTTATGAACTTCCAGGAAGTCAAACACTGCATACACCATTTATTTACAGTTATCTAAATGAATGAGATTTAAATGAAGACACGGTCTATTATTTAGTTATCGCTCCCAATCAGAAAATTGCAGCAACATACTGTAGTTCCACGTGCCGACCTATAAACAACCACTTGTTAATGCAAGTTTAACCAAACACCACACACACACATATGCACACACAGCTTGGTTTACCATCAGGGGCAGGAGTTTAGTGTGAATGTGTGTGAGCAGCTCTTCGGCAGAGGAGGTCAGGGACAGCGCGGATGGATGAGCGTGTGACCTCCACGACGGAAACACCAACACGGCAGGGAGGGTCACAGTGAGGTCTGCAGCCCTGCACTCGCATGAAACCCACAAATACACAACATAAATGCACACAGTCAGAGGCTTTAATGATCATCATTGTAACTCATTTTTGAGATGGGTAGTTTTTATCTTCAGAAAAATGTGTCCACATGCTGATTAAAGTGGATTTTAAATACCTGATTGGACTTTAATGGTTATCTGAATGACTTCTACAAAGACAAACCATTTTCATCTTCTCTGTAACACCTCTAAGTGCTTTTGTAAATCTTACTTTTGAAGTCCCTGGCAACACAACAACTTACAAAGAACTCAAAAATTGCCACCTTTATTACTAATTTTGCTTTTATTGTGCAACAGGCACTTAAGAGAGGGAATCAGGGGTAATTTGCAGGAACAAGCCTGAAAGAGCAAAATCATGAGTGAAAGTAGAGCTTGTACCATTTCTCTGCCAATCTATCACTCAGCAGTCCAGTCAACACATTTCCTCTCAGGGATTTTGCTGCTTCAGTGAACACAGGCAGGGCTGGAAAGAAAAGAATAAAACATACAGTAGTAGTTTAATGTGCACTTGTTATCTGTTTAAAACAACCAGAACAAACAATATCATTTCAAAATCGTTATGTAGTCCTAAGGCAACAGATCACAGTTCACATCATCATACAGTTACACCAGTGATTGATCTTGCCAATAAAAACAGAATAAACTAGAATGCACTCAACCAAGATGCAGACCCCGCCTTTTGCAGCCCTACAGATTTTAAACTTTGACCTTATGACCCCAAACCCATAGTCAGAGGTCAGGGTATCGGGGTGAACCTGTGTACCAAGTTTGGTAACCCTAGCTTTACGCGTTCTACAGTAATAGCGGATAGGGGCTGCTAACCTTGCCTTTGACCTTTTGACCCCGAACCCATAGTCAGAGATCAGGGTCTCAGGGTGAACCTGTGTACCAACTTTGGTGGACCTAGCTGTCTTTGTTTTGGAGACAGTTTATATGGCATTCTAACCTTGACCTTTTGACCCCAAAAGTATAGTGATAGGTTGACCTTGAGACAAGCACCTACGTACAAAGATCAGAGGCCACAGCCTCATTCCCTGCTGAGTTAGACCACAGACATAGCCGGCAGACGGCACCGACTGCTCTACCCAAGCCACAGTTTGTATAATATTTCAGTGAACTTTGGATCAGTTTTATTAATGTAAACATAATCTCTGGGACAGCAACAAGAATTTAGAATATTAAAAATACATTATCTTTACATGCTTCTTGTTGTGTCCATAATTAGTGGAATAATGAATAGGGCGGAAGGCAGTTTATATTATTTACTGTTGAACTCACGAACATACAGCAGTGGACTACAGCGCTCCTGGTCCAGGCGTCAACAGCAAAAGAGGACGTGCCCCTTCTGGCCGTGACCCTTATACCCTGGCTGATGTCACCACCGGAAAGGTGGGCCACCAACCCCCTCTATTTCCTGGTCATTCCCATGCCGCCATCTTACCGCTGTATTTCATATGTAACAAAAACACAGGCACACAGATTTACCCACCCAACTTTAAAACCCGACTCACGCTCTAACAGGGAAAAACAGTATGTACACAACCAATAAATAACTTATCCATTCACACAACCAAGGCTGGGGGGCTGGGTAGACGGCCAGCGCCCCCTACATGGCCAGGCGGATTATTCTGCTGCCTTGTCCCTAACAGTCCAAACAAAATACAGCCGTGTGTCTAAAGAAAATCAATCCCAGAACCTTTTACATAAATAATAAATAAACAACTAGAAAAGCACTCGGAGAGCGCAGACCTCCTCCAAGCGCCACAGTTCCCCCCATACAGTGTTTGTGTGTACGTTTTCAGATTCCTTGACCATGAAAACATATGACTAGCAATTGGATTCACAATGATAGGATTAGTGGTTCAGTAGTTATTCAGGAAAATGGCATTTTCCGTAATGGCGGTTTAGTGCCACAATTCCCCCCATACAGTGTTTGTGTGTACGTTTTCAGATTCCTTGACCATGAAAACATATGACTAGCAATTGGATTCACAATGATAGGATTAGTGGTTCAGTAGTTATTCACGAAAATGGCATTTTCCGTAATGGCGGTTTAGTGCCACAGTTCCCCCATACAGTATTTGTGTGTACGTTTTCAGATTCCTTGACCATGAAAACATATGACTAGCAATTGGATTCACAATGATAGGATTAGTGGTTCAGTAGTTATTCAGGAAAATGACATTTTCCGTAATGGCGGTTTAGCGCCACAGTTCCCCTCATACAGTATTTGTGTGTATGTTTTCAGATTCTTTGACCATGAAAACATATGACTAGCAATTGGATTCACAATGATAGGATTAGTGGTTCAGTAGTTATTCACGAAAATGGCATTTTCCGTAATGGCGATTTTCTTCTGGACGGTGATCCAGATCACCACCAAAATCTAATCATCTGTAGGATACCCCATTTCTGACAATCTGTGAAAATTTCATGAAAATCTGTCCATAACTTTTTGAGTTATCTTGCTAACAAACAGACAGACAAACAGACAGACAGACAAACCAACGCCGATGAAAACATAACCTCCTTGGCGGCGGTAATAATAAACAGTTCTAATTCACAACCTAAACATCCCCTACTGGCGGCCCCCACCCCAACACACCCACCCCACTCTTGGGCACACGATACAAATGTTGGGCAAATCAACAAATTACCACCAATTAACATCAGGTTGAGCCTCAGAGCACCCACTGACCATTTGCCAATTATTAAGCAGATTTTACCTCAATGCATGTTAGTCATCCTAAACCATCACATCACTCTATAAATTCAAGAAATCTGTGTGTCTGTCTGTCTGTCACGATCATAGGACATCATAGGACATCATAGGACGGCCTATGATGTGCCTATGATGCCTGCATCATAGGACAGCCTTTGACGCTCCTATGATGTCCCTATGCCTTGATGTCTTTATGATGTCATATAGACACATAAACACTTTAAACTTTAAAGTTCACACTTTGAAAGTGTCAACTTTAAAGCACACCCATTCCAAGTAGTAAATCTGTAAATCTTACAAAATATCACTATAGATCATAGGACATAGGACAGCTTCCAAGATCAAACACAGGCATGACTCACGATCATGACTCCCTATGACATCATCACAGATCATAGGACTCATTATGACACCATCAAAAATCAAAGTCAGGCATGGAGTGACTGAGTGCTGACGTGCTTGCTTAAACCCTTTCTTACACCTGCTTTCTACGGGCATGCAGAAATACTTGCTTATACTTTGTTTCTATGGGCATGCATGGGTATGCACAGCCATGCACGGGTATGTACTAGGTCAAATAAATCACCCACATTTTCCATGTCTTTTGTCTTCTTCTCCTTTTTCTTTAAACCTTCACACAATTTCACCAAATAACTTCTCCAATATATTCAGTTAAATATTCAAATAATTCTATCAAAAGGACACTCGGGGCACAAACCCAGTAAAGATAACTCGTATACATAATGACGTGGGAAAAAACTCAAAACACACTAACTCCACAAGTCCACAGTCATTTCACAAACCCATAACAGCTCAAGTAGGTTCATTTTGTCTTCTTTTAATTATTTACCTTTTGTTCTTATTAAAGACAAAAATAGAAAGGAGATGTTTTTACCTTCTTTACATGTTTCGACTGTTCACTGCAGCCTTCATCAGAAGAGTCAGCTGATTGCTGCAAGGTGTCATTTTATCAGCTGACTTTCGTAGGCGGGGCGAGCCCAACAGACCTGTCAGATCCACCAAGCCGGCCCCGCTTTCCGCCGTCCGATGGTCTCTGGAGAATGTGGTCTCAGGTGTGGGAAAGCATAATGGCCCCCTCATCCCGGTTCATGCTATCTTTTCCCCGCTTCCTGATTTCTATGGCCTCCTTGATCCAGCATTTGTGTCTGTTGCACTCTGATCCAATAAATAATTTTTGTGTTGTCCCACTCCATGATGTGATTATTTCTTTTGCAGTGATCTAATATTGCTGATTTTAATGTTTCTTGTTCTGCCTTTTCTTTTTGTGATCTTGTGAGTCATCCTTGTGTTTCCTTCTCACATTCCTTCTGGTGTTCTTTTTTCCTTGTGGTGAACGATCTTCCGGTTTCTCCAATATAGGTTTTGTTGCATGATCTACATGATATTTCATATATTACATTGCATTTTTTGTCTTGTTCTATTTTGTCCTTGGGGTGCACTAATAACTGTCTTAAGTTTTTGTGTGGTTTTACTGCTGTGTTTATTTTGTATTTTTTCATGATCCTTTGAAGTGGTTCCGTTATCCCTTGGATGTATGGTATAGTTATGGTGTCCTTGTTTTTGATTTCAGCTTTTGATCTGTGTCTTGTTTCCTGTTTGTTTTCTTTGTTTTTGACTTGCCGTTTCCCTTTGTTTATGGCCCACACTGGATATTGACAGCGTATGAGTGCATGTTTTATGTGGTTTTCCTCCTCCTGTCTATCTTCTTGGTCTGTGATGATGGTGGCCCGTTCATATAACGTCCTGACAACTGATAGTTTGTGTGCTGTGGGGTGTTCTGATGTCCATAGTAGGTATTGATCTGTGTGGGTTGGTTTCCTGTAGACTGATTTTTATACTGCCATCATCATTGTGGTGGATTTTCATGTCCAGAAAGGCTATGGTGCCATTTTCTTCTTCTTCATGTGTGAATTTTATATTCCCAGTGCTGTCCGTGCTATTCAGATGGTCAGCGAGTTCTTGCGTGTGTCCTTTCCTTATTTTCCCCAGAATGTCATCCACGCATCTCTTCCAGAGGGTGGGTTTACATTGGGTAGGTGCTGTGTTGATGGCTTTGTTTTCTAGATCCTCCATGAAAAAGCTGCTCATGATGGCTGATAGTGGGTCTCCCATTGCAAATCCTTCTTTTTGTCTGTAGATTTTTTCTCTATATTGAAAATAAGTGGATTTTGCAACAAATTTTAATAGTTCAGATATGTCGTGAACTGTGAGACTGGTGCATCTTTTAAGGGTTCTGTCATTTCCAAGGCGTTCTTGCACTATGTGTAGTGTGACATCAACAGCTGGGCCGGCTCAGTGGATATGACAGGTCTGCTAGGCTGGCGCCACTTATGAAAGTCAGCTGATAAAATGACACCTCGCACCAATCAGCTGACACTTCTGACGAAGGCTGCAGTGAACAGTTGAAACATGTAAAGAAGGTAAAAACATCTCCTTTCTATTTTTGTCTTTAATAAGAACAAAAGGTAAATATTTCACAAACCCAGTCTAAAGGCCCCCTCCAGGATTGCCATCTCGTGGTTCCCGGCCAGAGTATCTCCGCTTCCTTGTATCTCCGCTTCCTTGCACCATCTGTGCCTCCATGTCTCGTCTGACAGGCAAAGATAGCCGTCACTTCGGGCCGCTTCCACCTGCAGACGCCCCTGGTCATTGTACTACCCACGACATATCACCAACACCCAGGGGAGCTCTAATATGTCTCCTCGGATCCTCCTGTTGTGGGGCAGCTTCCCATTTGGACCAGGTCCGTTCGCCAGTCCGGCCTGAAGCCCTTTTCGAAGGCCGCCTCCCGGTGCGTTTTGGATGCACACCTGTTGGTCTAGCCCCCGTGCTGTTCAGCGCTGACATCCCAGTTCCGCCTACCGACCCGGGGGCCCTGCCGTGCCGCCCAGCTCCCACACCCAAGGTAGGCTTGAGCTCTGGCATCGGGTCCATCCCGGGGAGGCATCCCGTGATGGTCCTCCTTGCTCTCTTCTCCCAACCCGGACCAATCGGCATCCCAAACCGCATCATTGTTCACATCCAGCAGGGGTCCGTTCCACAAACCTCCACCCGACCACTCCTCTCCGGTGTCGCTGGCGATGGAGAAGCCCAAGCCGTAGAACATGTTGCATCCCATAATGTTGGATCCCGTAGCAGTCACCACCACCTGGACAGCCGCCAAGCTCTGTGACTTGTACCTTGCCATTAGCTCGATGTACTCCAATACGGCAATCCTGCTCTTCCCATAGCCGTAAAATGGGGCCTCGTCTTCTGGATGCAGTATCGGGGAAACAGACTCTTCACCATTTGCAGACTTAAAATCGAAGCCACTGCACCCGTATCCACCAGCATCGATAACTCGACTCCATCCAAAGATACCGTGCAATAGATACGGCCACCGGACTCTGGTGCAACTGTATGAACAATGGTGGGAGTCTTCGCGGAGGAGCCCCCTCCCTTTTCACGTTCCCCACATTCAAAATTCTTGCAGGACTGAGCAAACTGGTGCGGCAGGCCACATTTCCTACAGTGCTTTCCCTTCGCCGGACACTCTCTGGACTTATACCTGTGTCTAGCGGACCCACAGCCATAACATCTCGGCGTTCCCAGGGCAGACCTTATTTTGACAACGGAGGTGTATTCCTCGCCTTCAACGTCGTCTTAATCTTCAGGGCCTGCCGTCAGCGCCTTTAGTCAAGGCTCATTTGATGCAGGAGAGGAGGACTCCCTACTGAGGTCCCTTGCTAATATTTCAGCCACCTCAAACTGCTGTACAATTTCAGTAGCGGCAGCCAGAGTCAATTCACCAGAGAAGGTCAGGAGCCATGACCAGGCAGCCCAGCAGTGAACATGCTCTACCAGCTGATCCCAGACCATTTCATCCTGTAGAGCCCCGAATCTACATTCCGCCACCAGTTGGCGTAGGTTTGCCACAAACCTCTTCACTGACTCTCCCGTCCTCTGGCGGTGCTGTCGAAACTGGATATGTCGAACGATGACGTTGGTCAGCACGTGAAAACAATGCACCATTAGCTTTACCACCTCCTCAAAACGCTAAGCTCCCCCCAAAGTCTCCAGGATACTTTGTCCTTCCATGCCCAAATTATGGACTAAAATTGCTCTAGCCCGCAGTTTCTTTAACTCACGAGGTTGAGGGCCACTAGGTAGTTGCTAAATATGGCAACTGGAAGGCTCACCAGGGGCCTCCAGAAACAGCCAAAAACTAGTTGTAGCACGCTCCATAACCGTGTTCTCCTTGTCGCCAAATGTTGTGTCCATAATTAGTGGAATAATGAATAGGACGGAAGGCAGTTTATATTATTTATTGTTGAACTCACAAACACACAGTAGTGGACTACAGTCCTCCTGGTCCAGGCGTCAACAGCAAAAAAGGACGAGCCCCTTCCGGCTGTGACCCTTATACCCTGGCTGACGTCACTACCGGGAAGGTGGGCCGCCAACCCCCTCCATTCCCCGGTCATTCCCATGCCGCTATCTTACTGCTGTTTTTCATATGTAACACTTCTTACAAGTGAAATCCTATTCATCCATCCATCTTCTACCGCTTAATCCTTTTCAGGTCACTGCTGGAGCCTATCCCAGCATCTCTCGGTGAGAGGAAGGGTACACCCTGCACACATCGCCAGTCCATTGCAGGACCAACACAGAGAGACAGACAACCATTCACTCTCACATTCATTCAAGACATTACATTCATTCATTCAAGGCTGCACGGTGGCGCAGTGGTTAGCACTGCGGCAGCACAGTTTTACCCTCGGCCGGGGGATCGCGGGGATCATGGGATCGTGGGTTCGATCCCTGCCTCCGGCCAACAGTGATCTGTGTGGAGTTTGTATGTTCTCCCCGTGTTGCGTGGGTTTACTCCGGGATTTCTCCGGTTTCCTCCTACATGCTAAAAAACATGCAGGTTAGGGATACGGGGCGCTTGCGCACGCAGCGACCGGCAGCTGGTGGCTTGTCACCAGACTGCAAAACAAATCTACCTACGGGTACAAAATAAGTACAAAAAAAAAATAATAAAAAAAAAATACCCAAGGACAATTTAGAATCTCCAGTTAATTAACCTAACGTGCATGCCTTTGACCTGTGGGAGGAAACTCGAGTACCTGGAGAAAACCCCCGCAGACACGGGGAGAACATGCAAACTCCACACAGAAGGGTCACCGATGGTCAGGGGTGAGCTCAAACCCATGACCTTCTTGCTGTGCTGCCACGGTGCTAACCACTGCATGAAATAACTGTGTGAAAGCCTATCCTCAACATAAAAACAGTATTTTTGTTTTCCCTCTCCAGGATAGGAAGTGGCAGCAGGCCTGTCACTAGTCCACCAAATAGGAAGCAGGAAATGGCTGTTAGCATGTTATCTTTGAGTGTTTTTATTCTCTTGTATGAATATCAGATGTTGATGAAACTGTGTTTGGATGGTAATACTTGACTGTAAGAGGGTTGGCGAATTTGTTTTGTGTTTTATTTCCAGTTAGCTTTTCTTATATAGATGGTACAATGTATTACAGGAAACCCGTGAATCTCCAGTTGAGGCCTGAGCACTGTGACTGGGAGCATATGTCACCCTCTGCTGGTGAAGATCAGAACATCTGACAAGGAGTGCTTTTTTCTAGCGTCAAAGACCACTCAAAGCACTTAACTAGTAGCTCCACTAACCCTCTATTCTAAGGGCCTATCAGAGAAAGATACCCAGGGACAATTTAGAATGACCAATTAACCCAACTTGCATGTCTTTGGATTGTGTGAGGAAACCGGAACCCCCTGAGTAAACCCACACAGCACAGGGAGAACATGCAAACTCCACACAGAAAGGCTCCCACCCCTGCCAGCCTAGAATCTTCTAGCTGTGAGGCAACAGCGGTAACCACTGTACCACCACACTGCCAAGCATTGAAGCTTGTTGGATGATGGGGTTCACATCGCTCCCAAAATCTAATCAATTGGTCCTTGGTCCATTTCCAACCTTTCATGAAAATTCTGTCAAAATTTGTAAATAACTTTTAGAGTTATAGTGTTAACACACACACACAAAGGAACACATGGAAGCAATTTAAAGCATTAGCTGGTTGAGTCCATAAACGAATTAATCCCCATAGACTCCCATTTAACAATGTTAAATTCTACAGTTAAAATAATGTTTACAAACTGGTACAAAAGGATAGTTTTAATTTTTTGGAACTCATAACAACTTTACATAAAAAAACATAAATCCATTTTTAATACTTTATTGACAAATTGGAGACAAAGTTAAATTTCATAAATTCACATAAATCCAATTTGTTGGAAATGATAAGTGAAGGTACTTTTTTCTTGTTAAGCATTCAGGTGTACTTTTAGCATTTTTAGCCAAAATATTGTAAACATTGTCGAGCTACAGTGATCCCTCGCTACTTCGCGCCTCACCTTTCGCGCCCTCAGTGCATCGCGGATTTTTCAAAAATATTCATCAAAAATTCAAAATTGAGAAAAAATGGGCGGGCGCTAGCAAAAGGCAGGGAGACTACATTAGAACATCAGGTATCAACACGGAGAGCCCGCACAACTCAAAATCCACCTCTCTGTTTGCTGTTCTCGTGTTGGCTCGGCTCGGGAATCTCGCAAGCTGATTGGCCGAGACGTTTTACCCAGCTTCTCTCCCTGCCGAGCGCCCATACCCAGCGAAGGAAGACCGCATTCATTGTTCTTTATCGCTTGTGTTGCTTAGTCTCGCTGCGTGGAACTTTTCGCTGTTCTCTTGTGCCTTTTTGTGCGAAATAGTCTTCCCGTCGAGCCACTACGCCGCCTCCTGCAGCTTCTCCAGCTCTATCGGAAGCTGCCCTCGACGATGCTGCGCCTCTAGCACCTGACGATGAGGCGTCACCTGAGGAGCAGTAAAGCTCTCATTAACCTGTGCAGTAAATCATCTTCATCTTGAGTTACGTATCTTGTTATAAGAATAAAAGAGTTCTAAAAACATATTTATGTACACTTTATTTACATCTACGTATGTATGTACACTTACACACACACACACACACACACACACACACACACACACACACACACACACACACACACGTATCATATGAGAGAGAGAGTGAGAGAATGAACGTACGTATTATTTATGGGTGACGTCATTAGGGGTGACGCTACTTCGCGGTTTTTCACTTTTCGCGGTTGGTTCTAGAACCCATTAACCGCGATAAGTGAGGGATCACTGTATTTAGATTTTAGCCTTGATTCCTGCCTAAACTCGACTCGGGATGGCAACCAATAGAGAACGCTGGACAACTCTACTCATCAATTTCCTTCATTTATTTAACAAATTCAAGGAATGACAAGTATAGTAGCAGGTTGATAACCTTCAAGAGAGAGAGAGAAAAAAGAAAAGAACATGTCAAGTCAACAAAGTCAAATAAGAATTAAACTTAAGTACCCTAATTCAATCTTTTATTTTTCCCAAATCTATTAAGTCAAATAAAGTTAAATAAATGTACTTATTATTACCTCCGCCAAAGGGGGAGGTTATGTGATCATCGGCGTTGGTTTGTCTGTTTGTTTGTTTGTCTGTTAGCAAGATAACTCAAAAAGATATGGACGGATTTTCATGAAATTTTCACAGATTGTCAGAAATGGGGTATCCTACAGATGATTAGATTTTGGTGGTGATCCAGATCACCGTCCACAAGAAAACCGCCATTACACAAAATGCCATTTTCGTGAATAACTATTAAACCACTAATCCTATCATTGTCAATCCAGTTGTTGTGAATCCAATTGCTAGTCATATGTTTACATGGTCAAGGAATCTGAAAACGTACACACAAACACTGTATGGGGGGAACTGTGGCGCTAAACCGCCATTACGGAAAACAAATCTACATTTCAAAACAAATGGAATAAGTTAAGCACAAAACGGATACTTTTTTTCCTAAATAAATGTTCTAAAATGACTTAATTCCTCTGGTGTGATCGTGTGGGCTGGGGGGGTCCAGCACTTCTGTGACACAGACAGGGGGGTGCTCCTGGGAAAAAGGTTGGGAACTACTGCTCTAGATTACTGGAAGCAACATGCTGCTATATTCCCTCATCTGTTCCAGCTGGCCAAGACATATCTCTCCATTCCAGCCACATCAGTCCCTTGCGAGAGAATATTCTCAAAAGCAGGAGAGATTTTAAACAAGAGGAGAAACCGTCTAAGTCCGAGCACTGTTGAACAGATTGTTTTACTGAATAAAAATACTTGAATGTACACAAGCACCCTCTACAAACACTGACTGATTGAAAAAAAAATATATTTTCATATAAATAATACCATAAACCCAAACAAAACACGGAATGTTAAGAGATAAAAAATACACACGAAAACACTTGACTGTTTGAGTGTAGTATTATAACATTTGGCCACCAGATGTCGCTGTGGGGAGATGTTTCAAACGTTCCAAAAGATCGATTCTTTTTCTGAATCAATTGTTTCAAATGATTCGATCTCTTGAATGTTCCATTTCTGCCATCACTACAAACAAGTCCCAGCTGCTCAAGTGACCTGCCTAATGAAACCTCTGCTTGCTGAGCTGCCACACCTACAAACCAAAACTGCTCCACACTGCCCTCTTGACGTCTTACTGTTGATGGAAAATTCCTAAAATACATCCAACAAAAGTAGAGCAGAAGAATTAAAGGCTGAGGAAAAGAAAGGGACAAAAAACAGCAACATGATGACTTATGACCTAACAAGCATTCCAACTTATGTAACAGTTAACTCTAAATACAACTTGCTGAGCTGACCACTTCTAACACCATCTACAGGTTTTTAAAAATTATTATTATTAAAAAGACTCGCCAAGCCTTGTAGAAGAAAGTGTAACTTGAGGGTGGCTCCAAAAGTGAACTTATTGACAGCCAAAACCAGTTTCTTCTTCTTTACCACTCAGCTCTTATTTTGTTCAAGTCACACCACCAAAAATCGAGTTTTTTTCTTTAACGTCTGTAACATGTTTTTTTATAACTTACAACACATATCAAAAGCTAAATCACTCAAATGTGTCATGTTTCTTTCTTTTTTTTTTTTTTTGCTGTGAAATTTCAGTTAAGCTCCTCCCCTGGGAAAAAGGCAAGTTTAGACAGAGCATTTTTGGTGATGTCATTATAACAGGTCCTAGTGTTGAGCCAATCGTCAGGGGAAGAGGGCGGAACTACAGACTGAACTCAGCCTCCAGAACCAGTTAGCATTTTTGGACAGCTGCTTTGAAAACTTGACCCAAATTAAGATGGGTTTCACCATTAAGCTGCTTTTCAGGACCAATGTGGTTTCAGTCATTATCCTGGGCCACCATGCATACAACTGAACATGTCCTTCAAAAGGTAAGTCTTTTTATCACAGGATTTATTCTGTTTAATGTAGTGCTGGCCACCATTAGCCTTGTGGGATGTGGGTGGACCTATTCACAGAACCTGGCATTTGAAGGAGGAAAAATGAAGAGATTTTGACATGAAACTGCAAGACAATGAAAGTTTTTTTTAGTTAAAAAAAGGGACATAAGATACCATTTTAGACATTGTAGATTTAATCTTACAGGGGATTTATATCCACTAGAGTCCATCTTTAAGTATATTTTGTTTCAAGCCTGTTTACTGTTCCAAAATTGAATTCATTTTAACATCATTATGACTTGACTTCACCAACCAAGCTCAGCAGTCAGTGCTAGCATTAGCTGGAAGCTCCCTCTAGTTTAATGTTAAAATTCATCACAAGCCATTTTATACCTATCCATGTGCCATTTTAATACGGTGCATTATTCAACCAGGAACAGACATTTAGCATGATTTAATGCTGCCATCCTGTCACAGCTCTCTGGGGGAATTGCAGCTAATTTTGGTACAGTTTTATTAATAGGAAGTGAATTGATTTCGAGTAGACTGGCTGGAGCGAAGGTGATTTTTTCCAAATGGTAAACCCCAACCTAATGGCCAGCATCAGTGTGGCTACGTCCATCATTTGGAAATACTCTGCAGTGCCAGTGAGATGTTTAGTTGTCCAGTAAAATGGGTCTGAAAGCACTTTTTGGAAGAGCACTTTAGGACATGAATGCTGTATTTATTGCTCCTACTATTACATCCAGTAATCATCATTACCAAAAAATATGCTTGTAATTAGCTTGGAGTCTTTTGGAGGAATTACTGTGTTCCGTTGGGTCTTCATGGTTCCAGAATGAAAACAAACAGATCCCCACAGATCTCTGCACTCTTTCAGCACAAGAATATTTTCTATGATTTACTCAATATGCTGCAAACGTGTACTAAACTGTGGCTGAAAATATGTTCCTTTTTTTTATCAATTTGAAGAAAGTATTTTTGTCTGACACTGCCCCTGGTAGATGCATTAAACGATAAAGATGAGGCACTCAAATATTTACATTTAAATTAGGGATGCACGATATATACTGGCATGCTACTGGCAGATAAAACATTCAAAATTATCTAACAGCTATTGACAAAAATTAATATTTAAGCTGAAAGAATATTACAGTAGACAGTCTTGAGTGACGCTCTGCTGCGTTTCCTTTGGTGTGAGGGACTGACATCATTATGTCAGGCGAGCGCATCTCATTTAACATGGCTGCCCCTGCTAGAGTGTACGGGCTGAGGAATGTCCAGGCAGATGAAACGGTGGAATTCTCCTCTGGTCTGAAAGGTGTCTCTGAACTTACAACTTGATCATTTTTATCAGTTCCATACTCACTCAAACAATGCTGTGTTTATTACTGTTTATTATTGATGGGTACCCATTAACTTCTGCATTAGCGGTTGCTAATCTTCCCGGGTACTACAATTAAAATTCAAAGTTAAAATCAATACAAACTTTGACAAAATAATACTCAAAACACAAAAGAAAACCCTATAATTTCATAAAATTCCATTACCCCAAAAACGAACAATACAATCAATGTGTCGTTATTTGTATTAATTTCTGTGGTTAAGTGCTGATGAAGTATGTTAGCCATCTTCTACAGCACAAAGAAATTACAGCACAATCGAGAGAATATGCCACGTTCCCATAACTGTTTTCCAGAGTTATAAAAACATCTTCAAAATGAGTGCCCTACACCAGGTTAACTCAGTGCTGCTAGCTTGATTTTGATCCCTCTTACTAAGCTTTAACCCACTCCTGATAATATGTCATGAGCTCAGAGGAACCTGAACAAACATGTTACAAGTTGTAAGAGCTCTGACTGTACTTGGAAGAGACTTACAAGGAGGGAGACAGGTGGTGACAGCGAGTGTTAGGGGGTGTGGCCAAGCAACAGCTCTACTGGGACATCCAGTGGTGGTGAAAACTCCTCATAACCCCTTTAAAGGTCAGGATTAGCAGCCTCCTACCTGTGTCTGTCTGTGCTTTAAACAGCCCTAGCACTCGGTCAGGTCTGTAGGCAGTGAGCTCAGGCTGATCCACTTCCTGAAGGAATGATGTCACGTCCTCTTCTGTGGACAGCAGTAGGGGAGAAGCTGCACGGCTCCTGGTTTAAGAGCAAATTAATCACAAATACATTGGTGGGTTTGAAACTGTTTCAGCAGTTCTTTTAAATTAAATAAAAAGGATTTGGCAAGGGCTCCTCAGTCTTTATGTTGGAGCTGACTGAGGTTAACGACTCAGAAATATGATGAAATTAAGATGTGGATCCTACAGCAGACTGGGTGTGCAGAAAATCCCTCTAATATATAAAAGAACAACACATCAGAATACGCCATGACTCCAAGGTTCCAGCAGACTAAAGAAACGCTCTTAAAATAGTTCTCAGATGGATTGACCTCGTCCTACTGTGAGCACTGAGTCCTGGTAGGGCAGCAGCAGTACTTCATCCAGAGGGACTCACTTTGTTTCGGGAGCTGGCTCTTCATTCTTCTGCATGTCAGCGTGAAAACAATAAGCTTGCACTGGGGCTTGATGGGTGAAATTATTCAAAATCAGCTGTGAGTTGTGGATTAAATCAATGTATCTAATCCCTCATGTGTCCTTCTGTCCTTGTTGCTTTTCACCTCTCTGATAAGCGTTTCAGCTTGTCCTTGGTGCAGCTGTAATGACGCCAACACAAACATCCTGTAGAACTGAGTTTGTTTTGGCTTTCCATGGCTCTAAATTCTGCTGCACACTGTGACGGTTCTTTACTTTTATATTTAAACTGATAAAATGGTTTATTCACTCTAAAACTCTTCACAGTTTTCTTAATAAGACCCCATTTCATAATATGCAATATCCTGCTTGAAGTTAAAAACATACTTTTTGCTTTTAATTTCATGCGTGAGTATGCCATCACTGATTTTACTCCTACTGGACTCTGGACTATATTTTCCAATTATGTAATCTGGGAACTCTGTCAACCAATCTGATGATTTAACCTTTGGCAGTAATGGCTAATATTTTGGGGTTTCCGCTGTAGCCAGTGAATATCTGGGCCCAAATACTCATACTGTTCAGTTCTAAGACATGCAGTAAGTCATTTATGATTTTGAATTAGTCATTGGTGTGGGTGTGAGAGTGTTGGGTGGATCAGGAAAAAGGAAATCACATTCAAATGACTTTTTGGGTCTGTAGATTCAGTTTGACATTTCAGGAATAATCATAAGAAAGAAAAAAAAAAAACTTCTGACAGTGTTAATGCAGACTAGAGCGTTTAGAATATGACACAGTGGTACTCTACATGTACGTCTTCTCACATCATGATGAATCGATGGAGCGCCTCACTGCCCAGCATTCCTCTGTAGTGCTGGGCGGTCTCATGGGAGCGAAACATCAGCACGGTGGGGAACACAGTGATTGGCTGAAATGGGACAGGGCTCCCTGGCTGAGCGGCGCAGACGTCAGTCCACTCGCCGCAGTCCACCGCACACATCTGCACATCATCAACCTCAGAATCTATAGAGAGTAATCAGTCAGTCTAACACTAAAAATATCTCATACAAGTGAACATAAGCAACGTTTGTCAACTTTCAAATGATTGTTTTAAATAATTTTCTCTTCTTCTTTCAGCTGCCCCCTTTAAGGGTCGCCACAGCAGATCATCTGCCTCCACCTCACCCTATCCCTTGCATCTTCCTCTGTAACATCAACCCCTCTCCCTGTCCTCCTTCACTCCATCCATGAATCTTCTCTGTGGTCTTCCTCTTTTCCTCCAGCCTGGCAGCTCCATCTTCAACATCCTTTGTCCAATATATCCACTATCCCTCTTCTGCACATGTCCAAACCATCTCAGCTTCTCTTACGCCCCTTTTAAATTCACCTCAAATCACTTTCAGTCTGAATGAAGCAGAGGTGGTGTATGTGTTCCACTAATGCCAGTTGATGCATATTTAACACATATCCATGAGTAACACTATTTCTCCTCATGTGACTTTTTTGTGACTGTGATGATGGAACAGCATCTGCCCTCCTTGTTCGAACTCATTGTACAGAAACTCCTGGAGACCATGGACAGGGCCGACGGCCACCAGAACAATCTGCGCTCAGCGGCCTATGAGGTCCTCATGGAGATCGTCAAGAATAGCGCCAAGGACTGTTACCCCACAGTCCAGAAAACCACGTTTTGGTCCAGTCATGTTTATGAACGTTTGGAACAGTTCATAAACATGTTAGTATTGAATTTCAAAGCCCAGTTTCAGCAGTAGCAGGGTCAATAAAATAATCTACATACCTGAGACTGGCAAATTTGTTTAATTACTATTATGCCCAACTATGCCTAATAGTGCAATCCTCTGCTCCGTGCTTGTTTGTGGATCCCAGATCACGCCGCATTAACATGCACTGTGTGAGCCTCTGCTGTTTTTTACACAACAGCATCCTCTGAAAAAAATGTATTCTGCTCTTAAGTGCAAGTGTGTGAAAGTGGCATTATCTTTCTCCAAACTGCTCAGCCTGAGCTGTCCCTCTGATAAACTCATTTCTAATCCTACTCTCTAAATAAGACACTCCCAATGAGAATCTTAACATCTTCAGTTCTGCCATCTCCAGCTCTACCTCCTGTCTTTTCATCAGTGCCACCATCTCCAAACCACACATCATAACAAGGTCTCACTACAATCTTGTAAATCTTCCTTTTCACTCTAGCTGCTATCTTTCTGTCACAAATCACCCCTGACACTCATCTCCACCCACTCCACCCTGCCTGCACTCTTCTTCACCTCTCTTGTCTACTGTCTTACTATGCATTCTGTTGGCTAGATGAGGATTTACTTAATATTATAGTTTACCAAACTGTAAGGTAATGAAGTCTAACCCATGGCTCAGTGACCGTTCTATTTGTCAACCAAATGAATTAAGGCCGTAGCTCCAAAATAGAGGGCCTGATTTTTACCAGCTTTTAAACAAGACAAAAGTCCATTGGCATGAATTTAACAGTAATATTATTATTATACTTTTCTTCTTCTCATCTATTCATATAAGGATGACTGCCAAAAATAACTTACCCTCAAGTCTTTCAGCAACTTCAATGAATGAGCCCAGGAATGCCATGGAAACAGCATCCCCTGGTGGTTAATAAAAGAAACTACATTTACTACACAAGGACTGAGAACATAAATAAGGACTAATATGTTTTCTACGGCACCGCTGAATCTCTTACATTTGAGATAGAACAGCACCACCGTCAGGCTACTTTGTGCTACTGCACTGAGGAAGTTGTCAGAGGTCAGCTGGGTGACCGAGTCCAAATCCGGCAACTGGCCCCTCTTTTCGAAGACAGACGCCCAGATTTCATCATCCAGGTTTCCTAGAAACACACAGAACTATAAGCGTGCACACAAAAACACACGTCTATCCTTCAGCGCTCTCCTGTTATTGTCTCACACCAAAATGTAAATCCTCTTCCTCCCCATCCTCCTCTTCTTCCTTCTCTTCCTCTTTCTCTGGAAGTGTGAAGAGCTCCATCACCTCATCGAGGCTGTGTAGGGTCAGGTACTTCACCTCTAAGCTCTGTGCGCATCAACACACGCACGCACGCACACATGCATGCATGCACACACGCTCACGGTCAACAGCAGCAAATAGTCTGACGCTGCACACAGCTGTGAGAGTGTCGTACCTTCTCAGGCAGCCTGTAAGCAGCGTTGTACTCTTCAGGGGTTTTCACTGCAGGACTCTTCCTGGTCACACACAGACAGTGATAACGTTAGATTCACTTTGCTGCTTCAAATGATGAATTACACCAGGTACCTGTTGCTCATACACACCTGTGCACGAGCAGCAGCAGGGCAAGGCCGCGTAGTCTCCAGGCTAGCGTGACGGCCGTGTCCAGGTCCAGGTGCTTGGTGGCGGGGTGAGAGAAGAGGAAGACTTGGGGGGTGTGCTGGTAGGGGAACTGGGGGGGCTGCACTGAGGACGGGTCTTCATACACTTCAGACTGGCATAGGGCAGAGAGATGTGACAATGTTTTGTATTTTACAGATGCTTTGTAAACATTTAAATTTTCCTCCGCTCTATTGTTTTATCATCAGTTTCATAGTTTTGGAAATATTAGCTGCACATCTGCTTTCTACCTTCAAATTCATGCAGAAAACTGTAAGAAGTGGGCAGTTAGATGAGACATTCTCATTAGATTGAGTTTCTAGTCACAGGTACCTGTATGTTTCCTCCTACAGTTGGCAGATCATTTCTAGGGTTATAAATAAGGATAAGGTACTTATATGGTGATTCTTCTCATCTCAAAGACCACTCAAGGCACTTAAATAGTAGCTATACTAGCCCTCTATTCTAAGGGCCTACCACAGGGGTCACCAACTAAAACGCAAGAGGTCCGATAAGTCAGTCCTCCTCCACAGCTGAGGTCCGAATCAGGACTGGGGATCTTCAGCCACCATGATTTGATTACAATTTAGGGTCTCTGATTTGATTCTGAAATGACTGTCAATGCACTTTTTTGTTTTGTTTTCAAGATTTTTTCCTCCCAGTGTTTGACAACTTGATACTTTTAAACCCAAGTATTCGCAATGACCCATGAATTTACTTCAAACATCTTTTAATAAAACAAATGGAAGAGAAATGTGACAAGTCGCATGGACAAATTTAACTGAAAATGTGCCTTGAAGAACTGTCATCCTTTCATGGACATTCTTTCAGAAGAGCACAGCTGTCTCCAGCAGGTCAATATCACTATTTTACACATTATTTTATTAAGCAGATGTTTTAGCTGCTTTTAGCTCTGTGGTAATTTTTTTTTTACTAAAAATAAACTTTGCTCAATTTCAAACAAAACATGTAATAAGTTAATCATAACAATACAGAAGAACACTAAATGTGTTTGTTGACTTCAAATAAATAGCTCTAAAATTCTAAAATCTACAACTTAAATCCTAAAAATGTAAAGTTTTACAGGCGAACACAAACTAAATTACATACTGTACATTTAAAACAAAATCTCACAGAAAGTCCACCTCTATACTGTATTTTCAGTGTTGAAAAAACTGTTTCAAACTGTAAGCCTAAAAAATGGGCATAAAATATAAAGCCACACTACAGGATTCCTCTGAGTTGCTTTATGTCAACAATGTTGTTATCTTTCTAACCTGTTTGTGTCTATTTGGGTAACTCTGCCACAGGGAGAGAGGAGGTGGATGTGTGTGGAGCTTTTCATGTTCAGTAACAGAGCAAATTATTGTTTGTACGCAATGTCAGAGGGTCACAGAAATTGCCTCCATAACCAGCGTCATCCCGGCCCAATGGGGACACCGTCCCGGGGGAGATGTGGAGGAGGCGCGAGGACCTTTCGTCAACATACCTCGAGGTGGACACGCACCATCGGAGGCAGCCAGAGTGGCGGTGGATACAATTTCACAACAGCACTTCATTCAATGGGTGCACACCAGGAAGGAAGCGTGGCTGTCTGCTTTACTGTGACACCCTCAGCCAACGGTGATTTTGCCTCCAGCTGCATCCCTGCTCTGCGGAGAACGCCCAAGATGTCACGCCATGAAATGTCCGGGCCGCCACTGATACAGCGTTTCACTTCCGCCTTTTTCATTCCGTTAAAACAAAACGGTATCATCCCAAATTATATTAAATTGTTTCGGGGTCTAAACAGTGGATTTTCAGGGTTCGGATCTGGACTCTGCCAGAGTCTGCCAGGTGGTGACCCTTGGCCTATCAGATACCTGGGAACAATTTAGTCACTAGTTAGCCTAACATGCATGTCTTTGGATTGTAGGAGGAAACTGGAGGCTCTGGAGTGAACCCACACAGCGCAGGGACAGCATGCAAACTCCACACAGAAAGGTTCCCACCCCTACCACCCTGGGGGTTCAAACCTGGAACCTTCTACAACAGTGATAATGACTGTACCACCATGGTGGCCAGAAATGTAGCTCGCATCTTTAAATTCTAATCTGCGGTAACTTGAACTTTAGGCTGGTTCTTGCAAAGTGAGAAGTAAGACAACAGTGACTGAATGACACGTTTGTCTCTTCACTTCCACATACAGTTGAAACCAGAAGTTTACATACAGTATATAAAAGACACAAAACCTTTTTTTCTCACTGTCTGACATTAAATCAGACTAAACTTTTCCTGTTTTAGGTCAGGATTATCAGAATTATTTATATTTGCTAAATAATTTTTATGTTTGCTAAAAAATTTTTTAGAGATTTTTTATTACTTTGTGCAAAATCAGAAGTTTACATACATACTTTTTCTTAGTATATGGTAGCATTGCCTTTAAACTGTATGACTTGGGTCAAATACTTTGGGTATCCGTCCACAAGCTTCTCAATAGTTTGCTGGAATTTTGGCCCATTCCTCCTGACAGAACTAGTGTAACTGAGTCAGGTTTGTAGGACGCCTTGCTCACACACATCTTTTCACCTGGGGTTAAGATCAGTTCTTTGTGATGACCACTCCAAACACTGACCCCGGTTACATTGTCACAATAAACCGATTACTGGAAACAAACCAATAACTGCAATACTCAGCTTTGTCGTGTTTATATGCACTGAATACATGGATTATTGGAGGGTTAACCCACTTGTTAATGACCCCAGTTACATTTTTTTTATCAGATTATTCTGTTTACATGGCCACTTGAATAATCAGATAACTACAGAAATCCAATCATAACCGGTTTATTTGTGGGCATGTAAACATGGTCACTGACTTCACTGTCCTTAAGCCACTTTGTAACTCATTTAGTGGTATACTTAGGGTCACTGTCCATTTGGAAGACACATTTGCACCTAAGCTTTAACTTCCTGGCTGATGTCTTGAGATGTTGCTCCAGTATTTCCACATAATGTTCTTTCCTCATGATGCCATCTATTTTGTGAAATGCACCAGTTCATCTTGCAGCAAAACACCCCCACAACATGATGCTGCCTCCTCCGTACTTCACAGCTGGGATGGTGTTCTCAGGCTTGCAAGCCTCCCCCTTTTTCCTCCAAATGTAACTATGGTCATAATGGCCAAACAGTTCAATTTTAGTTTCATCAGACCACAGGATAAGTCTCCAGAAATTAAGGTCTTTGTCCTTGTGTGCATATGCAAACTGTAATCTGGCTTTTTTATGTTGCTTTTGGAGTAATGGTCTTTCAGCCCATATCGGTACAGGACTCATTTCACTGTGGACAATGACACTCTTTTACCAGCTTCAGCCAGCATCTTCACAAGGTCTTTTGCTTTTGTTCTGCGGTTGATGCACACATTTTGCACCAACACACGTTCATCTCTGGGACACAGAACCCGTCTCCTTCCTGAGCAGTATGATGGCTGGACATTCCCATGGTGTTTATACTTGTTTATAACTGTTTGAACAGATGAACATGGCACCTTCAGGCATCTGGAAATTGTACCCAAGGATGAACCAGACTTGTGGAGGTCCACAGTTTTCTTCTTGATATCTTGGCTGATTTCTTTTGATTTTCACATGATGTCACACAAGGAAGCGCTGTGTTTGAGGTGTGTCTTAAAATACATCCACAGGTGTGCCTCCAGCTAACTCAAATGTCAATTAAACTATCAGAAGCTTCTAAAGCCATCTTATGATTACTGAAGAAAGTAATAAAAGAATTATCTAAAAAAAATTTCATAAATATAAAATTTATTTAGCAAATAGAAATAATTTGGGTACTCCTAACTGACCTAAAACAAGTAAAGTTTAGTCTGTTTTGATGTCAGAAAGTGAGGAAAAAAAGGTTATGTGTCTTTTTTATACAGTATATGAAACATTCTGGTTTCAACTGTATGTCATTATTTATTTATTCATTTTGGAATAAAAGAAAACATTGATCAGATTAAACTCATAATTTTATTCTTTTTGCAAATTTGGGGGCTTTGTCTTGTGAATTTCCAACGTTTTCCTCATATAGCAACTTTGCAACTTTTCCCTCTTAAATGTGAATATTATTCTTAATTATAGACTTTTTTTGTAGTTTTTGTAATTCTTCCCAAGTTTTTTTCTCATATATATTTTTTTCTTTTTAAAAAAATATAGTTAGGGGAACTGAAGCCTACATATACAGTGCTTTAGAAAAAGTACTTGCCCCCTTCCTCCATCCATCCATCTTCTATCACTTTTCCGGAGATCGAACTCCCAGATGACTGAGCACCTCGCCCTATCTCTACGTGTGAGTCCTACGAAGAAAGCTCATTTCAGCTGCTTGTATCTGCGACCTCTCATTACCCAAAGCTCATGCCTATAGATAAGGGTAGGAACATAGACTGATTGGTAAATCGACAGCTTTGCTCCCTCTTCACCACAACAGATTGGTACAACGTCTACATCACAGCAGATGCTGCTCTGATTTGTCTGTCAATCTCCTGCTACATTTTACCGTCACTCGTGAATGGGACCCCGAAATACTTGAACTCCTCCACTTGGGGCAGGACCTTGTCCCCAACACGGAGAGGACAATCCACCCTTTTCCGGCTGAGGACCATGGACTCGGACTTGGAGGTGCTGATTGTCATCCTGGCTGCTTCACACTCAGTAACTAGGAAGACCTGCAGGTCATCACTTGATGAAGCCAACAGAATGACATCATCTGCAAACAGCAGAGATGAGATCCTGTGGTCACCAAACATGACACCCTCCGTTCCCTGGCTGTGCCTAGAAATCCTGTCCATAAATACTATAAACATGATTGGTGACAAAGGGCAGCCCTAACGGAGTCCAACTCTCACTGGGAACAAGTTCGACTGATTGTTGGCAATACGACCCAAACTCTCACAACGGTCATATAAAGACTGGATAGCTTGTAGCAACGAGCCTGATACCCCATACTCCTGAAGCAACCCCCACAAGACACCATGAGGGACATGGTTGAATGCTTTCTCCAAGTCCACAAAATACATGTAGACTGGTTGGGCAAAATGTTCTGGATATTACGATATACACTACAGTACTCACAAAAAGGGATATTATAGTGACCCAGCATGCTGCAGACGGACATTATCTCACACTCATCAGGGCTGGAGGAAACGCAGGACAATTTACATACGGACAGACAGCCCCAGGGGGCAATCAGACGGGACTGTTATGTATACGTCCCCGGATGACGGAGAGGACATCAAGGCGCCAGCTGGTCAGGCTAATGATATGTATTGACTGATATGTATATCACTATGCTAATGTGCCATGCACTCTCTCTGTCTGTATAACTGTATAAAAGAGCTTGTTATACATGCCTCAGCAACGCAGTAGCTCACCGAGCTACAAAGCGCGTTTCAATATGTTGGAGGAAATAAAACCTTGTACCCTTCCAGCTCGTTGCATCTCGCCTGATCTATTACTTCTACAATATTTGGCTTTCAGTGAAATTTATGGAAAATGTAAAAAGTTCACACTACAGTGATATAATATCATGAAGGTAGGGCATTTAAGTAGAAGCATGCAATGGTGATTTCCTCATCTCAAACGATTTATTGAAACAAAAGCCAACAACAGTGGTGGGTGCACCACAACAAAAAATGTCAATGTCTCAATAACTTGTCATGTGCCCTTAAGGATCAATTACAGCTTGACAACGACGTCTCATACTGTTCACAAGTCAACTTATTGTCTGCTGAGGCATGGCATTCCACTCTTTTTGAAGGGCAGCCCTCAGGTCATTGAGGTTGTGGGGTGCAGGTTTACGAGCCTCTACACGGCAACTCAGCTGATCCCGTAGGTTTTCTATGGGATTCCTGTCTGGAGAAAGCGCAGGCCACTCTATTTGAGGTACCCCAGCCTCCAACAGCCATTCCCTAATGATGTGACCTTGATGAGCTGGAGCATTGACATCCATGAAGATGAAATTAGGCCTGTGTTGTTCCTGCAGGGGCACAATGACTGGATTGATGATGTTATTCAGTAGTATCGGCTTGTCACTGTACCATTCACAAGGTGTAGGTCAGTTCCTTATTGACTAGACATACCTCTCCAGAGGGTGTCTAGTCCACCTGTCCACCATCAAAGTCCACCACCTGTCCACCCCCAAAGGCTCCTCTGGTGACAACAGTGGCTGATGCATAGTGCTCTCCTTGACGTCTCCACCATCGTTGGCGAACATCATTTCTACTCAGCGTGAATCGACTTTCATCAGAGAACAGCACTAAGGACCACTAGTCCCTTGTTCAGCATAAATGCTCCCTGGCCCACACAAGACGATGACACCTGTGTCTGGTGGTGTGCTCAGTTACCCTTGCAGGTGGTCTAGCACGCAGACCACACTGATGTAAATGGCTTTGAATGGTCTGACGTGACACTTGGGTGCCTCTCACCTCTCTTAAATGTGCCTGGAGTTGAGTAGCGTTCATCATCCGGTTCTGCAGGGCACTGTTCACAGTGAGGCTGTCATCAGTGTGGGATGTGGTCAAAGGACGTCCACTTCTATGCCTTTCTGTGACTCTTCCAGTGTCTCTGTATCTCTGTTGCAACCTGCTGATGACATTCTGTGACACTCTAAGCTCAGTGGCCACTTCCCTCTGAGATCATCCTGTTTGAGGCCTCGCAGTGGAGAGGTACTGTTGATCAATTGTTAGGTGTCGTCTTGGTCTCATGATGTCAAAATGTGAACAGCATGATGAAGAGAACTGTTTAAATACTAATTCTAACTGAAACAGAAAATTTATTGGTTGATTCATGGATTAAACACCTGTTGTGAATTTTGCCATTAAGCACCTTGTTAGACAACAGCAAGTTATGCAAAAAGTACTGAAACATTGAACAGTTGGACATGTGCATTCAAAAGGTTAGAGAAGATCAAATTAACTTGACCTGTAAAGGTTATAGTGCATTTTAGGGTCATCCTGAAATTTCACCCAGAAGCCGAATATCCCCAACTTTTTGGGGATATTTTTAGTGTGTGTTTCAGTTTCCATTAATCTAACAATTGTCACTTTATATAATAGTATTGTTTGTGATTTCACAGGCATGTGATACTGGAGAGAGCTGAAATTCTGCTAAAGCATCCTATTTTATAGTTACAGTCTGTGAGTGTTATGTTGTTTACCACTAGCGGAGCCTCCATGAGCTGGAGAAAGGAGTGGAGGCTCAGGGTTGACAGTGTTTTTCTCATCCGGGTCAAAGGGCAGCGCTCAGAGGTCAGGGGGGCCATGAACCCACCATGAACTTTACAGTGGAGGAACCAAACTCCAGACGAGTGCGGCGATTCGTTGACACTGAAACAGACACATAGGCAACTTGTTTTTAAATTTACTTCTTTTCTCAATTACCAATTTATATTATTATTGGTTAATAGCAACAATCCTCAACCTTACGTACATAAATAATTTAATTTCCCCAGCATATTTCACCTTTAGTCGCTGCAATAATGTGATTTTTATTGTGGTTTGTTTGTGTGACCATGTCCATGCTTACAGAAGCAACACCATGCAGAGTCAGACACACCTGGTGGCCTCACAGTAGATATGTCCCTTCCAGGTCAAAATGAGGAATAATAATAATAAAATTTAATAGAATAAACACTATCCAAGGACAGCATGCAATTCGAGATTGGCACAAAGCTGTGCAATGATGATGATGTGTAACTGTTGTCTGGAAATGTTATATGTTGGTAAAGAACGAAGCTAATGTTAGCCACAACAGCTAGCCACAACCTAAAAGACTGGATAGCAACTCATATTTTGAAAGTTCACGCAGAAAGAAAGGAAGATTTTCACACATGCAGAGTGCAGATTGAAAATGTTTATCTTCATCTGACTCCCAATGTTTCATTTGTTCAGAGATAAACCTGATTTGATTCTGTTCTGTCAGCCTTTTTCCTGCTCCTTTTTCCTTTGCCTCTACTCAAGGCCGAGCCTTGTTCAACATGCGGGGGACAGAGAAAGTGAGCGCTAAGGAAACATGCTGCGCTTATCTCTCCACAGAAGCACTGCTGATGGACCGGCTGGCAGGCCAGGTGTTTTATGATTTGCGAGCAGCCAAATGTATCAATATAATGAATATATTTGTTATATCACCCAGCCTGGGCAGTGCGGTGGCGGAGTGGTTAGCACTGCAGCAGTACAGCAACCCACCCTTGGCCGGGGGATCCTGGGTTCGATCCCAACCCCCGACCAACAGTGATCTGTGTGGAGTTTGCATGTTCTTCTCCCCATGTCTGTGTGGGTTTACTCTGGGATTTCTCCGGTTTCCTCCCACATGCCAAAAACATGCAAGTTAGGTTAACTGGCATCAAACTGGGGATTCTAAATTGTCCTTAGGTATGGCTGTGAGAGTGAATGGTTGTCTGTCTCTCTGTGTTGGTCCTGTGATGGACTGGCGATCTGTCCAAGGTGTACCCTGCCTCTCGCCCAAAGACGCTGGGATAGGCTCCAGACCCCCCGCGACCCGAAAAGGATTAAGCGGTAGAAGATGAATGAGTATCACCCAGCCTTATCTTGAAGTGCAACAGTAACGTCTGCCTTAGTCCTGAACTGAGGGATGGTAGACAAAAAGAACAGACAATGGAACGAGCAAGGTATGTATCTTCACGGAAATACAGACTTGAGACCCTGTAAACAAAAATCACAACAGAGGATGATGGAGACAACACTGAAGATCATTGAAAGATCTTGGAGACAGCTGAGAGATCACTGAAAGATTGTTGAGAGATCACTGAGTGGTGAAAAAATGTCCAGATCAAGGCCCATATGCACAATGTCCTTGTGCTAAGAATTACTCCCAGTGACATAATTCTTAGAATTATGATGTTTTCTAAGATTTTCCACCTAAAATTAGGAGAAAATGCTAGTAAAAACAAAAGTTATTTAGAAAGCATCTTAACCCTTAAAAATGCTCCGAAGCCAAAAACATGTTGGGAGGAGTAAGGAAGACTTCTAAGGGGCTTAGGAGTTTCCTAAGAGGAGGAAATGGAGGAAAAATGTTCTTGAAAGGAGAACATTAAAATAAATAATAATAATAATAATAATAATAATAATAATAATAAAGGAGAAATGTTCTTGAAACAACGAATGACAATGAGCTCATTAAATGTTACAGGTTTGATCATGTTGGGATAATCTGTAACACTTAATACACTTTCAAAGGCAGCTTTATTTAAAAACACTCAACTAAAAACTAGTTAAAATTCAAGATTAGTTCAAAATCTTGAATTTTAATTAGTTTTTAGTCCAGTGTTTTTAAATAAAACTCCTTTATAAAGTTTATCTGATGCCTGGATGTTTGAAAAAGAACTTGCATAGACTTAATAATACAACTCGAAGTTACAGGGTACTTTGTGTACTTTCCATGTACTTTCAGTGAAAGTAGGAGCACCCTGAAATTATTAAAAAAAAAAACAAAAAAAAAAAAACCCAAACAAACATGGTGTGTTATGCCAATATTTCACCATTCTTACCGATTTACACCTGTACTTTCATTGAAAGTACCGTAACTTTGGGCTGTATTATAAAGTGTTACCAGATAATGATTTTAGTTGATTTTATAAGAGATGCAGCTCTCCACAAGTGCAACGCTGCATCACCAATGGTTGCTCCCCACATCTGCCACTGTCCGCACCAACACTGTCTTCAGTGGAGTGTATCTGTTTAACTATATTCTTTTATATAATGTAGGTATTTCTGTCATTAGGAGGGAGACGGTCAGATCGGCTCCAGCCCCCCCATATACGGTGTAAACCAGGGGTGTCCCATCATGTGCCGTGGAGGGCCAAGAGCCTGCAGGGTTTACCTCCAACCAGTGTCTTCAACAGCAGATTCCACTGAACTTCTTCCCACTGATTGCTGATGAGTGAAAACACCTGTTGAAGGGACTGGATAGAAGAGAAAACCTGCAGGGTCTTGGCCCTCCATGGCACATGATTGGACACCAGTGGTGTAAACTGTTGCTGTGAATGGTAAATGGGCATCCGGCCAGGCAGGGCCGTTTCGGCTTCTCATCTCCCAGCAGCCCTTGCGGCTGATGGAACATGTTAAATGTTGGAAACATAAGCATTACAGCGGGGAAAATAAGCATTGAACACATCAACATTTCCCTCATTAAACATATTCCTGATGGAGCCATTGACCTGAAATTTCCACCAGATATCAGTAACAACCCAAGTAATCCTTACATACAAAGAAACCAAGCCAACTGTGTTCACAAAACAACTTATATTTAATAAAGTGGAATGACACAGAGAATAAGTATTGAACACATGAAGAAAAAGAGGTGCAAAAAGGCATAGAAAGCCAAGAAACCAGCTGAAATCCATCAGAATTTAGGAACCATTCCATCCCCCATCAGTGCAAATTAATTTCAGCTGACCAACAGTGATCTGTGTGGAGTTTGCATGTTCTCCCCGTGTCTGCGTGGGTTTACTCCAGGATTTCTCCGGTTTCCTCCCACATGCCAAAAACATGCAAGTTAGGTTAATTGGCATCAAAACTGGGGATTCTAAATTGTCCTTAGGTATGACTGTGTGAGTGAATGGTTGTCTGTCTCTCTGCGCTGGCCCTGCAATAGACTGGTGATCTGTCCAGGGTGTACCCTGCCTCTCGCCGAAAGATGCTGGGATAGGCTCCAGCCCCACCGTGACCCGAAAAGGATTAAGCTGGGATGCTGGGATGGGCTCTATGCCCGCTCACCTCGCAAGACTCCATTGCTGAAGAAAAAGCATGTTGAAACTCGTTTGAAGTTTGCTGCACAACATTTGGGCAAGCCAGTAAAATACTGAAAGAATATAGTCTGGTCAGATGAGACCAAAACTGAACTTTTCGGATGCCACAACACAGCATGTTTGGAGAAGAAATGGTACTACACATCAGCTAGGGGTGGGAAAAAAGATCATTTCAGTAATAGATCATGATACTTGGCACTGGCGACAACACATCAATCCATAAACGCATGGATCAATCTTTTATTTTAAAAAAAATACGCACACATATACTTTTGGGTTATCAGTTAATCAATGACGTCTTCAGTCCACTAGATGACGCAAAGCAAACACCCAGTTAAGTGAAGTCATAGCTTGTCTCAGAGATTTGCAGCCAGCTTTGAAAGTTAGGAAGCACTTAGCTCAAAGTTAGTCGGGACTTTTTTGGATTTCATAACAAAGATGGAAAGAAAGACCTTGACATGACACACAACCCCCAAGAAGCGCTGCACAAAAAACCCCCCACAACATTCTGAATACGGTGGGCCACACACGTCTCAGAGCAGCATTAGCAATGGTTAAGCTAAAGAGACATGGGCATGGAGCTTTTTCTCCAAGCGTCAAGTAAGTAAAGTTTATTTATGAAGCGCTTTTCAGAGACATATAGTCACAAAGTGCTGTACAATAAAATGGAATAAAAGGAAGTTGATAGATGAAAATAATTTTAAAAATATAAAAACAAGTTAAAATACAAGATTAAAATCATTTAAAAATATCAGACTTGCCATTAAAAAGCAGTTGAAACTCAACGGAAATCCTCGTTAAACTAAAAAGTTTTCAGCTGCTTTTTAAAAGACTCCACAGTCAGCTAGACGTATCTGGAGTGGGAGTCAATTACAAACACCATCCACCACCCTCTGTGTGTGCAGAGATGTGTCTCCACAGAAAATGAAGCCCCGAGAATACTTTATTATATGAAAGAGATGTCAACAGTTTTACTTTGGGACAGCTGAATATGGTGAAAAAAATCTGAAATATATGGGATTGTGATACTCGATCATTGCGATATTGTGATTATTGTTGAATCATGATAGGATTGAATCGTGACCCAAGAATCGCGAGGTCCCTCGCGATTCCCACCCCTAACATCAGCCCAAAAACACCATACCAACAGTAAAATTTGGAGGTGGGAGCATCTTGGTGTGGGGGTGTTTTTCAGCACATGGTACAGGCAGACTTCATATAATTGAAGGAAAGATGAATGGACAAATGTACAGAGACATCCTTGATAAGAACCTGTTGCCATCTGTCAAGATGCTGAAGATGAAACGAGGGTGGACATTTCAGCAAGACAATGATCCCAAACACACAGCCAAGGAAACTCTCAACTGGCTCCAGAGAAGGAAAACAAAGCTACTAGAATGGCCCAGTCAGTCACCTGAACTGAATCCAATTGAAAATCTATGGAATGAACTGAAGATCAGAGTTCATAGAAGACACCCATGGAACCTTCAAGATCTAAAGACAGTTTGTGTGGAAGAATGGGCTAAAATCCCTCCTGAGCAATGCCTGTGCCTAGTTTCTCCATACAGGAGGCATCTGGAAGCTGTTTTTACCAACAAAGGCTTTTCTACTAAATATTAAATGAATTTCACCAAGCATGTTCAATACTTATTCCTTGGGTCATTCTACTTATTAAATAAAACTTGTTTTGTGAACACCATTGCCTTGATTTCTTTGTATGTATGGATTACTTGGGTTGTTACTGATATCTGGTGAAAGTCTCAGGTCAATAGGTCTACAGCAGAAATATGTTTAATGACAAAAATGTTGATGTGTTCAATACTTATTTTCCCCGCTGTATCTTCATAGTTAGAGGGTGAATTTACTGTGTTACTGTTGTACATGTGTCCAAGGTTTAGTTGCTGTTATATTTGGGTTTTGTACACCATAAGCTTTAACTTCTACCCTCTTTCTCCTCCATACTGACCAATCAAGGACAGCATCGTACCTAGCAACAGGGTCAACCACACCTCCTCACTTGACTAAGATAAAAGTTTGTAGATCTTCCTTATTCAGAGTTGCTCTAACAGTGTTCCTTAATCACTATTAAGCTAGGACTCCTTGATAGGAATTTTTAAACGAAAACAGGAGCTCTCCTAGAGGATTTTCACAATGTTTGAGCATATGGGCCCAGATCAGTTCTCAACTTCAAGTTTACATCAAACTTGGACCACAAAACAAGCCTAACACCCCTTTCTGTTCTACAGTGTGTAATGATTGAATAATTCAATATTTTGTTTGTTTTTTTCTACCCAGGTAAAGGGGAGGCACAAAACCCTAGTGCCTGTCCCAAGCTCGGGTAAAATGTGGAGGGCTGTGTCAGGAAGGGCATCCAGCTTTAAAAAAAATCCTTGCCAAATCAAATATGTGAACCCATGATCCACTGTAACGAAAGGTGTGTGTGTGTGTGTGTGTGTGTGTGTGTGTTGTAATATTTTCATCACCATGCAGGTTTTAATCTGCTGCTTAACATGATCAGTTCTTAGTGTCTCATGTGCAGAAAAACAAATGAATAAAGAAAAGCACATACCCTAAATGCTTCAGTACGGGACCTCCTGTTATGAGAATAAACTGATATTTGGATCCATACACGTATGCTGCCTCCATCATGGATCTGTGCTCTGAAGACAAACAACCAGTAGAAAAAAAAAATCTAATTTAAATGACATCAAATGAGACAATGTGTGTTTGAATCCCCAGTGTGTTTCCTGAGTCTGACTCTGCTCTTCTCCTTCCCCGTACCCTGTGTCCCCAGACTGAGGACATAACCCAGCACGATGTCCTTCCTTCCTCGAGCTGCCTTCTCCATGGCCAGGAGGTCGGCATCAGTGTGGACGTACTTGACCTCATCACGCAGAATGGCACTGGAACAAAGATCATGAGACCAGTCTGTTTTGAACCAAGCATCATATAATCACACTCTGAAATCCTTAGACGATTTACTAAACAGAAACTGGCTTCAGCTCTTTAATAAAATCTACAGTAACTCAGGCACTTTTTCTTACTTACAATAGGACTTCAGACACAATGGAGTTGACATCAAAGACGGTGTCCAAGTCAAAACTCAAAAACTCCTTGCCACCTCTTCAGAGAGAAAGACACAAGCATAGATAGATTAAATAAACCCAGACACAAATAAAAGAGCCCATAAGTAAATACAGACTGGTACCTGTGCTTGCAGCCGTCTGGTTCAAAGTTGTGTTCAGGTGGAAGTCTTTTTTTTTTTGTTTGTTTGCAGAGGCCTGCACAGGTTTTAGGACCTTTAAGGGCCCAATACAATTTACTAATCAGGCCGGGTTTTGAGACATATTTCATTATGCAGCACTGGGTCCAGTTCAGGCTTCGGTCTGCTGTCTTTTCCCTCTTTTGTGATATAAAGTTAAGGATCACAGCTTATTTTCCTTTCTTTTGGGTGGTGGGGAATATTTTTGCATGGTTTTTTTTTTTAATTTTTTACTATTTTACTGTAATATGTGACCCATTCAGGGGCCATGGGCACAACAACGTTTTTACCCCAAAATGGCAAACTTCTTTTACAGTTCAGCTGTCCATGCATATGATGCTGGGATTTCAGTGGTGTGACACTGTAGAGGATTGAAACCAGTCTCCAGAGTGGAACAGTTCTGCTAGTACATTTGTTCTTCCTCCATGTGCACAAAGTAAAACAGTAATGGTGACGTCAGCGTCATAGTTCACACACGTGTGCTGTGGTTTTTGTAAGAGCCAAAAATGCTTGGTTTGTTACCATGGTGACACAGACATCTGATACTGATTGGCAGCACAGGAGTAGGTTTGCTTGGCACACAGTGGGGGTGAGTGGGGCCGATATTTTCTTTTGACCGTCGTTATAGTTTTATTCTTTTGAGTTAATTTACAAGGTCAGTATTATAGAGTATCTGAGTTTGATTTCAATAAACAAACTTGAAGCAAACCAGTGGACTTTCTGGATTCAATGACGCGTCATTAGTGGGACCTGCTCAGCCTCGCAGCGGCTTTATATTGGATCCGAGTCACTATAGTTTTACTTGAATGCACATGGGGCAAAAGTGTGAGAAGAAGAAACAACAATGGTGAACAGCAGAGCTATGGTTACGTTGCAGACACTTCTGATAATTTTGTGTCTTTCTCCATCGTTTCCTTTTCCATTTTGATCATACGCGGTTGATCGGAGGTCAAGAAATTTATACACAGCCGTGTGGTGTGCTGTAGTGGTACTGTAAAAAAAAAAAAAAAAAGCTGCACTGCCGCTTCCTGACCTTGCATCATTACAGCAGCAGTTTTCACACCTTATGCGGATCTGTGTGCATGTGCCGTTGTTTCTGTGATGCTGAAGTGTGTACACAGATCTTTTTTTTCAGTTTCAATGAAAACGTTATCTCGTGCACTAGGTGTGGGCAATGTGGCCTAAAAATGATATCATGATATTTCTGTTAATTTTCATGATAACGATATTTTTTGTGATATTGCAGCATACAGTTTTTTTTCTTTTAAATTTATGGAAAAAAAGACAGTTTCACAGACCAGCATTATTTACCTTCAACATATTCAGGAAAAACAAAAAAACTTATTTCTCCAGTTTATAAACAGCAGCTCAGACTTAGTTTAATTAGTTTTTAGTTCTATATCAAATATTATGAGAAAATGATGTACATCTTAACTGCACACAGATGTGGGGTTTTATGCTGAATCACTTTACCTGCATTACTCCCATTGCATGGAGCTGTCCTGGGGCTTTTTGGCTCTAGTTGCACTGAATGGATGTTTTTTTCTTCTCTCTTGGGGTGGTTGAATAAAATCAACAAGAAGCTGCCAAAATGGAACTAAAATACATCTACAGCCACTTCAAGCGCCACATTGTCCAACGTTAATACCACTCCAGCAGTGTTGTAGACGTGCGAGAAACTGTTACACTGTTTTTTTTAACATAACAGCGGTCTGAAACAAAGTGAAAAATATTTCCACTCAACTGGATATAGACCATCTGAATTCGGAGCTGCAGCTTTCCCGCGCCATGTTTGTTTTGCCCTTTCTATGCTGACGCTCAACTTCCGTCGGCAGTGTAACGGTGTGACGTTGTCACGCAGCAGACCCAAAATATTGCAATATTCATTTTTACACAGGTATGAAAATTTATACCAGCATTATCGTGAACAACACAATATGGCACCAGTGTTGCCAGGTTTCACGATCGAAACAAGCAACCAGCTCAATGGAAATAAGCCCAAAAAAATCCCAACAGGCAACTACAACATTGTGTAAAAGAGAGGCTGCTTGATAACATATATCGATATACAGATTTATTTTTGTTTGCAGTGAATTGACTGTAAACACAGTCAGCATTGAATAACGGAATTTTATAAACTCTAATTAAAGGAAAATACATATGCATTCTGCATAAGCAACAGCAAATTTATAGTAAACACAGTCAACATAAAAATTATGAATACATTACATTTTTAAACTCTGATCAAAAGAAAAGACATAAGCATTCTTAACAGCACTAAACATGATTACAGTTTAGTGATGTGGGATGCATGAGAGTTGTTGTCCGCTAGTCGTTTAAACAAAAACTAAATATTATTCTGTTATTATACGACAGCCGACAACTTTAATTACGTGGAAAATTTAAACTGGCAAACATCATATGTGTAATTCGTGGCAAAATTTGATTAGGATCAATAGATAATTTTGCTCTTGCCATTCATTTCAATGGAGAATTTTTTCGATTTAAGGTCCCATATACACTGACCTGTATAAAAAAAATCTGCATAGCTCACGTCCCATTAGCGAGTACAGAGCCAAGTGGAGTCCGGCAGGCCACTGATCTCTATAGAAAAACTGGATGGATCATTGGCCGCCAGAAGTGAAGCCCCTGGCAGGCAACTTTTAGATTTTGAACTTCTTGGTATGGAGACAGAGCTTATAATCTTGTGCAACTGGTGAACTACAGGTACATCTCAAAAAATTAGAATCTCATGAAAAAGTTCAATATTTTTTGTCACTCATTTCAGAAAGTGAAACCCATATATTATATAGATTCATTACACAGAGAGTGAAATATTTCAAATGTTTATTTATTTTTATTTTGATGATTATGGCTTACAGCCCATGAAAACCCCAAATTCAGTTTCTCAAAAAATTAGAATATTACATAAAAAACTATTTTTTAAAATTAATTTTAACACAAATGTGGACCGACTGATAAGTATGTCCATGTACACACTCAATACTTTGTCGGGGCTGTTTTTTGGGTTAATTGCTGTATCAATGTGGCGTGGCATGGAGATGATCAGCCTGTGGCACTGCTGAGGTGTTATGATGGTCCAGGTTGCTTTGATAGCAGCCTTCAGCTCGTCTGCATTGTTGGGTCTGGTGTCTCTCATCTTCCTCTTGACAATACTCCATAGATTCTCTAAGGGGTTTAGGTCAGGAGCGTTTGCTGGGCAATCAAACACAGTGATGCCACAGTGCTCTAAAATTTCCTGGTAGACGACTGCGCTAACTTTGGTCTTGATAAAACACATTGGACCAACACCAGCAGATCACATGGTTCCTCAAACCTAACTGTGGAAACTTCACACTAGACCTCAAGCAACTTAGATTCTGTGCCTCTCCACTCTTTCTTCAGACTCTGGGACTTGGATTTCCAAATGAAATGCAAAATTTACTTTTATCTGAACAGAGGTCATCTGCTGGTGTTTGTCCACTGTGTTTTATCAAGACCAAAGTCAGCGCAGTCGTCCACCAGGAAATTTTAGAGCACTTCATGCTTCATGCTAGTCAGCGTAGTCACCACATCAGGGCCATTCCACTGCAGGTTTTAAGAAACCTGCAGTGGAATGAATGGCCCTCCATGGCACATGATTGCCCACCTCTGGTCTAGAGGAAGATGAGAGACACTAGACCCAACAATGCAGACGAGCTGAAGGTCACTATCAAAACAACCTGGACCTTCATAACACCTCAGCAGTGCCACAGGCTGGTCACCTCCACGCCACGCCACACTGATACAGTAATTAATCCAAAAGGAGCCCCGACCAAGTATTGAGTGTGTACATGGACGTACTTTTCAGTCGACCAACATTTCTATTAAAAAACTATTTTTTTAAATTAATTTTATGTAATATTCTAATTTTTTGAGAAACTGAATTTGGGGTTTTCATGGGCTGTAAGCCATAATCATCAAAATTAAAATAAATAAACACTTGAAATATTTCACTCTCTGTGTAATGAATCTATATAATATATGGGTTTCACTTTCTGAAATGAGTGACAAAAAAATATTGAAATTTTTCATGATATTCTAATTTTTTGAGATGTACCTGTATAGAAATCGAGTTGACATTATGTTTAGCGGCCATCGATTTGGATGTACTAATGTTTTGGGAGTACTAATATGGCAGCCAGGTGGCTTCACTTCTGGCGGCCAATGATCCGTCTAGTTTTTCTATAGAGATCAGTGGGGCAGCCACCGTAACCAGGAAACGGGAGTGTGGATGGTTCCTGTAGACAAACTATCGCGCTTGTGTTTTGTGGGGAGCTGGGAGAGCTGTCACACAGATGGCAAAGCAAGCCCTAATAAGCAATTACACATTAAAAACAAGCCCAAAAACCCGCAACCCACGACTTACCAGATTTGCAAGCGACATCAGAGAAAAACAAGCCCAAAGTCGCTTATAATAAGTGGACTTGGCAACTATGTATGGCACACCCTTGGCGTGCACAACCCCTCAGAGACTTATGCAACATTGTTACTAGTAGAGTGGACATAGTGTGACGCTTCCTGTTAATTCTCTGCAGTCATTTTGTGTCAAGCCATGACGCGATCCCTACCTGAACAAAAATGCTGTGCGTGGCACCCTTTGGTCTGTGCAGTAGGTGTGAACCAGCTCGTTGTTGCAGTTGACCTAAACAGCAAGAGCAAACAACAGACATTAAGTTACTGCTAGTTTGAGTCCACATTTTGTTAAAAATCTTAATACTAGATGTTCCACTTGGCACAAAGCACGGAGAGAGGCTATAGTTACCTTTCCAACTAATACTCCATAATCTTGAAGGGCTTCAGCAGACTTTTCCAACTCCACCAGGAACAGAGAGATCGATGGAGAGACTTGAGTAAAAGGACACAGAGAGAATCTCTGTTACTCTTTATTATACCCACTTTACACAAGGGTGGAGATAATTGAGAGATCTGGCCAATTTTTGATCTATCAATAATCTTCAGTGATTTCCACAGTCGCCATGGTCTCCTTAAGGTTTTGACTGACTCAGGCCACAGCTGCCATTTTTGTAGTCCTTTCAGTGTCCGTTTCAACAACAGAGATGTTGCAGGTAATGACATTTACCTGGTCAAATGTTGATGTACCATCAAAATAACTTTGGAAACCTTATTTTAAGGTGAACATTTACATAGTGTTGCTTTAATTGAAAGTTACAGCGGGATAAAACTTCTTATAAGTTTTATCGCTATCTATCTATAAATGCACAAAATCTCTGTCTGTGTGTCTGTGTATCTGTATACCAAGTGAGATTCCAAACCAAAGGAAGTGAACAGTCTTCAGTTCAAAGGGAACTGAGCACTGAGCAGGGAAGAAGTGAACAACAGTACATCAGTTCACCGGAAGTTGACAGGAAGATTAACCATAAGTCATTGCGTCTCAAATACGAGTAAAACAAACTATTGTTGTTAATGTTATTAACAAGCTAAACTGATGCTGGTTATTGTTTATATCAGCTGATAGTAATAAAAATATATTTGCATTAATATTTTATTTAAGAAATATAAATTATCCACCATAGTATCAGTACGTGTCTATAGTTACCGTGGTAACTCACGGAGGAGGGAGCCGACGGTTACAGGGTGTTTCAAATGGAGAAATTTTGTGAAGGGCAGTTAACTTAACTGATATTCCCTGAGAAAGGAGCAGGGAGTACGGAATACAGCTGAAGTACACTGTGGACCGGAACGTGGCTAAGGAAGTGAAAAACATAATACTGAAGATTTAATGCTTAAAAAAATTATACCATAAAGTTGCCGTGATTACGTAGGTCTAAAGGATAATTCGCCATATGTGGAGAATGAGGTGCGTGAGTAGACTGGGGGGAGCGTCAGTGGACCGGGTCTGACAAATCAACAAACAATATGTCGGGAGAAGCAGCAGCCAGACATGACCTGGCTCAAAGGCACGCTAACTGATGGCAATTAAAAAAAAAGTTATTTTCAATAAAGTGAAAAAAAGACAATGTATGGAGTGTGCTTTTGTCCTGAGGCTGCTTTATCATGAAAAACAGCTGAGCTCTGTGGTTCGAGCGATCAGCTGATTGGATCCACAGTGCTCTGACATTTTGACATATCTATCAGAACAGCTGATATACTTACAGGACATACAGGAGAATTGAAATGGCGTTTCTCTCTCTCTTCAGTGGTGTGCACAATATAAAAAAGAAAAGGAATAAAGCTGGAAAAACAGCAACAGCGGTCCATGTATGTCATAAATCTCTTGTCAGGGCTGAATAAAGGCACCAAATACCGGCTGTGAGTTTGCAAATTTAATTGTGAAAGAACACAAAGGCACAAGCAAGACCAAACCAAAAACCAGAAGCAGGGGACTTCCGGTTATGGCGGCCACGTAAGAAGGACACGTATCACTCTGCTCTGCTCCTAGAGAAAAAAAAATCGGCAAATAACTCTCTCATTTGGGACAGAACCTATCCCAGCGTTTGGGCGAGGATATGTCGGTGAAGCCTAAGGCTGGAAAATCAGGTAGAGGAAAAAGTGAACCGCCGAAACAGTCCAAATTAACGGACTCTCACGTCCGTGATGCAGCAAATAAAGCTCCAGATATGGCGGAGGAAGCTAGCAGCGGTGCGGTGACTGTGGGCAACGGCACAGGTGCAGTGCTCGCTGCCATTAGTTCAATGAGAGCAGACTTTTCCGCTAAATTTGATGGGATTATGGCAGCGTTGGAAGGAATGAGAAAAGAATTGGGTAACTGTGTGGAACGAATGGCAGGTGGAGCTTCGTGTTTCCAGTGCTGAGGATGACGTCGCCGGCCTTCAATTAAAGGTGTGCACTTTGGAAAAAAAAAATAAATGTCTGGAAGATAATGTCCTGGACTTGGAGTCCCGGTTGAGACGGAACAACTTGAGGTTGGTGGGTCTACCGGAGAGAACCGAGGGTCAGGACCCATGTTCCTTTTTGGAAAAGTGGATTCCAGAAGTGCTGAACAACGCAGAGCTGCAATCATCAGTCGTCCTAGAAAGTGCACACCGAATTGGCCCACCGAGAGATAAGGGACCACCGAGGACGCTTATTATGAAGTTCCTCAGCTACAGAGACAGGATGAAGATCTCCAACGCTGCGCGAGCCAAAGGAGAAATTAAACACCAGGACCAGCAGGTGCGGTTCTACCCAGATTTGGCCACAGGAATCCAACAATTAAGGAAACAGTTTGACCCCGTAAGTAAAGAGCTGCGCAACCTTGGGATCCGTCATGGAGTGATTCACCCTGCAAGACTGTTGACCACGTATGGGGGCAGAACACACATCTTCAAGACCCCAGAGGAGGCGCAGGAGTTCATCAAGAAGATCCAAGAAGAGACTGGTGGGAGCTAAACATGAACAAAATATAAGGTAGAATATTTAAGCATTTGCACAGGCATCTAATTGATCTGAAGCAAATAGCAAGTTTACAAAATATAGATTGTATTATATATTAAAAATCAAAACAAAACAAAAAAAACCTATGATGTACAAAGTTGCTAAAAATTTTGGAGTTAAGTTGAAAAACTACAGAAGAGAGTTAACGTTACGTCATTAAAAGCAGTAGAGTTAGGGTGATTGGGAGGATGAAGAAGGAGTGGCTTTGGCTGTTCCTCGTGGGTGTGGAGCGGTCGATGGCTATATCGGGAGACGGAATTTTTCTTTTGATTTTGGGGGGATCACCACAAATGTGGGAAGGGGGAATTTGTTTGTGTGTAGTTTGTAGGATGAATGTTCAACCACTCATGTTTTTGCTTCTCTGTATGAGCATGTTTACACTGCAAGGTAATCCCAAACTCCCTATTGATCATAAACCAAAGCGTTAATCTTAATTTAACTTCATGGAATTGCAGAGGTCTACAAAATTTAAAAAAACTGAAACAAGTTATGAATAAAATAAAAGACATGGGTTCAAAAATTGTGTTTTTACAAGAAACTCATCTAATAGAGGAGGATGTAAAAAGAATTAGGAGTAGATGGCAAGGAAGTGTATTCACCTCATCCTCTTCATCCCGAGCCAGGGGAGTTATGACTCTCATACATAAATCAGTCCCATTTCAAGTGAAAAATGTAATTGGAGACAAATTTGGAAGATATTTAATCATTCAAGGATCTTTGCTATTAGAAAATATAAATCTGGTGAACTTATATGGTCCCAATATAGATGATCAAAAGTTCTTTGCTAATTTATTTCTTATCTTATCATCACTTACAGGGCAACATATAATAGCAGGGGATTTTAATTGTACATTGAATCCCGGTATAGACAGATCAACAGGACTGCACTGTACGCACAATGGATGTAGGATGATCATTAATCATTTTATGAAAGAACTGAGACTGCTAGATATATGGAGAGAAATGAAACCACAAGTTAAAGCCTACTCTTGTTATTCTAATACCTACAAGACATTCTCACGTATTGACTATTTTTTGATCTCCACAGAATTAAGGTCCAAGATTCAAAACTGCTTTTATGATAACATTGTGATCTCTGATCATGCACCCTGCTGTCTAATATATGTAGATAAGAAATTGACAAAGGAATCAGGTAGATGGCAATTTCAGCATAAATGGCTTCAGGATGAGGAATTTGTTAAGTACATAGAAAAACAGATAGATGAGTTCTTTGATATCAATACTACACAAACATCAGCATGTATAAAGTGGGGGGCTTTCAAAGCTTTTATTAGGGGACATATTATTAGTTATACAGGTTCAAAATCTAAGAAGACTGGAGAGGAGAGAGTCCAATTGGAACATAAACTAAAAATTCTTCAAGAAAAAGTGTATGCAGGAAGTGATCCAAAGTTAGAGAACGAATTACTGATTTTGAGAGCTGAATATGACAAAAAATCAGCGAATAGAGCTGCCTCGAGTCTTCTAAGATTGAAACAATCTTTTTATGAACAAGGTGAAAAATCAGGAAAATTATTGGCATGGCAGATTAAACAATTAGAATTTAAAACACCAATTACCAGTATTATAAGTAATGGACAGGTAGTTATAGATCCTTTAGAAATTAATAGAGCCTTTAGAGATTACTATGAAAAATTATATGATACCAAAAATGAATCTGACTTAACAAAACTAAATGGGTTTTTGCACGGACTATCTATACCGTGTATTCCAAATGAAAACAGGGAGATACTGGAGTCTAAAATTAGTCAAGAAGAAGTTGGGCTAGCCATTGATAATATGAAATCAGGAAAAAGTGCAGGACCAGATGGTCTTCCAGTTGACCTTTATAAAAAATTTAAGAATAAATTAATAAAACCTTTTTTGGAAATGGTTTTAGAAGCATTTCAAAATAGTAATTTACCATCATACATGAATAATGCCTTAATTATACTGTTGCCAAAACCAGGTAAACCCTCTAATAAATGTGAAAATATGAGACCAATAAGCCTATTAAATGCTGACCTTAAGATAATCTGTAAAATTTTAGCAAGACGAATACAAGAAATTTTACCAAATATTATTAATCAAGATCAGAATGGCTTTATAAAGGGAAGACAAGGCTTCCATAATGTAAGAAGACTATTTAATATTATTTATTCTAATAAAGAAGCACCGGATACAGCTCTCCTATCATTGGACGCCGAAAAGGCCTTTGATAGGGTCGAATGGCCCTTTCTTTTTGAAGTCTTACAAAGGTTTGGACTTGGAAATAATTTCATAAAATGGGTTCAGATAATATACTATAATGCTACAGCAGAAATCCTAACAAATAGCAATATCTCAAAATCAAAAAAAATCAATAGAGGATGTCGACAAGGCTGTCCACTTTCACCTTTACTGTTTACTATGGCAATTGAACCTTTAGCAATGGCAGTACGTTTACATTCACAAATATATGGAATTAAAGTTGGACCAACAGAACATAAAATCTCCCTGTATGCCGATGACATAATTTTGTTTATGTCGAATCTTAAAAAATCAATTCCGACCTTGTTGAATTTAATAAAGAATTTTGGGGAAATATCAGGATATAAAATAAATAAAACTAAATCTTCAATATTAATGCTAAATGAGACCCAGAGAAATCACCCAGCTCCCTAGGTAAATCAATTCAATGTTGTAAATCAGTTTAAATGTTTAGGAATCCAAATTGTGCCTAAGCTAGAATTAGTCGCCAGTGCCAACTATAAAGCCTTAATGACAGACATTAATGAGTTAATTCAGAGATGGATGTCACTACCAATGTCGATGATCGGGAGAATCAATATACTTAAAAGTAATATCTTACCTAAAATACTTTATTTATTTCAATACATTCCTTTACCACCACCTTCAGATCTATTCTCAAGAATTAAAAAAAAGTTAGTGGAATTTATATGGAACAACAGGAGGGCTAGATTACGTCTGTCCTTACTATATTTACCATTTGATCGTGGAGGTCTGAAATGTCCAAACTTTATGTTGTATTATTGGTCGGCACAACTGAGGTCTATGACATATTATTTTTCATCATATGATCTCCCTCACTGGACTGAAATGGAATCATACAATTTACCTTTACCTCTTCCCATATTCATATACTCAGATTTGGCAAAAAAAATTACAAAAACAAGTTAAAAATTCATTTGTAAAGCATATGATCAAAATATGGTGTGAAACTAAAAACTATTTAAAAGAACCACACTTAAGATAAGATAAGATAAGATAAGCCTTTATTAGTCCCACAACGGGGAAATTCCAGGATTGCAACAGCACAGGGATAGCAACACTCAGAGCAACAATCAGAAGGCAAGAAAAAAAACAAGCAAGCAAGAGCAGCTAATAAACATATGTACGTATTACTATAAAATATATATATATACACACACACACAGACACACAGTGCAGAGCATTGTAGCTGGATGGAATAAATATATGAATATATGAACACACAGTGCAGAGCATTGTAGCTAGATGGAATAAATATGTAAATATATAAACACCCACAGTACGGAGCATTGCAGCTAGGTGGAATAAATATGCAAGTATATAAACACACACAGTGCGGAGCAATGTAGCTAGATGGAATAATATGTAGATATATAAATATATAAACACCCACAGTACGGAGCATTGTAGCTAGATGGAATAAATATGCAAATATATAAACACACACAGTGCAGAGCATTGTTGCTAGATGGAATGAAACAGCATAACCGTCTACTTAGTTATCCTACATGGTATGATTATGTGCCCATACATATTCTCACCCTCCATAGCGACCGGTATGTTCCTAGTTGTATGCCGGAGAGGACCATTGTGTAAGTCTATTGCATCTTTTGCATTCAAAAAACTATTAGTTTGTTACGTCTTTTTGCTATCTCTGCGAGCAGCCCTGCTTAGGTTGTACAGTCTGACAGCCGTTGGTAGGAAGGACCTACGAAACCTCTCGGTTGTGCACCTGGGATGATGTAGTCTGCTGCTAAATGAGCTCCTCAGTGCATTCAGTATGTCCTGCATAGGGTGGAACTCGGACTCCAGCAGAGATGACAGTTTAGCCACCGTCCTTCTCTCTCCTATCTCCTCCATCGGATCAAGGCGCTGCCCCAGGACAGAGCTAGCTTTCTTAATCAGTTTGTTCAGTCTCTTCCTATCGGCTGCAGTAATGCCACTGCCCCAGCAGACCACTCCAAAAGTGATGGCTGATGCCACCACCGTGTCATAGAATGACTTCAGCAGCGCCCCTTGTACACCAAAAGACCTGAGTCTCCTCAGCAGGAACAGCCTGCGCTGTCCCTTCTTGTAGAGTGCATCAGTATTGTGTGACCAGTCTAGTTTATTGTTCAGATGAATACCCAGGTACTTATAGGATGTCACCATCTCGATGTCTGTTCCCTGTATATTTACTGGTACTGTGAGGGGCTGCCCATGCCTGCGGCAGTCCACCACCAGCTCCTTAGTTTTCCTCGCGTTGATCTGGAGGCAGTTCCGATGGCACCAGTCCACGAAGTCCTGGATAAGCCCTCTGTACTCAGCTTCATCTCCATTGGAGATGAGGCCAACGATCGCAGAGTCATCAGAGAACTTCTGTAGATGGCAGTGTGTTGTGTTGTGTGAGAAGTCCGCAGTATAAAGAGTGAACAGGAAGGGAGCCAGCACCGTTCCCTGGGGGGCCCCCGTGCTACTGATGATCGTGTCGGACACACAGTCCCGGGTTCTCACAAACTGAGGCCGGTTCGTGAGGTAGTCCAGGATCCATGATGACAGGTGCTGGTCCACCCCTGCGCGCAGCAGCTTGTCCTTCAGGATCATCGGTTGGATGGTGTTGAAAGCACTGGAGAAGTCAAAGAACATGATCCTCACCATATTCCCGGGCTTCTCCAGGTGGGACAGAGAACGGTGAAGGAGGAAGATCACCGCATCCTCCACCCCAATGCCATGCTGGTAGGCGAACTGGAGTGGATCCATCGCTGGTTCCACCAGGGGGCGGAGGTGAGCAAGGAGCAGTCTCTCCAGGGTCTTCATCAAGTGGGACGTCAAGGCCACCGGTCTGTAGCTGTTCAGGTCTTTGGGGTGGGAAGTTTTTGGTACAGGTACCACACAAGATGTTTTCCACAGCTGTGGTACCCTCCCCAGTTTCAGGCTCATGTTGAAGATATACGTCACAATCCCACACAGCTGGTCTGCACAGGACTTGAGGAGCTTTGCGCTGATGCCGTCCGGTCCCGGCGCCTTCCTCGCCTTGATCTTCCTCAGCTCCGTCCTCACCTGGGTCCTGGTCAGGGTCAGGATGGGGGGCTGTGTGTTGGGAGTGGGGGGGTGTTGGTAGAGTGGGGAGTGGGCAGCAGGACTTGATTTCTTTAGAGGCAGCAGTGGTTGTTGTGCAGTCAGGGGGGAGGGCGGTTGGTCAAATCTATTGAAAAACAGATTCAGGTTGTTCGCCCACTCCCTGCCCCCTGTGGCCTGGGGGGAGGTATTCTGGAGCCCCGAGATGGTTTTGAGGTTTCTCCAGACCCCGCTGATGTCGCTCTGTTGCAGCTTGTCCTCCATCTTCTTCCTGAAGCTGTCCTTGCCTTCTCTGATCTTTCTCCTCAGCTCCCTCTGTACGGACTTCAGCATCTCCCTGTTCCCTGACCTGAAGATCCTCTTCTTCTCTCTCAGAAGTGTTTTTATCTCAGGGTTGATCCAGGGTTTGTTGTTTGAGTGACGCCGTATGGTCTTGGTGGGAACGGATTTGTCCACACAGAAGCTGAGGTAGCCCGTGAAGGTGTGAATGAGGCCATCGATGTCCTCACCATGTGGATCGCAGAGCTGCTTCCAGGCGGTGGCTTCAAAACAGCCCTTTAGGGTGTCCATTGTCTCCTCAGACCATAACTCCACAGTGTGCATGGCCGGAGGTTGTCTGTGCACTAGGGGTTTGTACACCGGCCGGAGATGAACCAAGTTGTGATCCGATCTCCCGAGTGGGGGTAGTTGTCACAATTTAGCCCAATATGGGGTAATCAATATTTTAAACCAGGGAGAGCGGATGCTGTATTTAAAGTATGGAATTTAAAAGGGATTCAAAAGATTCAAGATTTATATCTGTCATGTGCAGATAACGTAATGTCTTTTGAAGAGCTGAGGATCAAATTTAATCTTAATAGAACACATTTTTTTTAAATATCTTCAGCTTAGGAACTTTATTCGATCAAATCAAAATAATGCTCTCACTCGACCTATTTATTCATCCCTGGAAAAATGTTGATGAAAGATAGTAAGAGAAAGGGTATTATTTCAGAGTTTTATAACTCACTGACACTATCCTCAAGTGAAAACTCACAGAAAAGATTGAACTACTGGAAAGAAGACCTGCAAACTGAAATTTCAGAGGAACAATGGGAATTGGCTTGTACAGAAGCTCAAACCAAATCAATAAATGTACGTCTTAAATTGATACATTTTAAATGGTTAATGCGGATGTATGTTACACCGGTGGAGTTAAATAGATATAACAAAAACATACCAGATACGTGCACAAAATGCATGGAAAGTAAAGGAACCCTATTTCATTGTGTATGGGAATGTAGAATAATTAGAATGTTTTGGGAAGAGGTGAGGGTAACAATTGAAAAAATAATTTCAAAACAAATCATATTGAATCCTAAATTGTTTTTGTTGGGTCTGTACCCAGAAAAGCATAACTTTAATAAAAGTGAAGGAGCACTTAAGCCATTCATAGACTTCAGTTTGCTTAATGCCAAAAAATGTATTGCACTACTGTGGAAAAAGACTCATAGACCAGATGTGGCTCAGTGGTTAAGACAGATGTTAACAAACCTTCCACTAGAAAGAATAACATACATACTGAAATCAAAGGAAATTGTGTTTGAGAATATATGGAGACCTTTCATTGATTATGTAAAGAATTTAAACATAACTTTTGAAGAAGAAGGTGAATGATGTGTGTGGACCTTGTAAATTCCAAACTGGTGAATGTATAATATGTATACTTATGTAATGGATTGCCTAGACTAAACAGAGGAGCATTGTTGATGACTTGCTTTTGTTGGTGGTTGTTGGTGTTTTTAGTGCATTTTTTTTGTAGTACTTTAGTGTTAGTGTTTGATTGTTTGTGTCATGTTTGTTAAAAAAAAAAAAAGGTTCAATAAAGATATTGTGGAAAAAAAAAAAACCCAAAAAAAAACAGGAAGCAGGAGACAACAGGAGAAGCCAAAAATAACAATCACTAGGGCGAGAGAAGCCACAGGCTAAACCTGGACAAACTAGCCATGGAGCACATGCTAGGATAAACACAGAAGGCAAGTAAAGAGACAGTTACATTCGTAAGATGAGAGTAGGGTGCTGCACCCGACAATGGTGCACAGCCCCTTAAATAAGGCTACAGTCAAAATGAAACAAGTAGTAACAGGTGTGGGTAATCTGAGCGGGCAGGAGAAAACAAAGATACAAGATAAGATAAGATAAGAGAAGATAAGCCTTTATTAGTCCCACAATGGGGAAATTCCAGGATTGCAACAGCACAGGGATAGCAACACTCAGAGCAATAATTAAGAAGATACAGCAGATATAAATAAGAGCAGTGGATATACATACACTGGGGTAAAAAAGTATTTAGTCAGCCACCAATTGTGCAAGTTCTCCCACTTAAAAGATGAGAGAGGTCTCCAATTTTCATCATAGTTATACCTCAACTATGAGAGACAAAATGAGAAAAAAAAATCCAGAAAATCACATTGTCTGATTTTTAAAGAATTTATTTGCAAATTATGGTGGAAAATAAGTATTTGGTCAATAACAAAAGTTCATCTCAATACTTTGTTATATACCCTTTGTTGGCAATGACAGAGGCCAAGCGTTTTCTGTAAGTCTTCACAAGGTTTTCACACACTGTTGCTGGTATTTTGGCCCATTCCTCCATGCAGATCTCCTCTAGAGCAGTGATGTTTTGGGGCTGTCGCTGGGCAACATGGACTTTCAACTCCCTCCAAAGATTTTCTATGGGGTTGAGATCTGGAGACTGGCTAGGCCACTCCAGGACCTTGAAATGCTTCTTACGAAGCCACTCCTTCGTTGCCCGGGCGGTGTGTTTGGGATTATTGTCATGCTGAAAGACCCAGCCACGTTTCATCTTCAATGCCCTTGCTGATGGAAGGAGGTTTTCACTCAAAATCTCACGATACATGGCCCCATTCATTCTTTCCTTTACACAGATCAGTCGTCCTGGTCCCTTTGCAGAAAAACAGCCCCAAAGCATGATGTTTCCACCCCCATCCTTCACAGTAGGTATGGTGTTCTTTCTCCTCCAAACACGACAAGTTGAGTTTTTACCAAAAAGTTCTATTTTGGTTTCATCTGACCATATGACATTCTCCCAATCCTCTTCTGGATCATCTAAATGCTCTCTAGCAAACTTCAGACGGGCCTGGACATGTACTGGCTTAACAGGGGGACACGTCTGGCACTGCAGGATTTGAGTCCCTAACAGCGTAGTGTGTTACTGATGGTAGCCTTTGTTACTTTGGTCCCAGCTCTCTGCAGGTCATTCACTAGGTCCCCCTGTGTGGTTCTGGGATTTTTGCTCACCGTTCTCGTGATCATTTTGACCCCATGGGGTGAGATCTTGCGTGGAGCCCCAGATCGAGGGAGATTATCAGTGGTCTTGTATGTCCTCCATTTTCTAATAATTGCTCCCACAGTTGATTTCTTCACACCAAGCTGCTTACCTATTGCAGATTCAGTCTTCCCAGCCTGGTGCAGGTCTACAATTTTGTTTCTGGTGTCCTTTGACAGCTCTTTGGTCTTGGCCATAGTAGAGTTTGGAGTCTGACTGTTTGAGGTTGTGGACAGGTGTCTTTTATACTGATAACGAGTTCAAACAGGTGCCATTAATACAGGTAATGAGTGGAGGACAAGTTGTTAGTGGAGAAGAAGTTACAGGTCTGTGAGAGCCAGAAATCTTGCTTGTTTGTAGGTGACCAAATACTTATTTCCCACCATAATTTGCAAATAAATTCTTTAAAAATCCTTCAGTGTGATTTTCTGGATTTTTTTTTTCTCATTTTGTCTCTCATAGTTGAGGTATACCTATGATGAAAATTGGAGAACTCTCTCATCTTTTACGTGGGAGAACTTGCACAATTGGTGGCTGACTAAATACTTTTTTGCCCCACTGTACATACCCATAAATATATAAATATACAGTATATACAAAGTGTGGAGCATTGTAGCAAGATGGAATAAACAACATAACCGTCTACTTAGTTATCCTACATAGTATGAGTATGTACCCATACATATTGTCACCCTCCGTAGCGACCGATACTGTCCTAGTTGTATATACTGGAGAGGACCATTGTGTAAGTCTATTGCGTCTTTTGCATTCAATACTATTAGGTTGTCACTTTTTTTGCTATCTCTGCGAGCAGCCCTGCTTAGGTTATACAGTCTGACAGCCGTAGGTAGGAAGGACCTGCGAAACCTCTCGGTTGCGCACCTAGGATGATGTAGTCTGCTGCTAAATGAGCTCCTCAGTGCGTTCAGTATGTCCTGCATAGGGTGGGACTCGGACTCCAGCAGAGATGACAGTTTAGCCACCATCCTTCTCTCTCCTATCTCCTCCACTGGGTCAGGGCGCTGCCCCAGGACAGAGCTGGCTTTCTTGATCAGTTTGTTCAGTCTCTTCCTATCGGCTGCTGTAATGCAACTGCCCCAGCAGACCACTCCAAAAGTGATGGCTGATGCCACCACCATGTCGTAGAATGTCTTCAGCAGCACCCCTTGTACACCAAAAGACCTAAGTCTCCTCAGTAGGAACAGCCTGCGCTGTCCCTTCTTGTAGAGTCCGTCGGTATTGTGTGACCAGTCTAGTTTATTGTTCAGATGAACACCCAGGTACTTGTAGGATGTCACCATCTCGATGTCTGTTCCCTGTATGTTTACTGGTGCTGTGAGGGGTTGTCCTTGCCTGCGGCAGTCCACCACCAGCTCCTTAGTTTTCCTTGTGTTGATCTGGAGGCAGTTCCTATGGCACCAGTCCACGAAGTCCTGGATAAGTCCTCTGTACTCAGCTTCATCTCCGTTGGAGATGAGGCCAACAATCGCAGAGTCGTCAGAGAACTTCTGTAGATGGCAGTGTGTTGTGTTGTGTGAGAAGTCCACAGTATAAAGGGTGAACAGGAAGGGAGTCAAAACTGTTCCCTGGGGGGCCCCCGTGCTACCGATGATTGTGTCGGACACACAGTCCCGGGTTCTCACAAACTGTGGCCAGTTTGTGAGGTAGTCCAGGATCCATGATGAAAGGTGCTGGTCCACCCCTGCGCACAGCAGCTTGTCCATCAGGATCATCAGTTGGATGGTGTTGAAAGCACTGGAGAAGTCAAAGAACATGATCCTCACCGCATTCCCGGGCTTCTCCAGGTGGGACAGAGAACGGTGAAGGAGGAAGATCACTGCATCCTCCACCCCAATGCCATGCTGGTAGGCAAACTGAAGTGGATCCACCGCTGGTCCCACCAGGGGGCGGAGGTGAGCAAGGAGCAGTCTCTCCAGGGTCTTCATCATGTGGGACGTCAGGGCCACTGGTCTGTAGCTGTTCAGGTCTTTGGGGCGGGAGGTCTTTGGTACAGGTACCACACAAGATGTTTTCCACAACTGTGGTACCCTCCCCAGCTTCAGGCTCAGGTTGAAGATGAGCTCCACAATCCCACACAGCTGATCTGCACAGGACTTGAGGAGCTTTGCGCTGATGCCGTCCGGTCCCGACGCCTTCCTCGCCTTGATCTTTCTCAGCTCCGTCCTCACCTGGGTCTTAGTGAGGGTTATGTTGGGGGGCTGTGTGTTGGGAGTGGGGGGTTGTTGGTGGAGTGGGGTGTGGGCAGCAGGACTTGATGTCTTTAGAGGCAGCAGTGGTTGTTGTGCAGTCGGGGGGGAGGGGCGGTTGGTCAAACCTATTAAAAAACAGGTTCAGATTGTTCGCCCACTCGCTGCCCCCCATGGCCTGGGAGGAGGTATTCTGGAGCCCAGAGATGGTTTTAAGGTTTTTCCAGACCCCACCGATGTCGCTCTGTTGCAGCTTGTCCTCCATCTTCTTCCTGAAGCTGTCCTTGCCTTCTCTGATCTTCCTCCTCAGCTCCCTCTGTATGGACTTCAGCATCTCCCTGTTCCCCGACCTGAAGATCCTATTCTTCTCTCTCAGAAGTGTTTTTATCTCAGGGTTGATCCAGGGTTTGTTGTTCGAGCAACACCGTATGGTCTTGGTGGGTACGGTGTTGTCCACACAGAAGCTGATGTAGTCCGTGATGGTGTGAGTGAGGCCATCGATGTCCTCACCATGTGGATCGCAGAACTGCTCCCAGGCAGTGGTTTCAAAGCAGTCCTTTAGAGCATCCATTGCCTCCTCAGACCATAACTTCACTGTGCGCTTGACCGGAGGTTGTCTGTGCACTAGGGGTTTGTACACCGGCAGGAGATGAACCAAGTTGTGATCTGATCTCCCGAGTGGGGGGAGTTGTGATGAGGTGTACGCCTCCTTAGTGTTTGCGTAGAATAAGTCCAGTGTTTTATTGTCTCTAGTGTGGTATGTGACATACTGGGTGAACGTGGGTAGAATGGGAGACAGTGAAATATGGTTGAAATCGCCTGAGATGAGGAGAAGAGCATCTGGGTGTTCTGTCTGCAGCCTGCCAGTTACTGAGTGGATGACGTCACGCACTGTCCCAGCGTTCGCCGTCGGATTTGCATAAATAACAATGCAGATCACGTGTGAGTATTCCCTCAGGAGATAGGTAGGCCGCATGCTAACAGCTAGCAACTCAATGTCTTTGCTACAGTGCTGTTCCTTAACCGTGATATGTCCCGGTCTGCACCAGTTGTTATTGACGTACATCATCACCCCACAGCCCCGTGCCTTTCCACTGTCTGGTGTTCGGTCTGCCCGTATTGCGTGGAAACCCTCCAGTTCAATGTTAGCATCTGCTGCTAGTCCTGTTAGCCACATCTCTGAGAATAGGAACAGGCTACACTCCCGGTGTATGCTATCGTAGCGGGAGATAGCCGCTAGTTCATCTGTCTTTCCGAGTATCGAGCGTACATTCCCCATAATGACAATTAGGACCAGCTGGGAATAATGAGGGAGCCATCAGAGCTGGCAGCTGACAGGGCCACGCCCACGTAGAGCAAAACCCCAGAAAGCCATTGACAGCTGTCAACCCTGAGAGAAAGAACACACCAGAATACAAATATAACAAGATGGCAGAAAATGGAGACAAGCACCCTCAAAAATACAATAAACAAACTATAACAAACTTAAATGGGAAAATAAATCACACTGCAATACAATATAGATTAGGTGACAACTCAAAATGACAACACAGTACAAATATGAAAAAAGGCAAACTACTTGAGCCCGGTGGAATCCCCCCACGCTCAGGTCGTGACAATGTACAGTAATGCTACCTGTAGTGCAGATAGCAACAAAAGATAGACTTAAGGTTTAATGCTTAAAATATTATACTATAAAGTTGCCATGATTGCGTAGGTTCAATGGATAATTCGGCATGAAGAACACCAGGTGTATGTGGGGGAGGGGGGCTTGCGGGGAAGCAGCAGCTGAACCCGTGGATCGCAGTCCTTCGCAGGCACATGGGTAAAGCAGGAGCCTCAAGTCTCAAATATTTGTAAGCGTGTTCTGTTATAGACTGCATGAGTTTATTGAGGATACACAGAAGAAATTCAATATTACACTGAACTCCATCACTGAACAGTGATATGAACTAAACTAAAATAATTATAATGGTGACTGAACAACTCCCATTCTCCAAAGTGAAGATACACTATTATGAATATAAGTGATAAAAGATCACACAAATAAGTGAACTGACAAACAAATAAACAAGAGATCTGAAATAGTCGCTAATATTGGATGCCCCATTCATTTTCAATATTTAGGTATTCTGTAATTAGTATTCACACAATCAAATAAATCTTAGTGCCATTTACTCCCTTTTATATTTGTCAAAGTCTAACGTGATTGTCTAACAGGTGCATCTCAATAAATTAGAATGTCATCGAAACAATTCATTTCAAAAATTCAATTAAAAAAACAACACTCCTACATTATATATATTCATTACGCACAGAGTGATATATTTCAAGTGTTTATTTCTTTTAATTTTGATAGTTATGGCTTATTGCTCATGAAAACCCCAAATTCAGTTTCTCCAAAAATTATATTACATAAAATTAATTTTAAAAAAACTGATTTTTAATACAAATATTGGCTGGCTGAAAAGTATGTCCAGGTACACATTCAGTACTCGGTCAGGGTTCCTTTTGCATGAATTACTGCATCAATGACGCATGGCATGAAGGTGATCAGTCTGTGGCACTGCTGAGGCATTATGGAGGTCCAGGTTGCTTTGATAGCAACCCTCAGCTTGTCTGCATTGTTGGGTCTGGTGTCTCTCATCTTCCTCTTGACAATACTCCATAGATTCTCTATGGGGTTTAGGTCACAAGAGTTTGCTGGCCAGTCAAGAACAATGATACCATGGTCATGAAACCAGGTTTTGGTACTTTTGGCGGAAGTGTGGGCAGGTGCCAAGTCTTGCTGGAAAATTAAATCAGCTTCTCCATAAAGCTTGCCAGCAGAGGGAAGCATGAAGTGCTCTAAAATTTCCTGGTAGATGACTGCACTGACTTTGGACTTGATAAAAGACAGTGGACATACACCAGCAGATGACCTCTTTTCAGATGAAAGTCAATTTTGTATTTCATTTGGAAATCAAGGTCCCCGAGTCATGAAGAGGAGTGGAGAGGCACAGAATCCAAGTTTCTTGAGGTCCATTGTGAAGTTTCCACAGTCAGTGATGATTTGGGGAGACATGTCATCTGCCGGTGTTGGTCCACTGTGTTTTATCAAGTCCAAAGTCAGCGTAGTCATCTACCTGGAAATTTTAGAGCACTTCATGTTTCCCTCTGCTGACAAGTTTTATGGAGATGCCAATTTCACTTTCCAGCAGGACTTGGCACCTGCCCACACTGCCAAAAGTACCAAAACCTGGTTTAATGGTATCACTGTGCTTGATTGACCAGCAAACTCTTCTGACCTAAACCTCATAGAGAATCTATGGAGTATTGTCCACAGAAAGATGAGCGACACCAGACCCAACAATGCAGATGAGCTGAAGGCTGCTATTAAGGCAACCTGGGCCTCCATAACACCTCAGCAGGACCAAAGGGTGATCACCTTCTTTCCAAGCCGCATTGATGCAGTAATTCTTGCAAAAGGAACCCAGACCAGTGTGTGTAGGTGGACATACTTTTCAGTTGGCAAACATTTCTATTAAAAAAAAATAATAATAATTTTATGTAATATTCTAATTTTTTGAGAAACTGAATTTGGGTTTTTCATGAGCTATAAACCATAATCATCAAAATTAAAAGAAATAAACACTTGAAATATATCCCTCTGTATGTAATGAATATATAATGTAGGAGTTTCATTGTTTTAATTGAATTATTGAAATGAATTAACTTTTCAATGACATTCTAATTTATTGAGATGCACCTGTGTAGGCTACACCTCTTTGTATTCCACTTTCAAACACAGCCTACATTTGGGCCTGTAAAGCCTGATTGGGATCCCTGTTTCAGACAGGAATACTTGCGTTCTACAGGCAATGCACTAATATTTATTAAACAGAGATGAAAAATAGAAATAAGGGGGGATAAGGACATGTACTTATATAGCGCTTTTCAAGTCTCAAAGAGCTTCACTAGTACTAACCTTGAATTCTAAGAGCCTATCAGAGACAGATACCTAGGGACAATTTGGAATCACCAATTGACCTAACATGCATGTCTTTGGATTGTAGGGGGAAACCGGAGCTCCCAGAGTAAACCCACGCAGCACAGGGAGAGCATCCAAACTCCACACACAAAGGTTCCTACCCCTGCCAGCCTGGGGATTCAAACCTAGAACCTTCTAGCTGTTAGGTAACAGTGCTAACCACTGTACCACCATGCTGCCCATCCATACAATAGGGTCAGGTAAAAAAAAATCACAAACATAATACAAAAAATAAAAGACAATACCATAATAGATACATACAGGGAGCTTAAAATTAGTTTAAAATATTATTTTACCATTGTAAAAATCATAGCTTTACTTACTCTCCTCTGGCTCACATACCTGGACAAATACAGTGGATATAAAAAGTCTACACACCCCTATTCAAATGCCAGGTTTTGCGATGTAAAAAATGAGACCAAGAATCATTTCAAAACTTTTTCCACCATTAATGTGATCTATAACCTGTACAACCCAATTGAAAAACAAACTGAAATCTTTTGAGGGGAAAAATAAAAAATAAAAAACTTACAATAACCTGTTTGCATAAATATGCACACCCTTAAACTAATATTTTGTTGCAGCACCTTTGGCTTTTATTACAGCACTCAATCTTTTTGGGTAGGAGTCTATCAGTGTGGCACATCTTGATGTGGCAATATTTGCCCACTCTTCTTTGCAAAAACACTCCAAATCTAACAGATTGCAAGGGCATCTCCTGTGCACAGCCCTCTTCACATTACCCCACAGATGTATGATCGGATTCAGGTCTGGACTCTGGCTGGGCCATTGCAAAACCTTAATCTTCTTCTGGTGAAGCCATTCTTTTGCCATTCAAAGTGCTATGAGATAACTGTTGTTGTGAAATGGCGCCATACAAATGAAGTTGAATTGAATTGAATTCTTTTGTTGATTTGGATGTGTGCTTTGGGTCATTGTTGTGCTGAAAGATGAAGTTCCTCTTCATCTTCAGCTTTCTAGAAGAAGCCTGAAGGTTTTGTGCCAACACTGACTGGTATTTGGAAATGATCATAATTCCCTCCACCTCGACTAAGGCCCCAAATCCAGCTGAAGAAAACCAGCCTCAAAGCATGATGCTGCCACCACCATGCTTCACTGTAGGTATGGTGTTCTTTTGGTGATGACCAGTGTTGTGTTTGTGCCAAATATACCTTTTAGAATTATGGCCAAAAAGTTCAACCTTGGTTTCATCGGACCATAACACATTTTTCCACATACGTTTGGGAGATTTCAAATGTGTTTTTGCAAAATGTAGCCAGGTTTGGATGTTTTTCTTTGTAAGATAAGGTTTCTGTCTTGTCACCCTAGAAGGGAGATTGTTGTCACATGTACTAAACAGCCAATACTTGCCAGAAATTCCTGCAGCTCCTTCAATGTTGCTGTCAGCCTCTTGGCGGCTTCCCTGACCAGTTTTCTTCTTTTCTTTTCATCAATTTTGGAGGGACATCCATTTCTTGGTAATGTCACTCTTGTGCCATATTTTCTCCGCTTGATGATGACTGTCTTCACTGTCTTCCATGGTATATTTAATGCCTTGGAAATTCTTTTGAACCCTTCTCCTGAGTGATACCTTTGAACAATGAAATCCCTCTGATGCTTTGGAAGCTCTCTGTGTACCATGACTTGTGCTCTAAGATGTGACTACAAAAATGTCAGGAAAAGCCTACTAGAACAGCTGAACTTTATTTGCAGTTAATCAGAGGCACTTTAAATGGTGGCAGGTGTGTGCTGACTCCCATTTAACATGAGTTTGAATGTCATTGGTTAATTCTGAACACAGCCTCATCCCCAGCTATAACAGGGTGTGCATATTTATGCAAATAGGTTATTGTAAGTTTTTATTTTTCCCCTTAAAAGATTTCAGTTTGTTTTTCAACTGGGTTGTACAGGTTATAGGTCACATTAATGGTAGAAAAAGTTTTGAAATGATTTATCTTGGTCTCATTTTTTACATCACAAAAACCTGGCATTTGAACAGGGATGTGTAGACTTTTTATATCCACTGTACCTTACAAGTAGTGCTGTAGTTGAGACTTTGTCAAGACCAGTCTCCCATAACCAAGACTGAGACCAAAACCTACATACACAGTGGTCTTGGGAGACTCTAGTCTCAGTCTGACCTCGACTATAACACTACTTATAAGTAACACAACAGTGACAATCTACAGTCTAGGTTTCTGGATAGATCTGGTGTATTCAGGAGAAAGATTAAGACTTTGGTATTACAAAAACAGTCATCAGCATGCTGTTTATATGCAGCTTAATAGTAGCTGTGATAGCAGCAAATGGATTTTTACAAAGCTGTCTCACGTCTATAAAAAAAATGACTGGCAGAAAGAGTTTCAAAAATGCAAAAGACCCATTCCATTATTTTCTCAGACTGTAATTCATGAATGCTGATATTTAGTAAATGTGAGTGGGACAAACTGGTTTCTTACTTGAGTAAACTTGTGTCCTATCAGGGCTAATGTAGTCGTACAGCAAGAATCCACTTTTTAACAACAAAAAACATATCTGATAAAATTGTGAGGCTTGTGACAAATGTAAGCAGCCTACCTTGATGTTCAAAGTAAATGAATATCATCTTCCCAGAATGCAGTTTCTCATAGAAATCTGCGGCTGTGTATTCGATCAGTTCGGACATATTGACCTTGTCCGTGCACCGCCCAGACCCCGTCCACAGCAGAAAAACAGCAACACACACCCACACCATGACTCTGGTGTGTGCTCTGGGAGAAACAAACATAATATAGTCAAAATACATTATGAAAAAACATTACCAGTATAGTCCAATAAATAATACAATATGCTGTGATTCTTTAAAAAATGAGTAAACTTAGATTCACATTACTTTTTTGATTCAATTTTGTTTGAATCTAATATTTTTATGTGAGAAATGTTAAAAGTAGGCATGAGGCAGACTAAAAAAGAAAGTGAAGCCAAAACTGAGGACTCTTTAATCTGCATTCAGCAGCACGTGTGGCAGCATAAGAGATCCAGGACAGACATGCAACAAGACACTTTCTTGATTAGTTTCTAATTGGGATAATAAAGTAGGATATTTGTGACTGCCAAACTCCTTGTCCATGAGTGTGCAGGTTCTTCTTGCGTTCCTCTCCCTCATACTTTCAGGACGACAAGATGATGAAAGCCGACTACAATTTTTCTTTCAAGGTGTCAGTTAACTTATTGATAGTGTTATGCAAACATTCAAGAAGAATCATGTGAATATTTTAGTCAATAAAACATATTTTCTGCCCTTGGTGATGTAAAAAGGCTAAAACACATTTTTCAAAATGAAATGATATGCCCGTTTTTGGCCAAATGGTGGGAATGGGAGGTATATATACAGCAAGACCAACATTATTTCTGTTTCACTTTACTGGAACTGTACTGTTCATGCATTCATTGAATACATGTTTACAAGTGATAAATAACAGACGTTTTCACGAAAACCTACAGTATGTTTACTGTAATGCTGTAACTTGAATACAATTTAAAATACGTCACAGAATTTTCACATCAAGTTGTCAAAAACATATAGGTTTCAAATCAAACATAGTTTTGTTTCTATCTTTACTATGATTTTTTTTTACCTTTCTGGAATGCAAACTGATGTCTTGAAAGAAAAAAAGTGCCAAGAGGTATTCAGTTTGAAGCTTGATTTCAAGACCTGTTAAGCCAATAGATGATGTCATGGTAGCTACACACAGCTCTTATACACAGTCTTTGGGCCATTTTTTCCATCCATCCATCTTCTTCTGCTTGCCCTTTGGTCTTGGTCACAGAGGCAACAGGCTAAGCAGAGAAGCTCAGACTTCCCCAACCCCAGCCGTCTCCTCCAGCTCCAGCTGGGAGACATCTACTTAACAGTATACTGACTCTTGTAAAATAGGTTTTAAAGAACACAGTGTAATTTATTATGTTTAATAATTGTAATAAACATCAGCCCAAGATTTGCTGTGGGACTTTGCAGCCCAAGACAGAAGTGAAAGATGAAGTCAAATTAACAGACACTGTGTAGGGTCACTTGTTTAACACAATGCAGATTCATGTGGCACCGGAGAAACAAGAATCCACCGGGGAAAGCGATGGTCGACCCACCAGCTGTCCTCCATGCTTCATGTTCTCTGCCTTAACATTAATATTCCCTCTGCTGAGTACAAAATTGTTGCATTTTAACTAAAAAAAAAAAAAAAAATAGCCGGTTATCAGGATATCCGGATGAGATCAAATAAATCCTGCTTTGATTAGGCTACACTCTTGATTTTGAATCATCCTGTTAAAAAATGACAGTGAATGACTAGAGAAATAATGAAGCGGTCATAAATTAGATAAAGATGGCTATAGTATAAGTTGGCACTGTGCGGTCCACTGTGTGCAGATTTCAGCAGACAGGCTCTCCAGTGTCCGGCCGCGGATGACAGCTGTTCCCTGGTGTATGTCACACGCCAGTCCCACTGCACAAAAGTCCGGTGGTGAAATTTTTTTAAAAAAGTGACCCATATTGTAAGGAGAGGATAAATAAATGAATGGTTAATAATTATTTATTTACTATTTATGTATTTTTAAATATCCACTGGAGCAAACATGAGTCATATTCTCACAAAAATTATCATTAACTGATTTAAGGAAGCGTATGAAACCCACATTAGTGAAGCCCAATATGGTTTCCGCTAGTATCAATCAACAGCAGATGCAATATTTATTTTGAAGTCAGTAATTGACAAGGTTAAGGCCCTCTCATCGTCACTTATATTGACCTGAGTTCTGCATATGACCATGTACCTCGTGCTTTCCTCTTTCAAGCGCTGAGTATACAAAGGGGTGCAGTGTGGCTCACATTATTACAAGCACTTTACATGAACACGACAGCATCCATCAGTGCGATGAAGTTCAAGTTTGATGTATGTACAGGATGCTGCCAGGGAGGCCAAGAATCCCCTTGTCTGTTCAACTATTACTTTGACTTTGTGTTAAGTCGCACACGCCAATCTGAATATTCTAACCCGATCACGCTCATTCGGATAAAAATTTCATTCCGATTGAGAGGGGTGGGTGTTGTGTATGTAAACTGGCTGTATTAGTAAGATGGCGGCCAGGTTGGTCATGGGTTAGACCGGGATGGTTACTGCTGGTTTCCGGTGGTGACGCCGCCCCTGGCATAAGAGTGTGGGCGGTAGAGGCTCTGCCTCTTTCATCGGGGAGCCACCTGGTCAGCAGGGTGTGTGCCGTAAGCCTCTTTATATACGTATATGACCTATTTATTGTAATAAAGCTCCGTAAAACCTGCAAACGACGACATGCTCATTTCCACCAGTTATGGACATAACATTTGGTGACAAGGTAAAAGCAGGAATGGATATCATCTGTGCTGAACTTCGGCCATTTCTCGAGGCCCCAGGCACGCCGCCCGTGCCGTGGCCTCGCTGGTTCTCGTCTTTTACCAACTACCTCGTAGTCTTGGACCCCGGTGAGCGTGAGAGGCTTCGTGCAAGGTCAGTATTAGTTCATATGTTGGGCACAGAGGGGCAAAGAATATTGGACAGTCTGGGTGGGGCTGACAGCTACAGTGGCGTGGTGTAGCTAATGATGCACCATTTTCGCGCTTGTGAGAGCGTCCCGGTCCGACACATCCATTTTCGACAATGCCGCCAGCGTCTGGGGGAGTCGGTATCAGCGTTCGTGACCGCACTCCGCCAGCTGGTGAGGGGATGTGAGTTTGGATGCCTGGAGGAGGAAATGATTCAGCACCAGCTAGCAGAACATGTTTGCAGTGAGGCGCTCCGCTCCAGGTTGTTGAGCTTCCCAGGGGAGTTGACATTGTCCACAGCTGTTGAGCTCGCCCATCGTTACAAGGCAGCAGAACTCATCGCGAGGAGCCTGCCTGACAAGGCTCTTCGGAGTGAAGATGATGTGCGTGTAGAGGCATCGCATTTGGACCCAAATGACAGCGACGCCGGAGGTGATTCGTACGCCACAATAGTGAAGATACGGTCCAACCCTGGCACTCCCCATTGTTATGGGTGTGGGTCCCCTGATCATCGCTATAAAGCCAGTGTGTGCCCAGTGGCAGGAAAGCAGTGTGGCAAATGCGGTCTGCGCGACCACTTCGCCAGGACGTGCGCCAACTGCATACGCAGGAGCCATAGGAGATACCCAGGTGCCGCGAAGAAGTCTCCCACCATCGTGCATACGGTCTCCCCAGCGACCACAGGGAGGATCAGTTGTGATGTCATGCTCGACGGTGTCGTTGTTCCGCTGTTGATCGACACAGGAGCAGTCATATCAGTGTTGAACATGGCGACCGTGAACAGTCTGTTTCCTCATCGTGTCATCCATCCACCAGAGAGAGACTATTACGGCTATGGACTGGATAGACTGGCTGTGATGGGCTTTATGGAGGTACGAGCCCGTTACGGATCGGTTGTGGTGCCCCGAGCCCGCATTCATGTCACCACTGCGGGCGTCAACATTATGGGGTACAACCTATTTTATAGCTTGGGTTTTTCTGTTGCCAATGTGTCGGGTGAAGAGTGGTTGGGCTGCGGACTGTGGAATTGGCCGACTTTGCCGACGGACGGTGTGGAAATGAGGGAATTGGACTGGTTGGAAATGTGTCAAGAAGGAGAGCACATTCGGCGCTACGCGAGGATGCTGTGGGTAGGACCCGATGCCGATCCGGCTGACGCCCCAGTCCCAGGCACGGATTGGCACGACGGGACCCCACAGGCAGCCTGTAAGGACGAGGCGCCCACGCTGGATTCAGAAAGGGAGGGACGAGTGGGCAATTTGTTTCATTACTCGGGAGATCGGTCAACCATGGATAACACGGACTGGGCCCAAGAGTCGACCGGACCGTTGGTGGAGATCGGTCGGACACATCGTCCACAGAGGGCTTCCCTGCAGGTCAGCGATCTGGTGCGACCTAGGCTTGAGGCCCGGATGAGAGGAGAAAAAGGTTCATGAGAACAGTGCGACGGGAGGAGACGGCTTCATGTGGAGGCCGTGCAGAGCAACGGGGTTCTGCGCTTGTCTGACCAGACCTGTCGGCACCCGAATGAACTGCGTAAGGTGGAGGAGACGGAGCGACGCGGGGGGAGTCCGGAGGTCAAAAGACGGAGGCGTCGGGGAAAAGACCCACCAGAGGACAGAGTTATTTTTGTTTTATTTGTCTATGTCTTTTCTGCTCGGTCGGGTTGTTTTCTTTTCCCAATTTTTGTTTGTTTGTTACTGGACGGTACCCTGTTTAAATTCAAAAAATGTGAAAGTGTGATAATTGTGTGAGGTAACGGAGCGTTAGTGAAATTTCAGCTCTTTGTATGACAAATTGTTTAATTGTGATCATGGCAATTGTTTGTGTGATTCTAACCAGTGGGGCTTACCAGTCTAAATTCAGCTATTTTTTTTTTTTCCACAATATCTTTATTGAACCTTTTTTTTTTTTTTAACAAACATGATACAAACAATCAAACACTAACACTAAAGTACTACAAAAAAAAAAAAAATGCACTAAAAACACCAACAACCACCAACAAAATCAAGTCTTCAACAATGCTCCTCTGTTTAGTCTAGACAATCCAATACATAAGTATACATATTATGTTCACCAGTTTGGAATTTACAAGGTCCACACACATCATTCACCTTCTTCTTCAAGAGTTATGTTTAAATTTTTTACATAATCAATAAAAGGTCTCCATATATTCTCAAACACAATTTCCTTTGATTTTAGTATATATGTTATTCTTTCTAATGGAAGGTTTGTTAACATCTGTCTTAACCACTGAGTCACATCTGGTCTATGAGTCTTTTTCCATAATAGTGCAATACATTTTTTGGCATTAAGCAAACTGAGGTCTATGAATGTTCTTTCACTTTTATTAAAATTATGCTTTTCTGGGTACAGACCCAACAAAAACAGTTTAGGATTCAATATGATTTGTTTTGAGATTATTTTTTCAATTGTTACCCTCACCTCTTCCCAAAACATTCTTATTAATCTACATTCCCATAAACAATGAAATAGGGTTCCTTTACTTTCCATGCATTTTGTGCACATATCTGGTATATTTTTGTTATATCTATTTAACTCCTCCGGTGTAACATACATCCGCATTAACCATTTGAAATGTATCAATTTAAGGCGTGCATTTATTGATTTGGTTTGAGCTTCTGTACAAGCCAATTCCCATTGTTCCTCTGAAATTTCAATTTGCAGATCTTCTTTCCAGTAGTTTAATCTTTTCAGTGAATTTTCACTTGAAGATAGTGTCAATGAGTTATAAAACTCTGAAATAATACCCTTTCTTTTACTATCTTTCATCATCATTTTTTCCAAGGATGAATAAATAGGTCGAGTGAGAGCTTTATTTTGATTTGATCGAATAAAGTTTCTAAGTTGAAGATATTTAAAAAAATGTGTTCTATTGAGATTAAATTTGATCCTCAGCTCTTCAAAAGACATTATGTTGTCTGCACCTGGCAAATATAAATCCTGAATCTTTTGTATCCCTTTTAAATTCCATACTTTAAATACAGCGTCCGCTCTCCCTGGTTTAAAATATTGATTACCCCATATTGGACTAAATTGTGACAATAACTGTGGTTCTTTTAAATAGTTTTTAGCTTCACACCATATTTTGATCATATGCTTTACAAATGGATTTTTAACTTGTTTTTGTAATTTTTTTGCCGAATCTGAGTATATGAATATGGGAAGAGGTAAAGGTAAATTGTATGATTCCATTTCAGTCCAGTGAGGGAGATCATTTGATGAAAAATAATATGTCATAGACCTCAGTTGTGCCGACCAATAATACAACATAAAATTTGGACATTTCAGACCTCCACGATCAAATGGTAAATATAATAAAGACAAACGTAATCTAGCCCTCCTGTTGTTCCATATAAATTCCACTAACTTTTTTTTTATTCTTGAGAATAGATCTAAAGGTGGTGATAAGGGAATGTATTGAAATAAATAAAGTATTTTAGGTAAAATATTACTTTTAAGTATATTGATTCTCCCGATCATCGACATTGGTAGTGACATCCATCTCTGAGTTAACTCATTGATATCTGACATTAAGGCTTCATAGTTGACACTGGCGACTGATTCTAGCTTAGGCATAATTTGGATTCCTAAATATTTAAACTGATTTACATCATTGAATTGATTTACCTCAGGGGCTGGGTAATTTCTCTGGGTCTCATTTAGCATTAATATTGAAGATTTAGTTTTATTTATTTTATATCCTGATATTTCCCCAAAATTCTTTATTAAATTCAACAAGGTTGGAATTGATTTTTTTAGATTCGACATAAACAAAATTATATCATCGGCATACAGGGAGATTTTATGTTCTGTTGGTCCAACTTTAATTCCATATATTTGTGAATGTAAACGTATCGCTATCGCTAAAGGTTCAATTGCCATAGTAAACAGTAAAGGTGAAAGTGGACAGCCTTGTCGACATCCTCTATTGATTTTTATTGGTTTTGAAATATTGTTATTTGTTAGGATTTCTGCTGTAGCATTATTGTATATTATTTGAACCCATTTTATGAAATTATTTCCAAGTCCAAACCTTTGTAGGACTTCAAAAAGAAAGGGCCATTCAACTCTATCAAAGGCCTTTTCGGCGTCCAATGATAGGAGAGCTGTATCCGGTGCTTCTTTATTAAAATAAATAATATTAAATAGTCTTCTTACATTATGGAAGCCTTGTCTACCCTTTATAAAGCCATTCTGATCTCGATTAATAATATTTGGTAAAATTTCTTGTATTCGTCTTGCTAAAATTTTACAGATTATCTTAAGGTCGGCGTTTAATAGGCTTATTGGTCTCATATTTTCACATTTATTAGAGGGCTTACCTGGTTTTGGCAGCAGTATAATTAAGGCATTATTTATGTATGATGGTAAATTATTATTTTGAAATGCTTCTAAAACCATTTCCAAAAAAGGTTTTATTAATTTATTCTTAAATTTTTTATAAAGGTCAACTGGAAGACCATCTGGTCCTGCACTTTTTCCTGATTTCATATTATCAATGGCTAGCCCAACTTCTTTTTGACTAATTTTAGACTCCAATATCTCCCTGTTTTCATTTGGAATACACGGTATAGATAGTTCGTTCAAAAACCCATTTAGTTTTGTTAAATCAGGTTCATTTTTGGTATCATATAATTTTTCATAGTAATCTCTAAAGGCTCTATTAATTTCTAAAGGATCTATAACTACCTGTCCATTACTTATAATACTGGTAATTGGTGTTTTAATTTCCAATTGTTTAATCTGCCATGCTAATAATTTTCCTGATTTTTCACCTTGTTCATAAAAAGATTGTTTCAATCTTAGAAGACTCGAGGCAGCTCTATTCGCTGATTTTTTGTCGTATTCAGCTCTCAAAATCAGTAATTCATTCTCCAACCTTGGGTCACTTCCTGCATACACTTTTTCCTGAAGATTTTTTATTTTATGTTCCAATTTAGCTCTCTCCTCTCGAGTCTTCTTAGATTTTGATCCTGTATAACTAATAATATGTCCCCTAATAAAAGCTTTGAAAGTCTCCCACTTTACACATGCTGATGTTTGTGTAGTATTGATGTCAAAGAAGTCGTCTATCTGTTTTTCTATATACTTGACAAATTCCTCATCCTGAAGCCATTTATGCTGAAATTGCCATCTACCTGATTCCTTTGTCAATTTTTTATCTACATATATTAGACAACAGGGTGCATGATCAGAGATCACGATGTTATCATAAAAGCAGTTTTGAATCTTGGACCTTAATTCTGTGGAAATCAAAAAATAATCAATACGTGAGAATGTCTTGTAGGTACTGGAATAACAAGAATAGGCTTTAACTTGTGGTTTCATTTCTCTCCATATATCTAACAATCTCAATTCTTTCATAAAATGATTAATAGTCATCCTACATCCAATGTGCGTACAATCCAGTCCTGTTGATCTATCCACACCTGGATTCAATGTACAATTAAAATCCCCTGCTATTATATGTTGCCCTGTAAGTGATGATAAGATGAGAAATAAATTAGCAAAGAACTTCTGATCATCTATATTGGGACCATATAAGTTCACAAGATTTATATTTTCTAATAGCAAAGAACCTTGAATGATTACATATCTTCCAAATTTGTCTCCAATTACATTTTTCACTTGAAAAGGAACTGATTTATGTATGAGAGTCATAACTCCCCTGGCTCGGGATGAAAATGAAGAGGTGAATACATTTCCCTGCCATCTACTCCTAATTCTTTTAACATCCTCCTCTATCAGATGAGTTTCTTGTAAAAACACAATTCTTGAACCCATGTCCTTTATTTTATTCATAACTTGTTTAAGTTTTTTTAAATTTTGTAGACCTCTGCAATTCCATGAAGTTAAATTAAGATTAACACTTTGGTCCATGATCAATAGAGAGTTTAGGATTACCTTGCAGTGTAAACATGCTCATACAGAGAAGCAAAAACATGAGTGGTTGAACATTCATCCTACAAACTACACACAAACAAATTTCCCCTTCCCACACTTGTGGCAAACCCCCCAAAATCAAAAGGAAAATTCTGTCTCCCGATATAGCCATCGACCGTTCCACACCCACGGGGAACAGCCTAAGCCACTCCTTCTTCATCCTCCCAATCACCCTAACTCTACTACTTTTAATGACGTAACATTAACTCTCCTCTGTAGTTTTCCAACTTAACTCCAAAATTTTTAACAACTTTGTACATCATAGTTTTTTTTTTTGTTTGTTTTGTTTTTGTTTTGTTTTTTTAATATATAATACAATCTATATTTTGTAAACTTACTATTTACTTCAAGTCAGTCAGATGCCTGTGCAAATGCTTAATTATTCTACCTTATATTTTGTTCATGCTTAGCTCCCACCAGTCTCTTCTTCTTCTTTGATCTTCTTGATGAACTCCTGCGCCTCCTCTGGGGTCTTGAAGATGTGGGTTCTGCCCTCATACGTGGTCAGCAGTCTCGCAGGATAGATTACACCATGACGAATCCCAAGGTTGCGCAGCTCCTTACGTATGGGATCAAACTGCTTCCTCAATTGTTGGATTCCTGTGGCCAAATCTGGGTAGAACCGCACCTGCTGGTCCTGGTGTTTAATCTCTCCTTTAGCACGTGCAGCGTTGAAGATCTTCATCCTGTCTCTGTTGCTAAGAAACTTCATAATTAAGGTCCTCGGCGGTCCCTTATCTCTCCGTGGGCCAATACGATGTGCTTTTTCCAGAATCACTGCTGATTGCAACTCCTCGCTGCCCAGCACCTCCGGAATCCACTTTTCCAGAAAGGAACATACGTCCCGACCTTCTGATTCCTCTGGAAGACCCACCAGCCTCAAATTATTCTGTCTCGACCGAGATTCCAAATCCAAAATATTATCTTCCAGAGATTTATTTTTTTTTTCCAAAGTGCGCACCTTTAATTGAAGACGGGTGACGTCATCTTCAGCACTAGCGAGACGGAGCTCCATCTGCGCCGTTCGTTCTACACAGTCACCCAATTCCTTTCTTATTCCTTCCAACGCTGTCATAATCCCATCAAATCTAGAGGAAAAGTCCGCTCTCATTGAACTCATGGCAGCCATCAGCGCATCTGCGCCATTCCCCGCAGAAATCGCACCGCCGCCAGCCTCCTCCGCCATATATGGAGCCTTGTTTGCTGCGTCACAGACCTGAAAGTCCGTTAATTTGGACTGTTTCGGCGGCTCGCTTTTTCCTTTTCCTGGTTTTCCAGCCTTAGGCTTCGCCGACATATCCTCGCTCAAATGCTGGGATACGTTCTGTCCCAAATGAGAGAGTTATTTGCCGATTTTTTTCTCCAGGAGCAGAGCAGAGCGAGACACGTCCGTCCTACGTGGCAGCCATAACCGGAAGTCAAATTCAGCTATTTTAATTCAATTGTGTAAATTTGTTTGAGTAAATTATGTGCTGTTTTATAATTAGGAATTTCATTAATGTATTGTTTGTACATTGTATTGGGGTAAATTTTCTAAGGCCATTGTCTGTGTACCCAAATTGGGGTGGTGGGGTATATTCAGCCCTGTTAATTAGTTTACATACCCAACGTTTTAAGTGCCCAGTGTGTTAGGGTGTGTTGGGGGGGGGGGGGCTGCCAGTAGCTAGTCTTTGTTTTGGCTATGTCATATATGTGGAGCTGTTCTGGGATTATTTTGATTTTATTTTTGTTCTTTTTGGTACATGGCTCGGTTCTGTGGCAGAATAATTCGCCCAGCCGTGTGGGAGTGCCGGTAGTCTACTCGGCCCCCAGTTAAATGTGTGCATGGATAGGTCATTAAATGTCTTTGTGTTTACTATGTTTAGCGCGTGAATCCGGATGCAAATTTTGGGAGGGGGGGATCAATCTGTGTGCTTGGCATTTTTTTTGAAGGGGGGTGAAATGTTGTGTATGTAAACCGGCTGTATTAGTAAGATGGCGGCCGGGTTGGTCATGGGTTAGACCGGGGTGGCTACTGCCAGTTTCCGGTGGTGACGCCGCCCCTGGTATAAGAGTGTGGGCGGGGAGCCACCTGGTCGGGGAGCCACCTGGTCAGCGGGCATGTGCCGTAAGCCTCTTTATATATATGACCTATTTATTGTAATAAAGCTCTGTAAAACCTGCAAATGACGACGTGCTCATTTCCACCAGTTATGGACATAACAGTGGGTTATGCCGATTGTTAATCCGAATGGTGCGCATGAAAACACTTATTTCAAAGGTTGGGCAGAAAATATGTTTATTGCGCATGTCTGTACACCAGCCGCACGTCGACATGACATATTTCCGCCTTAGCAGCAGCTAGCGGAAAACATGGCTGGAGTAAAACAAAACTGGTGTGTATCGTCCTGCTGTCTCCCTCTGTTCATCATATGCAGAAGTATGTATTTGTAGCTTCATTACGGAGACCAGCAGAAGCAAAAATACAGTCTGAATAACACAATACAGGTCAATTTCGACACGAAGCGGGGCTTGCTAACATCGGAAGTTGCTTCTTCTTCTACTATTTTTGGAATGTCAAAATGTCGACGTGCGCATGTCAAAATGATTTATTCTGTTCAAACACGTGACACATGGAAACGCACGTCCTAATTGGATCAGCTTTTTCAGGATCCATGTAAACAGTAAAATTCTGATCTGAATTGTAATCAGATTGAAGAAATTTTGCCCATGTAACCGTGGCTAGTGATATAGCCTTCCCTGACAGATGGGGAATTAATCTTGAATACAACATACAATATCTTTGTACTAATAAAGAACAATGCTGCCATGGCCGGCTGCGAGGGATGGAAGTTGTGAAGTGGATCGTGTATGCTGACGATGTTGCTCTGTTCTCTAAGTCCATTCGTAAGGCGGAAAAAGTTTTGAGTATCCTCAACGAGACGTGTGAGCATTGTGGGCTAACTATACCTTTCAAGAAAACTAAGACTCAAGTGTTCAACGACCAAGCCCTTGCAAAGTAGACAACCTGGTTTTCTATAGAAGGTCATGCCATTGAGAATGTGACACAGTTTTACAATCTTGGTCAAACTGTTACCAATGCAGAGGACAGATGCTTTACTGAACACCATGTGGCCAGTGCAACAGTTAAGTTCAATGAGCTACGTCATGTGCTGACCAATGGCAGGGTATCCATGTACTCGAGACAAAAGATCGTAGAAGTGTGCATTCAGTCTAAACTTGTCTATGGCAATCAAGCGGGTTTCTCTAATGAGAGGCAAATTGCCAAACTTGAAGTATGCTGGACACAATGCCTGAAAAATATGGTGAAAGGAGGCTGGTGCCGGAAGGCTTGTGATGATGAGGAAGATGAATTTCCCTTTGTTTATTCCAATGAAGATATTTTTAAACTGACAAAGACTGTGGCCGTCAAAGATTTTATCACAGTGCAGTATCTCAAGTGGATTGCTCATGTACAGTGGAGCAAAAAAGTATTTAGTCAGCCACCAATTGTGCTAGTTCTCCCACTTAAAAGATGAGAGAGGTCTCCAATTTTCACCATAGGTATACCTCAACTATGAGAGACAAAATGAGAAAAAAAAAAAATCCAGAAAATCACATTGAAGGATTTTTAAAGAATTTATTTGCAAATTATGGTGGAAAATAAGTATTTGGTCACCTACAAACAAGCAAGATTTCTGGCTCTCACAGACCTGTAACTTCTTCTTTAAGAGGCTCCTCTGTCCTCCACTCGTTACCTGTATTAAAGGCACCTGTTTGAACTCATTATCAGTATAAAAGACACCTGTCCCCAACCTCAAACAGTCAGACTCCAAACTCCACTATGGCCAAGACCAAAGAGCTGTCAAAGGACACCACAAACAAAATTGTAGACCTGCACCAGGCTGGGAAGACTGAATCTGCAATAGGTAAGCAGCTTGGTGTGAAGAAATCAACTGTGGGAGCAATTATTAGAAAATGGAAGACATACAAGACCACTGATAATCTCCCTCAATCTGGGGCTCCACGCAAGATCTCACCCCGTGGGGTCAAAATGATCACGAGAACAGTGAGCAAAAATCCCAGAACCACACGGGGGGACCTAGTGAATGATCTGCAGAGAGCTGGGACCAAAGTAACAAAGGCTATCATCAGTAACACACTACGCCGCCAGGGACTCAAATCTTGCAGTGTCAGACGTGTCCTCCTGCTTAAGCCAGTACATGTCCAGGCCCGTCTGAAGTTTGCTAGAGAGCATCTGGATGATCCAGAAGAGGATTGGGAGAATGTTATACGGTCAGATGAAACCAAAATAGAACTTTTTGGTAAAAACTCAACTTGTCGTGTTTGGGGGAGAAAGAATGCTGAGTTGCATCCAAAGAACACCATACCTACTGTGAAGCATGAGGGTGGAAACATCATGCTTTGGGGCTGTTTTTCTGCAAAGGGACCAGGACGACTGATCCGTGTAAAGGAAAGAATGAATGGGGCCATGTATCGTGAGATTTTGAGTGAAAACCTCCTTCCATCAGCAAGGGCATTGAAGATGAAACGTGGCTGGGTCTTTCAGCATGACAATGATCCCAAACACACCGCCTGAGCAATGAAGGAGTGGCTTCGTAAGAAGCATTTCAAGGTCCTGGAGTGCCCTAGCCAGTCTCCAGATCTCAACCCCATAGAAAATCTTTGGAGGGAGTTGAAAGTCCGTGTTGCCCAGCAACAGCCCCAAAACATCCCTGCTCTAGAGGAGATCCGCATGGAGAAATGGGCCAAAATACCAGCAACAGTGTGTGAAAACCTTGTGAAGACTTACAGAAAACGTTTGACCTCTGTCATTGCCAACAAAGGGTATATAACAAAGTATTGAGATGAACTTTTGTTATTGACCAAATACTTATTTTCCACCATAATTTACAAATAAATTCTTTAAAAATCAGACAATGTGATTTTCTGGATTTTTTTTTTTCTCATTTTGTCTCTCATAGTTGAGGTACAGTATACCTATGATGAAAATTGGAGACCTCTCTCATCTTTTAAGTGGGAGAACGTGCACAATTGGTGGCTGACTAAATAGTTTTTTGCCCCACTGTATGTAGGGGTGAAAACACCAGTCTTATGAAAAATGCTTAATTTGCGTTGCCATCGAAGAAATATTATAGAGATCCCTGGCTGAAGATCAGCAACCTACTGGGTGTAACATCTGAACAGGCAAAAAAGGTTACCCAGTCCAAATTTGAGTTCTGCAGGATCATAAACATTCATTTTGGCCTGCCCCCATAGTGACTAATGTCATCACTTGGGGAATCAACTGTACTTGATGTATGCACTTGTCTGAAAGTTTACAATTCATTCATTCAGCATTCCTTTACAAGTCATGGGGGGGCTGCAGCATCTTTGGGAGAAATGGTAGGGTACTCCCTTGACAGATCACCACTGAATGAAAGATTGGATAAGGGATTATGACAGATTTTTACAAAATCAGTCTGTCAAAATAATGGACACTGAGAAGTTCTAGCTCCAGTGTAATAACAGGAACGTTTACATATTTTAAATAGGCTGCTGAAATCACACCTTTAAACAAGCTACTTTTGCACATGCAAAGCACACTGGCATGAACTGCACCTTAATACCAAAGCGCAAAACTTTGCTCTGAGCCTCACCCACTTTACATCAGTCCTCTCCTATGAGTATAAGTCATGATGCAGTCATTTCCTAATTAGGTGTCGAGGGCGCACTGCGGAAAACCAGACAATGCACTCGCAGAATCTAACAAAAGCACCTATGCAAGGGGAAAAGTGTAGAGCAAATGCCCACTTCAGACTGTAGTAATAGGGCCCAGTTTCCCCAAAGTGATTTGCATCACCATTATCTCTATGCATTTCAAAGGACTCCCATGAAGCAAATGGGACTCTTCAAAGCACTAATTAATCGCTGAATTAATAAGCCTACCTTGAATGAATGTCCCATACACTCACTAAATATGACCCACATAAAATGTACCTCTACTTTAAATTTGGTATGTTCTGTTGTAATCCACAGAACAAGCAGAAATGTGGAAAAATGCTACTGAAGTTACCTGCATTAAATCGTGATAACTCGACTTTAGTCTTTCCAAGTAGAACCGATCTCATCTAAACCTGCGATGGTAGTGGAGATGCAATCTATGCGATCTTAAAACTTTAATATCCAAAGATTAAGTCCAATAATCGCTCTCTGCTTCAGTTAGGGCGATGCTAGGTCATTAGCCTGTTAGCTTGATTTAATCGTCCACGGCCAATGTAGAATAAGCGTGTCGACTTATGTCCGTGAGGGATGTAGGGCACTGAGGCACTTGCATGGTCGCTTTTCGCCAGGTTACACAGTGAAACCTGAAAAGTATCTTCAAAAACGATGCTCCATCTTTTTACAAAACACTATTGCAGTACCTACTTTTGAGCAGCTACTTCCCGTTGCCCTTTCATATTATAACCTGATGGTAAACTTCAAAAACAGTCGATATGTAATTTTCTATACATGTTTGGGCTCGAAGTGCGTTTCCTTTTGGTGAGATTGTATTACACTTAAATGCGAGAGCAGCTTATAAATGCGTCTGCATTAAGTCAAATGTCCTTGCGGGTTTACAAAAACAAAAGAAAAAAATCTTAAGGATCAAATTTAGGGTAAATGCTGTATTTTTTAAAGAAAGGGGTTGTCAATTTTGGAGAAAAAAAGTAACAACAATCATTTTTAAATTACAAGAACATAGCAATAATTTTAGGAGACAAAAGTTGCAAATTCATGAGCAAAAATGTATAAATTTACTTTGAAAAAAAGATGCAAATTTACAGGTAAAATGGTATGAGAAAATTTCCAAATTGGAGAAAAGTTGCTGTTTATAAGGGAACTAATGCTAATGTAATAATAAACCAATTTAATCTAATTTAAGGCAGCTCAATGCAGATCCCCCCCGGCAAGGGGGTCTCAAACTCATTCCATGGAGGGCCAAGACCCTGCAGGTTTTACCTCCACCCAGTCTCTTCAGCAGGTGTTTTCACTGAATTTCTTCCCACTGATTGCTGATCAATGAAAACACCTGCTGAAGAGACTGGGTAGAAGAGAAAACCTGCAGGTTCTTGGTCCTCCATGGCACATGATTGGACACCCCTGCATTAAGCCATTTGATCATGCTTTTATTCTGAAAGCTAATAAACACACCCATAGGCGTTTGTGGCTTTGGCTTTCTATTAGGCACGCCCCCTCGCTTATTTAAACCAATCACATCAGGAGAGAGCTTTGATTTGAGCGAATCAGCAATTTGAGGGGCGGGGGTATCTGCAGCTGACATCATCATAGACCAATGGGATGAGGCGGCTATGGAGGTTGGGTGATTGATTATCCAATGGGAGCGAGTACAAGGAAAAGTGGGTGTCAACTTGAGGTTCTTTTGGGAGCTTTCAGTTTGGAAACTGACTGAGATCCGTGGCTCGGAATCACGTGTTTCACTTAAAAAGAAGCAAGCATTGAGCCAATATGGCGGCTAAGAGAGCCAGTTTCCGTTCAGTTTGACAGCAGAGGGGGCGGGTCTGAAACTGCATCACAGCTGATCTGGAGGCTTTCCCCCCCCCCCCCCCAAGTTGTTTTTTTTCAGACAAGCGGCTTTGCAGAGAATGACAGGGGACCTCTCTCTTGTTTTTTCTTCCCTTTGAGCGTTTGTTTGTTTTTTTTAAACCCGGGGCTTACAAAAAAGCAAATTCACTTTTTCTTCCTCTCTGAATTTAAACCCCGGAGCTACTTCACAATGGAACTTCTTTACAGAATAAACTGCTTTTGTGGCATTTTTTCTGTTGTACACCATCGTTCTTTTTGCCCAGGTCTGACCCACTTTTAGGGTGTTCTCCTTCACCAGCCTTCCATGTGCTAGCTGTGGAGATGTTTTCAGCAGGAGAGGAGGTCAGCCCCCGCTTGTTTACCTCCCAGAAGGACTCCTCGGGAGCTGCAATCTCCCCAACGCTGGAGCTCAGCCTGACCACCGTCTACACCGTCCTCTACTGCTTTCTGTTCGCGTTCGTCTACCTGCAGCTCTGGCTCATTCTGCACTACGGCCACAAGCGCTTCAGCTACCAGAGCGTGTTTTTGTTCCTGTGCTTGTTGTGGGCAGCGCTGCGGACGACCCTGTTTTCCTTCTACTTTAAAAATGTGGTGCAGGCCAACCAGCTGCAGCCTCTGGCCTACTGGCTGCTCTACTGCTGCCCCGTCTGCCTGCAGTTCTTCACCCTCTGCCTGCTCAACCTCTACTTCACTCAGGTAAGACTGGCTGGGCTGTGGGAGTGAGAGAAAAGGGAACAAATAAATTCTAACTAAAAAGCGCTGACGCTGCAGCTTTGAGCCCACTGCGTAGATTATTTAACTTCCACAAAACCAAAACGTTGTTGCAACTTCTGTTAGTCCTTTCCTATGTCCAAAAATATATCTTAGTCCTCTCAAATCTTCTAGGATGTGGGTCATTCCATGTAAAAGCAGTCCCACCTGGTTTCCTCAGAATCATCTTTTTATATTAATTCTTTTTGTACAGTACACTAATGCCAGTATGCCATTACCATAATATAAGGGATATGTATGTGAGTGGGTGAAAAATTGTCCTTTTGTCATTATTATTTTCTTGACGGTGCACAATAGATTTAAGTAAACAGCTAATTTAGTTCTTGAGGTATAAGCATTGTGGTGCAAATTTTTTTTTTTTAAACTGCAAAGGCACATAAATGGGAATCAGAAAGCACATGACCTTTTCATCAAATACTGCAACATTTTTTAACCATTAAATCCAGTGCTTTCCACAGTCAATACTGCACAATTAATGGCTGCAAACTTGGGAGTCACAATTTTTTTTTTTCAGTGTTGTGTTTTTTGTTGTTTTTTTTTCAATTAACTCACAGGATTTTGAGCCCCCTAACTCCTTAAGAAGAGGAGAGAGCAACATAGCATTGTCAAGGCTGAACAACAAGTCTATGAAACTCCCACCACTAGCTCTGTAATACCAAAATTTTTTTTTTTTCCTGTAACCAACTCTGCGCTTTAATGGTGTGGGGTTTGTCATAGTTTTGATAGCAAAACTGCACCAAAATTATTGTCTGTGGCAATGAGTACTAGAAAAGCACTCGGAGAGCGCAGACCTCCGCCAAGCGCCACAGTTCCCCCCCATACAGTGTTTGTGTGCACGTTTTCAGATTCCTTGACCATGAAAACATATGACTAGCAATTGGATTGACAATGATAGGATTAGTGGTTCAGTAGTGAAAGCATTACATCTCCTTGGCGGAGGTAATAAACTGAAGTGTTGGTGTTGTGTCCATCTCCTCCATCTGCAAACTCCCAGGCTGCGGGCGTTGCAAATGAATGAATGAATGAATCTTTATTTCGAATAGATTAAGAGTACAGGTTAAAAGAAAGTGAATAATATAACAAAGGGGGAAAGAAAATCCAACAAGATCAAATTAGACAATAACTCCTCTGATTATACAGTTCAACATAAGTTATCCGAAATGTGTGATGGCTGAAGCCGCAGCTTATATTGCCCACCCATATTCCATCGAAGAATTCAAAACAAAAAACAAAAGAAATCATGGCACAACCGCGTACAACCCACAGGCCAATGGGTTATGCGAGCGTTTTCATAGATCACTGAACGCAGCACTGAGGGCTTCACTGACGGATGCAAATTAGGTAGACAGGTTGGCGTGGGTTTTATTGGGGTTGCGCTCCGCGGCAAAAGAGGATTTGGAAGCTTCCCCGGCAGAGAGCTTCTTTTTGCGCAGGTACTATGGCTGCCCGTGGAATTTCTGCCTAATAATCCGGCGGCGGACGGCTGCCCGTCTCAGCTTTTGCAGCGTAGCGCAAACACAGGCATGCTGGTGGGCCCTGCCCACCACTTTTTTCCGCTTGCTTTTGTGCCTAAAACTTTGAAGAAGGCGGAGTTTGTGTTCGTCAGACACGACGAGCAGCGCCCTCCATTGGGCCTGCACACATGTTGAAAATGGCCGTATCTCACAATGTTAAAGAATCCTTTAAAAAAATTGCTGTATCCAGACGGTGAGCCGGATCATCCCCAAAATTCAATCAGTTCTTCCTTGTACCATTTCCAACAACGCCTGAAAGTTTCATTGAAATCCGTCCCAAACTTTTTGAGTTATCTTGCTAACCAACAGACAAACAAACAGACAAATGCTGGCAAAAACATAACCTCCTCCTGGCCTCCGGCCTGGCGGAGGTAAAAATATAGGATACCTTGGGACATTCAGGGCACACAGGCCAAGGAGCCTTAATGCCCAGGTATTCTGTGCTTTAACAGATTGGTGGATCAAGTTCGTCAGCTTCCCAGTTGTACCTCAGCGGATGGTTTTCCTAATAACCATCGAGCCACTTCTTGAGGGTATTTAGTGTTGGGAGTGTTACGTCTTCAGGTAGACCATTCCAGAAGGTCACAACACAATAGTGGAAACTCTTCAGCGGGACATTCACTCTCGCATGCCTTTTCTTCAACCAGAGTTGGTGGCCTCTGGTACTGGGAACTTGAGTCAGTGAACTGTCATTTTGTAGCTCATAATCTGACAGTCTTGATTGGTTTAGGATGGAACCTACTTCTGGATCATACAGTTCATGCACCATCTTGTACACCTCGATCATATCACCTCAGAGCCTGCTGACCCTGAGAGTTTCAAGTTGGAGCCGGCAGAGTCTTTCACTGTAACATAGACCTGCTAAGGTTGGGATTTTCCTGGTTACCCATGCCTGTGCATTCTTTGTGCATTCAATATCCTTTTTGAAGTGAGGTTTCCAGACTGGTGCTCCATACTCAAGGTGTAGCTTGATGAGCCCGTTGACAAGCAGGGTGAAGTTTGTTCATTTAGATGTGTGATGCTTCTCCGGATCACTGGCATGATAGTATTGGCTTTGTTTGCTCTTGAGCTGATTTCCGGTCTCAAATTGAGTTCTCCATCGATATCCTTATGTGAGAAGATTATGTTGGCACACAAGGGATCTTGGCTTGATGATAAGCCTTCCATATGCTATAAGGTGTTTTGACCAATCCGAAAACGTGAAGAATTGTGCAGCATTTTTGCTCTGAGGAAAGAGAAAATCTGGGAAATAGAATCAGCAAATAGCTATAGAGATGGTGCACTAAAAAAATCTAACAGCAGGGAAACTTCAGTCATTTTAAAGATGGTATAGGTTCTTTAAACAACAAATGATGCTTCCTAGTCAGAGATATGAAGCCAATGGGCAGCTTGGTGGAACAGTGGTTAGCACTGTGGCAGCACAGTAACAAGGTCACGGGATCAATCCCACCCCCTGACCATCAGTGACCCTTCTGTGTGGAGTTTGTATGTTCTCCCTGTGTCTGCGTGGGTTTACCCCAGTTACACTGGTTTCTTCCCACAGACCAAAAACATGCAAGTTAGGTTAATTGAAGACTCTAAAGTGGCCCTAGGTGTGAATGTGTGTGTGTGTGAATGGTGAAGGGATTGGCGCTGCACCGTGGCTGCCTCATCCATCCAGGTGGATGCCCTGTAATTTCCCTCTGGGATTAATAAAGAATACAATGCAGAAGTGACCTACACATGCATTTTATTAAATATCCTGCCAGTGGCATCAAATGTGGTTGCAAAAGAAACGCATTACTGATGAGTTAATTTCCTTAATTAATAGTTTAATATCATATTTGAAACTGGCTGTATTTTAATATGGGTCAGTCTTGTAGGACAATAAACCAGAGTGTGTGTAAACCAATCATGAACACAGTTCTTGTGTCCATCTCCCATCTCTACTACATATATAAATTAATTTAGAATTTTAGCAATAAGCATAGATTTCAAATACATTTTTTCCTACTTTTATTTGGGTTTATGTACTGAGCTACATCACAACAATGTGGTTGAGGGAGAAAAATTAGTCACAGTACTCATGGTTTCACAGCATACCTTGGATATGGTGTTTGAGAATAAACTTTAGAAGCACAGATGGATTTGTAGTTAACCATGAACAGATGAGGAAAGCTAGCTGGGTTTTTTTTCTTCACTTTTAAGCATAGGCTACATATAAATAATGACTATAGCCAGTATAATGCCCCCAGAGCTTAAATTTAAAGGTATTATTTATTACCATTTATCACCACCGGAGTGGTGGCCTAGTTGATAGAGCATCTGCCCCACAACCGGGAGGTTGAGGGTTCAAGTTCCGGCCAGGTCATACCAAAGACCATATAAAATGGTACTTCCTGCCTTCTAGCTTGGTGCTTAGCATAATAGAATGGGGGAAGGAGAAGTTGTTTGTGGCGGCGCCTTACATGGCAGCGACCCCTCTGATTCTACATTTGATTAACATCGTAGATAAGAGAAACGTAATTTCGTTCTACTGTACATGATTGGCTGTATCACTCTATAAATTCAAGGAATCTCTGTCAGTTTGTGTGTCTGTATGTCACAATCATAGCACATCATAAGACGGCCTATGATGTCTGCATGCTGTCCTATGATGATCCTGATATCAGACAACATAGGACTCGTGATGACATATACACAATAGAACTGGCTACCTATGATGTCGGCATGATGTCCTATGATGCCTACCTTGATGTCTTTATGATGTCATATAGACCATCACTCACGAACGAAGAGATACTCATCACCCGATCAAGAATAGGAACAGGGAAAGTGTGCAGACTTGCAGTGCATGCAGTAGAATTAAGGAAGATACTCTGGTTTTGAAGGAAAATAATTTTGTCTTATTTGTGGTAGATGTGATAAACTGCACTGCACAGACTTCCAAGAAAACAGAAAAAATCAAAATTATTGTGAAAGCAGCAGAAAAATATCTTGGCATTAAGGGGCTACAGTGGAAAGCAGTTGAAGACTTGTTAAGTGGGAGATCTTTAAGTTCAAAGACATCATGGGCTAGTGGATCAACCGCCAATCAAGTCTGAAAGAAGAAAAAGAAGAAGGAGATGAGACGCATATACAGACTACAGCTAGAAGAAGAAGAATGAGATGAGACGCAGATACGAGACTAAAAAAGAAGAACGTCACAAAGCTGTGAGGATAACGTCACAAAGCTCTGACGAAAATGTCATAAAGCTATGAGGATAAATAGACACATAGAAAGTGAAGTATGTGGCAGTAATGCTCCTGTGCCTGCTGGCTGGCACAGCTGTTGACGCCGCCGAGGACACAGTCCAAGGACGGATAGTTTTTTTTCACACATAGGGAGTTGTTCAGAACTCCTTATAAGAACTCCTGATACAAAGATATACAGTGATGATATAGAGTGAGGTGCGTGGCGGTGGTGCACCTGTGGGCTGGTTGCCAACCACCAGTCAAATCTGAAAGAAGTTGTCAGTGGCAGTGATGCACCTGTGGGCTGGTTGCCAACCACCAATCAAATCTAAAAGGACACAGCACTTTAAACCACACCCATTTGAAGCAGTAAGTCTGGAAATCTCACTCGAGATGCTCACCACCCGATTAAGAATGGGACACACTACTTTAAACCACATCCATTCAAAACAATAAATCTGGAAATCTCACTCAGTAAGGCAGAAGCCACTCTAGAAATTCAAGAAATCTCTGTCGGTGTGTGTGTGTCTGTGTGTCTTCTTTTAGATTTGATTGGCAGTTGGCAACCAGCTTACAGATGCATTACCACCACTGACTTTATTATCGTCACTCTATATCTTTGTATATGTGTGAAAAAATTATTCGTCCTTGGACTGTGTCCTCGGGGGCGTCAATAGGTGTGCCAGCCAGCCAGTGTCTTGTGTGTCACCATCATAATATCAGGCAACATAGGACTCGCAATGCTGTCATAGAGACAATAGCACTGGCTACAAGAGCATAGGCTCGCCTACGATGTTCCAATGACGTCACCATAGGATTGCCTACGATGTTCCTATGACGTCTACATGATGTCTAAATGCCATCATATAGACGGCATAGTAGACAGTCGCCTCTGATGTCCCTATGATGTCTATATGATGCCAGAGACACATCATAGGACCGCGTATGATGTGCTACGATGTCTACATGATGTCTGATGATGTTCCTATGACGTGTACATGATATCTATATGTCAGAGACCATCACTCACAGTCATAGGACTCGCTATGACATCATCAAAGATCAATGCAGGCATCATAGGACTCGCTAGGACATCATTATAAATTCAAGAAATCTGTCAGTGTCTCACGATCATAGGACCGCCTATGAGGTTCCTGTGAGAACTGCAAGATGTCCTATGATGTTCCTATGCTGTCGGCCATCATAGGATGACGTTTAGGTGACATCACACACACCACAGGGCTCACTAACACATCATAGCCCCCCCCCCCCCCCCCCCATGATGTTCCTATGATGTCCACATGACATCACAGAAACCATAGGACTGTAGTTCCAGAACAGGGCGAGTTTGCAATTAAACTCGATGAAAGACTAATGATTCCAGGTGGCAAACTAGAAGACATGGCTGTTTGTGTGTGTGTCACGATTGTAGGACTTGCTATATCATCAAAGATCACAGGCAGTGGTGACGGCAAACATCAAAGGCAGGTTTCACCATGGTTACTGTTGCCAGACAGACACATCATCAAAAATCAAAGGCAGGCATCACTGAATGAATGACGTCAAAGATCAAAGGCAGGCATCAGCATGGTTACTGTTGCCATGGTAACGGTAACTTTCTACGGCCATGCAGAAATACTTGCTTATACTTGGTTTCTACAGGCATGCACGGGTACGGTATGCACTAGTAGACTGAATGACAAGTAGAGATGGCTGTTTCTTCTTCTTACATGGTAGGTTTGTGCATTTTGACTGCCATAAAAGTATTTAACTGTCTCAAGGATAAGGACCTGTACTTGTATATAGTGCTTTTTCCAAATGGTAGATGGCAATCACTTACAGTATATAGCGCTTTTTACTCAACACTGGATGACCAACGCGCTTAACAGATCCTGCTATCCACCCATTCACAGACACATTCACACAGTGATGGCGGTGGAGCTGCCATGCAAGGCGCTGGTCTGACCCACCAGGAGCAACTGGGGGTTCAGTGTCTTGCTGAAGGGCACTTCGACATGCAGGCTGCAGACAGAGTGGGAATCGAACCACTGACCCTCCGATCAATTGTTGACCACACTACACCTGCGCCACAGCCGCCCCAAAGTCTCAAAGACCACTCAAAACACTTCACTAGTACTAGCCCTCTATTCTAAGGGCCTATAGGAGACAGATGCGTAGGGACAATTTAGAATCACCAGTTAACCTAATATGCATGTCTTTGGATTGTGGGAGGAAACCGGAGCTCCCAGAGTAAACTCATGCAGCGCAGGGAGAACATCCAAACTCCACACAGAAAGGTCCCTACCCCTGCCAGCCTGGGATTCAAACCTGGAAACTTCTAGCTGTTAGGCAACCATGCTAATCATTGTACCACTGTGCTCTTCACTTGGAAATATTTGTAGTTATGTGCTATTAGTTGTGATATAGACCCAGTCTATGCCCAAAGATTCTAAGAGCCCAAGGCCCTTACAGTATGACTAGCTCGACCATTAAAATGTTCTACTGGGGAAAAAATGTTTTTATCCACCTCTTGTGTGTGTGTGTGGGGGGGGGGGTACTAGGCCCAACCACATACCACCAGGCTAATAGTGGCTAGCACTACATTATCAGAATAAATACTGTGATAAAAAGACTTATTGGTTGAAGGATATGCCCAGTTGTATGCACAGTGGCCCAGGATAATGACTGAAACTGCATTGGTCCTTAAAAACAGTTTAATGGTAAAACCCATCTTAGTTTGGGTCAAGTTTTCAAAACGATTTGTTAAAAACTGGTAACTATTTACCAAATATTATTAATCGAGATCAGAATGGCTTTATAAAGGGAAGACAAGGCTTCCATAATGTAAGAAGACTATTTAATATTATTTATTCTAATAAAGAAGCACCGGATACAGCTCTCTTATCACTGGATGCCGAAAAAGCCTTTGATAGAGTTGAATGGCCCTTTCTTTTTGAAGTCTTACAAAGGTTTGGACTTGGAAATAATTTCATAAAATGGGTTCAGATAATATATAATAATGCTACTGCAGAAATTCTAACAAATAACAATATTTCAAAATCAATAAAAATCAATAGAGGATGTCGACAAGGCTGTCCACTTTCACCTTTACTGTTTACTATGGCAATTGAACCTTTAGCGATGGCGATACGTCTACAGTCACAAATATATGGAATTAAAGTTGGACCAACAGAACATAAAATCTCCCTGTATGCCGATGACAAAATTTTGTTTATGTCGAATCTTAAAAAATCAATTCCGACCTTGTTGAATTTAATAAAGAATTTTGGGGAAATATCAGGATATAAAATAAATAAAACTAAATCTTCAATATTAATGCTAAATGAGACCCAGAGAAATTACCCAGCCCCTGAGGTAAATCAATTCAATGTTGTAAATCAGTTCAAATATTTAGGAATCCAAATTGTGCCTAAGCTAGAATCAGTCGCCAGTGTCAATTATGAAGCCTTAATGACAGATATTGATGAGTTACTTCAGAGATGGATGTCACTACCAATGTCGATGATCGGGAGAATTAATATACTTAAAAGTAATATCTTACCTAAAATACTTTATTTATTTCAATACATTCCCTTACCACCACCTTTAGATTTATTCTCAAGAATTAAAAAAAAGTTAGTGGAATTTATATGGAACAACAGGAGGGCTAGATTACGTCTGTCTTTATTATATTTACCATTTGATCGTGGAGGTCTGAAATGTCCAAATTTTATGTTGTATTATTGGTCGGCACAACTGAGGTCTATGACATATTATTTTTCATCAAATGATCTCCCTCACTGGACTGAAATGGAATCATACAATTTACCTTTACCTCTTCCCATATTCATATACTCAGATTCGGCAAAAAAATTACAAAAACAAGTTAAAAATCCATTTGTAAAGCATATGATCAAAATATGGTGTGAAGCTAAAAACTATTTAAAAGAACCACAGTTATTGTCACAATTTAGTCCAATATGGGGTAATCAATATTTTAAACCAGGGAGAGCGGACGCTGTATTTAAAGTATGGAATTTAAAAGGGATACAAAAGATTCAGGATTTATACGTATTTGCCATGTGCAGAAAACATAATGTCTTTTGAAGAGTTGAGGATCAAATTTAATCTCAATAGAACACATTTTTTTTAAATATCTTCAACTTAGAAACTTTATTCGATCAAATCAAAATAAAGCTCTCACTCGACCTATCTATTCATCCTTGGAAAAAATGTTGATGAAAGATAGTAAAAGAAAGGGTATTATTTCAGAGTTTTATAACTCATTGACACTATTTTCAAGTGAAAATTCACTGAAAAGATTAAACTACTGGAAAGAAGATCTGCAAACTGAAATTTCAGAGGAACAATGGGAATTGGCTTGTACAGAAGCTCAAACCAAATCAATAAATGTACGTCTTAAATTGATACATTTCAAATGGTTAATGCGGATGTATGTTACACCGGAGGAGTTAAATAGATATAACAAAAATATACCAGATACATGCACAAAATGCATGGAAAGTAAAGGAACCCTATTTCATTGTGTATGGGAATGTAGATTAATAAGAATGTTTTGGGAAGAGGTGAGGGTAACAATTGAAAAAATAATCTCAAAACAAATCATATTGAATCCTAAACTGTTTTTGTTGGGTCTGTACCCAGAAAAGCATAATTTTAATAAAAGTGAAAGAACATTCATAGACCTCAGTTTGCTTAATGCCAAAAAATGTATTGCATTACTGTGGAAAAAGACTCATAGACCAGATGTGACTCAGTGGTTAAGACAGATGTTAACAAACCTTCCATTAGAAAGAATAACATATATACTGAAATCAAAGGAAATTGTGTTTGAGAATATATGGAGACCTTTTATTGATTATGTAAAAAATTTAAACATAACTCTTGAAGAAGAAGGTGAATGATATGTGTGGACCTTGTAAATTCCAAACTGGTGAACATAATATGTATACTTATGTGTTGGATTGTCTAGACTAAACAGAGGAGCATTGTTGAAGATTTGATTTTGTTGGTGGTTGTTGGTGTTTTTTAGTGCATTTTTTTTTTGTAGTACTTTAGTGTTAGTGCTTGATTGTTTGTATCATGTTTGTTTAAAAAAAAAAAAGGTTCAATAAAGATATTGTGGAAAAAAAAAACAAAACTGGTAACTAGCTCCAGAGGATAACATGTTAGGCAAGAGAGTCCTAATTGGGTCAACACTACCCACATACCAGCTTCATGCGTAGTTGCACCGGAGTGGTGGATTAGAGGTAGAGCATCCACCCCACAACCAGGAGGTCGGGGTTCAAGTCCCAGCTGGGCCGTGCCAAAAACCATATAAAATTGGAACTTCCAGCTGTCCAGCTTCATCTTGCTTTGGCTCATCAATAAAATTATCCTTCATCTTAAAGACATTGTTTCACCCAGGAAAAGGCTGATCAAAGAGTTACTTTTTCATGTCAGGACCACTGTGGAGAACACATTCCTTTTGTAAAGAGGTACGAAAGATAAGGATTCCATCTCATGCAAGGAACGGATTGGATTAACTTACCTCATAAATAACTGAAACTCTGACTCCAACTAAGACAGTTACATGTTATCAGCCACCTGACATTTATCAGACGGCATCCCATAAACTTTAAATGCATCATATGGTCACTAGAAAATATCCACAGCTCAACCTTGCCACATTCTGAAAACTCCGGGACGTGTTGGAGTTAACCAGCTAAACTTTATTCCCTAATGACTGCCTTTTTACAAAACTCTCAATTTTCGGATTATTCTCTTTTTCAGGACAAAAAATGGACTGTGGTCTACCATTCTGTGTGTGACAATCAATAATGGGTTTGAAAGAATTTCATTAATCTTGATTTTAAATGTGTGCATGAATGTTTTATTTAATGCTTAAAATTATTATTCTTAATGCATATTAATTGCATGAGTATAAATTGCATGATTCACTGACTTAGCTTAGGTTTTATATATAAGTATATTAATGAATTTTCAGTGTATTAAGATGTGTGTCACTCTGAGGAAAGTTTCCTCAAGTCATGTGACTGATCTCCGCCAGTCTCTGCTTGGCAACAGCTCTCTCATTTCTATTGGTTGGTGACAAACAAAGGACTGGTTGCTCATCGGACTAAAGTTCATAAAACCCGCTCACGACGGGAGGTAATTGGCTTATTTTCATGTCAGTCACCGGAAGCCCACGAAAGTTGTCTTGAGTATAAGGGAATACGGCCATCTTTATTCAGTTTTGTCAGTTCAGTTTTTGCTACTGTCTTGAGAAAGTCTCAGTGTTTAAATGTTTTTCTTTAAAACGTCTTGGAATTAATTCTTCCTTCTCGAGCTCAAAATTCTTCCAAATGAAGTCAAACTTCATGTTTCTAGGCATTTCTATTACTGTCTGTATTCTGTTAACCTTCCTTTAAACTCACTGTGTGCTTTTGTGTTTTAAAGTGACTGACCATTAGTTTTGTCACACTGGAAGCTATTTCACCCATGTACCACGACATCAGAGTAATTTGGATTTTTGTGGCTTGAGTTTATTTTTATCTTATCCCTCTAAATCTTGTTATCCGGATCAGATTTTTAATTATTTCTGAATTTATTTGGACTCTGGAGAATATGCTGACCAACGAAAGCCCCGGATGCAGCTCTGCCAGTAAAGCTTCAGAAGGAGCTCTGACACCAATGGAGTGAAGACATAGGAGCCTTATTATCACAGTCAAAATCTCATCTGGTGACTGTGGACTTTGAAAGCTGCTTTGTCCGAATATCAGCTGGCAAGATGTGCTAGTTCTGGTACCATCTGTAAATAAAGCTTCAGGAGGAGCCTCAACAACAGGACTTCAACCCGGATTCACGTGAGCAATAATGACCCATTTCTCTTCATTTCCATCTGCTGAATAAAAATATGAGTTGGAAATAATTGAAAAATCTGATCAGATGCAGAATTAAAGAGGATTAATATTCTCTTTTTCATTAAAATAACATTTTTACTTTCTTAGAATAATTCAGAAGTTTTCTATGATTAGTTATAATTTTCTTCATAAATTTGTGTCTAATTTTACTGTCTTCAATTTCAACTGTTCCAAATTCATGCTGAAGTTCCATGGTTTTACCGGTATTCACATTCGGTTATTCAGTATCCCAGTTACAAGTAATGTGATGTTAATGTTGATTACATTCAAATAATTTGTAAGCAGGTGAAATGATGTCAATCATCATTTCATTTAAATAAATCTGTAGAATGAGAGAAGTAATTTATTCCTATTTCTGAGATTGTTCAAAGCCCCAGTAGAACTTATAATTTGAGACTGATGGATTAATTAATCAATTGATTAATTAATAGATTAAACAGGTATAAAGTGGAATTAATTAATAAATTGTTCACAAGAGTGTGAGCTGGCGCCCCAACGAGTAATATATATTGTTTTTCTGGTGTGTTTGGGTGAACTGGGAGGCAAATTCCCTTCCCCACACACCCCGGTAAATGAAATTAAATAATCTTTATACCTGATTATAATTATAAATTAGATAACACTACATCAGCAAAAATGGAATGGAGGAGGGAAATGTGGGCGGCAGTGGCTCAGGAGGTAGAGTGGGTCATCTAATAAACGGAGGATTGGTGGTTTCAAATTCCACTCTTCCCAGACATCCTGCCGTTGTGTCCCTGGGCAAGACACTTTACCCACCTTGCCTCCAGTGTCCATGACACTGGGCATGAATGTGTATAAATGTTCGTAGTGATCGGAGAGGCTGTTGGCACGGATTGACAGCCATGTTTCTGTCAGTCTGCCCCAGGGCAGCTGTGGCTACAGTAGTAGCTTACCACTACCAATGTCTGTGGAGTGAATCAATAATGTATTTATTGTAAAGCGTTTTTGAGTGTCTGTGAAAAGCACTAATATAAATCTGATGCATTATTATTATTTATTAATATTATTATTTGTTACATCATCAAAAACACTCTGTCCCAATGTGCCTTTTTGCAGGGGGCGGGGCTTAAGGGAAATTTAAAAGCAAATAAACGGAGATATGAAACATTTGATTGATTTCACTCTTGATAAGTTTTGTAAGTCATAAAAAACATGTTACAGATATGTTAACAAGGGGGAAAAGAGATTTTTGATGGAGTGTTACTTTAAGCAGTCCTGGACTTTGCAAGCTATCCATTATTGGTAGATATAATCTGGGGCCTGTTAGCATCAGAGCTAACATTGGCTACAGCTTCACTAAAACAAAGTTTACAGCTACATCTTAGGGATACTGCTGCCTCCACACCGTTGAACCTTTTTTCAGACCCATAACTCTTAAGTAAATTACTTAAATATTTATAGAAGTTGTCACTGCTGAACTGTTATCCTAATGATGCTGTTGAAATAAGGGAAGATGTTTTCTCTGTGTGATTGAGTTGGTGGCAGTTTGATTTTTTTTGTTACTAGTACATACCCGTGCATGCCCATGCATACCCATAGAAACCAAGTCTAAGCAAGTATTTCTGCATGCCCGTAGAAAGTAGGCGTAAGGAAGGGTGTAAACAAGCACGTCAGCACTTGTTCAGTGATGCCTACCTTTGATCTTTAATGGTGTCATCGCAAGTCCTATGATATTTGTTGATGTCATTGCGAGTTCTATGATTTAGTCATGCCTGCATTTGATCTTTCAAGATAGCATAGGCAGCCAGTCCAATTGCCTATACGACTGCATCGCCTCTATGACCACATCGCGAGTCCTATGTAGCCTGAGATCATTGGATCATCATTGGAGCCAGACCCAGACATCATAGGCTGTCCTATGACATCCTATGACCATGACACACAGACAGACACACAGAGATCTCTTGAATTTATAGAGTGATGATTTTGTCTTGCATATTTATTTCTTCATTGGTCTTCATCTTCGTTTAAGTTTATCAGCATTATTATTATTCGTATTGTCATTATCATTGTCTTTATTGCCTTGGTCTTGTCTCCCCATGACATTGTGACAGAGATTTCTTGAATTATATATAGAGTGATGATGATGAAGTGATATTCCTTGTCTCCATGGCATGGGTCCCAGCCCATATGTCATCATCATTATTATTATTGCCTTGGTCTTGTTTGCCCTCTGGTCCCCTGTGTGTGATGTGCAGCCCCGGCCATGCCGTTTTCTGAAACCATGCCCTGCCGTCTGTTTGCCCCTGCTTGTTACTTCTTATGGGGGCGGCAGTGGCTCAGGAGGTAGAGCAGGTCGTCCAATAACCACATGGTTGGCGGTTCGAATCCCGCTCTCCCCGGGTATCCTGCCGTTGTGTCCCTGGGCAAGACACTTCACCCCAATTGCTCCTGGTGGGTCTGGAAGCGCCATGTTAGGTAGCATGCCACCATCAGTGTGTGAATGGGTGGATAGCAGGATCTGTAAAGCGCGTTGGTCATCAAGAGATGAGAATAAAAGCGCTATAATGCCATTTACCATTTTTTCTTCCCCTGCTTGTTACTGTTCTATGTTATGTTGCTTACCTGTGTCTATGTGTATGCCTTTTAGTGAGTCCTGCGCTCTGTATGTCGTCATATAGACATCCCTCTGAGATCATAGGAACAGCAGCCTTACGGTTTATCTGACGTCATATAGAGTTTGGTTTTTGTGACGTCATATAAACATCAAGTAAACGATCCTCTGAACACCGACGTCATAGGAACATCATAGGACGTCAGTCATCATAGGTCATCCTATGATGTTCTATGATCGTGACAGACACACAAGAGATTTCTTGAATTCTATGATCGTGACAGACAGACAGACACACAGAGATTTCTTGAATTTATACAGTGAAGAGTGAAGTGATTGGAACTGGTGCTGTTCAGCTTTTTTTTTTTTTTTTTTTAAACAAATGCCAGCCATGGTAAAACAGGCCATTAGGAGGCCAAGTGTAACCTAGCAGCAGTAGCGGCTTGTGGGTGATCCCACTGAGGAGGCGAATTACTCAAGGACACACACCTATACTTGTGAGGACCCCGTGTTTAGCTCCACAGATATTAAAGGAGTCATTGACTGCACTTTTCCTACATTTTAACAGCTCACACACCTTAATGAAGTGTTTGTGACATATTTTGATCACATTTTCTTTTAATTATTGAAGCAAATATGTTTTTGTATTTTTCCTGGCTTTCTTGAAATGCTCTGATTTAAAGCCTGTCACTTTAAGAACGGTCTTTCACCTATTTAACTCCGCCCTTCCTCTTTCGTCAGTTAGTCATTAGCTGACTAGCTTATAGCCTCCTTCTAGCTGGGATGAGCAACGCTAGTTGACTGATCCACAGTCGATGGTGTATCTTGCATCAGTCTGGCCCAATTCTACAATAAATCCCTAGCACCATGTGCCAGATGCCCCCCCCCCCCCCCACCGATCACCGCAACGCGACAATGGCCCGTAACCCGAGGCTACTGGCTGAGCTACTGAGCCAAGGGATCTCAAACGGCAGTGTCTCACTCTGTGGGAGTCCACTCTGTCCCGATCTGTGGGACTCCGCTCTGCACCCACAGCCAGCTGGGGGATACCCTGTCACGAGGCGACTTTCTTACGCTGCCCACAAGAGCGGAGCAGAGTCACGCGGAGCCCCGGAGGATGGTGGGGGAGCTAGCCATGAGAGCCAGCCACCACCAGTCAGCAGCCTCCGGTACAGATGATCCGCCACGGAATTACGATGAAACCACTGGGAGATGGGCTGGAGGGATGCGAGGCACACCAGCAAACCAGGTGGTAACAGGGCTATTAGGGTGACTAAGATTTGAAGAAAATAACGATATAACAATATAAAAGTATAACCCGCGCTCCTGATACCAGTGTTATCTCAGGGGCTAATAGCCGCCCCTTCCATTTACATGACAGCAACTAGGTGGGCCAATAATGGAACAGTGGGCGGGTCTCAAAGACAGCGGCGGGTTGCCTTTTTCTTATCTTGACATCTAAGGTTTACCTGGAAGAGTCAAAAATGTTTCTGGCATTTCTTGGGAAAGAAAAATGAGATAAAGGCTGTGTGTGTTCTTCTTTTAAGAGAACTGTTTTGAAATTTTTTTTGATAATTACGTGACCAGTAGACTCATTTCAGACAGTTAAAACCTACAGACGCATCATTTTTCAGTCAATGACCTCTTTAAATGCAGCTCTTGCAGAGCTCCAAGAAGGCATCACTGTGTTGACCAACATGCTATTCAAGACAACACTACACCAGCCTCACTCAGCATGATAAAATCTGACCAAGAAAGTTTGATGACACATCCTAACCCCAGCACCAACAATGAATGGGGGGCCAAGCGGGACACAAAAACACCAAAATAATCAAATTAAAAGGCGTGCATTACAATGGGTCACAAGCATTAGTAAAAGTGTCCCGTTTGTTGACTTGATTTCACTTGGTACAGTTGGATATGATTTAATGTGTTATTTTGGAGTTGTGTATCTCATTAGTTACTACAAGAATTGCTATTCGTTGTTAAATATGAACATAAAAATGATTTAATAGATTTTTGGTGGGCTTTTGGTGTCCCATTAAAAAATGATTTCATTCATTATTTGGGTGTTTGGTGTCCTGTTTGGTACTGTTTGGTATTAAGTGAAACTGAGCACGAATGAAAAATATTTTCCACAGTCATATAAAGAGTTGAAAATAAAATCCCATACAGGCATAGACGCAAATAGGAGAGAAATAGATTTTAACTCCCCGGTCACTGTGTCTTTACATGAATCTGGATAAATTCTTCATGTCATCAAATCCAGTTGTAATTCAATAGTTGCTAAATGCAAGGCTAAGGTTGGTTAGCCACTCCACTTGTCCAGGTATCCTGAGTGCCATTTTGCTGCATCCTGACTTCTTTGTTATAATGTCCAGTTTAGGGGAAGGCCTTGGACTTTTTTTTTTTTTTTTTTTTTTTTTTTTTTCAAATTGTGGTGTTCAAATTGTAGTTTCCAAAACTTGTTAGCAAGTAAATACTGCAGAATATCCTCTCTGTGCTCTGGTAGTACTCAGCATATTGAAATACGTCAATACGGTGACGCTGTCAAAAGACTGACAGTGATTGGTTGGAGCTCATTGAGCCTCTCGATGGTGAGTGAAAAACTGACAGTGATTGGTTAGAGCCCATCGAGCCTCTCGATGGTGAGGGTCTGGTGGCTGGGTTTTTGCCCATGGGACCCGGCCAGGCATAGCCCAATGGAGCTACATGGGGCCACCCTCCAGTGGGCTCATCACCTGCAGAAGGGACCATGGGGATCTGGTGCTATGTAGATCAGGTAACTGTCAAAGGCAGAGACCTTGGCGGTCTGATCCCCAGCTTCCTAAACTGGTTTTTGGGATGTGGAATGTCACCTCTCTGGTAGGGAATGGTAAAAATGGTAAATGGCATTCACTTATATAGCGCTTTTATTCTCATCTCTTGATGACCAAAGCGCTTTACAAATCTTGCTATCCACCCATTCACACACACATTCACACACTGATGGCGGCATGCTACCCAACATGGCGCTTCCAGACCCACCAGGAGCAATTGGGGGTGAAGTGTCTTGCCCAGGGACACAATGGCAGGATATCTGGGGAGAGTGGGATTCGAACCGCCAACCCTGTGGTTATTGGACGACCTGCTCTACCTCCTGAGCCACTGCCGCTCAGAGAAGAAGCCTGAGCTGGTGCACGAGGTTGAAAGATGCTGGCTAGATATAGTCAGGCTCACCTCAATGCATAGTTCTGGTTCTGGAACCAGTCTCCTAGAGAGGGGCTGGAGCTTGGCCTACTATAGAGTTGCCCCGGGTGAGAGTCGGCAAGCAGGGGTGGGTATTCTTGTATCCCACCCAGCTTGCTGCCTCTATATTGGAGTTTACCCCAGTGGGTGAAAGGGTTGTCTCCCTGCGCCTTCGGGTTGGGAAACGGGTCCTGACCATCATTTGTGCCTATGCACCAAATGATGGTTCAGACTACCCACCCTTTTTGGAGTCTCTGACTGGGGTGCTGGAGGGTGCTCCTCTTGGAGACTCCATTGTCCTACTGGGGGACTTCAATGCGCACATGAGCAATGACAGTGAAACCTGGAGGGGGGTGACTGGGAGGAACAGCCTGCCCGATCTGAGTCTGAGTGGTGTTCAGTTATTGGACTTCTATGCTAACCACAGTATGTCCATGACAAACACCATGTTCAAGTATAAGAGTGTCCATATGTGCACCTGGCACCAGGACACCCTAGATTGCAGGTCAGTGATCGATTTTGTTATCATGTCATCAGACCTGCGACCATATGTCTTGGATACTTGAGTAAAGAGAGGAGAAAAGCTGTCAAATGATCACCAACTGGTGGTGAGTTGGATCCGATGGCAGGGGAGGATGCCATTTAGACCTGGTAGACCCAAACGTATAGTGAGGGTGTGCTGGGAACGTCTGGCTGAGGCCCCTGTCCAGAAGGTCTTCAACTCCCACCTCCAGAAGAACTTCGACCACATTCCAAGGGAGTCTGGAGACATGGAGTCTGAATAGGCCATGTTCTCCACCTCCATTGTTGAAGTAGCTGTCCAGAGCTGCGGCTGCAAGGTCGTCGGTGCATTTCGTGATGGCAACCCTCAAACCAAGTGGTGGACACCAGTGGTGAGGGGAGCTTGGTTGGCTTGTGGGACTCCCGAAGCAGCTGAGGTGCAACAGCAGGCCAAGCAGAGTGCAGCTTGGGTGGTTGCTGAAGCAAAAACTCACGTGGGAGAGGAGTTTGGTGAGGCCATGGAACAAGACTTTTGGTCAGCCTTGAAGAGACTATGGCAAACTGTTTGGTGACTCAGAAGGGGGAAACAATTTCCTGTCCACACTGTGTATGGTGCAGATGGGGCGCTGGTAAGGTGGTGAAAGGAATACTTTGAGGATCTCCTCAGTCCCACTGATAGTCTTCCATAGAGAAAGCAGAGTGTGAGGACGAGGGGGACGGCTCGCCCATCACAGAGGCCGAGGTCACCGAAATGGTTAAACTCCTCGGTGGCCAGGCCCCGGGAGTAGACAAGATTCGCCCTGAGTGCCTCAAGGCTCTGGATGTTGTAGGGCTGTCATGGTTGACACGCCTCTGCAACATTGTGTGGCGGTCAGGGACAGTGCCTTTGGCATGGCAAACCGGGGTGGTGGTTGCTCTCTTCAAGAAGGGGGGGGGGGCTGGAGGGTGTGTTACAACTTCAGGGGAATCGCATTCCTCAGCTTCCCTGGGGAGGTCTACGCCAGAGTACTGGAGAGGAGAGTCCGGCCGTTGGTCGAACCTCAGATTCAGGAGGAGCAATGTGGTTTTCTTCCTGGCCATGGCACACTGGACCAACTCTTTACCCTCTCGAGAGTCCTCGAGGGTTCGTGGGAGTTTGCTTTCTCCAAGTTCACAAAACATGTGTGGACTGGTTGGGCATTCAACCACGTCCTTCATGGTCTCTTGTGGAGGGGTGCTGTGGGAGTATGGGGTATCGGGCTTGTTGTTACGAGCTATCCGGTCTCTGTATGACCATTGTAAGAGTTTGGTTCATATTGCCAGCACCCGGTCAAACTTGTTTCCAGTGAGAGTTGGACTCTGCCAAGGCTGTCCTTTTGTCACCGATCCTGTTCATAATTTTTATGGACAGGATATCTAGGCGCAGCCAAGGAATGGAGGGCGTCATGTTTGGTGATCACAGGATCTCATCTCTGCTGTTTGCAGATGATGTTGTCCTGTTGGCTTCATCGAGCAATGACCTACAGGTCTTGCTGGGACAGTTTGTTACCGAGTGTGAAGTGGCTAGGATGAAAATCAGCACCTCCAAGTCCGAGTCCATGGTTCTCAGCTGGAAAAGGGTGGATTGTCCTCTCCAGGTTGGGGACAAGCTCTTGCCCCAAGTGAAGGAGTTTAAGTATCTCAGGGTCTCATTCACGAGTGAGGGGAGAATGGAGCGAAAGACTGACAGACGGATCGGAGCAGCATCTGCAGTGATGCGGATGTTGTACCGGTCTGTTGTGGTGAAGAGGGAGCTGAGCTCTAAAGTAAAGCTGTCGATTTACCAGTCAGTCTACATTCCTACCCTCACCTATGGTCGTGATCTTTGAGTAATGACCGAAAGAATGAGATTGCGGATACAAGCGGCTGAAATGAGATTTCTCTGTAGAACTGCTGGACTCACCCTTAGAGATGGGGTGAGGAGCTCATTCATTTGGGAGAGGCTCAGAGTAGAATAGCTGCTCCTCCACATCGAAAGGAGCCAGTTGAGGTGGTTTGGGTATCTGATCAGGATGCCTCCTGGATGCTTCCCACCTGAGGTGTTTCAGGCATATCTCACTGGGAGGAGACTCTGGGACAGACCCAGGACACGCTGGAGAGACTGGCTCCCAGCTGGCCTCAGAACGTCATGGTATCCTCTCTGAAGAGCTGGAGCAGGTGTCTGGGCTTCTCTGCTTGAGCTGCTGCTTCCGTGACCCGGACCTCCGGAAAAGCAGTAGAAAATGGATGGATGGATGATTAGTTAGAGCCTCACCTCCTTAATTTTTTTTTCTTCAGTGCAAGGAGATAATGAATTTTCCATTGCAACACATATAAACTGATTTCTGATCGGCTAAATAATTTCAGAAAGGATGCTCACCTCCTTGCATTTTATATAGCAACAAAAAGAAACTCATTTCTGTTTGGCTGATTATTGTCCACAGTGGCAAGCCTGTTTTCTCCTCCAGTGGACTTCTGACAGGATTCTGATTACATGTTACACAATAATATGCATGTAATATAAAATACATTTATTATCACAGTGTATGAATCATTTCTTCTCTTTTTCTTCTCAAATTTCTGAGGATGCTCCACCTCCTTTGCCTCCTTCCACGAGCCACCACTGCCTAGCAGTTAGTTAGTGGTTAGCTAAGTGTCTTAGCAGTGTTTAATTGGCATTTACTACACATTAGCTAGAAAAAAAAACAACTTTGCCCAATCAGATAAGGGGCTCATGAATGTTAACGAGCAGACAGGAAACAGAATATTTGAAAACAAGGGACAGGTGCATTTTTTTTTTTTTTTTTTTGGTGGAAATTTCACTTAGGACCTAAAGCAACTTGGCTTCTGTGCCTCTCCACTCTTCCTCCAGACTCTGAAACTTTGATTTTCAAATGAAATGCAAAATTTGCTTTCATCTGAAAAGAGGTCATCTGCCGGTGTTGGTCAGCTGTGTGTTATCAAGTCCAAATTCAGCGCAGTTGTCTACCAGGAAATTTTTAGAGCACTTCATGCTTCCCTCTGCTGACGAGCTTTATGGAGATGCTGATTTCATTTTCCAACAGGACTTGACACCTGCCCACATAGTCAAAAATACCAAAACCTGGTTTAATGACCATGGTATCACTGTGCTTCAATGGCCAGCAAACTCTCCTGACCTAAACTCCATAGAGAATCTATGGAGTATTGTCAAGAGGAAGATGACAGACACCAGACCCAACAATGCAGACGAGCTGAATGCCACTGTCAAAGCAACCTGAGCTTCCATAACACCTCCGCAGTACCATAGGCTGTTCACCTTCATGCCACACTGCATTGATGTAGTAATTCATGCAAAAGGAGCCAAGACCAAGTACTGAGTATGTACATGGACATAGTTTTCAGTTAGCCAACATTTCTGTTAAAATCCATATTTTTAATTGATTTTATGTAATATTCTAATTTTTTGAGAAACTGAATTTGAGGTTTTCATGAGCTATAAGCCATAACCATCAAAATTAAAAGAAATAAACACTTGAATTATATCACTCTGTGTGTAATGAATCTACATAATATCTGAGTTTCATTTTTTTGAATTGAATTACTGAAATAAATTTTTTGATGACATTCAAATTTATTGAGATGCACCTGAAGGCAATTCCTCATTAGACATAAGTAGCAGTCTAATGAACTAGAATTTTATTAAATTTTGTACATTATTTTTGCCATAGTTTTACAGAGTTGCCAACTTTTCAGAAAAGCTTGGAGTGAGATTTAGAGGGAATTGTGCCTGGCGGAGACTAGGGGTTAGAGGTGGAGTGAGCATGCAGACATATGATTCACATAAACGGTTATTTTTATTTTTTTATTTTTTTTTCAACAAATGCCCTTCTTTACTTCAGATAAGTTTTAGAACATGTTCAGTCTGCTTTATGCTGCCTTGAAAGTTCCTATTGTAGGAAAAATTGGAAGAAAGTAAACATGATATTGGCAGTAATTGCCTCATTTTGGAGTGAGAAATAAGGTTTATGGTGTGAGGGAGAGGGCAAAACAGTGAGACTCACTCCAAAAGAGTTAAAGTTGGCAACACTGAGTTTTATCAAAGATGCTGCAAACACAATGACATTGACAATACATACAGACGTGGACAAAATTGTTGGTACCCCTCTGTTAATGAAAGGAAAAACCCACAGTGGTCACAGAAATGACTTGAATCTGACAAAAGTAGTAATATGGCCAAAAACATGCAGGTTAGGTTAATTGGAGACTCTAAAGTGGCCCTAGGTGTGAATGTGTGTGTGAATGGTTAAGGGATAGCGCCGTACCGTGGCTGCTTCATCCATCCAAGTGGATGCCCTCAATTTCCCCTCTGGGGATCAGTAAAGTATAAAGTAAAGTCTATGAAAATTAACCAATGAAAATCAGACAATGCTTTTGAATTGTGGTTCAACGGAATTATTTTAAAAAACAAACTCATGAAACCAGCCTGCACAAAAATGATGGTACCCTTAACTTAATATTTTGTTGTACAACCTTTTGAGGCAATCGCTGCAATCAAACGATTTCTGTAACTGTCAGTGAGACTTCTGCACCTCTCAGCAGGTATTTTGCCCCACTCCTCATGAGCAAACTGCTCCAGTTGTCTCAGGTTTGAAGGGTACCTTCTCCAGACGGCATGTTTCAGCTCCTTCCACAGATGTTCAATAGGATTTAGATCAGGGCTCATAGAAGGCCACTTTAGAATAGTCCAATGTTTCGCTCTTAGCCATTCTTGGGTGTTTTTAGCTGTGTGTTTTGGGTCATTATCCTGTTGCAAGACCCATGACCTGCGACTGAGACCAAGCTGTCTTGACACTGGGCAGCACATTTCTCTCTAGAATACCTTGATAGTCTTGAGATTTCATTGTACCCTGCACAGATCCAAGACACCCTATGCCAGATGCAGCAAAGCAGCCCCAGAACATAACAGAACCTCCTCCATGTTTCACAGTAGGGACAGTGTTCTTTTCTTGGTATGCTTTATTTTTGCGTCTGTGAATATAGAGCTGATGTACCTTGCCAAAAAGTTGCAGTTTTGTCTCGTCTGTCCATAGGACATTCTCCCAGAAGCTTTGTGGCTAGTCAACATGCAGTTTGGCAAATTCCAGTCTGGCTTTTTTATGATTTGTTTTCAACAGTGGTGTCCTCCTTGGCCGACTTCCATGAAGACCACTTTGGCTCAAACAATGACGGATGGTGCGATCTGACACTGATGTACCTTGACCTTGGAGTTCACCATGAATGTGTTTAGAAGTTGTTCTGGGCTCTTTTGTTACCATTCGTATTATCCGTCTCCTCCTGCAGCCACGTCCAGGGAGGTTGGCTACAGTCCCATGGATCTTAAATTTCTGAATAATATGTGCAACTGTAGTCACAGGAACATCAAGCTGCTTGGAGATGGTCTTATAGCCTTTACCTTTAACATGCTTGTCTATAATTTTCTTTCGAATCTCCTGAGACAGCTCTCTCCTTTGCTTCCTCTGGTCCATGTTTAGTGTGGTACACACCATGTCACCAAACATCACAGTGACTACTTGTCACCCTTTAAATAGGCCGACTGACTGATTACAAGTTTGTAGACACCTGTGATGTTAATTTGAGGACACATCTTGGTTGAACATGTCCCTATGGTCACATTATTTTCAATCTTTTCTAGGGGTACCATCATTTTTGTCCAGGCCTGTTTCATGAGGTTTTTTTTTTTTTTTTAAATAATTCTGTGTAACCACAATTCAAAAACATTGTCTGATTTTCATTGGATAATTTTCATAGGATTTTTATTTATTACCACTTTTGTCAGATTCAAGTTATTTCTGTGACCATTGTGGGTTTTTCTTTCATTAACAGAGGGGTACCAACAATTTTGTCCACGTCTCTACATGTCTAAGTTATCAGAAGACATATCTGTTATGTATCAGGATTCTGATTGCTAAGGTTTTCTGGAACAGCAGTAAAATACCATAAAATGTATCTACAGCCAGTGTTTCAGAGAAGGAAATGTGGTCACTGTGGTCATCATGGGCTGTTCTGTATGGACTGGCTGCTTTGAGGCAGTTTGGGTTGCTTTTGAAAGCTCTGCAAATAGACTCAGTTGATGTCCCGGGGTGAGAACCAGGGCACTGCATTAAGTCCCAGCCTCCATTAGTGAGCTCTGTGGACTGGGCTTAAGCAAATGTCCCTGCATACTTACCACATGATGTGTGTAAGAAAGAAAGCATACAGTAGGTTTGGTGCACACTGCACAGCAGTTGTTAACACTTGTTTTCTCATAAGTCCTTCCACAAGTTTTAACTTGTAACACCACAACTGCTCAGTAGTCATCTACATGTGTGTGTGGAGTAGAGAGGACGCTCCTCTAGCTGGCTGAGTCAAGGTTTGAGTGTCATGTGACTGCTGAGTGGACTCGATGCCCATCAGCTGATCTCTGACCGTTTAACATGCAGGCTACACTTCCTCTGATTAAAACTGAACAAAATGACTCATCACTCCATTTGGCACTAACAGACTTTTTTCCCTTTTCTTGTTAACCAAAATAGTTTTCTTCCATATCTGCTAAACCTATCATTACAGGATTATAATTTCCATCCTTCCATGTGTCTTGTGACTTAGTTGGATAAAGAGACTTTTCCCTGTGGTTTCATGTGTGGCCAGTTCAGATATTGAGCAGTTTGTCAGATTTGCATTTCTTGCACATGGTTAACACTGTTGTTTACTCTAATAGTTTTAAAAGAAACCTTTACAGTTGCGGCAATATGAAAAAAAAAATAGCCTGAATTGGAAAGTTTCAGAGAGTCACTTGTACAGAGATCTGTCTTTGTTAAGTTTAGCCGTAAAGAGCATTCTGTAGCCAAGTCCAATGTTCCTCAGTTGTAGTTTCACTGCCAAAAATGCCGCTCTTCTCCTGGAAACCTCGGCGGACTCTTAAGGTTGTTAAACAAGTCTCCGTGTCGTTTAATGATGTTTCCATTAGCTGAATCATCTCTTCATGTTGGCTGATAGTCTCCCGGTCTGCTGAGAATTGAGCTGAAAGTGTTGTTATAATGCAGTCTTCCATTGACTTTAATATTTTCTCCATGTCGGACAAAATTAGCAGCATATTGTTAGCTTGCTGGTCACTTAGCGGTGGCTAACGCTACGGCGTCTTGCCCATTGTTGGGATTTTGTTCATCTATAGTATGAAGAGAACTTGTTTTCTTGTTATGTCTGCACATAGTTAATAATCATCATCTCTGTTTGCACAGAAGAATACAAAGTATTTAGGCACTTTTTTCAAATATAAAAAGGATTTGGATGAGAATTCTCTCAGAATGCATCCTACTCCGCCATGCTGCTGAACCGGAAGACCTGTAACTTTACTTTTTTCAGTATTTAGGTATTCTAGCAGTAAGAGTAAAAGGGAAGATTTACAAGACGATAGTGAGACCTGCTATGAAGTATGGTTTGGAGATGGTGGTGCTGACAAAAAGACAGGAGGTGGAGCTGGAGGTGGCAAAGTTGAAGATACTAAGATTTTCATTGGGAGTGACTATGAGGGACAAGATTAGAAACGAGTATATCAGAGGGACAGCTCGGGTTGAGCGGTTTGGAGACAAAGTAAGAGAGGCAAGGCTGAGATGGTTTGGACATGTGCAGAGGAAGGATAGTGGATATATTGGACAAAGGATGTTGAAGATGGAGCTGCCAGGCAGGAGAAAAAGAGGAAGACCACAGAGAAGATTCATGGATATAGTGAAGGAGGACATGGAGAGGGTTGGTGTTACAGAGGAAGATGCAAGGGATAGGGTGAGATGGAGGCAGATGATCCACTATGGTGACTTCTAAAGGGAGCAGCCGAAAGAAGAAGGTGTGCCCTTTTTTTGGTTGAGCACCCCCCCCCCAAAAAAAAAAAAATAAATAAAAAAAAAATGTGCACGTCACTGCTAGTTAGTATAGTTATTTTATTGACAGCAAAGATAAAATATTTGGGTTGGAACAAAATATGAGATGTTCAGCCACACTCTATAGGCACCATCCTTCTCTCCCCTTGCTCCACTGAAAAATCTCTGTACAATTGCAGTGATTTGATTCATGGTACCCTACACATTTGGAAGCAAATTAAATCACATTTTGGTCTGAAAACTATATCTCACACCCGACCAATCGCTGATAACCCTACATTTATACCGTCCACAATAGATAATACTTTTAAAATCTGGAAAAAGGCTGGTATCCATATAGGAGATGTATACATTGGGGCACACTTGCCTCATTTAAACAGATACAGAACAAATACAGTCTTGCAGGAAGCAACTTCTTCAGATTCCTGCAGGTGAGAGGTTATGTGAGAGGGCATTTGAAGAACTTCGAGACTCACGATCGCTTCAGTATTGATGAGTGCTTGCAACTCTTACCACATTCAGAAAAACTAATTTTGTGTATCTGCATTTCACAATCTGCTAACCAAGTCAATTCCGCTCACATAAAATCAGCATGGGAGAAAGAATTTGGTGGGACTATTTTAGAGACTCAGTGGAATGAGGGCTGAGAGAATATCCTTAAATGCTCTAGTAGTGCAAGATATCGTCTAATTCAATTCAAAATTCTTCATCGTCTTCGTTATTCTAAGGAAAGATTACACAGAATCTACCGTGAAATCTCTCCTGTCTGTGATGGGTGCTGTCTGACTGTCGACACTTTGCTTCACAGCTTTGCCCTGTGTCCCCAAGTACAGACCTATTGGATTAATATCTTTAATGTAATATGGTAAATGGTGTTCACTTACATAGCACTTTTTTCTCATCTCTACTGTAGATGACCAAAGCACTTTACAGATCCTGCTATCCACACATTCACACATTGATGGCGGCAGAGCTGCTATGCACAGGTGCTGGCCTGACCCACTAGGAGCAGCTGGGGGTTCAGTGTCTTGCTCAAGGACACTTCGACATGCAAACTGCAGACAGAGCGGGAATCGAACCCGTGACCCTCCAATCAGTAGTCGGCCACACTACACCTGCACCACAGCTGCCCCCAATATCTGAAATATTCCAAATAAAATTAAAACCAGATCCTCTAAGGATCATTTTAAGAATATCTAATGATATTAAAAGTCTGACCAATGCACAACAATCCTTCCTGTCCTATTGCCTCATTACTGCAAAGAAACTACTGTACATCTTATGTACTGGAAAAAAGACAAAGTCCCCTCCACAAAGATCTGGCTCAAAGACCTTACAAACATGTTACAGTTAGAAAGAATCAGATTCACTCTGCTGGACAGACTTTCACAATCTGAAAAAATCTCGGTTCCATTTGTGAACTTCCTTGCCCATGCCACTTGAATGGAGCTGGGCCCTCATTGGGGCTGTGAATCTTTAGAAGTCACATGATTCAGTTTGATTCCAATTTTTGGGGTCATGTTCGATTCAGAATCGATTTTTGATTCAAAACGATTTTCACTTCGCATTTGGCTCTCAGTTCGGTACAAAACCCCACTAATCTCAGAAAAAAGTCCACTGCCCTGCAAAAAATGCTGAGGTAAGCTTGAAAGCAGCATACAGTGTGTTGATGTTTTGGATGATTATTTTTTTTAAAAATTACATCAACTGAGTTGCAATAAAATACTGTTAAATGAAAAAAGTAGGCTTAGGTTAGTAAATACTTTTTTTATTTCTTGAAAACTTGTGAGTTCCAAATTGAAATTGTACACAAGTAAAATAAATTTAGAAAATTTTCCTTTTCAGCATATCACAATTCCTAACAACTTTTACACAGTGTGTAGGTTTGGTCGCCCTCCAGCATTCTAGAAATATAGGCTATTCATGAGAAAACAAAAGCAAATTCTATCACAAATACTTTGAACATCCATTTAAAAGTGGTGCTACCTGTGTGCAGTCAGTGTACAGTTACCTATACAGTAACTTAATTCAGTGAACAAATTCATAAGAACTGAATGCAATTGATGCATACAGTGGGGCAAAAAAAGTGTTTAGTCAGCCACCAATTGTGCAAGTTCTCCCACTTAAAAGATGAGAGAGGTCTCCAATTTTCATCATAGGTATACCTCAACTATGAGAGACAAAATGAGGGAAAAAAATCCAGAAAATCACATTGTCTGATTTTTAAAGAATTTATTTGCAAATTATGGTGGAAAATAAGTATTTGGTCACCTACAAACAAGCAAGATTTCTGGCTCTCACAGACCTGTAACTTCTTCTTTAAGAGGCTCCTCTGTCCTCCACTCGTTACCTGTATTAATGGCACCTGTTTGAACTCATTATCAGTATAAAAGACACCTGTCCACAACCTCAAACAGTCAGACTCCAAACTCCACTATGGCCAAGACCAAAGAGCTGTCAAAGGACACCAGAAACAAAATTGTAGACCTGCACCAGGCTGGGAAGAATGAATCTGCAATAGGTAAGCAGCTTGGTGTGAAGAAATCAACTGTAGGAGCAATTATTAGAAAATGGAAGACATACAAGACCACTGATAATCTCCCTCGATCTGGGGCTCCACGCAAGATCTCACCCCGTGGGGTCAAAATGATCACGAGAACGGTGAGCAAAAATCCCAGAACCACACAGGGGGACCTAGTGAATGACCTGCAGAGAGCTGGGACCAAAGTAACAAAGGCTACCATCAGTAACACACTACGCCGCCAGGGACTCAAATCCTGCAGTGCCAGACGTGTTCCCCTGCTTAAGCCAGTACATGTCCAGGCCCGTCTGAAGTTTGCTAGAGAGCATTTGGATGAACCAGAAGAGGATTGGGAGAATGTCATATGGTCAGATGAAAACAAAATATTTATATTATTTAATATAATATAAATATTTATATTATATTATTTATTATTTAAAATATATTTGATAATATTTATATATCTACATATTATTCCATCTAGCTACATTGCTCCGCACTGTGTGTGTTTATATACTTGCATATTTATTCCACCTAGCTGCAATGCTCCGTACTGTGGGTGTTTATATATTTACATATTTATTCCATCTAGCTACAATGCTCTGCACTGTGTGTTCATATATTCATATATTTATTCCATCCAGCTACAATGCTCTGCACTGTGTGTCTGTGTGTGTGTGTATATATATATATTTTATAGTAATACGTACATATGTATATTAGCTGCTCTTGCTTGCTTGTTTTTTTTTTTGTTTTTTTTTTCTTGCCTTCTGATTGTTGCTCTGAGTGTTGCTATCCCTGTGCTGTTGCAATCCTGGAATTTCCCCGTTGTGGGACTAATAAAGGCTTATAAAGGCTTATCTTAAATAGAACTTTTTGGTAAAAACTCAACTTGTCGTGTTTGGAGGAGAAAGAATGCTGAGTTGCATCCAAAGAACACCATACCTACTGTGAAGCATGGGGGTGGAAACATCATGCCTTGGGGCTGTTTTTCTGCAAAGGGACCAGGACGACTGATCCGTGTAAAGGAAAGAATGAATGGGGCCATGTATCGTGAGATTTTGAGTGAAAACCTCCTTCCATCAGCAAGGGCATTGAAGATGAAACGTGGCTGGGTCTTTCAGCATGACAATGATCCCAAACACACCGCCCGGGCAACGAAGGAGTGGCTTCGTAAGAAGCATTTCAAGGTCCTGGAGTGGCCTAGCCAGTCTCCATATCTCAACCCCATAGAAAATCTTTGGCGGGAGTTGAAAGTCCGTGTTGCCCAGCGACAGCCCCAAAACATCACTGCTCTAGAGGAGATCTGCATGGAGGAATGGGCCAAAATACCAGCAACAGTGTGTGAAAACCTTGTGGAGACTTACAGAAAATGTTTGACCTCTGTCATTGCCAACAAAGGGTATATAACAAAGTATTGAGACGAACTTTTGTTATTGACCAAATACTTATTTTCCACCATAATTTGCAAATAAAATCTTTAAAAATCAGACGATGTGATTTTCTGCATTTTTTTTTTCTGATTTTGTCTCTCATAGTTGAGGTATACCTATGATGAAAATTGGAGACCTGTCTCATCTTTTAAGTGGGAGAACTTGCACAATTGGTGGCTGACTAAATACTTTTTTGCCCCACTGTAAGTATGCATGAGTAAATTACTATTATCATTTTTTTCCCCTTCTCTTTCCTGCTCTTTCTCAATGGGGGGGAAAAAAAGAAACACTAGAATACAAATACAAAAAAAATACACATATTTTTGTCATTTATGTAAACCATGACAAAAAAATCCTGCAGGACAAAACATGACACTTGGTATTTTCTAACCTGTTTGTATACCACCATAGACAGAGAGACATAGACAGGGCTCAGAGAGGGAAATATGAGACAGACAAGATGAGCCAAGGAGAGGAAAGTGTTCAGACAGTGGGTCCAGGAGAGGTGAGAGCAGAGGAAGGAGAGAAGGGTGACACCACTAAAAAGTCCAAACACAGGACGTCTGAGTGGGACCCCAACTGGCCCAATATTCCAACATTCAAGCCTTGATTGTACAATACTTCAAATGGCAAGTTCCATATGCAAAGTTACTGAGCAAAATAAAAAAAAAAAAAAAAGAAGAAAGAAATAGTATAAAATTAACATATTCCGGTTACAATAGTGTCATGTGTTTTCTGCCTCCCCACCCCCCGAAAAATATGTTGCCACCACGCCAAGGTCTTTAAGCCAGAGGAAACACTGAGTTGAGCAACATCTGTTTCTTTAGTGACTCCCTCATCACTTGGAATTACTTGCTCTCTGCATGTATGGATGGATGACAGAGTAGCATCAGCTTTAATGGGCGGATCAAGCTCATAACGCATGTATGTAAAGAACATCAGACTGCCTAACATCCACCAATCTGAGGAGTGATCACTGTGAGCCCTGTTGTCTACAGCAATACAGCTGATGCATTGTTAACATAAAATATTAATACTAGCAACTTAAGTTGAAAAGGGAAATTCTGCCTAAAATCAAATTTACATATTTTACATATTTGCCTGGAGCAGTATTTATTATCTGAACTGTCTGGCACATTTTGAATATAATGGCTCTAAAAATGACTTGCCTTGGGATGTTCATAGTGCCAAAGTAATTAAATAAATACATTATAAATACTCAGCAACCATGTCTCGTTGCAGCTATCATGACCCGATTCTTCAAGCAGTGAGCGGTTTTGTGTAAAAACTACTTAATTTTTTTATGTGTGCATCTGCCCCCAAAAAGGCATGCAGCTTGGTAACATTACGCCTCAGCTCGGGAGCACGATCATTTACTGTTTATGCTGACATCCTCTCACAAGCATTATTGTTATCCTTGGTCACATGTAGAGGCACACTGGAGGATGTGGTTATGTTAGCCAGTTATACAAGTATTACACCATATATACAGGATTATTGGAGACAACTTTTACACAGTTCTGGTTGCAGGCTGCGGACGGAAATGGGAAGGTGGGGGTCAGATACTACCTGAACAACGTGATATTGTAAGACTGGTATACAAAATAAGGAACATGCATGAGCACGGCTGCACGAATTTAGAAAAATGTGTGTCTGCACAAAATGTGTGACTGAACAAATATTGCGATTTGCAATGTGATTTAGCTTGCTTTTTTAATCAAGGAAAACACAGTAAACTGATCATTGTGGAATGTTTATTTCTCAACTCAAGTATTAAGTTGCACAAAAATGTAAATTTGTACAGTACTGTTTACAAAATAACATCTATATTGCATAATTCTGCAGTTGCAAAGACTGACACTGCAATTCATTTAACTGTGCTGCCCTTTGTACGAGTATGTCCTCATACACGTGATATATTTGGGGAAAAAAAGGGACATGACTCCACCAAGTTGAGTTCACTGTTTAGAGACGAGGACAACAGGGTTTTAGTTACGTCACATGCTCGCCTTGCATTACTGGAGAACCAGCAAATTTCTATGATTTGAGTGTTGGGATTTCCTGAATTAATTTTATTCATTTTGGTTTACTAATAGGGTCTAGTATGTAAATGAACATCTAATTTTTTTTTCCATACAAAGTCTTTTTATTCAAGCATGTTGTGTGGCAAACATCAAATGCAAATACCAAGCACAACGCACTGGCTTATAACATGCCTGGAAGTTTTATAACAAGGGAGAAGACAGAAACCAAAAAAACAAAGGTCAAGAACAAAATAATCTACAGGAACATGGGACATCAAGAATTACAAGTGGGTAGAACATACAGAATTGCAGGTAAATAAAATTTAAAAGAAACCAAAAGGGTATAATAGGAAATATCACAAATATATCATTCATGTCCCACCCAAGCCAATCTTGCCCTTACTTGACCCAGCTATGTAAGTATTATGAGGGCTAGGGGTGTTGGGGTGTTAGGGGGAGGGGGGTCAATTCACATGAGAATCTAGATTCTCATTTCACATGATCCAGATTCAATTCACAAAAATTAAGAATCATTATTATTATATTTTTTTTGCGGTGGTGCCAGGGTCCCGTCACGTGACACGTATTGCCGCTTTGGGATACGCAATTACACTTTGACACTGCCGACGCAGGAGAACCACGCAGAGTAGCTTACTAGCTAGCAGCCGGCTGAAACAGTCGGAATAAAGAAAAATGGAGCAGCAAGAAATTCAGCCAGTCCCATCTTCAATGAAGGCAAGTGTGGGGGTGGCTGGGCGCATTTTTGTTTCTACAATTTTCCGGGAAAGAAAGTGCTAGACTTGACACATGTAATATGTAAAGTTTGCAAAAAGAAAGTCAAGTACTTTGGTAACACCACAAACACCGAGGCTCCCATTAACCATCATCACCTAGAGTTGAAAGAAGTGGAAAAAGTTGTAAGTTCTCCTGCTGAACAACACACACTGCACCACTTTAGCAAACTCCCAGCAAATTCTGAACGGGCAAAAAAAAAATAAAAAATAAAAAAATAATCATGAAATCTTGTAACAGCACTTTATTTTGTTTTATAACTTTAATTGTTTTTTTAAGTCTCCGAATAATTTAGATACTTAAGTTTATATTTGTGCAGGTTTAAAATTAATTTTACTTACAGTGGGGCAAAAAAGTATTTAGTCAGCCACCAATTGTGCAAGTTCTCCCACTTAAAAGATGAGAGAGGTCTCCAATTTTCATCATGGGTATACCTCAACTATGAGAGACAAAATGAGGGGGGAAAAAAAATCCAGAAAATCACATTGTCTGATTTTTAAAGAATTTGTTTGCAAATTATGGTGGAAAATAAGTATTTGGTCAATAACAAAAGTTCATCTCAATACTTTGTTATATACCCTTTGTTGGCAATGACAGAGGTCAAACGTTTTCTGTAAGTCTCCACAAGGTTTTCACATACTGTTGCTGGTATTTTGGCCCATTCCTCCATGCAGATCTCCTCTAGACCAGTGACGTTTTGGGGCTGTCACTGGGCAACACGGACTTTTAACTCCCTCCAAAGATTTTCTATGGGGTTGAGATATGGAGACTGGCTAGGCCACTCCAGGACCTTGAAATGCTTCTTACGAAGCCACTCTTTCGTTGCCTGGGCGGTGTGTTTGGGATCATTGTCATGCTGAAAGACCCAGCCACGTTTCATCTTCAATGCCCTTGCTGATGGAAGGAGGTTTTCACTCAAAATCTCACGATACATGGCCCTATTCATTCTTTCCTTTACACGGATCAGTCGTCCTGGTACCTTTGCAGAAAAACAGCCCCAAAGCATGATGTTTCCACCCCCATGCTTCACAGTAGGTATGGTGTTCTTTGGATGCAGCTCGGCATTCTTTCTCCTCCAAACACGACAAGTTGAGTTTTTACCAAAAAGTTCTATTTTGGTTTCATCTGACCATATGACATTCTCCCAATCCTCTTCTGGATTGTCCAAATGCTCTCTAGCAAACTTCAGACGGGCCTGGACATGTACTGGCTTAAGCAGGGGGATACGTCTGGCACTGCAGGATTTGAGTCCCTGGCGGCGTAGTGTGTTACTGATGGTAGCCTTTGTTACTTTGGTCCCAGCTCTCTGCAGGTCATTCACTAGGTCCCCCTGTGTGGTTCTGGGATTTTTGCTCACCGTTCTCGTGATCATTTTGACCCCACGGGGTGAGATCTTGCGTGGAGCCCCAGATCGAGGGAGATTATCAGTGGTCTGGTATGTCTTCCATTTTCTAATAATTGCTCCCACAGTTGATTTCTTCACACCAAGCTGCTTACCTATTGCACATTCAGTCTTCCCAGCCTGGTGCAGGTCTACAATTTTGTTTCTGGTGTCCTTTGACAGCTCTTTGGTCTTGGCCATATTGGGAGTTTGGAGTCTGACTGTTTGAGGTTGTGGACAGGTGTCTTTTATACTGATAACGAGTTCAAACAGGTGCCATTAATACAGGTAACGAGTGGAGGACAGAGGAGCCTCTTAAAGAAGAAGTTACAGGTCTGTGAGAGCCAGAAATCTTGCTTGTTTGTAGGTGACCAAATACTTATTTTCCACCATAATTTGCAAATAAATTCTTTAAAAATCAGACAATGTGATTTTCTGGATTTTTTTTTTCCTCATTTTGTCTCTCATAGTTGAGGTATACCTATGATGAAAATTGGAGACCTCTCTCATCTTTTAAGTGGGAGAACTTGCACAATTGGTGGCTGACTAAACACTTTTTTGCCCCACTGTAAATTGTATGATCAGAGGTAGGTATAGTAGCCAGAAATTCTACTCATGTAAAAGCAGTGAGAAGATAATATAGGCCACCTTCATTAAGCTGCTTTTGACAGGTTTATGACCCCTTAGCCCCACCCAAACCCCGCCCATTCCCCGCCCCATTTACCCTCACCTGACCTTGACCTCCCCTTTGATCCGTAATTATCCTTTGATCAGCAAAGATCTTTTATGACCCATAATTATCCTTTGATCCATGACGACCTTTGACCCGAGCCCTGAGGGGTGAGCGTGGGAATGGAATGTTAACATATGGGAAATGGTGGGGACGGCGCGTGTTGTAGTTGCAGAGTTTTATAAAGGTTGCTGCTGATCAAAGGATAATTATGGGCCATAAAATGTCATCGCTGATCAAAGGATAATTATGGATCAAAGGGGAGGTCAAGGTCAGGTCAGGTCAAAGGGGGCGGGGCGTGGGTGGGGAAAGGGTGGAGTGGGCATGGCTAAGGGGTCATAAACCTGTCAAAAGCAGTTTGATGGAAGGTGGTCTATATTATCTTCTGTAGTGCTAGGAAAATAATAATTAAGACAGCCAAAAATTTCTAGTTAAGGGTACAAAGAGCACCCGCTTAAAAACTTGAGTAATGACTTCACTCTTGAAGGTTTGAGGTTTTTCTCCAAAATTTATAACAATTTTTTTTTATAGTTTAATGTAAATTTATCTTAAATTTGAAACAGTTTTCCTCAAATTTGTAATTTGCGCTTGTACAATTATGACTTTTCTTGTAAATTTGAGACTTTATTATAAATTTGTGGATTATTTTATGGCTAATTTTTGTCTATTTTTTAAAATTAAAATTACTGGGTTTTTATATAAATTTGAAACAGATTGTGATAAAAATTTTGACTTTTTTCTTTATACAATTTACACTTTTGACCATAATTTTGGAGAGCCAGACAAGAACAATAACACTGGTCAACACCAAATTTATTGTCTTAAGTTTTTTTTTTTTTGGCTGATTTAGGACAATTTTGATGTGCTGAATCCAAAAATCACAGTGGTTTTGCTCAATCAGGTCAACTTTTTGAAGTAGGGCCACATGTTGTTTTTTACGTTTTTGTTTACATGTACGGGTATTTTCACTTTATATGATGCAAAATTCTTTATTTCTTGAAATTTCTTGAATTCTGAAGAGTTTGCATGCCCCAGTTTATGACATTGTCATGATGGCTGATTACTGTTGGACTCTGAAGAGAGACATCCCTGCCGCTGAGCATTCTAGAGGTTCAAATAAACGGAAGTTGAAGCTCTGATTTTGAACAATGATGACGTAACATTCAATTTACATGTACTTAGCTTTATCAATGTCTACTATTCAGTTTACAGTAATCGAAGTTTGTAACATTTAATCAATAAATTGTGTTAGAAAATGATTTTTTCTCTTAAAAATCTATTCTGGATGAGAAATATTAACAAAAATCAACTGATAATGTCACAAAAATGTAATCGATTTAGTCAGAAGATCAGATTTTTTTTTTTTTTTTTTTTTGACCCGAGCTAAACGGATGTCATTTTGGGATTCAGCGGTGCAAAGTTGTCTTAAATCGGTTGAAAAAAACACAGACAACTTACAAAAAATTATTTTTGTAACCCTGTGTAATTTAACTCTGATTTCAAAGAAAAAAATATTAATAAAATGTAATGAAATATATTAACTTACATTACCAAAGATGTGGTTATTTCTGTTATAATATTTTTATATATTTAGTTTTTTAGAACTCTCCTCGCCACCCAGACAGCAGGAAAAACCTCCCTTATTTTGAAATCCAGATGTTGGCACGTTTGGTTTGTCTGAAGGCTGCTGATGGACTAGTCATTGACTTTGTGAATTTTGGTCATCTTAACTTGCCAGGTACATAATAATGAACATAAATTAGCTAATATTGTAGTGGCTGGTAAAGTAAATCCTCAACAATTCAGTCATTCTTGCCTTTCCCTGCATAAGAAGCCTAACCATACCTATTTGCTAAGCGACTCATTATTGTTCCTGTTACCAACGAGTTAAAACCATGATAAATTCCTCCACTGCTTACATACCTCTTCTGCTTTTTTTCCCACATTTAAAGTGCTTTAATAAGCCCATGCTTCTCTTGGACAGTGACACCAGTGAGATACTTTGTCTGCCGACTGGAACACGTGGGCGGGGAGCTTCTGAACTCTGCGTGGATGACAGTCACGCACGTTGTTCATGTGCACATTTGCGGAGAATCATTCCTTCATATTTTTCTTAAATTTATATTTCCTTGGCGTGGCGGCATAATTTCAAGGGTGGCAACCCACCATGCAGAAATATTACCAGAGGAAACCCTCTCAACTGTTTATTGTTATAAATCAGTTTTTTGTTATTGTTGAATACTTAATCTAAGAAAGTATAAGTACACTTCTTTTAGTGTGCAACAACACCCCTGACCATGCTGACACTTGCTTGCATCTGCAAATACATCCTGAGAGAACAACTTGTATACTATATAGCATTTGCTATATAATTGTTTTTTGTTTTTTTCTTTTAATGAATGCCACTTTGATCTTTGAAAAAGCTGTGTTCCATGTGCCCACCTGCCAACATTTAGGTTTCAAAATAGAGGAGACTTTCCCCCGGGGTTGGCTGCAGGGGGTGGAAGGGTGTCTAAAAAAAAAATAAAAGATAAATATATTATAGCAGAAAGGCTGCATCTTTGGTAATTTAAGTGAATTTTATTTCATTGCATACAATTTTGTTATTTTTTTTAAATCTAAGTTGAAATTATTGCTTTATTTTGACTATGACTAAAAGTTTAAAATGCATGTGAAAAAGTCACTATTTTTACCACGAATGGTTTCAAATTTGTGACCAGCCATGGAAAAACCAGCAACAACTTGGCCTGATGCGAGTCCTAAAAAACACACTTTTGTTTTTGAAAAATTTGTGATTTTTGTTTGTTGCAAAATCTGCTAGTTGTAATCATGAAGAAGCTACTCCATGCTTCAGATAACAGTGTGGGAGATTTTAAAACCGTAAACTTTGTATTTGAAATAGAGTAGTTTCAGAGGGAAATATCAGCAAGACCACTTCCTAGTTTCGGGGGCGAGCATACCACAGCTGATTACCTCCGCCAGGCCGCAGGAGGTTATGTTTTTGCCAGCATTTGTCTGTCTGTCTGCCTGTCTGTTGGTTAGCAAGATAACTCAAAAAGTTTTGGACGGATTTCGATGAAACTTTCAGGTATTGTTGGAAATGGTACAAGGAAGAACTGATTAAATTTTGGGGATGATCCGGATCACCGTCTGGATACAGGAATTTTTTAAAGGATTCTTTAACATTGTGAGATACGGCCATTTTCAACATGTGTGCAGGCGCAATGGAGGGCGCTGGTCGTCGTGTCTGACGAACACAAACTCCGCGTTCTTCAAAGTTTTAGGCACAAAAGCACGCGGAAAACACTGGTGGGCCGGGCCCGGCAGCGTGCCTGTGTTTGCGCTACGCTGCAAAAGCTGAGACGGGCAGCTGTCCGGCGCCGGATTATTTGGCAGAAATTCCCCGGGCAGCCATAGTGGCTGTGCAAAAACAAGCTCTCTGCCGGGGAAGCTTCCAAATTTTAGGAGGAAAACTCCCAGGCACAAAGTCACCATACTAAAAGGCCAGACCACCGAATGTGTGCAATCGTACAAATATCTTGGGACGATTATTGATAGTGGATTGAACTTTGAGGTGAACTGTGAAAGGGTGTGCAAAAAGGGTCAGCAAAATTTGCATTGTTTGAGGAAACTTGCACGCTTCCAAATTGACCGAACCATAATGACTATGTTCTATCGGGCTTTTATTGAATCTGTTTTATCCTTTTCTTTAATGTCATGGTTTGGTCAGATAAAACTGAAACAGAGGAAATCCTTGGATCAGGTAGTTAGATGGTCCAGTCGTTTGCTTGGTGAGTCACAGCTGAGCCTGACATCCCTGTACACCAGACAAGTACAGAGGATGGCCGACTCGATTTTAAATGATGACTCCCACCCTTTGCACTGCAACTTTCAGCTTCTTCCCTCCAGACGGAGGTTTGCTGTCCCAAAAAGTAGAACCCAGCGCTACAAAAACAGCTTTGTCCCTGCTGCTGTCAAAGAGTTGAACAAGCTATAAAAATTATATTGTACATATTTTATATTTACCTATTTTGTAACATGTGTGCCTGTGTTTGTGTCTATGTTGAATGTAATTAGTGGCTTGTAAATATGGATGTCACCAACTGCAAAACAAATCTACCTACGGGTACAAATAAAGGAACCTGAACCTGAAATCCTCTTTTGCCACGGAGCGCAACCCTAATATAAAACCCACGGCAACCTGTCTACCCAATTTGCATCCGTCAGTGAAGCCCTGAGTGCTACTTTCAGTGATCTATGAAAACGCTCGCATAACCCATTGGCCTGTGGGTTGTACGCGGTTGTGCGATGAATTGCAACACCCGCAGCCTGGGAGTTTGCAGATGGAGGAGATGGACTCAACACCAACACTTCAGTTTATTACCTCCGCCAAGGAGGTAATGCTTTTACTACTGAACCACTAATCGTATCATTGTGAATCCAATTGCTAGTCATATGTTTTCATGGTCAAGGAATCTGAAAACGTACACACAAACACTGTATGGGGGGGAACTGTGGCGCTTGGCGGAGGTCTGCGCTCTCCTAGTGCTTTTCTAGTTACCTCCGCCAGGAGGTTATGTTTTTGCCGGGGTTTGTCTGTCTGTTGGTTAGCAAGATAACTCAAAAAGTTTTGGCTGGATTTCGATGAAACTTTCAGGCGTTGTTGGAAATGGTACAAGGAAGAACTGATTAAATTTTGGGGATGATCCGGATCACCGTCCAGAAGAAAACCGCCATTACGGAAAATGCCATTTTCGTGAATAACTACTGAACCACTAATCCTATCATTGTCAATCCAATTGCTAGTCATATGTTTTCATGGTCAAGGAATCTGAAAACGTACACACAAACACTGTATGGGGGGGAACTGTGGCCGCCATTACGGAAAATGCCATTTTCATGAATAACTACTGAACCACTAATCCTATCATTGTCAATCCAATTGCTAGTCATATGTTTTCATGGTCAAGGAATCTGAAAACGTGCACACAAACACTGTATGGGGGAAACTGTAGCGCTTGGCAGAGGTCTGCGCTCTCCGAGTGCTTTTCTAGTTTACATATCTGGTTTGTTTGGCTACTCACACATCTTTGTTATTCATTTCAGCCAATCAGCAGCACGTTCAAGTAGATGCACATGGCTACTTAAGCAGAGTATCTTTTGAAAAGCACTGTAAGGGGGCTGGGTTCATGCTAAGTCATGCAAACGACCTGCTTTTGTTACTGCCCCCCACCTGGCTCCCCTGGAAGGTGACAACCCTTAGAAGCTTTGAGCCTGATTTTCTCAGAGAAGTTATTTACATATTTATTCCATCTAGCTACAATGCTCTGCACTGGGTGTGTTTATATTTATATATCTATATATTTATTCCATCTAGCTACAATGCTCAGCACTGGGTGTGTTTATATTTATATATCTATATATTTATTCCATCTAGCTACAATGCTCCGCACTGTGTTTTTATATATCTACATATTATTCCATCTAGCTACATTGCTCCGCACTGTGTGTGTTTATATACTTGCATATTTATTCCACCTAGCTGCAATGCTCCGTACTGTGGGTGTTTATATATTTACATATTTATTCCATCTAGCTACAATGCTCTGCACTGTGTGTTCATATATTCATATATTTATTCCATCCAGCTACAATGCTCTGCACTGTGTGTCTGTGTGTGTGTGTGTGTGTGTGTATATATATATATATTTTATAGTAATATGTACATATGTATATTAGCTGCTCTTGCTTGCTTGTTTTTTTTCTTGCCTTCTGATTGTTGCTCTGAGTGTTGCTATCCCTGTGCTGTTGCAATCCTGGAATTTCCCCGTTGTGGGACTAATAAAGGCTTATCTTATCTTATCTTATCTTATTTGAGAGGTGCTAACATTGAAATAGCCACATCTTCGGAGGGAGAGAGAGCTTAGACTTTCTGCTGCACATTCACCAACCACAATGCTCCGCACTGTGTCTATATATATATATATAGTAATATGTACAAATGTATACTAGCTGTTCTTGTTTTTTTCTTGCCTTCTGATTGTTGCTCTGAGTGTTGCTATCCCCGTGCTGTTGCAATCCTGGAATTTCCCCATTGTGGGACTAATAAAGGCTTATCTTATCTTATCTTCTTCAAATCTTTTTGGATTTCCATGTGTTAAGACCTCATTGGGAAGCTTATGGGAAGTGCATACGACAATGTTTTTACCCCAAACCGTGGAAGTTTGTCTACAATTTAGCTGTCCGTGCATACTGCACCAGGTATTTGGAGGCTGGTTTCAAATCTCTACACTTTCACGCCTCCAGAGTGGAGAGATTTTCATGGTGCTGATTTTGCGCATCCGTATGCACAGAAAAAAAGACCTATGGCATGATGGAGCCCCAGTTTACAACAGATTTCAGCCAGTCCACATACCAAGTAGCATTTATTTCTAAGAGAAATACAAATATAAAGCTTGTATTTCTGTATTTCTCACAGAAACACAAGCTCCGTGATAAAATGTTAAGCCTGATGTGTTTATAGTTAGGATCAGGTTAAAAATGGGTTCTTATTGGTATCTGTAAAACTGCTTTTTTACATGATAGATGCAGCCTTATATAGAAAAATAATCATCAAAATTATAACCAAGGAAGATGCCTACCTTTGTTGAATGATGAATAAATCACTGTGGAGCTGCCAATGTTTCAAATCCAGTTTTGTGCTGCCAAATGATATGTGGCTGCAGCAAACATCATATCACTTTTTTTTTTCTTGCTTGTAATGCTTTTGTAAAAGTGATGACTGAAGACTCCTTATAAAATATTCAAACACTCTGTCAGTTCGATTTTTTTTTTATTGCCTGCATTTATATGGGTTATTTATCTCAATTCAACTTTATTTGTATAGTGCCTAATCACAACAAATGTCATCTCAATGTGCTATTTATTTATTTATTACTTCCTCATTCTTTCAGCTTACAGAAAATTAATATAAATACATTGCATTCGGAAAGTATTACACAGCGCTTCACTTTTTCTACATTTTATGTTACAGCCTTATTCCAAAATGGATTAAATTCAGTTTTTCCTCAAAATTCTACACACAGTACCCCATAATGACAACGTGAAGTTTTTAGATTTTTGCAAATTTATTAAAAATAAAAAACTAAGATATCACATGTACATAAGTATTCACAGCCTTTGCTCAATCCTTTGTTGATGCACCTTTGGCAGCAATTACAGCCTCAAGTCTTTTTGAATATGATGCCACAAGCTTGGCACACCTATCTTTGGGCAGATTCACCCACTCCTCTTTGCAGCACCTCTCAAGCACAGCCATTTTCGGATCTCTCCAGAGATGTTCAATTGGATTCAAGTCTGGACTCTGGCTGGGCCACTCAAGGACGTTCACAGAGTTGTCTTGAAGCCTGAAGCTTCAGGACAACAGCAGCCTGAAGCTTTGATATCTTGGCTGTGTGCTTAGGGTCGTTGTCCTGCTGAAAGATGAACCGTCACCCCAGTCTGAGGTCAAGAGCACTCTGGAGCAGGTTTTTATACAGAATGTCTCTGTACATTGCTGCATTCATCTTTCCCTCTATCCTGACTAGTCTCCCAGTCCCTGCCACTGAAAAACATCCCCACAGTATGATGCTGCCACCACCATGCTTCACTGTAGGGATGATATTGACCTGGTGATGAGCGGTGCCTGGTTTCCTCCAAACATAACGCCTGGCATTCATGCCAAAGAGTTCAATCTTTGTCTCATCAGACCAAAGAATTTTGTTTCTCATGGTCTGAGAGTCCTTCAGGTGCCTTTTGGCAAACTCCAGGTGGGCTGCTATGTGCCTTTTACTAAGGAGTGGCTTCCATCTGGCCACTCTACCATACAGACCTCATTGGTGGATTGCTGCAGAGATGGTTGTCCTCTTGGAAGGTTCTCTTCTCTCCACAAAGGAACACTGGAGCTCTGACAGAGTGGCCATTGGGTTCTTGGTCACTTCCCTGACTAAGGCTCTTCTCCTCTGATTGCTCAGTTTAGACGGCCGGCCAGCTCTAAGAAGAGTCCTGATGGTTCCAAACTTCTTACATTTATGCATGATGGAGGCCACTGTGCTCATTGGGACCTTCAAATCACAAGAAATTTTTCTGTACCCTTCCCCAGATTTGTGCCACAAGACAATCCTGTCTCGGAGATCTATAGACAGTTCCTTTGACTTCATGCTTGGCTTGTGCTCTGACATGCACTGTCAACTGTGGGACCTCATATAGACAGGTGTGTGCCTTTCCAAATCATGTCCAATCAACTGAATTTACCACAGGTGGACTCCAATTAAGTTGTAGAAACATCTCAAGGATGATCAGTGGAAACAGGATGCACCTGAGCTCAGTTTTGAGCTTCATGGCAAAGGCTGTGAATACTTATGTGCATGTGATTGCTTAATTTTTTTACTTTTAATAAATTTGCAAAAATCTCAAACTTTTTTCACGTTGTCATTATGGGGCATTGTGTGTAGAATTTTGAGGGAAAAATGAATTTAATCCATTTTGGAATAAGGCTGTAATGCAAAATGTGGAAAAAGTGAAGCGCTGTGAATACTTTCTGGATGCACTGTATTTAATGCAGATGGAACCTGGCATTTATAGTAGGGCTGGGAACGATCCCTAATTTCCAGAATCGATTCGATTCCAATTCTTGAGATTCTGAATCGATTCGATTCCGATTCAATCCCGGTTCGATCTGGGGAATTACCATTTTAATAGCCATTTTACTTCCCATGAAACAAAAATCTTCGAGACCTATTGCTGCAAATTGTACCAAGAATCTTCTAACTTTGTTAATACATAAATTATCACATATAGAACTGACCCAAAATCAGTTACAATAATGCACTTTTTATCATTTAACTTATCATTTCATAAAGTGCTCACAGGTGCTTTCTTTAGTGCAAAGGGTGTGTCGTGTCAAGTTCACAACCCAGAGTAAGTAAACAAATTCAATGCATGAACCATGCAGACATAATCTCACTGTATTTCAGTCCCTCCAGGATTTTGTCAGCTGTTTTTGTGATTGTTGTGGCCCAAAAAGCCTGGATTTGTGGGAGCTTTTCCAAAAAGTTATGGCACTTTTAGAGTTTTTTTGCTCTCAAAGTTGTGTGAGGAAGTACAAATTTTAAAGCAGCTGCTTTTTCCATAGTTTACAGTGATGCTATTCTATGTAACACCACAAGAAAAGTACAGGATTGCCAAAAATTTCTTGTTAAACAGTGATTTATTTAGAATTAAATGCTCAGTAAAATTGTAAAAAAAAAAAAAAGACCAATATTGTGTTCTTGCTGAGAACTTTAAAAAAAGAAATAAAAGAATTTGTCATTACAACAACTAAATTGCATTAAATGCATGTTAGTGTGGAGAAAATGATGGCAGCACCTCCTTGAATCTTGAATTTGAAGGTCTTCTAATGTGCTGAAATCCACATGAAGCAGGGATGCTCCTCCACTGACCACCTCTGACCTTCAGAAGGTCTCAGTGAGGATGAAGCTTCCAGTCTTCACACATCTGAAGGCAGATAAAAAGAAGAGCTTTCACAGTAAAATTAACATTCATATTTTTAGATCGCCACACCACAGTAGGGTTTAATAATTTAGGGGGGGGGGGGTTATATTTTAACTACAAATTAACTTTCAATGTTGGAAAAGGGTTTCAGTTCATTTCCTGAGAAGGTTTGTTCATTTCAATTTAGTTCTACTGAGTAACAATAGCTTGTTGTACTGCAGCCTTTATTAATTTTATTGTGATTTATTCTCTTCACATCGCTTAAGTGGCAGAAGTCCATAATCTCATAAAATATACCCTAATTCTGCATTTATTCACAGCGCTTAACCAACAGTTCTCTCTGTGTCCATAGTTTGTAAAAGAAACCACCATCATGCCAGATAAATTATTAATTGACGACACAAACGTTAAAACAAACAAATATTATACTTATAGTCTCAGCAGCTCCAAGTCTCTGCTTCACGGGTTTCAGTCTCCGGGCATTTTCCCTTTATCAGTCGTCAACTTTATGTTCCAACACAGCGCTGCACGGAGTAAAAGTCCGTTTATCCCCGCTTTATGAAAAATATTCAGAAGCTGTTGAGGACAGTCTATACGGTGACTTTTGCTGCTAAATTAAGAGACACACGTTATTAACTCCGCGTCATGTAAACACAAAAGACGTGTGCACGCGCCGCAGGGAACACAGAAGTTTTATTTATGAAAAATATTCAGAAGCTGTTGAGGACAATCTTTACGGTGACTTTTGTTGCTAAATTAAGAGACGCACGTTATTATCTCCGCTCGTGTAAACACGAAAGAGCACGCGCGGCAGGAAACTCTTGCCGGATGAGAACCGTTTTAACACCACAGAAGAAGAACTAGCATATCCGTTAGCTTGCTAGCTCCGTTAGCACGTCGGTTGTTTATGGTTCTCGGCCGTTGTTCCTCGTTCATTGACCCGGTTTCGACCCGATTATACTCAGCAGACGTTCACAAACGTAAAAATATTATATTAAAACATATTAATATTAAAAGATCGATCCGCGGATTTTGTGGATCGATATCTGCTCAGTCAAACATGTATCGATACATATCGATATATTGATCTTTTTAACCCACCCCTAGTTTATAGTAATAATCCAGAGTCCCTAGTAAAACTTCTTCTTGACATCTAATTGTGTGCAAACTGCTGTTGGACCTTTCAGTGGATCTGTGTGCATGTGTGGTTGCTTTTGTGACGTGTCATGTGCACACAGATGTTTCTCTCCGGATCTAAACAAAAACGTTATGTGCACAAGGCCTTAGATTTGAATCTTTTAGAATCTGTAAATAACTCAAAATGCCCTTCAGGATACTTGTTCTTGATTTTTCCATGGCTGCTCACATTTATTGGGGAAACAGTGAAAATTCATCGTAACATAGTAGATATAAATTCAGGAGTTAACTCCTTTAGCCCCACTGACCCGAAATAGAGTAAATTCAGACACTCTTTTGCTTCCATCTGGTGGGTTAACAGCAGTACTGCAAATTAAAACATCATTTTGCCATTGTTCTACATCTTGTGAGCTTTCCAAAGATGCATGACATGTGCAGTTCACCTTGTTTTATGTTATTTACATTTTAGTTTATATTTAAACAATTTTATTTCTTAAATCTGTTTATATAGTAGAGGTATATAGAGTCCGGCTGGTCCTTTTACCATTAAACTGCAGAATCTGTGCAGAAAGTGTCAATTCTATATAAGTTGGTGCAATTGTAGTCAAGAAGTTGCCTAACTGATTCAGTGGCATCTCTGTAGATAGATTTATTGTTGTAATGTGTTTTAAATATTGAAATTAAAAAAAGAAATAGATAAGGGTGAAAAAAATAATTTCTGCTTTGGTTTATAACAGTTTACTCAGTCATAGTAAAATATACAAAGAAATTGTGCTAGGAGAAAATTCTGTGAGGTCTTGCCTATCTGTAGAGACTGAGATTATGCCTGTAGACCTGAGACTTGCCGTGATATAATAGATTTAATTTTGGGGGCGTCTGTTTAGGCGAGGAACACCTCAAAATATCTTCGTGCCTTAAAAACTCGCAGGGTTATGAGAACAAGACAGTTGCGCATAGTACATTATAAGCCTGTCCGTAGTCATCAGTCATGCAAAGGTAGCACACAAACAATTGGATCATTGATTACAAATGCATGATTCAATATACTGTTGCACTGTAATAAAAATAATAGCCATGCGGTTGCAAAGACTGTTGGCAAAGCAAACAATCCACAACTCAAAGTGGAACAAATTTAGAGAAACTATTAGAAAATCATTTAAGCCCCTGCAGTATGTACATCTTCAGTAGATGTGCAGACACTGTATGAAATAAGTTGGACGGACAGACAGATGGCCGAACAGCATCATACTGTAATCCGTCCCGTCGTTGGAGACGGGCGTCCCGTCAGTGACCAACAGACGCATTTCAGAAGGTTAAAACCTACAGAAACAGCATTTCTCAGTCAGTGAGCCCAGACATGGAGGCTTCACTTAGGGCGGACTTTTGTCAGCACAAGTGAGACAAAACCACATGTAAATATTGTATCATTTTAATGGGATAGCTGTTCAGTCCATTAAGTGCTGTAGTAAAGGAAAGGAGGGGAAGGAGACAAACAGCTTATCCTATCTGAAAATATTTTGGCTTGATTGAAAAACTGACTAAAATCATGAGCCGGCTGTCAAAAACGGTTGCAGATGATCTGAGTCAGTGAGTAGAAAGAAAGCTAACATTATTGTGGTGAGCACCCAGAGGAAACCCCCACAGCACGGGGAGAACGGGGAAACCAACCGGAGTGGAACCCCAGCCGCTTCTGTTGTGAGGCAGCAGGTTTAACCACTGAACCACCGTGTACCGACGTACAACCGGCGTGTGATCACCCCTAGTGTTACCGGCTGCAGATTCTCGTGGCAGACGCTACACACGAGAGGCTAAAATATCCTGAAGCTGAATGATGAAATGTGTTTAACCGTCTCTGCTGGACACAGTGTGAGCAGATATATTATCATGTCACTGCTGTGTGGGGAAAAACGTGTGTGTGTGTGTGTGTGTGTGTGTGGAAACGGTGTCTTTTTCTGATGAGTCAGTGGTACTCCTGACCTGGGATTTACTTCCCTTTATTACATTCTTTCCTCTGCTTTCTACACACTTACAAAAGACACAGCTGAATCAATCTGCTACTAGAGCTCTGTGTTTTATTTAAGCATTTTTTTTTTCATCATAAATGTTTTACTCAATCATGTAGTGCATACGTGTAGAATCCAGTCATGCCCCTGATACCCAGTAGCTTCATATCCAGGATACAGGTGGCCCCCCTCATGGCCTGTATTCACACACAGAAAGCTGCGTTTAAACTAACTATAGACGCCGTTTCATGTGTAATATTAGACATGGCTTTGTGTTTCTACGTTTAAATAAATTTCCTTCTTGTTAACAACAGTCAGGGACTGGGAAGTGGCTGAGTCTGGACTGGTAGCTGCTTGTGTTTCACTCTTTGTACATTTTGATTGAACTTGTGTTCAGGTTCATGTTTAATAAGGTCACCACTGGTAACCCTCTGGCAACCAGTTGGCCCGCTGCTAGTCAACAGTGTCTCTTCACTTTGTTCATGTCGAGCATTTCTTTGTTTCGCTCTGTTGCAGAGGAGAATTTTGAAAATGTCACAGGCAGTGGGAAAATACACACGCGTCATGTTTTAAAGCATATAGATGTGTTACTGAATACAGATGAGCCTTTACCTTTTATTATCTTAGATTTTTATAAGGGTCCCTTTACACAGACTGAGATCATTGGGTGACTGTTGAGAGACCAAACATTGACCTTCAACAATCTCCTAAAGGCTCAAAAAAGTTGTTTCTGTGAAAATATTTGAGATTGTTGTACTGTTTTCATGGTGATCTATAGAGATCTTTGAAATATCCTTGAGAGATCACTGAGGAATCATTGAGAGTTTGTTGGGCAACCAAAGAGGGGTGTGTGTGTGTGTGTGTGTGTGTGTGTGTGTGTGTTTGAGAGAGGTTTCTTACACACCCTTTACATAAATCATTAAGAGATTATTGAAAGATTTAAAAAAAAAAAAAAAAAAAAAAGGCCACCTCACTGAGATCATTGAAAGATCGCTGAAAGATCTTCCAGTGATGTCCACGGTTGAGAGATTGCTGTGACTCAGTCCAAAATAATCTCTCAAAGATCACTAAAGGAGCATGATCTCTCAGCAAACTCTCAAGGAGCACTCAACGTTCTCATCAGTGTCCTAATGATCTTTCAGCGATCTTTCAAAGAACTCTATTGGTCTTTTATCGAACGCCCAGGAGAGATCCCTGAGTGATCTCTCAGCCATCTCTACCTACATAGTGGAAAAATTTGGTATTCATTGAAAGATTGCTGAGACATCATTGGGAGATCGATGAGATTCTTGAGCGGTCAAGGATCGCCCAGTGATCTCATCATTCTCCCAATGATCTCTCAGGGATCTTTCAATGAATGCCAAATTTTTCCACCCCAAAGGTAGAGATGGGTGAGCGATCAGTGAGGAAACCCTGGGCATTTGATGAAAGACCAATAGAATTCACTGCAAGATTGTTTGGAGATCTGGTCATTTTGTAGCGATGCCTCAGCAGTCTCTCAAAGATCTCTGCCCCTGTGTAAAGGGGATATAAGAAATTTATTCAAAATTTGGCACAAGTCTTTAGGGGGACTTGGTTATACTTCAGAGGTCAACGGTCGGTGTATTGGCCAATATTCTGCGCAACATGAGTGTTAGACGGAGACCATGTGGCCCTGATTCACATTTGGTCAGCTACTAAATTTGACCCTAATCTGTGTGCCGACATTAAAACTGGTGTTTGTGTTAGATCTGCTGTGCTTAATGCTTTTTGAATTCTGTAGATTGTCACATTTATAGTCGAAGCTTGTGATGTACAACACACCACATGGACCTGTGAACACAGGCTACGGACCACAGTCCAAGTTGGGAATCTTTGCAAGCTGCCAAACTACCAACCTGCTCTCAAAAGAGATGCGTTTCTTCCTTGTTGCAGTATGTTTTTGCACTCTTTAATCACATGCATTAAACATTTACACACATTCACACACACATTCATCAGCGTGTGAATGTGTGTGTGAATGATGGATAGCAGGATCTGTAAAGTGCTTTGGTCATCAAGAGATGAGACTAAAAGCGCTATATAAGTGAATGCCATTTACCACAAATGCAATGAAAACCATAATGGGTTTTTTTATTCAAACGACTGAAATGACTTTTCTTCCCCTCCAGGTGATGTTTAAGGCTAAAGCCAAGTATTCACCAGAGCTCACTAAATACAAGTAAGTGTGTTTTATTATGTGTTGTTTTTGGCAGTTATTTATGAAGGGACTGAATGTAAAGTTTTTGAACAATAATAAACTACACAGTGGTGTTTACATCCTCCACATCATGATTTTTAATTGGATGTTGTCTCTGAATAAAGTCACAGGCTCCCGTCTCACTGTCTGTTCTCTCCTTCCGTCGTCTTCCTTCAGGGTTCCTCTGCGTTTGTTCTTCCTGTGTCTCAGTATATTTTTCCTGGTGGTGAATTTAACTTGTGCACTGTTAGTGCAAGGAGCTCTGGAGCGCTCTGAACCACCAAGGTAAACAACACTGAAAATACTTGACGATGAGCTTCTGCTGAACAGTACTTTGGTTTAATTCAGTGCGCTTGAATTGCCTTTTAACAACCCTTGTGTCTGCAGTGAGGCGGGTATCAGACATGCGGTGCTGGCCCGGGTCCTGATCAACGACAGTCTGTTTGTGCTGTGTGCCATATCTCTGGCTGTGTGCATATTCAGGATCGCAAAGATGTCATCTGCCAATGTTTACCTCGAGTCCAAGGTAAAAATATGTGCATGACTGAGAAGTTTTTTTTATATGCAGCTGTCATTTGTTGAGTTCCACCATGTTCCTATGTATAAGAAAGAATTGAATGTCACAGGAAGCTTCATGGAGAAATGGTTTAAAACCAGATTGTATTCTAATGCCCAGAAATGCTTGTTTGCACTATAAAGCATTGGGGAAAAAAATGTCAAATGATACTTTTATATCATTTTATAGAAAACGGTGATCATGTTATAGTTGTCTAATGCATGTGTGACTCATAATGGCCTTGTAATAGTTGATATGATGGATACAGTATAATAATAATAATAATAATAACCTAGCCACAGGGGGTACACAAGCCAGTGTACTTAGTGCCAGTCCCAAGCCTGGGTAAAGGGGGAGGGTTGAGTCAGGAAGGGTATCCGCTGTAAAACCTTTGCCAGATCAAACATGCGGATCATGACGAATGAGACTTTCAGACCGCATCGGTCGAGGCCCGGGTTAACAACGACCGCCACAGGTGCTGTTAGCCGACAGGGTGCTGGTGGAAATTGGGCTACTGTTGGTTGAAGATCAAGGAGGAGGAGAGGGGGAAGGCATGTTAGGAGGGAGAGTGAGAAAAGGAAAAGTAGAAGTGTGGAGATGAGAGTAGGGACGTTAAATATAGGGACTATGACTGGTAAAGGCAGAGAGTTGGCTGATATGATGGAGAGAAGAAAGGTAGATGTACTGTGTGTTCAAGAAACTAGTTGGGAGGGAAGCAAGGCTAGGAGCATTGGAGGTGGATTTAAATTGTTCTACCATGGTGTAGATGGGAAGAGAAATGGAGTAGGCGTAATCTTGAAGGAAGAGTATGTGAAGAGTGTTCAGGAGGTAAAGAGCGAGTCGGACAGAATCATGAGTTTGAAGCTAGAAGTCAAAGGTGTGATGTTGCATGTTGTAAGTGCGTATGCCCCACAAGTTGGATGTCAGGTAGAAGAGAAAAAGGAATTCTGGAGTAAGTTAGATGAAGTGGTAGAGAGTGTTCCCAGGGGGGAGAGAGTGGTGACTGGAGCAGATTTTAATGGTAATGTAGGTGAAACGAACAGAGGTGATGAGGAGATTCTGGGTAGGTATGGTCTTCAGGAGAGAAATGTGGAAGGACAGATGGTTGTGGATTTTGCTAAAAGGAAGGAAATGACTGTGGTGAACACATACTTCAAGAAGACAGAGGAATGGAGAAAGGTGCACACAGGTGGACTACATCCTATGCAGAAGGAGAAATCTGAACGACATAGGAGACTGCAAAGTGGTGGCAGGGAACGGTGTAGCTAGACAGCACTGGGTGGTAGTCTGTAGGATGACTTTGGAGAGCAAGAAAAGGAAGAGAGTGAAGGCAGAGCCAAAGATTAAGTGGGGGAAGTTACAGAATGAAGAAGGTTTACACAGAGTTCAGGAAGGAGTTGATACAGGCTCTGGGTGATAGGGAAGAATTACCAGATGACTGGGAAAGTACAGCAAAAGTATTGAGGGAAACGGGTAGAAAGGTATGTGGTGTATCCAGTGGATAGAGGAAGGAAGACGAGAACACTTGGTGGTGGAATGAGGAGGTACAGGAAAGTAGTCAAAGGAAGAGGTTAGCAAAGAAAAAGTGGGATAGTCAGGGAGATGAAGAAAGTAGACAGGAGTATTTGGAATCTAGGCACATGGCAAATAGAGAGGTGGCAAAGGAAAAGGCATATAGTGAGTTGTATGAGAGGCTAAACACTAAGAAAAGAGAAAAGAACTTGTATCGATTGGCTAGAAAGAGAGATTGAGCTGGAAAGGATGTACAGCAAGTTAGGCTGGTTAAGGACAGAAATGGTAATGTACTAACAAATGATGAATGTGTTGAGAAGGTGGAAGGAGTACTTTGAAGAGCTGATGGATAAAGAAAATAGAATAGAACAGACTTTATTTTCAATGTACAGTAGTACAGTACAACAAAATTGTGGGTGCTCCGCCAGGCTACTGCGCAATCAAGTAAGAGAGAAGGATTAGATGAAACACGGTTACAGAACCTATGATTAAACACACGACTGAAATAAAAATGTCCCCGGATTCAGGAAATATACACAGGTATGGCTGTAACTTCACAGATGGAACTATGTACATAAGAGTGTAGAACACACGATTGAACACACATTTAAGTAAAATGGCCCAAGGATTATGGAAAAGATATACAGTAGTGGTTTCACAGATGTGTTCATATACATGAAAGTGCGGAGTACAAAGACAGGTGTGTTATAGTGATAATGAAAAGGTCCTCAGTTCTGTGCATGTGAGCGTTTGGAGGGAGGGGGGTGGGGCCTCTGACTGTTTGCAGTTCGGATGGCCCAGGGGAAGAAACTGTCTGTCTGGAGGTGTGAGATCTGATTGATCTGAGCCATCATCCAGAGGGAAGCAGGTCAAACAAGTGGTGGGCAGGATGTGAGGGGTCTCCTGTCATGACCTTGAACTTTCTGAGACAGGAGGATATGGAGACTCCCTCCAGGGAGGGCAGAGATCCGCCGGTGATTTTTTTTTTTTTTTTTTTTTTTTTTTGGGCGGTGTTGATAACCCTCTACACAGCCTTCCTGTTCTCGGCCGTGGAGCCGGCATACCACACACCCAGACAGTAGGTGAGCACGCTCTCCATTGAGCAGTGGTAGAAGGCCAGCAGCAGCTTCTGTTCCAGGTTGTTCTTCCTCAGGACACGGAAGTGCAGCCACTGCTGGGCTTTCTTCACCAGGGCCTTGGTGTTGACAGTCCAGGAGAGGTCAGAGGAGATAAGAGAGGAGGATGGATGAAGGAAAGATGGTGAACAAGGAAGTCTTGAGGATTAGCAAGGTAGAAGTGAGGCAGCTTTGAAGAGGATGAAGAATGGAAAGGCGGTTGGTCCAGATGACATACCCATGGAGGTATGAAGATGTTTAGGAGAGATGGCAGTGGACTTTTTAACCAGATTGTTCAACATAATCTTGGACAGGGAGAGGATGTCTGAGGACCTCAAATGGGAGCTGACCATCAGCTCACTCATCAAAAAAGCCCAGCAGAGGATGTTCTTCCTGCGGCAGCTGAGGAAGCTCAAGCTACCCACCAAGATGTTAGTGCAGTTCTACACAGCCATCATCGAGTCCATCCTCACCACCTCCATAACCGTGTGGTACGCAGGAGCCACTGCCAGGGACAGACTAAGGCTGCAGCGCGTCGTGCGCACTGCTGAGAAGGTGATCGGCTGCAAGCTCCCATCTCTCCAGGATCTGTACATCTCCAGGACCCGGAGGCGTGCTGGCCGGATCATAGCCGATCCCTCACACCCTGGTCACGTACTGTTTGCCCCCCTCCCCTCTGGTAGAAGACTTCGGTCCATCCAGACTAAAACCTCCCGTCACATGAACAGCTTCTTCCCCTCTGCCATTAGACTGCTGAACACTAAGTGACTCTCGTGCACCATGTACAGCAGCTCAACCAGACTCATGTCAATCATCACTGTTTTCTTCCTGCATTACCGACTGCACTATATAGTTCTCCACAGTATCTGCTGCTGGCTAATATATATTTTAACTGTTGACCAGTATCACTTAATCTTATCCTACACTTTATTACATGTATAGTTTATTTCTCTTATCTTATCATGTTTAATGTTGCAGCATTGTACCGAGACAAATTCCTAGTTTGTGTACTACATGAACAATGGCAATAAACCTGATTCTGATTCTGATTCTGATTCTGAGAGGAGAAGTGTTTTGGTACCAGTTTTCAAGAACAAAGGTGATGCTCAGAGCTGTAGTAACGACAGAGGCATAAAGTTGATCAGCCACACTATGAAGATATGGGAAAGAGTTTTTGAAGCCAGGTTAAGAGGAGAGATGACAATCAGTGAGCAACAGCACGGTTTCATGCTAAGAAAGAGTACTACAGATGCAATGTTTGCTCTGAGTGCTGATGGAGAAGTATGGAGAAGGTCAGAAGGAGTTGCACTGTCTCTTTGTGGATCTAGACAAAGCATATGATAGGGTACCAAGAGGGGAAGTGTGGCACTGTATGAGAAAGTCAGGAGTGGCAGAGAAGTATGTGAGGGTGGTGCAGGACATGTATGAGGACAACGAGATGGTGGTGAGGTGTGCTGTAGGAATGACAGATGGTGTTACATCCCTATTAACCAAAAATGCTGGGGTAACAAAAGGAAGTAACATAACACTTGGTTGCAGCACAAAACCCACTCACAATTAAACACAAGGCTCCAGCACCCCCCCCCCCCGCGACCCGAAAAGGATTAAGCGGAGGAAGATGGATGGATGGATGGTTGCCAAATAAGTGAAAATTTATTTACAAGTGGGAAAAAAAAACTAACAGAAAAGATAACTCAACTAAGGAGGAGACCACAAAAGCTTCAGGGGTTCTCCCAGGCCAAAATAACAAACAAAACCCCCACACTTTCTACAAACAAAAAGAAAACTACCCTAGTGAAACTCAAAGTACAAAAACTTGCCTACCTGGCTCACCACAAAACAGGAGAAAAGTGAGGCAAAAGAAAAGGCAGATAACCCCGTACAGTCGTTCTTAAACACACAATTGTCAAACACAACTAAAGTGCATAGGCACCAAACAGGTCTGAAAATACAACAGCCTAATGCACTGGTAACATTAACACTACACCAAACCAGTCCACACATGCTAAAGCCCAGTGGCCAAATGGCCAAGAACACTGGGTGGAGGGATCTTAAGTAGGCTGCTCTGTAACGAGGTGATGCAAAGCAGCTGTAGAATCCCAGGTGTGGTTCAGGGTCCCCTCAAGGGTGTGGGAGAAAACTGCAAAGGGGAAAAAGGGGGGGGGGGGGTGCCTCTCTTGTAGGAAGAGAGTCACAGAGTCAGCGCACGTCACGAATGGATTCAAGGTGGGGGTGGGATTACATCAGGGATCAGCTCTGAGCCCCTTCTTGTTTGCCATGGTGATGGACAGACTGACAGATGAGGTCAGACGGGAGTCTCCGTGGACTGTGATGTTTGCAGACAACATTGTGATCTGTAGTGAGAGTAAATGGAGTTCACTTATATAGCGCTTTTTCTCATTTCTGGATGACCAAAGCGCTTTACAGAGCCGCTTTACACACACGGGCACTAGCCTGGCCACCAGGAGCAACTGGGGGTTCAGTGTCTTGCTCAAGGACACTTGGACATGCAGACTGCAGACAGAGTGGGAAACGAACTCATGACCCTCCGATCAGAAGTCGGTCACACTAGACCTGCACCACAGCCACCCCCAATCCCCATCCCGCTCTCCCCAGATATCCTGCCGTTGTGTCCCTGAGCAAGACACTTTACCCCCAATTGCCCTTGGTGGGTCTGGACAGCGCCATGTTTGGCAGCTATGCCGCCATCAGTGTGTGAATGGGTGGATAGCAGGATCTGTAAAGCACTTTGGTCATCTAGAGATGAGAATAAAAGCGCTATATAAGTGAATGCCATCTGTAATGAGAGTAGGGAGCAGGTGGAAGAGAACCTGGAGAGGTGGCGGTATGCTCTGGAGAGAAGAGGAATGAAAGTCAGTAGAAGCAAGACAGAATACATGAGTGAATGAAAGGGAGGCAGGTACAACAGTGAAGATGGAAGAAGTAGCGGTAGTGAAAGTAGATGAGGTTAACCTGTTGAAATCTGTTCAACTTCCCTAAAAACGCCTAAAAATAACATACCCAAAGTAAATCAGAAGCTGTTCTTCAACCCTTTGCAGCATCTTCATGGGGTTGGTCTCATTTAAAAGAAAACACTCTGAATTTTTTGGCAAAACAGTCATAATCTCTCTAAGTGCTCCTGCCACTGAGTAACAAGAAAGTTCGCCTGGGTGTTTTTTTTAGATACAAATGCTTGCAAATAACATACAGCTGTCAGATACTGGCTGGAAAACACAACAGAAATGTAGAACCAAGTGTTTTCAAGCTCAGGTCAAAATTTTGTAAAAATACCACAAAAAATGAATATATTACACAGCTTTTTTCTCAGGTTGTAACAAGGCTGTGTCTGTACCGGAAGACCGGAAATACAGCTTTTTTTTTTTTTTTTTCAGTACGCACTGAGACGCACTAAGATGCAGAGATGTGACCACCCGCGGAATTCAGAGTTCAAAGGGTTAAATACCTGGCGTCAACCATCCGAAACAAAGGAAAATGCACAAGAGGTGAAGAAGAGAGTGCAGGCAGGGTAGAGTGGGTGGAGACGAGTGTCAGGAGTGATTTGTGACAGAAGGGTAGCAGCTAGAGTGAAAGGGAAGATTTACAAGATGGTAGTGAGACCTGCTATGATGTATGGTTTGGAGACAGTGGTGCTGACTAAAAGACAGGAGGTGCTGCTGGAGGTGGCAGAGTGGAAGATGCTAAGATTCTCATTTGGAGTGATTAGGAGGGACAGGATTAGAAAGGAGTATATCGGAGGGACAGCTCATGTTGAGCGGTTTGGGGACTAAGTAAGAGTCAAGGCTGAGATGGTTTGGACCTGTGCAGAGGAGGGATAGTGGATATATTGGACAAAGGATGTTGAAGATGGAGCTGCCAAGCAGGAGGAAAAGAAGAAGACCACAGATTCATGGATGTAGTGAAGGAGGACATGGAGAGGATTGGCGTTACAGAGGAAGATGCAAGGGATTGGGTGAGATGGAGGCAGGTGGTCTGCTGTGGCGACCCCTAAAGAGAGCAGCTGAAAGAAGGAGATTATGATGGATATAATAATTGTTTTGTAGTGTTCGGCTTTTTTTAGACACGACTTCCCCTCATTTACTGAAGAGATTGCCAATTGTTTGTCTTGGGCAATTACACCCGCTGTTCTTAATCCTTTGCTGTGAAAAATAAATATCTGTTCAAAATAAAAGAATTGCAAAAATCTGAAAAAGGTTTTTCTGTCAAAAAATAAAATCTTAAATCTCCATTCAACGAAATAAATCTTGGCAAAAAAAAATTTGTTTTTTTCAGCATTTAGAAATTTTTTCTCTTGAAAGTGGAACGTTTTTCCTCAAATTTGGGACTTTTTAAATTATAAATTAGCATATTTTATCATATTTTTGCACCTTTATTCTTGCAAATTTGTACTGAAATTATAATTGTAACCATCCGTCCATCTTCTTCTGCTTAATCCTTTTCGGGTCGCGGGGGGGCTGGAGCCTATCCCAGCATCTTTTGGGTGAGAGGCAGGGTCCACCCTGGACAGATCGCCAGTCCATCGCAGGGCCAACACAGAGAGACGGACAACTATTCACTCTCACAGTCATATCTAAGGACAATTTAGAATCCCCAGTTTGATGCCAATTAACCTAACTTGTATGTTTTTGGCATGTGGGAGGAAACCGGAGAAATCCCGGAGTAAACCCACGCAGACACGGGGAGAACATGCAAAGTCAAAACTCCTACAAAACTATAATTGTAACCTTGTATGCTAAATTTATGACTATCCCCCACAACCACAATCCTTCAAGTTAAAAAAAAGAACAAATCGCCTACTGCATGTACTTTTCACAAAGTGTGTACAGCACTTTATTGGAAAGTGCTTTATAAATAATTGTATTATTATTAACAAAAAATGCCGAGGTATGGGGTCATGAAGCACTAACTTGACTGAGGAGACGTGCTGCAGTTGCTCTGTGACGAGGTGTGTGTGGCGGTAGCAGGGGAGGGGGGAGGCATTCAAGGCCTGGGTGCTGGTCACACAGAATCAATGAAATGTCAAAATATAGTTATCAGACATTAAAACACACTTGATCGGCAGTTGGTGTCTCTGTTACGGGGGGGCTGTAATAATAATTTTTTAAAAATGCTATCCCATCCAAAAAGGCCTCTTCAAAGGGCATAGAGCACTTGGGGCATATGCGTCAGTACTATTGTATGTGCTCATGCGCCTGATGAATTGGCACATTTGCGTAAGTCGCACAAAGATCGGACAAATGTGACACGAACTCCTTGCAAATTTGGGGCCAAAATTCACTGGGAGTCCGCATACATGCCATGCGTGTGTTGCATGACAGTCGTGCAACATGCATGCGACAAAACTGTGCATATTTTTCCACTTACAACTGTCCCGCGACGGCAGCACAAATCCTGTGCTACACTCGCGTGACGGTTATCTGCGAGAACTGTGACATCGGGACCATACCGCCCCATTCCAGTAGTCCTTTTATCATCAGACGTCAAGTGAGAGTGACCACAGAGGCTGCTGGATGAGGAGGCCGACTCCGAGTCCTCACCAAGTCAGAGTGCATTGCTTTTGATGTTTTCACTTCAACTAAGAAATCAAGGTATGATTGGTCATAGGATAGACTTAAGCATTTAAAATTTGGATGCGTATTGAAACTTAGGTGACTGGGGGGGAGGGGGGTGACTACACAATTGCAATGGTTGCTGCAAAGAAGCACTTTTTAAAATGAATCCTTTTATTGAACATAGGACTTTAAAAAAGGATCAATGGCAGTAGTCATGAAATGGCAAATATCCACCAAGACAATCAGCTAGACTAATAATGGGTTGATCTTTAGTGTAAGTGCTTAAATATATGTCTGTCTTCTGCACCTTTACTCTGTAATTTTGGTCATGCAGAAGACACTGTGATGCTGGAGGAGCATTTGTGTGGCCCATATCTCATACCAAATTACAGGCCAGCGGGTGGCTGATGTGTGAGCCTGTAATAAGCACAACAACTCTTCCTCCAGGGTACATCACTGTGCCAAGCGACAGCCATAGGAGTCGTGGTGATTCTTCTCTACACTTCCAGAGCATGTTACAACCTGGTGGTGGTGGCCCTGTCACCACAGGACAGACCTGGTCCCTTTAATTATGGCTGGTACAGCGTTTCTGATCAGGTACCGTTACTGTGTCTGTGTGCAGTTAATGAAGGCAAATTCTTGTTTAGAAAGACTGGATGTGTGTGTGTGTCTGTGTGTGCAGTCTATCTTAGGAGATTTGGGAAGGCAATGCTTAGTGGGGTAAAGGGCTTTGTTTGGCTATAAATAACCGTGTGTGTGTGTGTGTGTGTGTGCACGCGCACGCCCTGACCTACATCAGGGCTCAGGCCCTGAGACATCTCATTTAAAAAGGTTCCATTGTGCGTTTTCATGTATTTGGTGGCGATGACACCAATAATCAGTCGACATGGCTGTAATCTGACATTGCAGAATGTTCCTTTAATCTGTCTGTAGAACAGCTGTTAGTCTAGCATCTGAACACTGGTGCTGCACTGTCACAATGCCTGTGGTCCTCAGAGCAATCACAAGTAGCAGCAGCACACATGTATTTTTTTTTTGTTGGTGTTAAGAGTTGTGTACTAAATGAATTAAAAACTAGAATGCCTCAACCAAGATGCAGACCCATTTGCAGGCCTAGATTTATAGAATGTATATAGTACTCAAAAGCATAATTGGAATCAATACCTTAATTGAATCGGTGAATTCAAAAAGGGCCCAAGTCCACACTTTTTCAATGGGGACTTGGGCCCTTTTTGAATTCACCGATTCAATTGTCCTTGTTGTACTTCATTTGGGTGTGAAAATAGCAATGCTAATCTAGATTTAAAGGTATTTATTTTTACTTTACAGCATTTATAACAACCATGGTAATGAGCCATAAAGTTAAACACCCGATCTTCAAGGTCAAAACCAAGGTCAGAGTCGTTTGACCTTCACCAGCTGTCAAAGACCCAATTCCAAGTTGCATTAAAATTTCTTGCCACTATTTGCAGCAATGAAGTCATTATGGGCCAAAATGGATTTTGAACTTTATAGGCCCCGTTTGACCATTTGAGCCTAAACATATAGCCGTAGGTGCCAGTCCCAAGGTCAACCTGCAGTATGTACCAAGTAAGGCAGCCGCAGCCTCGTTCCCCGTTGAGTTAGAGCACAGATGCAGTCGGACAGCCGGCCGGCTGGCTCCAGACAGCATCGACCATTCTACCCATGTGATTCAGGTCGGTGTGGGTAATAATTTACCTCTAAATAATTAGTCATAATTATTGATTATCAAGGTACAAACCCCAACTCCAGTGAAGTTGGGACATTGTGGAAAATGTAAATAAAAACAAAATACGGTGATTTGCAATTCCTTATTTTCCTGCTGTATATTCAGTTGAATACGCTACAAAGGCAAATTATTTAATGTTCATACTGATAAACTTTATCATTTTTTTTTTTTTTTTTGCAAATATTAACTCATTTTGAATTTGATGCCTGCAACACATTCTAAAACAGCAGGGACATGGCCAAGAAAAGACTGGGAAAGTTGAGAACATTCCACAGGTGAACAGGTTAATTAGAAACAGGTGAGTGTCATGATTGGGTATAAAAGAAGCATCCTCGATAGGCTCAGTCATTCACAAGCAAGGATGGGGTGAGGTTCACCACTTTGTGAACAACTGCTTGGGCAAATAGTCAAATGGCTTAAGAACAACATTTCTCCACCTACAGCTGCAAGGAATTTAGGTATTTCATCATCAACAGTCCAAAACATCATCAATAGATTCAGAGAATCTGGAGAAATTTCTGCACGTAAGTGGCAAGGCTGAACTTTGAATGCCAGTGACTTTCCATCCCTCAGGTGGCACTGCATTAAATCCGACCTCATTCTGTAAAAGGTATTACCACATGGGCTCAGGAACACTTTGGAAAACCATTGTCAGTTAACACAGTTCATCACTATATCTACAAGGGCAAGTTGAAACTCTACCATGCAAAGCCACATATCAACAACACCCAGAAATGCAGCAGGGGCCAAACTCATCTGAGATGGACTGAAGCAAAGTGGAAAAGTGTGCTGTGGTCTGACGAGTCCACATTTCCAATTGGTTTTGGAAATCATATACAGTACGTTGTGTCCTCCAGGCTAAAGAGAAGGACCATCCAGATTGTTGTTAGGTCAGAGTTCAAAAGCTAGCATCTGTGATGATATGGGGTTGTGTTGGTGCCCATGACATGGGTAACTTGCATATATGTGAAGGCACCATTAATGCTGAACGGTACATACAGGTTTTGGAGCAACATATGCTGCCATCCAAGCAACGTCTTTTTCAGGGACGTCCCTGCTTATTTCAGTAAGACAAAGCCAAGAAATGTTCTGCACTTGTTACAACAGTGTGACTTTGTAATAAAAGAGTGCAAGTACTAGACTGACCTGACTGCAGTCCAGATCTGTCTCCCATTGAAAATGTGTGGAACATTATGAAGTGCAAAATATGACAAGAGGAGACCCTAGATTGTTGAGCAACTGAAATCGTACATCAAGCAAGAATGGGGTAGAATTCCACCTACAGAGCTTCAACAGTTAGTGTCCTCAGTTCCTAAGGCCCCCTTTACACATCATGGAGATTGTTGAGAGAATGGGCCAATTTTTGATCTGTGGGACCAGCTGGGAGATCCTTGTGTGTTTTGGACTGACTCAAAACTTTGAGGAGACTGTGGCGATCACAGTGATCGCCACAGATCGATAAAAAAGATTTTAAAAAATAGATAAAAAATTGCCTAGATCTCCCAGTGATCTCCACCCTTGTGTAAGGGAAAAGGACCTGTACTTATATAGCGCTTTTCTAGTCAACAAAGACCACTCAAAATGCTTAACTAGTAGGTACACTGACCCTTTCTATTCGAAGTTCCTATCAGAGTCGGATACCTAGGGACAATTTAGTCACCAATTAACCTAACATGCATGTCTTAGGATCGTGGGGGGAAACTGGAGTCCCCAGAGTAAACCCACACAGCACAGGGAGAACATGCAAACTCCACATAGAAAGGCTCACACCCCTGCCAGCCTGGGGATTCGAACCTGGAACCTTCTAGCTGTGAGGCAGCAGTAGTAACCACTGTACCACCATGCTGCCCACTTTGTAAAGGGGGTATAAATGCTTATTGAGTGTTGTTAAAGGAAAGGTGATGTAACACAGTGGTAAACATGCCCCTGTCCCAGCTTTTTGGGAACTTGTTGCAAGCATCAAATTTAAAATGAGTGAATATTTGCAAAACAAAAAACAAAACAAAGTTTAACAGTTTGAACATTAAATATCTTGTCTTTGTAGTGTAACTGATAGTTAAAATGCAATATTGATAGTTAAAAATGCAATAGGATTGCATTTTTATTTAAGTTTTACACAACATCCCAACTTCATTGAAACTGGGGTTTGTATTTAAAATAACACTGCAAGATTTTCACCTTAAAATACTGTTTGCAGAATCATTTTGGTGGCACATCAACTTTCGACCAGGTGAATGTCACTTCCACCATACTGTAGCCTGAGTGGGCCTGCCAGGGGCGTAGCTGGGGGGGGGGGGGGGAAATGTAAATAAAGAGCAGGTTTTGAGTAGTTTGCATTGAAAATGTTAAGAAATCTGTAGTTGACAGGGGGCTGAAGCTAAAGCTTCGCCCCGGGCGAACGCCCTGGGCATTCAGAATGGTGGTTGGGATTCAGCCCCCCCTTCACAAATTCTTGGCTATGCCACTGTTTGCATTGTCTGCAACAGCACTATGTAACTTTCCTCTTCATAGCAGCAACACTGAAAATCTACAAGGGTCACGTTTTCCAGCCCAGGTCCCAGTAGCCACAGGGTGTGGTGTTAATCATTGGCTAAAGTCCTGACCTATGACTTGCTAGTGGGACTCAGGCTCTAAAATGTCTCGGTTGTCTTTCAGTGTTCCTACCAGGAACAGGAAAGTTGCATAGTGGTATTGCAGACAACGTGAGCCCCCTCAGGTTACAGTATGGTGGAAGCGACATTCACCTGGTCAAAGGCTGATGTACCATTAAGATGATTTTGGAAGCATTATTTTAATGTAAAGTCTGATTTAGTGTTTCTTTAGGCCAGTTTGGCCGAAGCTCCTCCTATATCTGCAACTGGAAAAGTGTAGCAGTGTATAATTCTCAGTTCCACATACTAATACTTTGCTTACTTTAATTCATCACTGTTGTTTTGTACCGAGCTCATCAGATAAAAACAATAAAACACTTCCAGGAGATTTTTTTTTTTTTTTTTATATTTGCTCTGTTGTTTCGTCCTTTCATTGTTGCCTCGATCCAAAGACGTGTTTGTTTCTTAAAGGCTGACGTACAGGAGATCAGTGGCGAAGCCTACATTGTGTTTGGGATCATTTTGTTCTTCTGGGAGCTGCTACCTACCAGCCTAGTGGTGCTTTACTTCAGAGTTCAAAGACCCAACCAAAACCTGGTAAAATAACAAATTAGACACACAAATCAAACTTTGCGTACTTGTGACAAAGCCTGAACTTATCTGGTTCTTTCAGGCTCCGGGAGGTATGATCAACAGCCACAGCTTCAGCTCCAGAGCGTATTTCTTTGACAATCCCCGGAGGTATGACAGTGACGATGACCTGTCCAGGAGTTTCAGTAGCAGGACTGACCGGGCCAGGTGTGCACTCACAGCAAACTACTTCACTGTGTCTTTGTCTTTTAAGCTTAATGAAATACCCCCATTTTCTCTCCCAGTCTCCTCTCCACCACACCCCAGCTGGGAACGTCAACTTGGTATGGCTCCATCCAATGTAACGCGCCTTTGGTGTCGGGGGTGGCATCTGCCCAGCACCCACCGTCCTCATCCACGGCACCTCTCCTCTTTGCCTACGGAAACATCCAGAATCCCCATCACCACCACCACAACTACTACTCCACCCCACAGAACAACTGCCACCACCACCATCACAGTAACTACTATTCTACGCCACAGAATTATCACTGCGGCTCACAGACACATTTCTGCACCCCGCAGAATTAACACAGGTCCACCACAAGGATTCAGAAACGACATTTGACATTTGTGCCACCATTTTGCAAAATCAACTGTATCAAAGCTCGAGTGATATTCTGTAGTATTGCTCTGGACCAAGTTGTGCATCAAAACAAGTGCAACAGTGCAGTTATGGAACGTTAACACTTTATGACAGTTCTGGACCAAAAACAAGAAACCACATTTTAGCACTTGAGGCTCCTTCTACTAAAAATGGAAAAAGCTAAAGGTGAATTTATTATTACTATATTTTTATCAGACTCATCGGTGACTACATAATATCACTGTTGGCATGCTTTCCACACTTGTTTTTGTGTAAATTTCAACCAGAAGCGATTTTATGGAAGCTACAATTTTGCACACTGAGTCAGTCTAGCCAGTTGATGAAGCTAATGTGGCTAGCTGCAGTCGTTCAGGAAGTCTGCCCTCACCCAGCATCTGGACAGACTTTGCTTGGGTTGGTTCAGTGATTGTCATGATCACGTATGGAGGTAAAATAACTTTGGCATTTAAAGAGTATTTTAGACTGAGAAAGGGCAAAGGATGTTTGGGTGTTTGATATACAGTATAACCTCTTAGGTTCTAAGAATTTAACAGACTGAATTTACCTTATGACCTTGGAAACACATTCCCTTTTTTTTTTTAAGTGTGTATTAAAACAATATTCAGTGGTAATGTGCTTCAGAGTAGAAAGAATTACTGATTAGCCTGGTTTATTAGCTTGATCATATTAACATTCCCATTGTGGTCAGGTGTATTTGACTCATTACAAGCTTATTAATTTAATACATGTCCCAATTTGTATTTAAAGCGGGCTGAAGAGCATTTTTAGCTACATTCTCGTCACCAGTGTCTAAAGTTTTCTGTTGAAGACATTTTTTTTTTTTTAATGTTTTCACAGGTTTGTCAGTCTGTGGACACAGATTATTGACAGCACAGTGCGCTCTTCACCATTTAACAGCCTAACATTGCTGGCTCACACTGGAAATGCCTGGTAGTCGGTCTCTTCTGCACTGACGGAGTGAACGGAGTCTGAGCCAAACCTACTCTGACCCCAAATGTTCTGATTAATTTCCACCATGCTCCATATCTTATTTAGTAAAAATAAAGAACTAGTAATCACGTTTTTGTCAAGTTCCATTTATAGACTTTACAGAATGAACTCTTTTCTAATTACGAAGCTTAAACGATGCAGCGCTACAAAGGGTGTTCTCCTGCAGTTTCCTCTTTGTACTGTAGGTGTGGTAACATGACAGGAATTAGCAGCTGCTAGTTTGCCGTTGGCTCAGAGTAGTGGATAGTGCCAGCTTAAAGCTATTGGTAGCAGCGAAGGGGAAAAAAAGCGATTGAAATTCAAATCCTTCACAGGTTTATCAACATTTTATTGGCGGATTCAAGTTATGCTGGTTAAATTCTGACTGTTTGACAAATGATAAAAAGCCTCTTAGTTCCCGAGCTAAACTGGGCTTTACCCATATGCCAGTTACATGGTTTTACATGCAAATGAAGCTTACATTTTCCACAAGTTTCAAATCATTTTGTGTTTCCAGTCAAGAAACATGTCAAGTTGTTTTTATTTCATACTAAAAGTTAATCTAAAATGCGCAAGCCTCGTCACTCAGTCTGGTGGAGAACCGAATCCAAAAAGCTGCTCACTTAGGAAACCCGTTTTTTCTTTTGAATAAAAGTACTGAGCGGTTGGACTACAATCAAAGGGAAATATGTGCATATCCTAATTATGCCCAAACTCTACATGAAAAAAAATACCAGCAATTAAAACCTAATCCTTACCATTCTGACCTCATGTCATGATTCCCATGGCCATAAGTATCTGTCCTAAAACATTGGGAGTATAACTCATTGGACTGTTTGTTGAAGGAGAGAAAGAAATGCGTGAGTGTCCCAAAACTTCTCACGTAATCCTTGTGAGCTGTGAAAATTTGCACTTAAAAGTTCACCTTCGGAGAAAGAAGGCTTGGGGGGCTGAATGTAGGTTTTTGTTCTCTTGTTCTGTATTAATCCTGTGAGGAAGGAAATATCGGTGTCATCACATTTTATCACGTCACATATACATTCCCTACAAAAACTATTTTTGCACAAGAAATGTTTATAATTGTGTCTCGTAGTTAAATCAATTTGTAATTCATGTGTTTTGAGTATGATCGTGATGTTTCAGTTTTTCATATGCGTACTTTTCTATGTGTCTTTATTTTACATTGAATTTTACTGAGTTTATGGCTTATTTTTCTGCTGTCCAAAATCTCAAATTGTCTCTCATGACAAATCTCTTGACAGCCTGTAAGCTTCACTTTGATGTGTGTGATCAATCAGACCAAACTAAAAAGTAGTATTTGCCATGCTTCAGCAGACTTTAGCTGTCATAAAACTCAACCTGTAAATGATCATGTAAACTTTGACTTCATGCAGGAGAAAAAAAATAAGCAACCAAAAAGCTGTATTCTGTTTCATGGAAAAGCTTATCAGAATATTATGTCACAAGTTTTACTGGACGTTGTCCGATTTGGGTCCAGCTGCAGTACAGCATGCATGTTTCTGCATCAGAGTCCAAGAACTTGGTGTCATATTTACTTTCCACTGTGGTTATATTGATAATTGTTTTTATGTTCTGAATTGTTTAATCTGTGGCCATACTGAATGTAACCTATTGTGCAACAGATCACTAATAATGATGTATGCAAGAAACACTACCATGTGTAAATAAAGGCCTACTGCATCATTTTTAAGATAAAATGTCCGAGGTCTTGAACTTATTGACCTTCCAACTCAAACAAGATTAAAAGTCTGCTCAGTAAATGAGCATCATATCAAAAATGAGTGGAAACCAGATCGTCATGTTCCCTAACTGCCCTCTCAGTATAATCAGTCCTTTCTATATCATATTAGAGAACTAAATAAAAAGACTTTGGAGCACCAATTCTAAGCAGAAATGTAAAAATGACAAAAAAATCCTATAAATTTGCAGTGTATTTCCTCATAAATTTGCAACTTTTTTACTTGTAAACTGGTATTGGTACTTTTGGTGGCAGTGTGGGCAGGTGCAAGTCCTGCTGGAAAATGAAATCAGCATCTCCCTAAAGTTGTCAGAGGGAAGCATGAAGTGCTCTAAAATTTCCTGGTAGATGGCTGCACTGACTCTGGATTTGATGAAACAGAGTGAACAGACACCAGCAGGTGACATGGCTCCCCATATCATCACTGACTGTGAAGAATTCACACTGGACTTCAATCAAGTTGGGTTCTGTTCCTCTCCACTCTTCCTCCAGACTCTAGGACCTTGATTTCCACAGCACAGGACTTGCCATCAGATTTGGGGAAACATTTCTTCTGCTGGTGTTGGTCCACTGTGTCTTAACAAGTCCAAAGTCAGCGCAGTTGTCTACCAGGATTATTTGAGAGCACTTCATGCTTCCCTCTGCTGACAAGCTTTATGGAAATGCTGATTTCATTTTCCAGCAGGACTTGGCACCTGCCCACTTTGCCAAAAGTACCAAAACCTGGTTTAATGATCATGGTATCACGGTGCTTAATTGACCAGCAAACTCTTCTGACCTAAACCCCAAAGATAATCTATATGGTATTGTCAAGGAGAAGATGAAGGACACCAGATCCAACAATGCAGATGAGCTGAAGGCTGCTATCAAAGCACGCTGCCCACATAATCGAAATTTACACTCAGCCCACATGCCACAAATGACGGCTCTTTAGTGGCCCAGATCTGGTTTGCCAGCCACCTCTGGCAAATCAAATCTGGGCCACCAAAGGGCCGTCATTCCTTGTGGCATGTGGGCTGAGTGTAAGCACATTGTGGGCCACAACCGGGCCAGTACAATTTTGCAATGTGGGTGGGCTTCCGTAACTCCTCAGCAGTACCACAGGCTGATCACCCCCATGCTATGCTGCACTGATGCAGTAATTCATGCAAAAGGAGCCCTGACCAAGCACTGAGTGTGCATACATGGGCATAGTTTTCAGTTGGGCAGCATTTCTATTAAAAATCAATCATATGTACCGGTAGCATATTTTTTTTTTTTTTTTTGAGAGAGAGAGAGACTGAATTTGGGGGTTTTATTAGCTGCAAGCCATAATCATAACATCAACATAAAAAGAAAAACACTTGAAATATATCACTGTGTAATGAATCTGAGTTTCACTTTTTGATCATATTCTAATTTATTGAGATGCACCTCTAAATGACACATTTACTCAAATTTCATGTTTTTGCAAAACAATCATGACAATTCTTAAAATCAGATTTTGTATACCATGGACAAAAACTTAAATGGAAGCATGTTTTAATTCATTTTGTGCATTTGATAAGAAAAAAAGTAAAACAGTACAAACTGACCAAATACAGCTGTGACAATTTCTGAATTTAATGTACTTCTGCAAACAAAGACTGAGGTTTGACCGTGAAGAAAGATTCAATTCAACTTGACAGTAATTATATAAATGAAGAAAAGCATAAACTCTAACACAATTAAAGGAAAATTTCAAAACAAAAGCTTCGTGTTTTTCAAAGGCCTCTTGTAGCCTTGGGCAGCATCTACAGTATGTTTTCATACTTTTATTTCACCAGGGTATATAGCTTATACAGCAAATATTGTGTAAATACAATCCAAAGATCTTCATTGATATAGTTGAACACAAATGACTTGGTTAACTAATAATTACACTTAATTTCCAACCAACAGCTGTCATACTTTTTACAAAAACCCTGGTATTCTGCCATACTATGATACTGCCTAAGCCTACTCCCTGATATTTACAAAACTAACAAAAGATAAACTGAATCTCTGTCAAACAGAAGCTGAACAAGACTAAAGTGATCCGTACTGACCTGACACCATTGTAGAGAAATTAAAACACGTTGGTGGATTTAGTGATTTGCCAAAAGATTCTGTGGATAACTGCTCCAAATCTTGTGATGTACACTCACCTGTATACATTATAAACAAGGGTTTCAACCCCTACAAGATCTGTTACCATACAAAAAAAAAAATAAAAAAAACTTAAGGCATCTTGGTCACCAGGCCTTACAGTAAATGCACACACAGACATATCAGCCATCCGAGCCACAGTACACCGGAAGAGGGCCAAGAGGAATCCATGCTCTCCCAATATATCAGATTTCCCTTCAACTGCAGAAACATTCTGCAGCTACAGTGCATCCGGAAAGTATTCAGTGCTTCACTTTTTCCACATTTTGTTATGTTACAGCCTTATTCCAAAAGGGATTAAATTCATTTTTACCTCAAAATCCTACACACAATACCTCATAATGGCAATGTGAAAAAAGTTTGAGATTTTTGCAAATTTATTAAAAATAAAAAACTAACAAATCACATGTACATAAGTATTCACAGCCTTTGCTCAATACTTTGTTGATGCACCTTTGGCAGCAATTACAGCCTAAAGTCTTTTTGAATATGATGCCACAAGCTTGGCACACCTACAGTGGGGCAAATAAGTATTTAGTCAGCCACCAATTGTGCAAGTTCTCCCACTTAAAAGATGAGAGAGGTCTCCAATTTTCATCAAAGGTATACCTCAACTATGAGAGACAAAAATGAGGAAAAAAAAATCCAGAAAATCACATTGTCTGATTTTTAACGAATTTATTTGCAAATTATGGTGGAAAATAAGTATTTGGTCAATAACAAAAGTTCATCTCAGTACTTTGTTATATACCCTTTGTTGGCAATGACAGAGGTCAAACGTTTTCTGTAAGTCTTCACAAGGTTTTCACACACTGTTGCTGGCATTTTGGCCCATTCCTCCATGCAGATCTCCTCTAGAGCAGTGATGTTTTGGGGCTGTCACTGGGCAACACGGACTTTCAACTCCCTCCAAAGATTTTCTATGGGGTTGAGATATGGAGACTGGCTAGGCCACTCCAGGATCTTGAAATGCTTCTTACAAAGCCACTCCTTCGTTGCCCGGGCGGTATGTTTGGGATCATCGTCATGCTGAAAGACCCAGCCATGTTTCATCTTCAATGCCCTTGCTGATGGAAGGAGGTTTTCACTCAAAATCTCACGATACATGGCCCCATTCATTCTTTCCTTTACACGGATCAGTCGTCCTGGTCCCTTTGCAGAAAAACAGCCCCAAAGCATGATGTTTCCACCCCCATGCTTAACAGTAGGTATGGTGTTCTTTGGATGCAACTCAGCATTCTTTCTCCTCCAAACACGACAAGTTGAGTTTTTACCAAAAAGTTCTATTTTGGTTTCATCTGACCATATGACTAACTAACTACTAACTAACCTGCACTTATATAGCGCTTTTCTAGTCACAAAGACCACTCAAAGCGCTTTCACTAGTACTAACCCTCTATTCTAAGGGCCTATAGGAAACAGATATCTAGGGACAATTTAGAACAGCCAATCAACCTAACATGCATGTCTTTTGGATTGTGGGAGGAAACCGGAGCCCCCGGAGTAAACCCACGCAGCACAGGGAGAACATGCAAACTCCACACAGAAAGGTTCCAACCCCTGCCAGCCTGGGGATTCGAACCAGGAACCTTCTAGCTGTAAGGCAACAGTGCTAACCACTGCACCACCGTGCTGCCAATGACATTCTCCCAATCCTCTTCTGGATCATCCAAATGCTCTCTAGCAAACTTCAGACGGGCCTGGACATGTACTGGCTTAAGCAGGGGGACACATCTGGCACTGCAGGATTTGAGTCCCAGGCGGCGTAGTGTGTTACTGATGGTAGCCTTTGTTACTTTGGTCCCAGCTCTCTGCAGGTCATTCACTAGGTCCCCACGTGTGGTTCTGGGATTTTTGCTCACCGTTCTTGTGATCATTTTGACCCCACGGGGTGAGATCTTGCGTGGAGCCCCAGATCGAGGGAGATTATCAGTGATCTGGTATGTCTTCCATTTTCTAATAATTGCTCCCACAGTTGATTTCTTCACACCAAGCTGCTTACCTATTGCAGATTCAGTCTTCCCAGCCTGGTGCAGGTCTACAATTTTGTTTCTGGTGTCCTTTTGACAGCTCTTTGGTCTTGGCCATAGTGGAGTTTGGAGTCTGACTGTTTGAGGTTGTGGACAGGTGGCTTTTATACTGATAACGAGTTCAAACAGGTGCCATTAATACAGGTAACGAGTGGAGGACAGAGGAGCCTCTTAAAGAAGAAGTTACAGGTCTGTGAGAGCCAGAAATCTTGCTTGTTTGTAGGTGACCAAATACTTATTTTCCACCATAATTTGCAAATAAATTCTTTAAAAATCAGACAATGTGATTTTCTGGATTTTTTTTTTCTCATTTTGTCTCTCATAGTTGAAGTATACCTATGATGAAAATTGGAGACCTCTCTCATCTTTTAAGTGGGAGAACTTGCACAATTAGTGGCTGACTAAATAATTTTTTGCCCCACTGTATCTTTGGGCAAATTTACCCACTCCTCTTTGCAGCACCTCTCAAACTCCATCAGGTTGGATGGGAAGCGTTGCTGCACAGCCATTTTCAGATCTCTCCAGAGATGTTCAATTGGATTCAAGTCTGGGCTCTGGCTGGGCCACTCAAGGACATTCACAGAGTTGTCCTGAAGCCACTCCTTTGATATCTTGGCTGTGTGCTTAAGGTCGTTGTCCTGCTGAAAGATGAACAGTCACCCCAGTCTGAGGTCAAGAGCGCTCTGGAGCAGGTTTTCATCCAGGATGTCTCTGTACATTGCTGCATTCATCTTTCCCTCTATCCTGACTAGTCTCCCAGTTCCTGCCGCTGAAAAACATCCCCAAAGCATGATGCTGCCACCACCATTGGCGGAGTTTTGAGCGATGCCTGGTTTCCTCCAAACATGATGCCTGGCATTCATGCCAAAGAGTTCAACCTTTGTCTCATCAGACCAGAGAATTTTGTTTCTCATGGTGTGAGAGTCCTTCAGGTGCCTTTTGGCAAACTCAAGGCGGGCTGCCGTGTGCTTTTTACTAAGGAGTGGTTTTCGTCTGGTCACTCGACCATACAGGCCTCATTGGTGGATTGCTGCAGAGATGGTTGTCCATCTGGAAGGTTCTCTTCTCTCCACAGAGGAACGCTGGAGCTCTGACAGAGTGACCATCGGGTTCTTGGTGACCTCCATGACTAAGTCCCTTCTCCCCCGTTCACTCAGTTTAGATGGCTGGCCAGCTCTAGGAAGAGTCCTGGTGGTTTCAAACTTCTTCCATTTATGGATGATAGAGGCCACTGTGCTCATTGGGACCTTCAAAGCAGCAGAAATTTTTCTGTAGCCTTACCCAGATTTGTTCCTCGAGACAATCCTGTCTCTGAGGTCTACAGACAGTTCCTTTGACTTCATGCTTGGTTTGTGCTCTAACATGCACTGCCCACTGTGGGACCTTATACAGACAGGTGTGTGCCTTTCCAAATCATGTCCAATCAACTGAATTTACCACAGGTGGACTCCCAGTTAAGCTGTAGAAACATCTCAAGGATGATCAGTGGAAACAGGATGCACCTGAGCTCAGTTTTGAGCTCAGTTTTGAGCTTCATGGCAAAAGCTGTGAATACTTACGTACATGTGATTTCTTAGGTTTTTAATACATTTGCAAAAATCTAAAAAAAAAAAAAAAAAAAAAACAACTTTTTTTCACATCGTCATTATGGGGTATTGTGTGTAGAATTTTGAGGAAAAAATGAATTTAATCCCTTTTGAAATAAGGCTGTAACAACAAAATGTGGAAAACGTGAAGCGCTGTGAATATTTTCCGGATGCACTGTAAATCCTGAGTTCAACTTGTTTCCCTTTTGTGTCCTTTGTAATCAGGTCATGTACTGAAAAAAAAGCTCCATTTTTAAAATTAAGGAATGAGAATACCCAGAACACTTCCCAACTGTCAAGTTAATCATCACCCTCACTGCTGTCCCATAATGCCAAGCTCGCAGATCTCTGAGAGAGCAGTTTGTGCATTTGTCAGGATTCCTCTCCAACTTCCTCATTGATCACATGGCGGTATCCCTGGTTCCTGGTTGGCTTGCTCTGCCAACAAATGACGCCAAGGAGGATGATTATGAGGAGGAGGAGCATTACGCCTGCTAAAACCAGACTGATGACCACTGAAAACACATGAGAAAAGAAGGCTTTTTTTATACTGGCAGTAATGAGTTACTTGATAAGAGTTTTTGTTTAATGTCCTCACCTTGTGAAGGCAACTGACACTCTCTTTCCCAGTCATCAGAGATGGAGAGCTTTGTTATTCTAACAAAATCCTCCAGGGGGCAGTCAAGAGAACAGCCTGGTAACTGGAGTGGGTATGGCGGCACAGAGGTGTTGTTCCGGTAAAACATTGACACTGAAGCAGAGCTGAGTGGATGGAGACAAGATACTGTGAGTATGAGAATTTTTTTCCCCTGTCCATACAGTGAGTTCAGTAATATTTGGCTCTTTAAAAAAGAACTATTAAACTTTTTGTCATGTCTACTGGTCACATGACTATTGAAAAAAATATCAAAACATCCATCCATCTTCTACCACTTAATCCTTTTCGGGTCATGGGGGCGCTGGAGCCTATCCCACCATCTTTGGCCGAGAGGCAGGGTACACCCTGGACAGATCGCCAGTCCATCGCAGGGCCAACACAGAGAGACAGACAACCATTCACTCTCAAATTCATACCTAAGGACAATTTAGAATCCCCAGGTGATGCCAATTAACCTAACTTGCATGTCTGACCTTTGGGAGGAAACCGGAGTACCTGGAGTAAACCTATGCAGACACGGGGAGAACATGCAAACTCCACACAGAAGGGTCACTGATGGTCTGGAGGCGGGATCAAACCTGTGACCTTCTTGCTGTGCTGACAAAGTGCTAACCACTGCTCCACCGTGCTGCCCATTAAAAGATTCACTTCCTTAAAAAAAGCAAACAAACACGAACACTAGACACAATAATGTGGGATGATGGGAGTTGTTGTCCGCTAGTCGTTTAAACAAAAACTAAATGTTACTCTGTTATTATATGACAGCCAACAACTTCAATTACATAGAAAGTTATCTTTTTTTTTTTTTTTTTTTATTTAAGTTTTTGTAAAGGGTATACAGGTCGTTACAGCAATGCATTGTTTACATTTTCATCACATGTTCCCTTATTTTCTGATATCTGACAACATTGGAAGATTAATTCTTACAACACCCCTTTTTTTTTTTTTTTTTTAAAGTGAAAAAGTGAAATTAAAGAGAAAAAAAACCAAAAAACAAATAAAAAAAAACAAACAAACCAGTAAAAAACAAACAAAAAGAAAAAGGTAAGTAAATAAAGATAAAAGAGCATCTGAGTAGCTTTGGAACAAAGAGCGGAACCATTATTGAAATGGTATTTGTCAAAGATTAGATCTAATGGAAGACACATATGTGGTCCAGGGTTGCCAAAAGTTCATGAACACATCCATGTCCTGTCTCAGTGCGAATGTCAACTTTTCCATCGAGTAAATGTCTTGGATCACGTTAGTCCAATCTTCAGGTGTAGGACAGTCCTTCAACATCCATTTTTTAGTTAGAGCTTTTTTGCTTGCCAATATTAAAACATTGAATAAGTATTTTTCTCCTCGTCTTTCCAGTGAGTCCGGTAGTAAACCCAAATACAAAGTTACAAAAGAAAAGGGAACTGTAATTTTGAATATTTTCCCCAATATTGTCTGTACCTTGGTCCAATATTGGTGGATAACTGGGCATGACCAAAACACATGAAAATGATTTGCAGTCTTTTCACCACACAAGCGCCAACAGTTCAATCCCTTATGGGTAAATTTGTTTTGTGCAGGAGTTCTGAAAAATCTTGCCAAGTTTTTCCATCCAAATTCTCTCCACTGCAGGGATGAGGTACTTTTCCATTGCTGTTTATTTAGCTTTTCCCATATTTCCAGTTGTAAAGTGAAATTCCCCTCTTTTTCCCATCTCTCTTTTATATAAGATGTGTTGTCTCCTTTTAAGTCTTGAAGACCTTGGTATATTTTAGAAATGTATCTGATCCCTGGGATCCCTTTATATGCCATTAAGAAGACCTTCAGAACACCTGACTGGGCCCTTTCCAAAACCTCCTTTTTAAGTATATTGTTTATGTGGTGTCTAAGCTGGAAGAACCTGTAAAGGTCTTGATTTATTAGGCCTTGTTTTTTCAAATCTTCAAAACTTCTTAAGATTTGCCCTTTAAAAAAATCGTAATATTTTATCAGCCCTTTCTCCTTCCACTTTTTAAATCTGGTGTCTGTTTTATTAGGAGTAAAGTCCTGATCATAGGCGATCCATTGCAGAAGTCGATAGGGCTCTTTAGTTTGATTCTCTCTGACTATCTTAAACCAAATTTTTAGCGGGGTCTCTATCCACGGGTTAGTGTTATTCAAAAGCTTAGGTAAGGCATTGTTCCCTATTATCGCCTGTAGGGGGATGTCACTTGTTATTTGGCATTCGATCTCCTTCCATTGCAATGCTCCGTACTGTGGGTGTTTATATATTTACATATTTATTCCATCTAGCTACAATGCTCTGCACTGTGTGTTCATATATTCATATATTTATTCCATCCAGCTACAATGCTCTGCACTGTGTGTCTGTGTGTGTGTGTGTGTGTGTATATATATATTTTATAGTAATATGTACATATGTATATTAGCTGCTCTTGCTTGCTTGTTTTTTTTTTTGTTTTTTTTTCTTGCCTTCTGATTGTTGCTCTGAGTGTTGCTATCCCTGTGCTGTTGCAATCCTGGAATTTCCCCGTTGTGGGACTAATAAAGGCTTATCTTATCTTATCTTATCTTATTGTGCAGTGTAGACTGGGTTACATATCTCTACTAAAGTTTTAATTTGTGCGGCTTTAAAGTAGTCCCTGATATTTGGCAGCGCGAGCCCACCTTTGTCTTTGTTTAGCTGTAGGGTTCTATATCTGATTCTAGGTCTCTTGCCCTGCCATATGAATCTTGAGATCCATCTGTCCAGCTCCTGCCATGTTTTTTTGGGAGGTTCTACCGGTATTGTTTGGAAAAGGTATAGAAGACATGGAAGTATATTCATTTTGACTGCTTCAATTCTTTGTGCAGTACCCAAGAATGGTATCATATTCCATCTTGCTAGGTCAGATTTTATTTTTGTCACCAGTGGATCATAGTTTAGTGATATAATTTTGTTGAGTTGTTTCGGGATATTGACCCCCAGATATTTCATAGATTCCGACTCCCAGTTAGTTTTGAGTTTGCTTAGTGAATAATGATTTGGGTCATAGTTGAATGTTAAAACTTGGGTTTTATGCATGTTTAATTTGTACCCCGATAAATCTCCATACTCTGAAAAAACTGAGGTTAGTTCTGGTAAAGAAGTGTCCGGCTGCCCTAGGTATATTAAAATGTCATCAGCAAAGAGTGCTATTTTATGTTCCTTCTGACCAAGTGTAATACCTTGAATTTTTTGGTTTTGTCTTATCCATTGGCTCAGAGGTTCTATGAAGATTGCAAAGAGCAGTGGAGACAGGGGGCAGCCCTGACGACATCCTCTTTCCAGTTCAAAAGATGATGATAAATTACCGTTAATCCTTATTTTAGCTGTTGGTTTTTTATATAATGCCTGTATAGTTCTAATGAAGTTGTTATGAAAATTGAAACTGGATAAGATTCTATATAGAAAAGACCAGTCAACCGAATCGAATGCTTTTTCAGCATCTAATCCCAATATGACTGCATTTAAGTTATATTTTTTTATATGATGAATTATGTGTAAAGTGCGTCGAATGTTGTCTTGTGTCTGTCTTTGTCTTATAAAACCTGTTTGGTCTAAATGAATTAGGTCTGTCAGTATATTTTCTAACCTTTTGGCAAGGATAATGGTAAAAAGCTTATAGTCCTGATTTAGTACACTGATTGGTCTGTAGTTGGAGCACTCTAGTTTATCCTTTTCAGGTTTAGGTATAACTGCAATGACCCCTTCTCTCCAGGAGGGGGGGATTTCCCCTGTGTGGAGGACATAATTAAATGTTTTCAGGAGGAGAGGAGATAGTTGCTGTTTAAAGGTTTTGTACCACTCTGCTGTATAGCCATCAGCTCCTGGGGATTTGTTAGCTTTAAGTTTCATAATTGCTTTTTCCAATTCTTTAGGATGTATTTCTGACAGTAGTGTTTTATTTTGTGACTCCGTAAGTTGGGGAAGGTTTAATGTGTTTAGGAATGCCTCGGATGCGTTTTTATGTTTTTTGTGGGAGTATAAGTTCTTATAGTAATTCTCGAAGTTTTTAAGAATATCCTGAATTCTGAATTTTATTTCCTTTGATACTGGGTCTCTGATTTTGTAGATTGCTCTTTCTGTTTGATGTTTCCTCAATTTATAGGCTAGCAATTTTGCCGATTTACTGCCTGCTTCATAGTATTTTTGTTTCAGAAATGTAAGTTTCTTCTGGATTTCTATTGTGTAGATCTCATTTATTTGGTTTTTAATTTCCTTAATCTTGAGCGAGTCAGTAGAATGAGTGTTGCCTTTGTGTTCTTTTTCTAGGTTCCTAAGTTCTGACTCTAATGTGGATAGTTTTTCTTGTCTTAGTTTCTTTTGGGTTGCCAGTTTTGCAATAATCTTTCCTCTTATTACAGCTTTGCATGCATCCCACAGTATTAAAGGGGATACTTCTCCATTATCGTTATCTTCCAAATATCTGAGAATATCTGATTCCAATTCATCTTTCAATGGTCCTTTCAGGACATTTGAGTTTAACCTCCAAGAAAATGTATTATTTGTGTATTTTTGGATATTTAAGTCCATGTAGATCGGACTGTGGTCGGAGAGATCCATCAGTCCTATTTTACATGTTTTTACTCTTCCAATGTCTCTATTAAACATAAAAAAATAGTCAATCCTTGAGTAAGATGAATGTGGAGTTGAGTAAAATGTATAGTCTTTTACACTGGGGTTGAGTTCCCTCCACACGTCACAGATTCCCAATTCTTTTAGTAGCATCCGAGTCTTCCTGTTTTGGGTGTTATTTTGATGTGGGGAATTACCAGAAGCATCCCAGTATGGATTCAGTCTAAGATTGAAGTCCCCACCACATATCACTAAACCTTGAGCTTTAGTTATCATTAGGTCGAATACATTTTTATAAAATTTCCAGTTAGCCCCTGGGGGAGCATACACATTCAGCAGGGTGATATCTTCTCCCTCTAGCCGCCCAGTTACCAAACTGTATCTCCCTTCTTTATCTTTGTGTTCTGATTTTTTTTCAAATGTAATTTTGGTTGATATCAATGTCGCTACTCCCCTCCTCCTCCCTGATTTATATGAAGATGAAGAGATCATTTTAAACCCTTGTCTACTGAGTTTATTGTGTTCCACGTCTGTTAGGTGGGTTTCTTGTAAAAATATTATTCCTGCTTTGTCTTTTTTCATTTTGCCTAGAATCTTGGATCTTTTAACTGGATTCAGGATTCCTTTTACATTATATGAAATTATTTTGGTTACACCCTCTTTCTCCATTGTGTTGTTTTGTTTAGTATAACTGTGTGGTGGCCCTCTTTTGTGCTACTCAGAAACTGAAAGAACATTAAAAACAAGAAAAACATTAAGAACATAGTGTAAAAAACTTTAAAACAAAAAGCTGTCATAAGAACTTCCTGAGCTGAGGTCTTTTTAAAGACCCTGTAAGAGCCTTGATGGAGTGAAGGCTCTGAGGGAAATTCCTCAAACTCTGTTACGTGTTGAGGGCCCTCTCTTACCACTGAAAGTAGTCCCATGCTTTTAACGTGAGTTTCAGAACCCAATCCAAACTTGTAATGATTTTTTTTTTTTTCCTTTTATGCCTAAACCCTGTGAAATTGTGTGCACCCTCCCACCCCCATCACATCAAACATTCACGCAAAAACAGTATTTGTTAGTATGAGGAGAACATGTGGATTATTGTCACATTTCTATTTTAACAAGTTTTTTTTTTTTTTTATTACAAAGACTTATTTGTTTCAAATAATATGATTGTTCCATGAAATGTTTTACCACATGCTGAATATGCATCTCCTTTAAAGTTTGTTACCTTGTATGAGGGGGGTTGGATGTGCAGATTGATTCAAGAGGAAGGGAAAAAAAAAAAAAAAAAAAAAAAGGTCGCTATTCCAACCTGAAAACGGATAGTTTATCCGCGACGCTCTGGTGCTGGGTTTCCCGCTGCTGGTCCGTGGATTTTGAGGGTCTTTGTGTTGTCCATGTTTGCGCTTTGATCTTCTCACTCGGGTCTGCTGCGGGTTTAAATACCGTTACCGGGAGCCCTCTTTTCGCCATGTCAGCTGTTGCTTCTTCCGCCGAATTATAGAGACATGTTTCATCGCCGTAGAAGACCCTTAACTTCGCAGGAAATGGTGTCTGAAAGCGCAATTTCTTCTCTCTTAACACCTTTTTCGCGTCATTGTATTCCCTGCGCTTTTTAAGGACCTCCGGGGCGTAATCGTGTTCCACGTAGACTTTTCTCTCCTGGTGCATAAATCCTTTTTTCTGCCAGGCCAGTCTTACAACCTCTTGTTTTATTTTGAAATTGGAAAATCTTACCAACACCGAACGTGGGGGCGCTTCCGCCGCCGGCCTAGCGGCTAATGAACGATGTGCCTTTTCTATCTTCAGGTCGGTGGTTTGTGGAATATCCAATTTCTCTCTTAGTAAGGATTCCACGCATTCTGCCATTGAGTTAAAACCATTTTCGGTTCCTTCTATCAGACCATGAATTCTTATGTTGTCTCTTCTCTGTTTTCCTTCTTGGTCGGTTAGCTTAGCCTCTATAGCTGCTTGTCTTTTGCGTAGGTCTAGCACAGAATCTTCGAGCACTTTTATTCGATCCTCTGTTTCCAAGATTCGGTTCTCGGCCTGGTCCACTCTGCTGTTTGTCCTTTTCAATTCTTCTCTGAATTCCCGAAATTCGGCCGTAACTTCTCGGCGAAATCGTCGTAGCTCCTCAAATAGTGATTTCAGGCTAACCCTTTTGTTAGCTATCACCAGTTCCTCGTCTTCTGAACGGAGATCTTCCAGTTCAGATTCTCCGGCCGATACGTGTCCTGGCCTGGAGAATTTCAGTTTCTTCTGTTTTCCTTTAGACATGATGATTTTGTCTTTTTTCACTCCTCCAAAAATCCGTTAAGTTTGATTTTCAAGGTGTTATCCTGGATTGGGTCTGAGAGCTTCAGTGTTAAGCTGCAGTCGCCATGGCGTCACCACCTCATTTTTCACTTAACATCAGGTTGAGCTCCTCTAAACTCGGAAAGTTATCTTTTAAACTGACAAATATATGTGCAAGTTGTGGCAAAATTTGATCAGGATCAAAAGATAATTTCTCTCTTGCCATTCATTTCAATGGAGAATTTTTTCAATTTAAGGTCCCATATGTGAAAGTAGAGGGGGCGTGACTTAGGCTCTCTGTTATGCTGCAATTATTAAAGAACATTTGTCCAAAATATGACAGAAACATTTCATTAAGACCTGTGAGAGCTGTTAAAATGTGGGGAAGTGCCGTCAACGACCCATTTAAATTAAAAATTCAAACAAGGCATCCAGAGTTTCTCATTTAAAACAAAATGCTTGATGATAGCATCTTGGTCACTGACCTAGACTCAGAGTATTTTTTGAATAGATAGAATAAAGCAATAGAATATTTCTTTTAAATTATAATATTCCTAAAAATTGCAACATTCATGTCCCCATTTGACCATGTAGACAGTTATGCATCATCTTCATATTTTTACCACATAGTCATGTATATCTAAAGATAATACAGGTACATCTCAAAAAATTAGAATCTCATGAAAAAGTTCAATATTTTTTGTCACTCATTTCAGAAAGTGAAACCCATATATTATATAGATTCATTACACAGAGAGTGAAATATTTCAAGTGTTTATTTATTTTAATTTTGATGATTATGGCTTACAGCCTATGAAAACCCCAAATTCAGTTTCTCAAAAAATTAGAATATTACATAAAAAACTATTTTTTAAAATTAATTTTAACACAAATGTGGACCGACTGATAAGTATGTCCATGTACACACTCAATACTTGGTCGGGGCTGTTTTTTGGGTTAATTGCTGTATCAATGTGGCGTGGCATGGAGATGATCAGCCTGTGGCACTGCTGAGGTGTTATGATGGTCCAGGTTGCTTTGATAGCAGCCTTCAGCTCGTCTGCATTGTTGGGTCTGGTGTCTCTCATCTTCCTCTTGACAATACTCCATAGATTCTCTAAGGGGTTTAGGTCAGGAGCGTTTGCTGGGCAATCAAACACAGTGATGCCACAGTGCTCTAAAATTTCCTGGTAGACAACTGCGCTAACTTTGGTCTTGATAAAACACATTGGACCAACACCAGCAGATCACATGGTTCCTCAAACCTAACTGTGGAAACTTCACACTAGACCTCAAGCAACTTAGATTCTGTGCCTCTCCACTCTTTCTTCAGACTCTGGGACTTGGATTTCCAAATGAAATGCAAAATTTACTTTTATCTGAACAGAGGTCACCTGCTGGTGTTTGTCCACTGTGTTTTATCAAGACCAAAGTCAGTGCAGTTGTCCACCAGGAAATTTTAGAGCACTTCATGCTTCCCTCTGCTGACAAGCTTTATGGAGAAGCTGATTTCATTTTCCAGCAGGACTTGGTACCCCCCCCCCCCCCACACACACACACACACACACTGCCAAAAGTATCAAAACCTGGTTTAATGACCATGGCATCACTGTGATTGGCCAGCAAACTCTCGTGACCTAAACCCTATAGAGAATCTATGGAGGATTGTCAAGAGGAAGATGAGACACCAGACCCAACAATGCAGACGAGCTGAAGGTCACCATCAAAGCAACCTGGACCTTCATAACACCTCAGCAGTGTCACAGGCTGATCACCTCCATGCCACGCCACATTGATACAGTAATTAATCCAAAAGGAGCCCCGACCAAGTATTGAGTGAGTACATGGCCATCAAAGTTAATGTGTTAATAATATGTCAAAATAACAGCTCAACATTCACAAATGCTGAGAGCTGCCATGAATAAATCATGGAGGCAATATCTGACCATTGAACAACGAAATGACCATCTGTAACCTGTTAGTCAACTGATCAGGAAGAGGAGAATAAGGTTTGCCGGACATTGGTGGAGGGCAAAAGATGAATTCATTAGTGATGTCATTCTGTGGGCCCCAAATCATGGTCGTGCAAGCAATGGAAGATCATTAAAGACATACATACAGTGGTGTGAAAAAGTGTTTGTCCCCTTCCTGGTTTCTCATTTTTTTGTATGTTTGTCACACTTATTAAATCTTTCAGCTCATCAAACAAATTTAAATATTAGACAAAGATAACACAAGTAAACACAAAATGCAGTTTTTAAATGAAGGTGTTTATTATTAAAGGGAAAAAAATCCAAACCTACATGGCCCTCTGTGAAAAAGTGACCCCCCCCCCCCCATTAAAATATAAATTAATTGTAGTTTATCACATCTTTGGAAAGATGAGTTCAATTTCTCAAGCCACACCCAGGCCTGATTACTGCCACACCTGTTCTCAATCAAAAAATTCACATCGGACCTGTCTGACAAAGTGAAGTAGACCAAAAGATCCTCAAAAGTTAGACAACATTCTGCGATCCAAAGAAATTCAGGAACAAATGAGAAACAAAGTAACTGAGATCTATCAGTCTGGAAAAGGTTATAAAGCCATTTCTAAAGCTTTGGGACTCCAGCGAACCACAGTGAGAGCCATTATCCACAAATAGCGAAAACATGGAACAGTGGTGAACCTTCCCAGGAGTGGCCGGCCAACCAAAATTACCCCAAGAGTGCAGTGACGACTAATCCAAGAGGTCACAAAAGACCCCACAACATCGAAAGAACTGCAGGCCTCACTTGCCTCAGTTAAGATCAGTGTTCATGACTCCACCATAAGAAAGAGACTGGGCAAAAATGGCCTGCATGGCAGAGTTCCAAGACGAAAACCACAGCTGAACAAAAAGAACATAAAGGCTTGTCTCAGTTTTGCCAGAAAACATCTTGATGATCCCCAAGACTTTTGGGAAAATACTCTGTGGACTGACAAGACAAAAGTTGAACTTTTTGAAAGGTGTGTGTCCCATTACATCTGGCGTAAAAGTAACAGCATTTCAGAAAAGGAACATCATACCAACAGTAAAATATGGTGGTGGTAGTGTGATGGTGTGGGGCTGTTTTGCTGCATCAGGACCTGGAAGACTTGTTGTGGTAAATGGAACCATGAATTCTGCTGTTTACCAAAAAGTCTTGAAGAAGAATGTCCGGACATCTGTTCGTGACCTCAAGCTCAAGTGCATTTGGGTTCTGCAGCAGGACAATGATCCAAAACACACTAACAAGTCCACCTCTGAATGGCTTAAGAAAAACAAAATGAAGACTTTGGAGTGGCCTAGTCAAAGTTCTGACCTGAATCTGATTGAGATGTTGTGGCATGATCTTAAAAAGGCGGTTCATGCTGGAAAACCCTCCAATGTGGCTGAATTACAACAATTATGCAAAGATGAGTGGGCCAAAATTCCTCCACAGCACTGTAAAAGACTCATTGCCAGTTATCGCAAACACTTGACTGCAGTTGTTGCTGCTAAGGGTGGCCCAACCAGTTATTAGGTTTAGGGGGGAATCACATTTTCACACAGGGCCATGTAGGTTTGGATTTTTTCCCCCTTAATGATAAACACCTTCATTTTAAAACTGCATTTTGTGTTTACTTGTGTTATCTTTGTCTAATGTTTAAATTTGTTTGATGATCTGAAACATTTAAGTGTGACATACAAAAAAAAATGAGAAATCAGGAAGGGGACAAACATATTTTCACACCACTGTATATACAACAGCTCTGTGAAGACCTTGGGTGCCTGCAGCAAGACCTGCCAGCAATAATGAGTGACAGAAATGGATGGAGAAGGAGAGTCCTGGAAATCTGTTCAACTTAGCATGACATAATGAACAGTTTTAATGCAGTTGCATTTTCTGAACATTTTCATGTTATGTGACCCTCAGCCCACAGAAAACCTGAAGAGTGATGAAGTGAAGAGTGTGTGTGAAGGCCTGCCTGCTGTGTAAAGTCTGGGCAGTATTGGCTCAACTTGTAAATTTTACTTGGCTTTACTTTGGCTCAGGAGGTAGAGTGGGTCGTCCAATAACCAGAGGGATGCTGGTTTGAATCCCACTCTCCCCAGCCATCCTGCCATTGTGTCACTGGACAAGATACTTTACCCGACTTGCCTCCAGTGTCCATGACAGTGGGTATGAATGTGTATAAATGTTGGGTGGTGGTCGGAGAGGCCATTGGTGCAGATTGGCAGCCATGTTTCCGTCAGTCTGCCCCAGGGCAGCTGTGGCTACAGAAGTAGCTTACCACTAGAAGTGTTTGTCTGTGGAGTGAATGAATAATGTAGTGTTATGGCCCCACTTCTTCGGAGTGGGACCTGGGTTTTCCTTTTGTTTTTTTTTGTGTTGTAGGTGGAGCTGTGGAGGACTGCCCCTGGCTAAGGGGTGTCCTTGCCATACCTGCGCACCTGTCGCCAGCTTTTGGCTCCCATGGAGGCCAGTTGCTGTCAAGCACGGCTCTAGGGAGCCACGCAATAAGAGCCAAGGGCGAGCCAGTGAGTCATGATGTTTTATTAAAGATGAGGGATGAGGAGAGCACAGATACTCATACAGAAGTACACTCACAGGTTGCACAGCGCAGGAGCAGGGAGCTCGTACCGGACATAGGGGTAACAAGGCGTACATACTCACAGCGGCTTACAATCACAGGAATGCTGTAAGGGGAGTAGAGGCTGACACCAGACGAAGGGGCTTCAGCCTAGCAGTGCTTATGTCGCAGCCCCGAGTCATCGAGGCTGCTCCTATTTATTCTCATTGGGAGCGCCCCAGCTGATGAGGATTAATTGGCCCCAGCCGTCCGTAATGCTGCCAGCTGGGAGCCTGCTGAGACGCTGCTCAATGAGAAGCAGGGATGAAGGGACACATGGGCTGAGCGCTGAGACGGCATCTCATCCCATGGTGACAGAGCTTCCCCCTCAAGGTCGGGCTCCTGAACGACCAGGAACATCCCAGCCCCCCCCCCCCCCCCCCCCCCCCCCCCCAGGGTGGGTGGAAGGGAGGCAGGACTGGAGGGGAAGAAGCAAAGGGAAGGACAACACCAATAGACAAATGTAGGGTAACAGGGCAGAGAGAAAAAAAAAACCCAAATACGCTACTCTACACCGCACCAAAAAAGGGAAAAAAAAAACCAGGGCACAGACGGAGAGAATACAAAACACGGGAACAGAACAATCCACCAAAAGAATGACAAAAACGGATAAAGCGATTACAGAGTATGGATAATGAAAAGGGGGGAGAAAAAAACCCACAATACACAGCACCGTATATATATATATCCACACGCACAGTCACCTAAAGGAGAGAAAGTGACCAGGACAAACGGACAATTACAGAGTATGACGGGAAACAAAACACATAACCCTATAATGCACAGACAAAGCTAAAAAACAAGGCACAAAAAGGAAAATGCTGAGTACGGATAATGGAAAACACACAGCACTATGAATATATGTTCACAACAGGACAAAAATAATGAGAATGACATGCACCGGTAAATAAAAAGATAACAGAATACCCGGCGCCAAATACCAAGAGGGACACCTAGGAGAATAACGGTGACAGGGTAAAAGGACAACAATAAGGTAAAAAGCTGAGTATGGTTAAGGGGAAAACACAATACACAGCACGAAATATGCGGGAGGTCCCCTAGAGGGAGAATGGGAACAGGTTCACAGGATAATGAGGCAAGATGCCGAGTATGGTTGAAAAGGAGAGAACACAATACACGGCGGCAAATATACGGGGGGTCACCTAGGGAAATACTGGTGACAGGTACATAAGACAACAATGGGATAAAATGCTGAGTACGGTTAATACGGGAAAAAAAAAAAATACACAGCACTATGAATATGTATTTACCAAAAGGACAAAATATCTCACCCGAGTGACCATAACAAAAATAAGCGGCACCCGAGGAATATGACAGGAAGAGTCCAAAATGGCCGAGGTGGCTCCGGAGGTCTCCCCGCCCATTGTCCAGTTGGCGAACCGGGGAAAGGGAAATGTTCGAACGGCGAACTCCGGACCCAGATCCCAGGAACCCAGCCCACCGGCAGCCGAACCAGGCCACCCAGAGGCAAACACAGATCATCGGGGGGAACCAGATCACTGAACCGAAAGTCTTGCGGGTCGGGTCATCGACCCGCATCACTCAACCACCAGGACCGTTGAGACGGACGAAGGATCAAAACGGGTCCCGGTGGAAGAGGCTCAGGGGAGAGCCGATGACGAGGGCGACGAGCGTCAGGCCGCAGGGAAGCGGCCACCTCCACACCGGACCTGGACAACACTGGGGCAGCACCCACGTCGGACCCCGATCGGGCCTTAGGCGAACCCACGTCGGACACCGCTGGAGCAGCACCCACGTCGGCCCCCGATTGGGTCTCGGGCGAACCCACGTTGGACACCGCTGGGGCAGCACCCACGTTGGACCCCGATTGGGTCTCGGGCGAACCCACGTTGGACACCGCACCAGAACCGACCTCCAGCGTTGAACCTGGACCCTCCAGCACCACGAGGAACAGCAACTCCCCGCCGGTGACCCTGGGAGAAGGCTCAGAAGAGAAAACAGAACCGGGATCAGGATCACCGGCAGCGCCAGAACCCGGCGAGACGAGCTCAGACGCAGCGGGCGGCTGCACCCGGCTCATCTCCCCTAGAGACAGGCTGAAGTGCTCAAAGATATAAAGGGAGAAAAGAAAGGAGAGCACTCGCCTGATCTCGGGTTCTGACGCCGTCCAGGACTGCGAAGATCCAGGATCCGTCGTCAGGAGGTCGTTGTCAGGCTCCCATCCAGCCGCGTCGGGCCCCGCAGCCAGCACGATGGTCAGCGCAGCTTGAGGTTCCTCCAGCTCCGGTGACCCCGCCGACGATCCACTCGGCGTGAAGCCAGAAGAATCTCGTCCCGCTGGACCGAACCGCTCCTCCGTGGAGACCCGGGGACGCTCAGTCGTCGGCGCAGACTCCACGCAGCAGTCAGTCCCCCTCCTCCGTCCGCAACGTAGCTGCGGAACCACAGGCCCTCTCCTTATCCCACCACGTTGACCCGGAGCCGGGGATCGCTCGGCGGAGAGAGACACAGAGGATGCAGGATTAGGAACACAGGTTACAGCAGGTGGGGGGAGTTCAGGGAGCTGCGAACCCTGAACTCCTCCTCCAGGAATGTGACAGAGCAAATCATTAAGCTGATGTGAAAAAACTATGACTTGCCTGTCTCCTGGAGGTTGAATATCGCCTGCTGTGGTGGATACCGCTTCTTCCTCTCCCCGCCCGGCGATAACGGAGGACCCCCTGGGGAACCGTCTGAGGGTCGCTCGCGTAGTCTCCAGCAGAGAGCTCACCAGGCCGGGATTCCAGGCACACACAGCAGTCAGGAAGCGCGTCGAGGAGGAGGGGGAAACAGCCGGGGTGAGCCAGCCCAAATGTCCAGGAATGACAGCGGGGGAACGAGGCTCAGGGAACGAGGCTGTGAAATCTCCACACTGACGAGACGAGAAGGTGACAGCTGCGTGGGGGGAACGGTCCTGGCGGCAGCCCAGAACTGGATCCGGACGAGGTTCGTGCAGAGGTGACTCGGCGATGTGATGACGGCTATTCCCAGGGGACGAAGCGAGGGGGGAACCCAGGAATCGCCGCTCCTGATCGGAGATCGAAGCGAGGAAGGCGTCGAGCACGAGAAAGCTTCGTAGCCCTGGAGTCCTCTCCACCAATCTCACTGCCGCCGCCACATGCCTGAAGATGGTGACAGGAAACACAGTGGAGCTCGCGACAGCCACTCGGCCCCAGACGTAACTGCTGTCAGCTGCGGCTCCTTGAAGGGAATCCCGAGTGACGTGGCGCAGGTCGGGGGAAGCCCTCTGGTTGGCGCAAACTCCCGGACTGGAATGGCAGCAGGAACGGGATCCCGAAGCGGGGGACAACGTCATCTACTTCGGCTTCCTGCCGGGATTTCCATCCAACCCGCGGAGCTTCTCTCGCTGTGTACCTGTGGCGTCTATCCTGGCACTGTCCTCGAGATGGAACACAGAATGAGGGTAACAGTCCAGGAGTTCCTCAGCACGGCCCGGATGCCAGCGTCTCGCGTTGGAGGCGTCGTGCAGGGTGAAGAGCGTCCCGTCGACAGCCCCCGAGATGGACCTCAGCTCGTCACCCTGGCGCCGGGAGTGACTCCTGGGAAACGGCATGCTAGCAGCGCTGACACCCGGACAGAAAGGTACAATACCACAGCGACTCACGGCCGCCGGTAACTCGTCCCGCTGCGACATACTGTCACGCACGGCTCTAGGGAGCCACGCAATAAGAGCCAAGGGCGAGCCAGTGAGTCGTGATGTTTTATTAAAGGTGAGGGATGAGGGATGAGGAGAGTACAGATACTCATACAGAAGTACACTCACAGGTTGCACAGCGCAGGAGCAGGGAGCTCGTACCGGACATAGGGGTAACAAGGCGTACATACTCACAGCGGCTTACAATCACAGGAATGCTGTAAGGGGAGTAGAGGCTGACACCAGACGAAGGGGCTTCAGCCTAGCAGTGCTTATGTCGCAGCCCCGAGTCATCGAGGCTGCTCCTATTTATTCTCACTGGCAGCGCCCTAGCTGGTGAGGATTAATTGGCCCCAGCCGTCCGTAATGCTGCCAGCTGGGAGCCTGCTGAGACGCTGCTCAATGAGAAGCAGGGATGAAGGGACACATGGGCTGAGCGCTGAGACGGCATCTCATCCCATGGTGACAGTTGCCTTTCTGCTGCGCTCGCGCTCTGCCACTGTTCCGTTCCTTGTGCGCTTGGTCGGGGCTGCACTGGTGGCTTTTGTTCATGCTGTCTGTAGCCTGCAGGTTCTGGTTTTGGTTTGCTGTTGCTGCCGTGTGGGTTCCAGACAGAGGCGTGCAGTCACTGGGTGGGCCAGTGACTGGTCTGTTTCATTTCATGCATCCAACACACACATACAGTGGGGCAAAAAAGTATTTAGTCAGCCACCAATTGCGCAAGTTCTCCCACTTAAAAGATGAGAGAGGTCTCCAATTTTCACCATAGGTATACCTCAACTATGAGAGACAAAATGAGAAAAAAAAATCCAGAAAATCACATTGAAGGATTTTTAATGAATTAATTGGTAAATTCCTCAGTAAAGTAAGTATTTGGTCACCTACAAACAAGCAAGATTTCTGGCTCTCACAGACCTGTAACTTCTTCTTTAAGAGGCTCCTCTGTCCTCCACTCGTTACCTGTATTAATGGCACCTGTTTGAACTCATTATCAGTATAAAAGACACCTGTCCACAACCTCAAACAGTCAGACTCCAAACTCCACTATGGCCAAGACCAAAGAGCTGTCAAAGGACACCAGAAACAAAATTGTAGACCTGCACCAGGCTGGGAAGAATGAATCTGCAATAGGTAAGCAGCTTGGTGTGAAGAAATCAACTGTGGGAGCAATTATTAGAAAATGGAAGACATACAAGACCACTGATAATCTCCCTCGATCTGGGGCTCCACGCAAGATCTCACCCCGTGAGGTCAAAATGATCACGAGAACGGTGAGCAAAAATCCCAGAACCATACGGGGGGACCTAGTGAGTGACCTGCAGAAAGGTGGGACCAAAGTAACAAAGGCTACATCAGTAACACACTACGCCACCAGGGACTCAAATCCTGCAGTGCCAGACGTGTCCCCCTGCTTAAGCCAGTACATGTCCAGGCCCGTCTGAAGTTTGCTAGAGAGCATTTGGATGATCCAGAAGAGGATTGGGAGAATGTCATATGGTCAGATGAAACCAAAATAGAACTTTTTGGTAAAAACTCAACTTGTTGTGTTTGGAGGAGAAAGAACACCATACCTACTGTGAAGCATGGGGGTGAAAACATTATACTTTGGGGCTGTTTTTCTGCAAAGGGACCAGGACAACTGATCCCTGTAAAGGAAAGAATGAATGGGGCCATGTATCGTGAGATTTTGAGTGAAAACCTCCTTCCATCAGCAAGGGCATTGAAGATGAAACGTGGCTGGGTCTTTCAGCATGACAATGATCCCAAACACACTGCCCGGGCAATGAAGGAGTGGCTTCGTAAGAAGTATTTCAAGGTCCTGGAGTGGCCTAGCCAGTCTCCAGATCTCAACCTCACAGAAAATCTTTGGAGGGAGTTGAAAGTCCGTGTTGCCCAGCGACAGCCCCAAAACATCACTGCTCTAGAGGAGATCTGCATGGAGGAATGGGCCAAAATACCAGCAACAGTGTGTGAAAACCTTGTGAAGACTTACAGAAAATGTTTGACCTCTGTCATTGCCAACAAAGGGTATATAACAAAGTATTGAGACGAACTTTTGTTATTGACCAAATACTTATTTTACCGAGGACTTTACCAATTAATTCATTAAAAATCCTTCAATGTGATTTTCTGGATTTTTTTTTTTCTCATTTTGTCTCTCATAGTTGAGGTATACCTATGATAAAATTGGAGACCTCTCTCATCTTTTAAGTGGGAGAACTTGCACAATTGGTGGCTGACTAAATACTTTTTTTCCCCACTGTAGGCCCCAAAATATTTGGACAGTGACACAAGTTTTGTTATTTTAGCTGTTTACGAAAATATATTCAGGATACAATTATATAATCAATATGGGCTTAAAGTGCAGACTCTCAGCTGTAATTTGAGAGTATTCACATCCAAATTGGAGCAAGGGTTTAGGAATTACAGCTCTTTAATACGTAGCCGCCTCTTTTTCAAGGGATCAAAAGTAATTGGACAATTGACTCAGAAGGCTGCAAAAAAAATAACAAGGCTGCATGGGCTCTTCCCTTGTTAACCTGTCATCCATTAAGCAGTTAAAAGGTCTGGAGTTGATTCCAGGTGTGGCGTTTGCATTTGGAAGCTGTTGCTGTGAACACACAACATGCGGTCAAAGGAGCTCTCAATGGAGGTGAAACAGACCATCCTGAGGCTGAAAAAAAAAAAAGAAGAAATCCATCAGAGGGATAGCAGAAATGTTAGGAGTGGCCAAATCAACAGTTTGATACATTCTGAGAAAAAAAGAGTGCACTGGTGAGCTTGGGAACTCAAAAAGGCCTGGACGTCCAGGGAAGACAACAGTGGTGGATGATCGCAGAATCCTTTCCATGGTGAAGAACAACCTTCACAACATCCACTCAAGTGAAGAACACTCTCCAGGAAGTAGGTGTATCAGCATCTAAGTCTACCATAAAGAGAAGACTTCATGGGAGTAAATACAAAGGATTCACCACAAGGTGCAAACCATTAAGCAGCCTCAAAAATAGAAAGACCAGAATTGACTTTGCCAAAAATCACCTGAAGAAGCCAGCCCAGTTCTGGAGCAGCATTCTTTGGACAGATGAGACTGAGACCAACCTGTACCAGAAATGATGGGAAGAAGAAAGTTTGGAGAAGAATTGGAACAGCTCATGATCCAAAGCACACCACATCTTCTGTAAAACATGGTGGAGGCAGTGTGATGGCATGGGCATGCATGGCTTCCAATGGCACTGGGTCACTTGTGTTTATTGATGATGTGACAAAAGACAGAAGCAGCCGGATGAATTCTGAAGTGTATAGGGATATACTTTCTGCTCAGATTCAGCCAAATGCAGCCAAGTTGATTGGACGGCGCTTCACAGTACAGATGGACAATGATCCAAAACATACTGCAAAAGCAACCCAGGAGTTTTTTAAAGCAAAGAAGTGGAATATTCTGCAATGGCTGAGTCAATCACCAGATCTCAACCCAATCGAGCATGCATTTCACTTACTCTAGACAAAACTTAAGGCAGAAAGACCCACAAACAAGCAACAACTGAAGACAGCTGCAGTAAAGGCCTGGCAAAGCATCACAAAGGAGGAAACCCAGCATCTGGTGATGTCCATGGGTTCCAGACTTCAGGCAGTCATTGCCTACAAAAGATTCTCAACAAAATATTGAAAAGTAACATTTTACTTAGGGTTATGTTTATTTGTCCAATTACTTTTGAGCCCCTGAAATGAGGAGCATTTGTATAAAAATGGGTACAATTCCTACATGTTTAATCATACACTACCGTTCAAAAGTTTGGGGTCACTTAGAAATTTCCTTATTTTTGAAAGAAAAGCACTGTTTTTTTTTCAATGAAGATAACTTTAATCAGAAACACACTCTAATATCTAATATACATTGCTAATGTGGTAAATGACTATTCTAGCTGCAAATGTCTGGTTTTTGGTGCAATATCTACATAGGTGTATAGAGGCCCATTTCCAGCAACTATCACTCCAATGTTCTAATTGGTACAATGTGTTTGCTCATTGCGTCAGAAGGCTAATGGATGATTAGAAAACCCTTGTGCAATCATGTTAGCACAGCTGAAAACAGTTTAGCTGGTTAGAGAAGCTATAAAAGTGACCTTCCTTAGAGCAGGTTGAGTATCTGGAAAAAATTATTATTTCAAATACAAATCATTATTTCTAACCTTGTCAATGTCTTGACTATATTTTCCATTCATTTTACAACTCGTAGTGGTAAATAAGTGTGACTTTTCATGGAAAACACAAAATAATTGTCTGGGTGACCCCAAACTCTTGAACGCTAGTGTATATTTTTGTTCAACCCCTTGAATTAAACCTTAAAGTCTGCACTTCAATTCCGTTGTAGTTGTTTCATTTCAAAGCCAATGTGGTGGCATGCAGAGCCCAAATCATTAAGATTATGTCACTGTCCAAATATTTCTGGGCCTAACTGTAAATCTGATGCATTATTGTTATTAAATTACTGTTAAATGATTCCAGAGGTAATCAGAAACTTGTTGCCTTTAACTGAATGGCTGAATTTTGTCTGACATTTTCCTGAATTTACTCTGGTTGTGTTTATTTGTGAAGTTTTTTTAATGCTGTGAGGGCAGAGGAACATCTTTGACACCTCTTTTTAAAATGCTCACCATCCAGGGTCACCTTTGTACAGCGGTTCGAGTCTTTTAAATACCTTGGAACTGAGTTAAGACACCTGTCTCTCCTTTTCACAACATGAATACTCTTTGTATAAGAAAGAAAAAGAGTGACTTCTAATGACAGGTAAACAACTATTGTGCAACCTTGCAACTTTGTCTAATCACCGCAACTTTCCCGCAATTTTGGCCAATCTTCAATTTGTCTCTGACTGGCGCGCAAATGCTGAGTCTAACCAACCAAATGCATCACTGCACAGCATTCACTTCCGTGTTTACAGTGACTATAAAGGGAACACATCAGCAGAGAGAGTGTGTGACTTAAAAAAAACCTCTCAGCCACAAGGTTTCCAACACCATCCCTTCCTACATCTCCCCCAGCCTGCCGGAGGACATCTCGCCACGTCTCTATCCTGACCGTGTGTACGAAACGTTGGGTTTGTGTTGAAAAACGTCCACCTGCCCTAAAAGCACCCCGTCGCTGGAGCATGCGTGAGGAGAGACTCCATAAAACCACAAACAATACGAGCAAATCCAACACTACAGCCAGTGTTTGAACATTTTATACATCTTTAGAGGTAAAATCATTACTGCATCTGTTCAATGAGCTTTAAACCTGTGAATCTCTGATCTGGACGGACAACCCCCCCACCCCCCACCCCCGGCCACCGCTGCCCCACAGTAAATGAAAGGTGTGCGTCTGAAAAGTGTGTGTGTGCGTGTCAAGACTGACATGCAGCAGATAGACAGGTAGGAGTTACGCACGAAAGAGAGAATATAGTCTCTATTTTTTTTTCCCAGAAAAACACTCTCCAATAGACAATACAGAGCAGAATAAATTATTTATTTTTTCCTCTCCTCTCGGTACCAAGTGGTTGGGGACCGTAGGGAGTTTTCAAATGAAGGTGCTGCTAATAATTTCCAAATCTATACTCTTTAACATGCATTCAATGCAATTTAGCTGTTGTAATGGATATTGTGTTCAAGTCGGTGTTGCACAAAAGTGTTTTTCTGTATAGCAGAAGTTTCTGCTTAATTTACAGATCACTGTAATAGGAAATTTTTGACAATCCTGTACTTTTCTTGTATTGTTATATAGAATATCACTGCAGTATCCATCCATCTTCTTCCGCTTAATCCTTTTCAGGTCACCGGGGGGCTGGAGCCTATCCCAGCATCTTTGGGCGACAGGCAGGGTCCACCCTGGACGGATTGCCAGTCTACCGCAGGGCCAACACAGAGAGACAGACAGTCATTCACTCTCACAGCCATACCTAAGGACAATTTAGAATCCCCAGTTTGATGCCAATTAACCTAACTTGCATGTTTTTGGCATGTGGGAGGAAACCGGAGAAATCCCGGAGTAAACCCACGCAGACACGGGGAGAACATGCAAACTCCACACAGATCACTGTTGGTCGGGGGCTGGGATCGAACCCAGGATCCCCCAGCCAAGGTTGAGTTGCTGTGCTGCCGCAGTGCTAACCACTCCGCCACCACACTAACCATCACTGCAGTAAACTGGAAAAAACATCTGCTTTAAAATTTGTAATTCTTCCCACAGCTTTTAGTGCAAAAAATACTCAAAAAACATTGCAACTTTTATCGCAACTTTCTAAAAAAACCTCCCCTGAATTCAGGCTCTTTGGGCAGCAACAATCATAAAAACATCCCACGAAATCCTGGAAGGACTGATCTTTTCAGACCTACGTAAAGCCTTTGATACAGTCAATCACTCAGTCCTTTTTCTAAACTATCGGGATATAAACTGTCTATGAATACCCTTAGCTGGGTAAAATCATATCTATCTGGTCACTCCCAGTGTGTGTGCATAAACAATACTGTATCCCAATCAAAGGCATGCACCATGGGAGTATCACAAGGTTCAATTTTAGACCCACTGCTTTTTACTTTGTGTATTAATGATTTGCCATCAGTATGTGAAGATGACATAAAAATTCAGATGCATGCAGATGACACAGTCATCTACACACATGGGAAAGATGCTAAACAAGTGGCTGACAAGTTAATGATAGCAATGGAGAAAGTGTCAAAATGGCTTAATCAATCATGCCTCACTCTGAATGTAGGGGAAACAGCTACCATGTATTTTACCAACAAACAAAATCATGCGCACTATCCGAGTACAACTGTAAATGAAGCAAATATAGAAAATGTTAAGAGTTTAAGTATTTGGTAGTCGCATTCGATCCCACACCGCTTTAAAAAGCACATAAAATGGATGAGCTGCACTCTGAAATAGGGCTCTACGATATGGCAAAAAATTCATATCATGACATAAGCCATCTTCTATGACGATAACAATATACTGTATATCATGATATACATTTTCTGTAAATTCTACAGTTTAGATAGTCATATAAAAGGACCATCTCTTTTCTTACATTTACCATTTTCCCCTCATATTTTTGCAGTGTTATAATTGTTTTGTAATGTGCATTTGAGACTTGATTCTCATAAATTTCAGATTTTTCTTCTAAATCATATATCAATAAAAAGTAAACATCAATAAGTTAAATATTTCCTGAGCCAGAGGATAGCCAAAAAAAAATAAAAAAAAAATAATCTGAAAATGAGAAAATTATCCATGGCTGCCATCTACACGTATAAATTAGCTGTTAGTTTAAATCAATGAAAAGTTAAGGGTAAACCTGCAGCCTAAAGACTTCCATTCTGGCCTGATTTAACCTGTTTGTTTCTTAGTAAAAATATTTCAGATTGGTCATGATCTAAAAATCAAAGACACAAAAGGTGATGTAATAAAATACATGTGATGACTTTAACTTTATTCATTATCACTACTTGACTAATTAAAATCATTAGAAACCAAATAAATTACAACCTGCTCCTCCGACCCGTTTTAATATATTTATTATTTATTTTGCGTGTATGTGCCACCATCATACACTTTTGCAGCTTTAATAAAAAAAATTTCAGACAAAACTAAGAAACTCGGCAGTAATTTAAACAAAAAAAAAAAAACAATGTCTGCTACAGTTTCCAGAGAGCACAACTTAGCATCGTCATTTAGCATTTTATAATTAGACATGGTGTTAACATTACTTCCCTCCTGTTAAAATGAGGTTAGCGGACTATCCTCTCTGATGCAGCACGATGAAAAACCGTTCCACATCCCTGGCAAACAGGAGCAGCAGCTATCTGAACCAGTAGTTTGGAGTTAGCATTAGCAACCACTGAACTGAAGCCTAGCCACCCACCACACCTGTTCTGCCGCACGTAGTCGCGCACTGTGGGGGAGAGACGGGGCGCTGACAAGTAGTGGTGAGGTAGGAGCTTTACTGAATAAATGGGGGTATGTGCATTTTAAATTCGATATAAACGATAAGAGTATTCTATGAAACGATAGACATTTTTATATATCGTCATCCGATATACAGTATATTGTCATATCACACAGCCCTACTCTTAATCTATCCTTGCAAATTTCCAATGCATCAGAAACTCACTTACTCAAAGGACAAAAAACCTTTCTGAATGCCATGATTTTGACACATTTCTCCTACTGCATCTCATGCTGGTCACAAGCCAACAGTATGGCTCTGAAACCGTTGAAAACTCTGTATAAACAATCCATCAAAATTCTGGATTAGAAGACACGACAGTATCACCATTGTGGTATAGTTGCCAAACACAAGAAAGATGTATTTTATTGATCCCAAAACGGGAAATTACAGGGTAAGCTGATGTTAAGCTTTGAAAATATGATCATGTGTGCAAATATATGGTTGTTTTTTTAAATTATCCGTGGTTTTGCACCCCCACTTAAGGCATTGCCACTTGATGGCATTGTTGCATCCCCCCCCAGAAAACTGCTTTTGGACAATCAGCTTTCTCATACAAAGCTATAAGGGAATGGAACCCACCACTTTGAAGACCAGAACAAATTACAGAGACTTTTCCACAAAGACTAAAACTGAATTTTAAGTAATCAAGCCTGTCAGCACTGACTCTCCTCCTTAAATGGGATTTGAATGAATGAATGAATGAATCTTTTATTTCGGCTAGATTAAAAAGAAACAGAATAATATAACAAAGGGGAAAAAATCCAACAAGGTCAAATTAAACAATAACTCCTCTGATTATACAGTTCAACATAAGTTATCCGAAATGGGTGATGGCTGAAGCCGCAGCTTATATTGCCCACCCATATTCCATCCAAGAATTCAAAAGAAAAACAAAACAAGAGCGATTACAATTCGGAACAAAGCTAAGACAAAATGTGACAAAAAAAACTAAGCAACAACACAACACAGACTGGATATGACAATCCTTATGTGATTTTACAGGTAATCTTGTATATATGTTTGGAGTATTTCTTCCTTTAGTTACCTCCGCCAGGAGGTTATGTTTTTGCCGGGGTTTGTCTGTCTGTCTGTCTGTCTGTTGGTTAGCAAGATAACTCAAAAAGTTTTGGACGGATTTCGATGAAACTTTCAGGCGATGTTGGAAATGGTACAAGGAAGAACTGATTAAATTTTGGGGATGATCCCAATCACCGTCCAGAAGAAAACGTACACACAAACACTGTATGGGGGGAACTGTGGCCACCATTACGGAAAATGCCATTTTCGTGAATAACTACTGAACCACTAATCCTATCATTGTCAATCCAATTGCTAGTCATATGTTTTCATGGTCAAGGAATCTGAAAACGTACACACCAACACTGTATGGGGGGAACTGTGGCCACCATTACGGAAAATGCCATTTTCGTGAATAACTACTGAACCACTAATCCTATCATTGTCAATCCAATTGCTAGTCATATGTTTTCATGGTCAAGGAATCTCAAAACATACACACAAACACTGTATGGGGGGGAACTGTGGCCGCCATTACGGAAAATGCCATTTTCCTGAATAACTAATAATAATAAACACTGATATGTTTTCGTGGTCAAGGAATCTGAAAACGTACACACAAACACTGTATGGGTGGAACTGTGGCCGCCATTACGGAAAATGTCATTTTTGTGAATAACTTCTCAACCACTAATCCTATCATTGTCAATCCAATTGCTAGTCATATGTTTTCATGGTCAAGGAATCTGAAAACGTACACACAAACACTGTATGGGGGAACTGTAGCGCTTGGCGGAGGTCTGCGCTCTCCGAGTGCTTTTCTAGTTTTTGTTTAAATTGTCCAAGCGTTGTACATGATTTTAATTCAGGTCCAAAATCGTTCCATAATCTTACTCCTTGCACTGAAACACAGTGTTGCTTGGTGGTAGTTTTCACTGAAGGTTTTTGAAATATACATGTTCCTCTGAAATGGTATTGTTTCTCCCTTATTTGGAACAACTTTTGGATATTTGCGGGCAGTGATAGATTCTTCACTTTAAACATTATTACTGCCATTTTAAAGTCAACCAGATCTTTCAACTTGAGGGCTTTTAAGAAAAAGTGGGTTTGTTGGTTCCCTGTAAGCAGCTTTGTTTATTATTACCTCCGCCAGGCCGAAAAGGCCAGGAGGAGGTTATGTTTTTGCCAGGTTTGTCTGTTTGTCTGTCTGTCTGTCTGTTTGTCTGTTGGTTAGCAAGATAACTCAAAAAGTCTTGGACGGATTTCCATGAAACTTTCAGGCGTTGTTGCAAATGGTACAAGGAAGAACTGATTAAATTTTGGGGGTGATCCGGTTCACCGTCTGGATACAGGAATTTTTTAAAGCATTTTTCAACACTGTGACATACAGCCATTTTCAACATGTGCGCAGGCGCAATGGAGGGCGCTGGTCGTGGTGTCTGCAACACAAACTCCGCGTTCTTCAACGTTTTAGGCACAAAAGCACGCGGAAAACACTGCTGGCCTGGGCCCGCCAGCGTGCCTGTGTTTGCGCGCAACTGCAAAACCTCACACGGCCAGCTGTCCGCCGACGGACTCTTTGGCAGAAATTCCCCGGCCAGCCATAGGAGCTGCGCATTTGGCAGAAATTCACCGGCCAGCCATAGGCGCTGCGCAAAAACGAGCTCTCTGCCGGCGAAGCTTCTAAATTCTCGTTTGCCGCGGAGCGCAACCCCAAAATAATATAATATAAAACCCACGGCAACCTGTCTACCCAATTTGCATCCGTCAGTGGAGGACATGGACACAACAGCAACACTTCAGTTTATTACCTCCGCCAAGGAGGCAATGCTTTTACTACTGAACCACTAATCCTATCACTATCACATTGATTGTCATTGATTAGTTGTGTGTTTATTGCACTGTTCCTGTCAAATAAACAAATAATCATTGTGAATCCAATTGCTAGTCATATGTTTACATGCTCAAGGAATCTGAAAACGTACACACAAACACTGTATGGGCGGAATTGTGGCGCTTGGCGGAGGTCTGCGCTCTCCGAGTGCTTTTCTAGTTCTAATAGCTCTCTTCTGAAGCATAAAGACTGGATATATGTTTGTTTTATATGTGTTTCCCCTTACTTCAGTACAATATGTCATGTATGGGAGTATTAATGAATGATACAAAGTATATAATGTGGGTTGATTCAGCAAATATTTCGCTCTGTGTAGTATTGTGATTGATTTAGATATTTTACCTTTAATATAATTAATATGTGACTTCCAACACAGTTCATTATCAATTATTACTCCAAGAAATTTAGTTTCAGATACCCTTTCAATCTCTACACCATTTACACTGAGTTTAGATACTAAGTTGTTGTGATGGTTGTTAAAAAGTATAAATTTTGTCTTACTTAGATTGAGCATTAATTTGTTTGAATCAAACCACAGTTTAAGCTTTCCTAATTCCTTTCCGTGTGTATCCAAAAGTTGTTCCAAATTGCTTCCACTGCATAATAGATTAGTGTCATCGGCAAACAATATTAAATCCATTTTTTCCGAGACTTTACATATATCATTTATATACATATTGAATAACAATGGCTCCAAAACTGAACCCTGTGGGACTCCACAAGTAACCTTCAGTAACTGTGAGTTTTTGTTACCAACACATACATACTGATATCTATTCTTTAAGTAACTACTTAACCAGGACAGTTAGTTAGTTAATCCCTTCACACCTGAAGGTGTATATGGGCGGCACCTATCTCCGTTTCTCTGACCCTAGGCCACACAGCTACTGTAAGTAGTGAAAGCTACAGCGGGGGGTCAGTCCTCTGGTAGCTCTGTGTGTAACTTTACTTTCCCCATTCCATTATGCGGAGCACCACGCTAGAAGGCAGAAAGCACCATTTTTATATGGTCTTTGGTATGACCCGGCCGGGATTTGAACCCCTGCCTCCCGGGTGTGGGGTGGGTGCTCTACCAACTGAGCGACCACTCCGGTGGTGGCTCCAGTAACCAGGACAGTGCTACCCCCCTAATACCACATTTTTGTAGTTTCTTTAATAATAAATTGTGATCCACTGTATCAAATGCTTTTTTAAGATCCAGGAATACCCCAACTGAATACTCTTTATTTTCAACGGCAGTTGATATTTTTTCTATAAATTCCATGAGAGCAAATGCAGTTGTCCTCTTGTGTCTGAACCCATATTGTTGCTCACACAATAAATTATTCTTCATTATGAAGTTGTCAATTCTCTCACAGAATATTTTTTCAAGTATCTTGGAAAATTGCGGCAATAGTGAAATTGGTCTATAGTTTGAAAGTTCCCCTCTGTCACCCGTCTTGTACATCAGAATTACTTTAGCTATTTTCATTGCATTGGGAAATATACCTGTTTGGAGAGACAGGTTACAAATATACGTCAGTGGTTTCACTAAGCATTCAATAATAGTTTTGACTAAGAGCATGTCAATACATCACAGTCCGTAGATGTCTTACTTTTAAACGATTTAACAGTTTCAATGACCTCTCTCTTGTCTGTGTTCTTTATGAAAATGGAGTCTTTTATAGCAGTGTTTTTGCTTATTGTATCACCCGTAGGTGCCGTAATGGTATTTCTCGAGCCAAATTAGGACCAATGTTAACAAAAAAGTTATTAAATCCATCTGCAGGTGAAACTGCATTCACACTCTGAGTCGTATTATTTTTTGAAAAATTGGTTGGGTAGCTTGTATTTCTGTTTTTATTTCCAAGAATATTGTTAAGTATTGTCCATGTATTTTTAATCTTGTCTCTGTTTTTCTCCAGTTCTTTACTGTAATAGTCTCTTTTACTACGTGGCTCAGTTGGTAGAGCATCCGCCCCACACCCGGGAAGCAGGGGTTCAAATCCCAGCCGGGTCATGCCGAAGACCATATAAAAGTGGAACTTCCTGCCATCCAGCTTGGTGCTCAGCAATAATGGAATGGAGGAGGGAAATTTGTGGCGGCGCCTTGCATGGCAGCAGCCCTCTGATTCTACACTTGGGGTGTGTGTGATTAACACTAGATAGGTAAAGCACAATCTCGTTCTACTGTACATGATTGGTTGTACAGTTGAATGACAATAAAGGGTGATTTAGATATGTTAACTTATTTTTGTATGTTTTATACCGCTGCTCTGCTTCTTTTGTCCTTTTCTTTAGAAAAGCTTTATATAATAAATTTTTCTTTTTACACGCCTTTTGTAATCCTTTGGTTAACTGTGGCTTATCGACAAATTTATGTTTAAGCTTTTTCTTTACTAATGGACAATTTTTTTCATAAAGAGTGGTTACAATGTTCATAAATGTGTCATAGGCTTCATTTACATCTGATACATAGACTTTTGTCCAGTCCTGCTTCAGCAAGTCTTCTTTAAAAGAACTGATTGCACTTGAAATTGAAATTTCACAAATTTCACATTTGAAATTGTACTCTTAAACTGTTTTCATGTGTGCTGTTCCCTAATCTTTTTACCTTTTAAACTTACTCCCTGCTTGTTTCAGGTACAACAGATTCTGAAATCTGACCTGAATTGCTTTCTATATCTTTAAGTACTTCCGGCACCACACGAGTAGGCTGCCTTTTTGCAACAGCGGATCAGTTTCTTCCTATTTCTATTTACTATCTGGCTCTCTTGCTAATCTTTCTGATTCGGCGACACCTTTATCCATCACAGACACGTAGATCGCCCAAAATGTCTCCTGAGCCAGCGGACGGAGCCACTCTTTCTTGCAGGAGGCAGTATAATAAAGACCAGCTGTTAGCACTTAACCGGCCCACGATGCAAAAACTTGACATACCAGGAGAAATAAGACGAAAACGGCGTGGATGTCGAGCTGGAGTAAGACGGCGGGCGAGGAATATAAGGTACAGACCCGCCCTCCCATCCGTTATTATGGGGAATGCACGATCACTACTCAATAAAACAGATGAGCTAGCGACTATCTCCCGCTACGAGAGTGTGTACAGAGAGAGTAGTTTGATGCTGTTTACGGAGAGGTGGCTAACAGAACTAGCAACAGATGCTAACATTGAACTGGAGGGTTTTCACGCAATACGGGCAGACCGAACACCAGACAGTGGGAAAGCAAGGGGCGGAGGAGTGATAATGTACAGTGGGGTAAAAAAAGTATTTAGTCAGCCACCAATTGTGCAAGTTCTCCCACTTAAAAGATGAGAGAGGTCTCCAGTTTTCATCATAGGTATACCTCAACTATGAGAGAGAAAAAAAAATCCAGAAAATCACATTGTCTGATTTTTAAAGAATTTATTTGTAAATTATGGTGGAAAATAAGTATTTTGTCAATAACAAAAGTTCATCTCAATACTTTGTTATATACCCTTTGTTGGCAATGACAGAGGTCAAACGTTTTCTGTAAGTCTTCACAAGGTTTTCACACACTGTTGCTGGTATTTTGGCCCATTCCTCCATGCAGATCTCCTCTAGAGCAGTGATTGTTTTGGGGCTGTCGCTGGGCAACACGGACTTTCAACTCCCTCCAAAGATTTTCTATGGGGTTGAGATCTGGAGACTGGCTAGGCCACTCCAGGACCTTGAAATGTTTCTTATGAAGCCACTCCTTCGTTGCCCGGGCGGTGTGTTTGGGATCATTGTCATGCTGAAAGACCCAGCCACATTTCATCTTCAATGCCCTTGCTGATGGAAGGAGGTTTTCACTCAAAATCTCACGATACATGGCCCCATTCATTCTTTCCTTTACACGGATCAGTCGTCCTGGTCCCTTTGCAGAAAAACAGCCCCAAAGCATGATGTTTCCACCCCCATGCTTCACAGTAGGTATGGTGTTCTTTGGATGCAACTCAGCATTCTTTCTCCTCCAAACATGACAAGTTGAGTTTTTACCAAAAAGTTCTATTTTGGTTTCATTTGACCATATGACATTCTCCCAATCCTCTTCTGGATCATCCAAATGCTCTCTAGCAAACTTCAGACGGGCCTGGACATGTACTGGCTTAAGCAGGGGGACACGTCTGGCACTGCAGGATTTGAGTCCCTGGCGGCGTAGTGTGTTACTGATGGTAGCCTTTGTTACTTTGGTCCCAGATCTCTGCAGGTCATTCACTAGGTCCCCCCGTGTGGTTCTGGGATTTTTGCTCACTGTTCTCGTGATCATTTTGACCAGACGGGGTGAGATCTTGCGTGGAGCCCCAGATCGAGGGAGATTATCAGTGGTCTTGTATGTTTTCCATTTTCTAATAATTGCTCCCACAGTTGATTTCTTCACACCAAGCTGCTTACCTATTGCAGATTCAGTCTTCCCAGCCTGGTGCAGGTCTACAATTTTGTTTCTGGTGTCCTTTGACAGCTCTTTGGTCTTGGCCATAGTGGAGATTGGAGTCTGACTGTTTGAGGTTGTGGACAGGTGTCTTTTATACTGATAACGAGTTCAAACAGGTGCCATTAATACAGGTAACGAGTGGAGGACAGAGGAGCCTCTTAAAGAAGAAGTTACAGGTCTGTGAGAGCCAGAAATCTTGCTTGTTTGTAGGTGACCAAATACTTATTTTCCACCATAATTTGCAAATAAATTCTTTAAAAATCAGACAATGTGGTTTTCTGGATTTTTTTTTCTCATTTTGTCTCTCATAGTTGAAAATTGGAGACCTCTCTCATCTTTTAAGTGGGAGAACTCGCACAATTGGTGGCTGACTAAATACTTTTTTGCCCCACTGTATGTCAATAACAACTGGTGCAAACCGGGACATATCATGGTTAAACAACAACACTGCAACAAAGACATGGAGTTGCTAGCTGTTAGCATGCAGCCTACATATCTCCCGAAGGAATACTCACACGTGACCTGCATTGTTGTTTATGCAAACCAGACGGCGAACGCTGGGACAGCGCGTGACATCATTCACTCAGTAACTGGCAGGCTGCTGACAGAACACCCAGATGCTCTTCTCCTCATCTCAGGTGATTTCAACCATATTTCACTGTCCCCCATTCTACCCACGTTCACCCAGTATGTCACATGCCACACTAGAGACAATAAAACACTGGACTTATTCTATGCAAACACTAAGGAGGCGTACACCTCATCACCACTCCCCCCACTCGGGAGATCGGATCACAACTTGGTTCATCTCCTGCCGGTGTACAAACCCCTAGTACACAGACAACCTCCGGTCATGCGCACAGTGAAGTTATGGTCTGAGGAGGCAATGGACACTGTAATGGACTGTTTTGAAACCACTGCCTGGGAGCAGCTCTGTGATCCACATGGTGAGGACATCGATGGCCTCACTCACACCATCACGGACTACATCAGCTTCTGTGTGGACAACACCGTACCCACCAAGACCATACGGTGTTGCTCGAACAACAAACCCTGGATCAACCCTGAGATAAAAACACTTCTGAGAGAGAAGAAGAGGATCTTCAGGTCGGGGAACAGGGAGATGCTGAAGTCCGTACAGAGGGAGCTGAGGAGGAAGATCAGAGAAGGCAAGGACAGCTTCAGGAAGAAGATGGAGGACAAGCTGCAACAGATCGACATCGGCGGGGTCTGGAGAAACCTTAAAACCATCTCTGGGCTCCAGAATACCTCCCCCCAGGCCACGGGGGGGCAGGGGGGGGGCAGGGGGTGGGTGAACAATCTGAACCCGTTTTTTAATAGGTTTGACCAACCGCCCTCCCCCCGACTGCACAACAACCACTGCTGCCTCTAAAGACATCGAGTCCTGCTGCCCACACCCCACTCCACCAACACCCCCCCCCCCACTCCCAGCACACAGCCCCCCAACATGACCCTCACTAAGACCCAGGTGAGGACGGAGCTGAGGAAGATCAAGGCGAGGAAGGCCTCGGGACCGGACGGCATCAGCGCAAAGCTCCTCAAGTCCTGTGCAGACCAGCTGTGTAGGATTGTGGAGCACATCTTCAGCCTGAGCCTGAGGCTGGGGAGGGTACCACAGTTGTGGAAAACATCTTGTGTGGTACCTGTACCAAAGACTTCCCACCCCAGGGACGTGAACAGCTACAGACCAGTGGCCCTGACGTCTCACATGATGAAGACCCTGGAGAGACTGCTCCTTGCTCATCTCCGCCCCCTGGTGGGACCAGCGATGGATCCACTCCAGTTCGCTTACCAGCATGGCACTGGGGTGGAGGATGCAGTGATCTTCCTCCTTCCCCGTTCTCTGTCCCACCTGGAGAAGCCCGGGAATGCGGTGAGGATCATGTTCTTTGACTTCTCCAGTGCTTTCAACACCATCCAACTGATGATCCTGAAGGACAAGCTGCTGTGCGCAGGGGTGGACCAGCACCTGTCATCATGGATCCTGGACTACCTCACTAACCGGCCACAGTTTGTGAGAACCTGGGACTGTGTGTCCGACACGATCATCGGTAGCACGGGGGCCCCCCAGGGAACGGTTTTGGCTCCCTTCCTGTTCACCCTTTATACTGCGGACTTCTCACACAACACAACACACTGCCATCTGCAGAAGTCCTCTGACGACTATGCGATCATTGGCCTCATCTCCAACAGAGATGAGGCTGAGTACAGAGGACTTGTCCAGGACTTCGTGGACTGGTGCCATCGGAAATGCCTCCAGATCAACGCGAGGAAAACTAAGGAGCTGGTGATGGACTGCCGTAGGCAAGGACAGCCCCTCACAGCACCAGTAAACATAGAGGGAACAGACATTGAGATGGTGACATCCTACAAGTACCTGGGTGTTCATCTGAACAGTAAACTAGACTGGTCGCACAATACCGATGCATTCTACAAGAAGGGACAGCGCAGGCTGTTCCTACTGAGGAGACTCAGGTCTTTTGGTGTACAAGGGGCGCTGCTGAAGACATTCTACGACACGGTGGTGGCATCAGCCATCACTTTTGGAGTGGTCTGCGGGGGCAACGGCATTACAGCAGCCGATAGGAAGAGACTGAACAAACTGATCAAGAAAGCTAGCTCTGTCCTGGGGCAACGCCTTGACCCAGTGGAGGGGCTAGGAGAGAGAAGGATGGTGGCTAAACTGTCATCTTTGCTGGAGTCCGAGTCCCACCCTATGCAGGACATACTGAACGCACTGAGGAGCTCATTTAGCAGCAGACTACATCATCCTAGGTGCGCAACCGAGAGGTTTCGCAGGTCCTTCCTACCTACGGCTGTCAGACTGTATAACCTAAGCAGGGCTGCTTGCAGAGATAGCAAAAAAACGTGACGACCTAATAGTATTGAATGCAAAAGACGCACTACTTACACAATGGTCCCCTCCAGTATACAACTAGGACAATATCAGTCGCTACGGAGGGTGACAATATGTATGGGTACATATTCCTACTATGTAGGATGGCTGGGTAGGCGGTTGTGCTGTTTATTCCATCTAGCTACAATGCTCCGCACTGTGTGTATATATATTTGTATATTTATGTGTACATATGTATATTCGCTGCTCTAGTTTTCTTGTCTTTTTGATTGTTGCTCTGAGTGTTGCTGTGCCTGTGCTGTTGCAATTCTGGAATTTCCCCATTGTGGGACTAATAAAGGCTTATCTTGTCTTATCTTATATGTGCTGTTTTTATTTTAAAATCTTCTTGCCTGCCTCAAGGACTACAGATGGAAACTAGAAAAGCACTCGGAGAGCGCAGACCTCCGCCAAGCGCTACAGTTCCCCCATACAGTGTTTGTGTGTACGTTTTCAGATTCCTTGACCATGAAAACATATGACTAGCAATTGGATTGACAATGATAGGATTAGTGGTTCAGTAGTTATTCAGGAAAATGGCATTTTCCGTAATGGCGGCCACAGTTCCCCCCATACAGTGTTTGTGTGTATGTTTTCAGATTCCTTGACCATGAAAACATATGACTAGCAATTGGATTGACAATGATAGGATTAGTGGTTCAGTAGTTATTAAGGAAAATGGCATTTTCCGTAATGGCGGCCACAGTTCCCCCCCATACAGTGTTTGTGTGTATGTTTTGAGATTCCTTGACCATGAAAACATATGACTAGCAATTGGATTGACAATGATGGGATTAGTGGTTCAGTGGTTATTCACGAAAATGGCATTTTCCGTAATGGCGGCCACAGTTCCCCTCCATACAGTGTTTGTGTGTACGTTTTCAGATTCCTTGACCATGAAAACATATGACTAGCAATTGGATTGACAATGATAGGATTAGTGGTTCAGTAGTTATTCACGAAAATGGCATTTTCCGTAATGGCGGTTTTCTTCTGGACAGTGATCGGGATCATCCCCAAAATTTAATCAGTTCTTCCTTGTACCATTTCCAACAACGCCTGAAAGTTTCATCGAAATCCGTCCAAAACTTTTTGAGTTATCTTGCTAACCAACAGACAGACAGACAAACCCCGGCAAAAACATAACCTCCTGGCAGAGGTAATTAGTGAGAATGCTATAATCTGGTACAGAGCATCTTTACCCTGTGTTTAATTTTTTTTTTTTTTTCTGTACAGGGTCCCTGACAAATAAACCAATAAACTAAAATGAACTGCCATTTGCAGTTTCACTCCAGTCCTATGGGAAGAGCAAATGCACCAGCATGCCAGTTTGTTTTCTGGCTTATAAAAGTGAAGAAACACGAGATCAACGTACATTTTTTGTAGGAACAACGATGGCATTGTTTCGAGAAAAAGGAGAAATTACCGTTTTTCAATGCTCTTCACCACTCAAGCTGCTGCTGCTGCAAAATGATTCATGTATGTTTATTGTCATCTTCCGCTTCGTGTTCTTTGACTGTGTATGCTGTGTTATAGCGCCACCTCGTGAATGGGAGGTTCAAATCTTGCGCATGCACAGTTAACGTGTCCAGGTAGCACGGTCATAAAATGTGGGCTGCACACGGAAGGGGTCTGTGGAGCCTAGTGGACTGGAAAGGATGACGTAATTTTTGTCACATAAACCTGCTGTCCGCTGTCCGCATCCGCATGAATCCAGCTGAACTCCCTCACTACCATACACAAAAATACCCCTCTTCTGAATAGTTAATCAGGCCAGTAAAGTCATTGGCTCACCTCAAACAATTCCTCACTGAACTATACAATCACTCCGATGATCGGGAAATCTACCCTGATCATCCACTTCACCCTTCCTTTCACAGTTCCTCCCATCAGGAAGATATTTTAAAGAGCCACTGGCCTGGAAAAACAGGCCTAGCCAGTCTCCAGATCTCAACCCCATAGAAAATCTTTGGAGGGAGTTGAAAGTCCGTGTTGCCCAGCGACAGCCCCAAAACATCACTGCTGTAGAGGAGATCTGCATGGTGGAATGGGCCAAAACACCAGCAACAGTGTGTGAAAACCTTGTAAAGACTTACAGAAAACGTTTGACCTCTGTCACTGCCAACAAAGGGTATATAACAAAGTATTGAGATGAACTTTTGTTATTGACCAAATACTTATTTTCCACCATAATTTGCAAATAAATTCTTTAAAAATCAGACAATGTGATTTTCTGGATTTTTTTTTTTCTCATTTTGTCTCTCATAGTTGAGGTATACCTATGATGAAAATTGGAGACCTCTCTCATCCTCTAAGTGGGAGAAGTTGCACAATTTGTGGCTGACTAAATACTTTTTTGCCCCACTGTACGTATGATTCATGTATGCTTTTATTCTCGTTTTCTGCCTCCTCGTTGTCTTCTTTGTCTACTGATGTATGCTGTGTCAATATCGCCACCTCGCGAATGGGACGTTCAGTCTTGCACATGCGCTTTTCAATGCGTTCAGGTCATGGGCAGGCGGCGCAGTCACAAAATTTGGGCTGTACACAGTCGTCCGTGGTTGAGCACTCCGGACATTAGCAGAGTGGAGGACGATGACGTAAATTTCGTCACATGAGGTTTCCGGTTACACGTACGCGGACAGCAGAAGTGTAGCATAAAGCAGGCTTTAGGCTCTCCAGTTACTTTGGAGACAAAGTAAGATGGGCAAGGCTGAGATGACAACCCCTAAAGGGAGCAGCCAAAAAAAAGAACTGTGGGCAATATGCAATTAATTATGAATGGATATTTTAAAAGACTGATGGCTCTATTCTTTACAAAAAATTCACACAATATATTTCGGGCCCGAGCCACTGACAACGTCAGTGGGCGAGAGCCCTATTGTGCCTTTTTTTTTCTTCTCCTCCATCTAAGATCTCATTTTTGGGGTAGTCAAAAAGGGGTAGGGACCTCAAGACTGGCAAAAAAATTTTATATTTTGGAGGAAATATGAATGACCCCACAAAAATGACTCTACAGTGCCACCTAACATGTGAAGTCAATGGACAGCAGCGCACGCTTACTTTTGCTTAGAAAGATGAAAATTTGGTGAGATGTTTATCATGCCAAGACATGCAAAAAACTCCACAGAAGTGACGTCTACACCCAACAGGAAGTTGGCCATTTTGGCAAGAAGTGGCAGTGACCAGATTTCCACCTCGCACATTTGATTGAACTCGTCCTAGGGTTTTAGTCCAATAGAGCTCATTTGTGGTGACAATCATCTATACCCACGTACCATTAAAAGTTATTGAAAACTTTTCATGACACTCGACGGTTTGGCCGTAGGGGCGTGGCAAAGATCGATGCCTCACCATGATCATTTTATGACCATTCTGATGGCAATAACTCTGGTATGCATTGTCAGATTTCAACCAAATTCAATATTATGGATATTGGTCCAATTCCAAACAGTTCTATAAAACAATATTCATAGAAATCTACAGTGCCACCTATAGGAGGCAGAAAGTTTTGCATCATAAAGTTTGCATCATGTTGTTTTTTTAATACCTCAGGAACGGAATGTTGGATTGGCACCAAGATAGGTATGATGTATACAGGTATGCCTTGAACAATTATAGCTATGAATATTCATGAGTAGCAATAGCACCCTCTCTTGGAGACAGGAAGGTTACACCAAAGGTTTTCTTCAATATCGCTCAAAAAAATTGATTGATTGGTAGCATTTATGGTGACAATCATCTATACCCATGTGCCATCAATAGTTGCTGAAAACTTTTCACAATGCCCAGCAGTTTGGCAGAAGGGGCGTGGCCAAATTTGCGGTATCGCCGTCACCCTTCCAATGGCTCTAACTCTGGCATACATTGACTGATTTCAACTAAATTTTGTGTGGTAAATAGTTAGCCAATACTGCTAATTTCTATAATAAAGAATGACACATAGCAACAGTGCCCCCTACCGCCAATGGACAGGAAGTTGTCATAGCTCACACGTAGATTGTCCGAATGCTGCGAAACTTCAGATATATGATACTCGTCAGACCCCAAACAGATTTATGTAACTATAACAAACGTAGCTATAGCGCCCCCTAGGAAAAAACAAAGCTTTATAACTCAGTAATGCATTGCCCAAATTATACCAAATTTTGTGTGGTGGATTGGTAGCCCACATTAAACATTTCTTTAATGAACAATGGCACATAGCTATAGCGCCCCCTAGCAGAAAAAACAAAGCCTTATTACTATGGCATACTTAGTCCAAATTCAACCAAATTTCTGTGTTCTATATTGAACAATTACATATGGCTATAGCATCCCCTAGGAAAAAAACAAAACAAAGCTTAATAACTCTGGCATACTTTGTCCGACGTCAGCAAAATTTGGAGTGGTGAATAGGTGGCCAATGGTGAACATTTGTATAACATACAATGACACGCAGCAGTAGCGCCCCCTACTGCCAATGGATAGGAAGTTGTCATTAACAAGGTCCAAATGGACCCAAACTTCATATATATATATATATGGTACTGGTACCACCTAGAACAGATTTACATTACTATCGCACACATAAGTATAGTACCCCCTAGTACAACAATAAAGCTTTATAACTTCAGCATACATTGTCAAAATTAAACCAAATTTTGTGTCGTGAATAGTTAGCTGACACTGAAGACTCCCGTAATGCAAAAGATGCATAGCCACGGCTCCCTCTAGCTGCAAAATAAAAGGTTTATAACTCTGATAATGGGATGCTACACAATATGTTGTTTTATTCATCAATCGGTGATCTTTTCACCCAACAACGCAAGCATTTTGAGTCACACGACACCCCAAGTCATGCAGAATGGGCGAGGGCCCTTCAACACTACTTGCAGTTTTAATTTTTTAATTATTTTCATTACCAGTACTACGGTGCTTGATTTTTACAACTGTGTGTGTGTGTGTGTGTGTGCGCGCGCGTGCGCACGCTTTACCCGTTGTCATTCTTGTAGAGCTCAATGATATGGCAAGAGGCATATGGTGGCTGTATGCCGCTGAACACATTCAGGCTGGCCTGAAGAGCGGCTACAGTGGTGTCATGCTGTGGAACAGATGCACATTGACTTTTAAAAAGTAGTTTCACATTTTACTGATTTTTTTTTCTTTTTTGTTTCAATATTAAAGTAACAGAAGCAATAAATTACTAGCTTAAATTGTAATTACAAATTAAATTATAAATGTATAATTCTAAGCTTAAAACAATGTCTGGCCTGAGTCTGTCCAAATAAATAAAATCTACCAAATTTAAAATAATAATAACACTAGCTCACTCACAGCTGAGAGCATCATCATTTTAAGTTGCTGATTTGGGTCTGTGGCCATCTTGGAAAGATTCTTCACTATTTCACCCAGCAGAAGACCTGAAACACACAAGGTAGTTTATTCCTAAAACTCTTATTGTGGCGATGTTAAAATAAGACACGGCGTCTGGAGTTTTAATGAAGTTTATTGATCAAATCATCGCCATCACGGAGCTCACCCCAGCTGCTGTATAAGCATGCTGGGGATCGCTCTCAGGCTCTCATGAGCTGTAGTCAGAAGCAGTCCAAAGAAGAACAGAGAGTGAACATATGAATTCAGCCACTTAAATACCCAGCAACGGACAATACATCAAAGGCATTTTATCATCAAAGGAAATGCATTCAGACATGTGACATTTGTACCACAATGCGAGCAGGAAGCATGAATGTTTGCATTTGCGTCATACATATCCACAGGATGCTGGTGCCTGAACTAAGCACAGGAAGGCTGCCTATTGATCTCAACACACACATCTCACTGTCCTGTTAATTGCTCTAGTCGAGCGCTGTGTTTGTCCGTGGCTGCTGTGGGGGGGTACCCCATACACTCCCCCCCCAGAGGGCTTAGCGGGGAGCTGAGACCTCGGTAGTCCCGCTTTGGTGGCGAGCTGCGGGGAAAGTCTGTGCCGGGGAAGGGAGGAGGGTGGGGGTAGCAAGTGGCGGGGGATGTCCATGGCTGTGGGAAGAAAAGTTAGTCTCTGATTCCTCTCGCGATTCAGTCCGGCAATGAAGAAAAACAGGAGCTGAAGCTATGTGAGGGACTTGGCGTTTAGGCTTTAGGTGTGTTCGCGGCCCTAAAGCCCTCGGGGACAGCTGACGGCTGGATTCCCGTCGTGCGCCGTGGCTGAGACTTACACCAAATCCTGTGTGCGGGCTGCGTGTGTGCTTCAGGTGTGTGAGCAGTCCTGAAGAGCCGTGTGCAGCGGCGGAGGATGATGTATAAGTCTGTAGAGCCAGCTTGTCTCTGGTGCGTGGCACGCGCTGCGGCCACGTGCCTTCCAGCTGCGCTGTTCTGATGCGAGGCTTCTGTGCATGGCCGGTCCGCTGTCGCGAGGCGAATCAGGGTCAGGGGGCTTGATGGAGATCTGCGCAGTCGGCGCCGATTGTGTCCCCTGTTCGGGCTGTTGGTCGTCGCTCGTGCCGGGTCATGGTGCGTTCAGGTCCACGCGTTCTCCGTCGGCCATGGGCCGCCGTCGTGGAGAGAGGGCAAGGTGTGTGCGCTCTCGTATGGAGACACAGAATCGTGTGTCAGGAGCCGTGAGAGCGGCCGGTCCAGCGTGGATGTGCCGATCTAGGCATGCAGACCTCACCATGAAATTTCCTCAGCTTTCCCGGTCGTGGGTGGTCTCTGAAGAGCGTCAAAGTCTCCCTGAAGCAGAAAGGAAGGGCAGATCAGTCGGGCTGCCGCGTTCGCTCGTCGTCGGAGAATCACTGCCGGGTGCTGCGTTTGCTGGCAGCGTGTTCTTTTCAGCGTCGGGTCGCCAGCGTGGTTGTCCAGACCAGAAGGTTGCGTCGCACAAAGCGTGTGCGTCTGCGGGGTCACCAGTGTGGCGATGTTAAAATAAGACACGGCGTCTGGAGTTTTAATGAAGTTTATTGATCAAATCATCGCCATCACGGAGCTCACCCCAGCTGCTGTATAAGCATGCTGGGGATCGCTCTCAGGCTCTCATGAGCTGTAGTCAGAAGCAGTCCGAAGAAGAACAGAGAGTGAACATATGAATTCAGCCACTTAAATACCCAGCAACGGACAATACATCAAAGGCATTTTATCATCAAAGGAAATGCATTCAGACATGTGACATTTGTACCACAATGCGAGCAGGAAGCATGAATGTTTGCATTTGCGTCATACATATCCACAGGATGCTGGTGCCTGAACTAAGCACAGGAAGGCTGCCTATTGATCTCAACACACACATCTCACTGTCCTGTTAATTGCTCTAGTCGAGCGCTGTGTTTGTCCGTGGCTGCTGTGGGGGGGTACCCCATATTATCAAATTTACGAGTGTTTCCGACAACCAGTAGTGTTATTCAGCCTCTAAAGTCTAGACAGTTCCAAAGTGTATACTTCATGTAGTTGCCTTGAGAAACCCTTTGATTTTGATGAGGTGCCATATAAATTAAGTTGAATTGAACTGAACTCTTCCTGCATATGTATGGCCAGATGGAGTGACTGTCACTCTGCCATCTTGGATACTCTACCATCTTGGAACGTGAGGTACAGCAATATACACGGACAAATACACTACCAAATTTGGATCATTTGTTTTTTTCTCAAAATATATTATTCTGACATTCAGACATTCTAACATTCAGTTATTCTGACATTTTGACATTCAGACATTGTGAAACACATTCAGACATTCTTAAGGTGTGTTCAGATCAAATGCAAATGGGCAAATTTTTTGTGCAGTGCAATTACATGTTAACTCAATGTAAACATGCAAATAGATGTGAATTCACCATCTGAGCGAGTTGCAGAAGGGGAAATTGCCTTTATAACTTCTGCAGCTATGTTCAACCTGCTGTGGAAATCCCCAAAACACCGTCATGCTTAGGTTTACATTATCTGACGGGGATCTCCCCTGAAAAAAAATACTGTCCCTGCCTCCAAAATTTCACCTGGATGATGGTTGTTTACACTGCTAGCCTTGTTAGCATGTCTGTAGCACGAGTCTGTGGATAAATAACGCCAACATTGCGATTCAGCAGCAGAGTCCCCGGTCCATCTGTCTGCAGGTGAGTGGCAGTCTCATTTTTAAACTAGTTTACTCTCCAATGTTGATACTTTTACGCCGGTGATGGCAGAATCTCAAGGCCATTACTAGCCAGCGCTATCCCTCAGACATGTATGTTTGCATTAACTTTACATGTATCTATGCCGTGTGAAAAATCTGCTTCGCATTTGGTCTGAACACATCTTTACATTCTGACAGACATTCTGAAAGAGATTCCAGTCTCCCTTCAAGTCTGTCAGGGATTCTAGTTTCCCTGCAAGTCTACAAGAGATTCTAGTCTCCCTGCAAGTCTGCAAGGGATGCAGTTCTGTCAGGGCTACGATTCTGTCAAGGATCCTGTCAGGGGTCCTTGCCCCATCCCCAAAATGACTGCAAAAAAACAGCCTGAATGACTACAGACCCATAGCACTCACACCTGTAGTCATGAAGTGTTGTGAGCGACTGGTGTCCCAGCACATCAGGGACCGTATTCCCCCCTCCTTCAACCCCCACCAGTTCGCCTATAGGGCGAACCAGTCCACAGAAGACACCATCACACTTCACAGAGCACTGAACCACTTGTAGAACACAAAGAGCTATGTGAGGATGCTCTTTGTGGACTACAACTCAGCATTCAACACCATCATCCTGAATATCCTAATTAAAAAACTGCACCACCTCCAGATCCCCCTCCCCACCTGCTCCTGGATTTAAAAAAAAAAAAAAAAAATTCTCAAACTGCCCACAAACAGTCAAACTTGGCCCACACCATCACTCAGTACTGCCTCCCCCCAGGGCTGTGTGCTAAGCCCTCTACTGTACGCCCTATACACCTTTGATTGTATTCTAACCCACCCAACCACCGCCTCTGTGAAGTACACGGACGACACCACCTTGGTTGAGCTCATCACTGATGATGACGAGAAGGCATACAGGGTGGAGGTAGAGAATCTGTTGATGTGGTGCTCAGCAAGCAACCTGAAACTGAATGTCCACAAAACCAAAGAACTCATTATGGACTTCAAGAAGAACAGACAGGAACGCCCCCGCCCCTCATAAATGGAGATGGTGTGGATCAACACTGCCCAAAAAAATCATTGGCGACCCTCTGCCTTCCCTGGAAGACATCTCCAGATCCTCTTGTCTCAGGAAGATCAAGGTCATCTCAGGAGACCCCTCACATCCTGCCCACCACCTCTTTGACCTGCTTCCCTCTGGTCGATGGTTTAGATCAACCAGGTCCCACACCTCCAGACTGACAAACAGTTTCTTCCACAGGGCCATCCACACTGCAAAAAGTCAGAGATCCATCCCCCTCCTCCCACAACTCTCACATACATAGAGCTGAGGACCTTTTAATTTATCCAAAAAAAAAAAAAATGCTGACCTGTTTTTTGCACTCTGCACTTTTCAGTACACTGATCCATCTGTTTGAGCCACTACCAAGGTGTGTATTTTTTACATAACTGTGGAGATGTTTAGGACAGATGGCAGTGGACTTTTTAACCAGATTCTTTAACACAATCTTGGAGAGTGAGAGGATGCCTTGGGAGTGGAGAAGAAGTGTCTTGGTACCAATTTTCAAGAATAAGGGTGATTCTCAGAGCTGTAGTAAATACAGAGGCATACGTAAAGTTGATCAGGCACACTATGAAGATGTGTTAAAGTGTTGTTGAAGCCAGGTTAAGAGGAGAGGTGCCAATCAGTGAGCAGCAGTACAGTTTTATGCCAAGAAAGAGTACTACAGACGCAATGTTTGCTCTTAAGAGTGTTGATGGAGAAGCATAGAGAAGGTCAGAAGGAGCTGCACTGTGTCTTTGTGGATCTAGAGAAAGCATATGATAGGGTGCCAAGAGAAGAAGTGTGGTACTGTATCAGAAAGTCAGGCGTGGCAAAGAAGTACTGTATGTGAGGGTAGTGCAGGACATGTATGAGGACAGCAAGACTGTGGTGAGGTGTACTGTAGGAGTGACAGATGGATTCTTGGTGGGGGCGGGATTACGAGGGGGGGGGCTGAAAAGTTCATAGTGGTCAAATTTGACCAAATGTGGTTTATTTTTCAACCACAGGGATTCAAGCACTGCAACACCGATGGAAGAAGTGTGTGTGTCCAAAAGGGGAGACCATGTTGAAAAATAAACCACATTTGGTTAAATTTGACCACTATGAACTTTTCAGCCCCCTCTTGTACATCAGGGATCGACTCTGAGCCCCTTCATGTTTGCTATGGTGATGAGACAGGCTGACAGATGAGGTCAGGCAGGAGTCTCTGTGGACCATGATGTTTGCAGATAACATTGTGATCTGTAGTGAGAGTAGGGAGCAGGTGGAAGAGAACCTGGAGAGGTGGAGGTATGCCCTGGAGAGAAGAGGAATGAAAGTCAGTAGACGCAAGACAAAATACATTAGTGTGAATGAGAGGGAGGCAGGTGTAACAGTGAAGATGGAAAGACTACATGTAGTGAAAGATGAGTTTAAATACCTAGGGTCAACCACCCAAAGTAATGGAAAATGCACAAGAGAGGTGAAGAAGAGAGTGCAGGCAGGGTGGAGATGAGTGTCAGTGGTGATTTGTGACAGAAGGGTAGCAGCAAGAGTTAAAGGGAAGATTTACAAGACGGTTGTGAGACCTACTATGATGTATGGTTTGGAGACGTGGCACTGACAGAAAGACAGGAGGTGGAGCTGGAAGTGGCAGAGCTGAAGATACTAGCATTCTCAATGGGAGTGACTAGGAAGGACAGGATTAAAAATGAGTATATCAGAGGGACAACTCAGGTTGAGCTGTTTGAAGGCAAAGTAAGAGAGGCAAGGCTGAGATGGTTTGGACATGTGCAGAGGAGGGATAGTGGATATATTGGACAAAGGAAATTGAAGATGGAGCTGCCAGGCAGGAGGAAAAGAGGAAGACCACAGAGAAGATTCATGGACGTAGTGAAGGAGAACATGGAGAGGGTTGGTGTTACGGAGGAAATGCAAGGGATAGGGTGAGATGGAGGCAGACGATCCACTGTGGTGAACTTTGGAGGTGGGGAGGAGAAGAATCTGCCTCTAATTGCACCGGTGCTACTTAAGTTTGTTCATTCCTCGCATAGACCAATTTTCATGTCGCATGTGCAATATAAGATGAGATAAGCCTTTATTAGTCCCACAGTGGGGAAATTCCAGGATTGTAGCAGCACAGGGATAGAAACACTCAGAGGAATAGTAAATAAGATAATAAGATAACTGTAGTGACCATTTGTCCAAATTCAAAACTTAAGACTTAAAAAAAGCAAACTTAACTTTAACTCAAATGATTACTAGACTGGTTTCTGTACTTGTCCTTTTAGACCTTAGTGCAGCTTTTGATACTATCAATCATAATATTCTACTTGATAGATTAGAACACTACGTTGGACTTAATGGAACTTCGTTGCAGTGGTTTAGATCTTATTTATCTGATAGGTTCCAGTTTGTTCATGTCAATAATGAGTTTTCTTTCAACTCAAAGCTTAGTCATGGAGTTCCACAGGGATCTGTGCTACGCCCTACTCTTTTTAGTTTATATACGCTTCCGTTAGGCATCATTATTAGAAAGCACTTTATACATTTTCATTGTTATGCAGATGATACACAATTATACCTGTCAATGAAGCCAGATGATAGTAATCAATTAGCCAAGTTGGAAGCCTATCTTAAGGAAATCAAAGAGATGAGATGAGATGAGATTCAACTTTATTGTCATTACACATGTATGAATACAAGGTAATGAAACGTGACTTGGCATTTGGGCACGCTCTGCAGAGTGCATCCAAGGCCGGGGCAGCCGCTAGGCGCCAGTCATAAATAAAAATAAAGTGGTAATCTTGGATGACTTGTAATTTCCTGCTGTTAAATTCAGATAAGACTGAAGTCATTCTTGTTGGTCCAAAAAACCTTAGAAATACCTTTCCAAATCAAACTTTCAGTTTGAATGTGGTTACTCTTTCTCTTTATAGCTCTGTGAGGAACCTTGGAATTATTTTTGATCAAGATCTGTCCTTCAATTCACATATTAAATTTGTTTCTAAGACTGCCTTCTATCATTTGCATAATATTGCCAAGATTAGGAGCATCTTGTCTCAGAGTGATGCTGAGAAACTGATCCACGCTTTTGTTAGCTCGAGATTAGATTATTGTAATTCTTTATTATCAGGCTGTCCTAAAACATCTTTAAAAAGTCTTCAGCTGATCCAAAATGCTGCTGCAAGAGTTTTAACAGGTACTAGAAAGAGAGATCATATCTCTCCGGTTCTGGCCTCCCTTCATTGGCTTCCCATAGAGTTTAGAATTAAGTTTAAAATCCTTCTTCTTACTTACAAAGCTCTAAACAATCAGGCTCCTTTTTATTTAAAAGATCTGATACTACCGTATTATCCTAACAGAGCACTACGCTCCCAAAATGCAGGATTACTTGTAATACCTAGAATCTCCAAAAGTACAATGGAAGGCAGAGCCTTCAGTAATCAAGCTCCTCTCCTGTGGAACCAGCTGCCAATCTGGATTCGGGAGTCAGACTCGATCTCTGTTTTTAAGAATAGGGCTAAAACCTACCTTTTTGATATAGCCTACAATTAGGGAGGGATCATGTGTTTCTGAACCCTCCTTTAGTTATGCTGCTAATAGGTTTAGTCAGCCGGAGGACCTCCAATAATGCACTGGGCCTCACTCCTTTCTTCACTCTCAATGAAATATTTTTTTTTTTCCTGGTCATTAACATCTGTTTGTTCTCTCCCATAGATTGAGTCCCCACCGTGCTGTTTGCTCTCTACATGTCTGTTCTTTTCATCTTCTCTGTCCCCTCACCCCCCAGCCAGTCGCAGCAGATGACTGCCCCTCCCTGAGCCTGGTTCTGCTGGAGGTTTCTTCCTGTTAAAAGGGAGTTTTTCCTCTCCACCGTCGCCAAATGCTTGCTCACAGGGGATCGCCTGATTGCTGGGGTCTTTCTGCAACTGTGGGGGTCCCCCCTACAGTTGAAAGTGCTATGAGATGACTGTTGTTGTGAAATGGCACTATATAAATAAAGTTGAATTGAACTGAATTGAATTACTACTACACCATGGGTTTGTGGTTTACGCAGCCAAAAGAAGTCCATTGTCAAAACAATTTATTTCCTCCAAAAACGGGCCAACAGAAGTTCCCACTCCTTCCTGCCTCTCCTGCTCAGGTAAAAACCATAGGCCCACACAGGTGCATGCTGCTCCTATCCCTGCCTGCCTCATCTATATAACCTAGGTGCCCATGGTGTCACCCAAACAACCTAAGATAAGCCTAATTAATTATGCAAACAAAATTAAACAAATAAACAAACTACCTATAAACTAAATAAATAATTACCAAATAAAAACACTACCAAAATATAACTTATTTAATCATAAACAAAACAAGCAAATTAAACTAAATATCAACCAATAACAAATAGCTCCAAAACTCCAGCCCCTAATTGTGCAATAATCACAATTACTCCCATTCTACAGGAGCTATCCCTACAAATATCCTAGCAGTGACACACCAACTAAATATGAATCTTGATAACCTGCAAAATAAAGAGATTAGAGAAAGATCAAGTCCATAATGCTACACAGCTGCTTCCAGCAGCAGGCAGAGCTTCGTCACAGGCCTCTCCAGAGTGCTGGTTTGAAGCTGGACAAAGTGCACTAGGCCCTTCATATCTTTTTTTTTTTTTTTTTTTTTAATTTAAGTTTTTGTAAAGGGTATACATGTCAATACAGCATTGCATTGTTTACATTTTCATCACATGTTCCTTTTTTTTGTTATTTGACAACATTGGAAGAATAATTATTACAACACCCCTTTTTTTAAGTGAAAGAAAAAGTGAGATTAAAGAAAGAACAAAAAAAAACAAAAACAAAAGAGCAAAAAAAAAAAAAAGAAAAAATAAAAAAAAATAAAAATAAATAAATAAAAATAAAAGAGCATCTGAGTAGCGTTGGAACAAAGAGTGGTGCCATTATTGAAATGGTATTTGTCAAAGGTTAGATCTAATGGAAGACACATATGCGGTCCAGGGTTGCCAAAAGTTCATGAACACATCCATGTCCTGTCTCAGTGCGAATGTCAACTTTTCCATCGAGTAAATGTCTTGGATCACGTTAATCCAATCTTCAGGTGTAGGACAGTCCTTCAACATCCATTTTTTAGTTAGGGCTTTTTTACTTGCCAATATTAAAATAGTGAATAAGTATTTTTCTCCCCGTCTTTCCAGTGAGTCCGGTAGTAAACCCAAATACAAAGTTACAAAAGAAAAGGGGACTGTTATTTTGAATATTTTCCCCAATATTGTCTGTACATTGGTCCAATATTGGTGGATAACTGGGCATGACCAAAACACATGAAAATGATTTGCAGTCTCTTCACCACACAAGCGCCAACAATTCAACCCCTTATGAGTAAATTTGTTTTGTGCAGGTGTTCTGAAAAATCTTACCAAATTTTTCCATCCAAATTCTCTCCACTGCAGGGATGAGGTACTTTTCCATTGTTGTTTATTTAGCTTTTCCCATATTTCCAGTTGTAAAGTGAAATTCCCCTCTTTTTCCCATCTCTCTTTTATATATGATGCGTTGTCTCCTTTTAAATCTTGAAGACCTTGGTATATTTTAGATTGTATCTGATCCCTGGGATCCCTTTATATGCCATTAAGAAGACCTTCAGAACACCTGACTGGGCCCTTTCCAAATCCTCCTTTTTAAGTATATTGTTTATGTGGTGTCTAAGCTGAAAGAACCTGTAAAGGTCTTGATTTATTAGACCTTGTTTTTTCAAATCTTCAAAACTTATTAAAATTTGCCCTTTAAAAAAATCGTAATATTTTATCAGTCCGTTCTCTTTCCACTTTTTAAATCTAGTGCCTGTTTTATTAGGAGTAAAGTCTTGATCATAGGAAATCCATTGCAGAAATCGATAGGGTTCTTTAGTTTGATTCTCTCTGACTATCTTAAACCAAATTTTTAGCAGGGTCTCTATCCACGGGTTAGTGTTATTCAAAAGTTTAGGTATGGCATTATTCCCTATTATCGCCTGTAGGGGGATTTCACTTGTTATTTGGCATTCTATCTCCTTCCATTGTGCAGTGTAGACTGGGTTACATATCTCTACTAAAGTTTTAATTTGTGCGGCTTTAAAATAGTCCCTGATATTTGGCAGCGCGAGCCCACCTTTGTCTTTGTTTAGCTGTAGGGTTCTATATCTGATTCTAGGTCTCTTGCCCTGCCATATGAATCTTGAGATCCTTCTGTCCAGTTCTTGCCATGTTTTTTTGGGAGGTTCTACCGGTATTGTTTGGAAAAGGTATAGAAGACATGGAAGTATATTCATTTTGACTGCTTCAATTCTTTGTGCAATACCCAAGAATGGTATCATACTCCATCTTGCGAGATCAGATTTTATTTTTGCCACCAGTGGATCATAGTTTAGTGTTATAATTTTGTTGAGTAGTTTCGGGATATTGACCCCCAGATATTTGATAGATTCCATCTCCCAGTTAGTTTTGAGTTTGCTTAGTAAATATTGATTTGGGTGATAGTTGGATGTTAAAACTTGGGTTTTATGCATGTTTAGTTCGTACCCCGGTAAATCTCCATACTCTGAAAAAACTGAGATTAGTTCTGGAAAAGAGGTGTTAGCTGTTGGTTTTTTATATAATGCCTGGATAGTTCTAATGAAGTTGTTATGAAAATTGAAACTGGATAAGATTCTATATAGGAAAGACCCGTCAACCGAATCAAATGCTTTTTCAGCATCTAATCCCAATATGGCTGCATTTAAGTTATATTTTTTTATATGATGAATTATGTGTAAAGTGCGTCTAATGTCGTCTTGTGTCTGTCTTTGTCTTATAAAACCTGTTTGGTATAAATGAATTAAGTCTGTCAGTATATTTTCTAACCTTTTGGCAAGGATAGTGGTAAAAAGCTTATAGTCCTGATTTAATACACTGATTGGTCTGTAGTTGGAGCAGTCTAGTTTATCCTTTTCAGGTTTAGGTATGACTGCAATGACCCCTTCTCTCCAGGAGGGGGGGGGGTTCCCCTGTGTGGAGGACATAGTTAAATGTTTTCAGGAGGAGAGGAGATAGTTTCTGTTTAAAGGTTTTGTACCACTCTGCTGTATAGCCATCTGCTCCTGGGGATTTGCTAGCTTTAAGTTTCATAATTGCTTTTTCTAATTCTTTAGGTTGTATTTCTGACAGTAGTGTTTTATTTTGAGACTCAGTAAGTTGGGGAAGGTTTAATGCGTTTAGGAATGCTTCGGATGCGTTTTTATGTTTTTTGAGGGAGTACAAGTTCTTATAGTAGTTCTCGAAGCTTTTAAGAATATCCTGAATTCTGAATTTTATTTCCTTTGATACTGGGTCTCTGATTTTGTAGATTGCTCTCTCCGTTGTTTCCTCATTTTATAGGCTAGTAATTTTGCCGATTTGCTGCCTGCTTCATAGTATTTTTGTTTCAGAAATGTAAGTTTCTTTTGGATTTCTATTGTGTAGATCTCACTTATTTGTTTTTTAATTTCCTTAATTTTGAGCGAATCATTAGAATGAGTGTTGTCTTTGTGCTCTTTTTCTAGGTTCTTAAGTTCTGACTCTAATGCGGTTAGTTTTTCTTGTCTCAGTTTCTTTTGGATTGCCAGTTTTGCAATAATCTTTCCCCTTATTACAGCTTTGCATGCGTCCCACAGTATTAAAGGGGATACTTCTCCATTATCATTTTCTTCCGAATATCTGAGAATATCTGATTCCAATTCATCTTTCAGTGGTCCTTTCAGCACATTTGAATTTAACCTCCAAGAAAATGTATTATTTGTGTATTTTTGGATATTTAAGTCCATATAGATCGGACTGTGGTCAGAGAGATCCATCAGTCCTATTTTACATGTTTTTACTCTTCCAATGTCTCTATTAAACATAAAAAAAATAGTCAATCCTTGAGTATGATGAATGTGGTGCTGAGTAAAATGTATAATCTTTTACACTGGGGTTGAATTCCCTCCACACATCACAGATTCCCATTTCTTTTAGTAGCATCCGAGTTTTCCTACTTTGAGTGTTATTTTGATGTGGAGAATTACCTGATGCATCCCAGTATGGATTCAGTCTTAGATTGAAGTCTCCACCACATATCACTAAACCTTGGGCTTTAGTTATCATTAGGTCAAATACATTTTTATAAAATTTCCAGTTAGCCCCTGGAGATGCATATACATTCAGCAGGGTGATATCTTCTCCCTCTAGCCGCCCAAGTACCAAACTGTATCTCCCTTCTTTATCTTTGTGTTCTGATTTTTTTTTTTCAAATATAATTTTGGTTGAGATCAATGTTGCTACTCCCCTCCTCCTCCCTGACTTATATGAAGATGAAGAGATCATTTTAAACCCTTGTCTATTGAATTTAGTGTGCTCCACGTCTGTTAGGTGGGTTTCTTATAAAAATATTATTCCTGCTTTGTCTTTTTTCATTTTGCCAAGAATCTTGGATCTTTTAACTGGATTCAGGATCCCTTTTACATTATATGAGATTATTTTGGTTACACCCTGTTTCTCCATTGTATTGTCTTATTTAGTATAACAGTGTGGTGGCCCTCTTTTATGCTACTCAGAAACTGAAAGAACATTAAGAACATAAAAAACATTAAGAACATAGTGTATAAAACTTTAAAACAAAAAACTGACAAAAGAACTTCCTGAGCTGAGGTCTTTTTAGTGACCCTAGAAGAGCCTTAATGGTGTGTAGGCTCTGAGGGAAATTCCTCAGATTCCGTTACGTGCTGAGGGCCCTCTCATACCCCTTTAAGTTGTCCCATGTTTTTAACATGAATTTCAGATCCCAATCCGAACTTGTAATGATTTATTTATTTTTTTTATGCCTATACCCTATGAAATTGTGTGCGCCCTCCCACCACCATCACAGCAAACATTCACGTTAATACAGTATTTGTTAGTGTGGAGAGAACATGTGGATCAGTGTCACATTTCTATTTTAACAATTTTTTTTTTTTTTAAAAAGACTTATTTGTTTCTAATATTATGACTGTTCCATGAAATATTTTACCACATGCTGATTCTGCATCTCCTTTAATGTTTGTTACGTAGGAGGGGTGTTGGATGTGCAGATTGACTAAAAAAATCGTTATTTCCTCCTGTAAACGGCCAGTTTTTTCTTGTAGCTCTGGCGCTGGGTTTCCCGCTGTTGTCCCGAGGATTTTGAGGGTCTCTGTGTGGACCACGTTTGAGCCTTGATTCTTTCGATCGGGTCTGCTGCGGGTTTAAACACCGTTACCGGGAGCCCTCTTCTCGCCATATCCGAGGTTGCTTCTTCTGCCGAGTTGTAGAGACACGTCTCGTCGCCGTAGAAAACCCGCAGCTTCGCCGGAAATGGTGTCTGAAAGTGCAGTTTTTTCTCTCGTAGTACCTTTTTAGCGTTGTTGTATTCCCGACGCTTTTTAAGGACCTCCGGGGCGTAATCATGTTCCACGAAAACTTTTCTCTCTTGGTGCATAAATCCTTTTTTCTGCCAAGCCAGTCTTACAACCTCTTCTTTTATTTTGGAGTTGGAAAACTTCACCACCACCGAACATGGAGGCGCTTCCGCCGCTGGCCTAGGGTCTAATGTACGGTGCGCCCTTTCTATCTTCAAGTCGGTGGATTGGGGAATATCCAACTTTTCTCTCAATAAGGATTCCACGCACGCCGCCATTGTGGTGAAACCATCCTCGACTCCTTCTTTCAGACCATGAATTCTTATGTTGTCTCTTCTTAGGTCTGCCTTCTTGGTCGGTTAGCTTAGCCTCCAGTCTTGACTGTCTATTGTGTAGATCCAGCACGGTATCTTCCAGCCCTTTTATTCTTTCCTCTGTTTCCAAGATTCAGTCCTCGGCCTGGTCCACTCTGCTGTTCGTCCTTTGATTTGATTTGATTTCTATTTATATGGATGCCGAAAGAAACGCAATTTTATCTTGCCTGCACTACAGTTGTATGTACAGCAATATGACAATAAAGTTTGATTTGATTGATTTGATTTGATTTTTATTTCTTCTTTGATTTCACGAAATTCGGCCCAACACTCGGCAAAATCGTCTTAATTCTTTAAATACCATTTTTAAGCTAACCTTTTTGCTAGCTTCATTCAGCTCCTCGTCTTCTGAATGGAAATCCTCCGGATCAGATTCTCCGGCCGATGCGTGTCCTGGCCTGGTAAATGTCGATTTCTTCTGTTTTCCTTTAGGCATGATGACTTTGTCTTTTGATTTTCACTCTTCCAAAAATCCGTTAAATCTGATTTTCAAGGTATTTTCCTGGATTGGGTCTGGGAGCTTCAGCCTTAAGCTGCTATCACCATGGTGTCCAGACCGGAAGTCCTTCATATCTTGTTTGACATCCAAAACCCTTCCTCTGTTGCACCTACATGTCCCAGTTGATGATGGATACAGTGCATGATTAATGTGGATACCTGCAAGTCCTTAGACAATATGGCTGGATGTTTAGTTTCAGTTGGCAGAGTTGCTTTTCTCAACCAACTGCCAACTAAGGATTCCTTCATCCAGTACCGGATCCAACTTGTACAACTGACTCTCTTTAGAGATGCTTTTAGAGCCATTCTTCAGTAGGGCAATTTAATCTTTGAACTTGCTTTTCTGAACATACTGATTGATTGACATCTCCGCTTTGGCCAGGTCTTCAAGAGATAAACCTTGTCCTTTGAGTGTAGCTTTAAAATGATGGATTTTTCTTTCCACTCGTTCTTTAATCTCCAGCTCATCTTTACAGAGGCCTCTTCTCTTCAGTCTCAACAACATGAGGATTTCTTTGACATTCAAAATCCAGGCCACAGATGTTTTTAGCCTTGTCCAAGATGAAAAGTACGATATTAGATGGTCAATGGCATTTCCTGAATCTTTGACAACAGCGCTCAGGGTCAAATCTCTTGACTTCTGAGTCATCAACAGGAATCATGTCAAGAGCCACATCCATTTCCGGCCATTTGTCCTTGGACTTGTAAAGAAACTCAGGTCCATTTAACCATCTCCTGTTTTTTTATGAAATCCTCAGCTTTCATTCCTCTTGATGCCTATCTGCTGGATTCTCCTATCTGAAAGGTAAGTCGATACAACAATGGCCATCAGTTAACTTTGCTGTGCTGTTAACAATATTCATGAACCTTGTGTCTTCTCCGGACATTTCCATCTGTTCCTCTGATCTTTCATTATATTCATGATTATACTGTTTGACCAGTATTTATTGTAGGTGCTCCACAGATATGTGATTGGCTGTTACTGCAGTGCAGCCACTCTTGCACCTACTGTTCCCGCCACGAAGTGGACCATTGATGACCCATCCCACCCTAGTTCGAACTGCATAGGGTCCATCATCCTGGCTGTTTATCAGCTCCCATGGTTCCATTACTTTAGGGGCACCAGTACCAATAAGCAGATCCACTTCTGCATCGATGTGATGGAGCTTTATGTCCCATAGATAAGGCCGCTTATCGACATCTTTCTGATGTGGAACGTTGGACGCAGAGACAGGCATGTCCATTTGAGTAAGAACATCAGGTAATTCAATGAAGTCATTGCTGTCCATACCTGACACTTACAGACCTGAGAGGAGGTGAGCATTTACAATCTTCTTTTGACCCATTGTTTTCAACAGAATACTGGGGGGGAGGGGGGGGGTTGCCTTTGAGGTTCCATTTCCTTGCCAAACTCTCTGTGCAGAATGTGTCAGAGCTGCCTGGATCTAAAAAGGCATAGGTATGCACAATTCTGTTATTTCTGCTGTGCTTGACCTTAACTGCAACAATCGAGAAGATGGAATCATCCCTCTCACCAACCCCAATATGACGACAAGTCTGATTCGTGGTTGATGTAACACTTGGAGTCCTTACTGATGGAGAAGGCTGTTCAGAAGATGAGCCCTGATCTTGCCACTCAATATGAAGAACTCATGGATGCTTCTGGTGACATATGTTGCAGTCGAAGTGACCCTTGCAGTCTTTACTTGTGTGCCCTATTTTCAGCCAACTAAAGCAAACACCTTTTTCTCTGATTTTATCCCATGTGCCTTTCTCTCAAACTGCAAACAATTTTCCAGTGTGTGACCTCTTTGTGAACAAAACAGAGTTGGAAGTAGAGGTCTTAGTCATATTTATTGTCTGTTCAATTGTGGCTCCTTCCTTTACTGCGGTGACATTGGTGGCATAACTGCTACCCCTTTTCCTTTGTTTTAAATCATTGGGATTGGAAACCTTGGAGTTATTGTGTTGGGGTTCTTGGATGTTACCAAAAAGTGGATCTGAGGTGATTCTGACTTGCTTTTCAATAAAGGCAACAAGACCAGTGAACATGGCTCTCTGACCGCTTCGCTCTTGTAGATCACAGGTTTCATTTCTCCACTTTTGTCTCAGTTTGTAAGGGAGTTTTAAGATGATGCTTCTTATATTAGATGGCAAGTCTAGTTCCTTCATGTGCATCATTTGCTCCATTAAGTTTGAGCATCGATTTTATGTTCATTTCCAAAATGCTCTGCTAGAAGACTCTTGGCTCTGTGGTATCCCTGCTCTGAATGTAAAATGTTGACAACTGTGGACCAGGTCTCTTGGCTGCTCCTTGGTGTACTGTTCCAAAAATACAGTCACTCCAGTTAGCCGTTTTCTGCTCCATTCCATGTTCAAAGGCCTACAGGCCTACAGACTTCTGCTCATCCCAACATTTCAAATTTCATAACTTGTACTGCGATATTGGCCACCATCTTTCAAACGCCACTTGTTTGGCTGTTTACCGTTACAGCTTTAGTAGTCGCATCACATACCAGTTTCTCGTAGATGAGGATGAGCGGTTTGTTGCTGTAGGCCACAAACCTTTCATGCAGTGGGAGGTCAATCAAACAATCCACGCTGATTGTCCATTCAGTTTCCATTAAAATCCTCCAAGTCCAATACTGAGGGACTGTTCCTTTAATCCAAGGGCTGTTTTTTTTTTTTTTAACTTTAGTGTAGTGACCATTTGTCTAAATTCAAAACTTAAGACTTAGAAAAAAGTGAACTTAACTTTAACTCAAATGATTACGACTGCATCATGGGTTTGTGGTTTAAGCAGGAAAAAGAAGTCTATTGTCCAAATTTATGAAATTTTCAAGTGGTATATTTCCTCTAAAAACAGGCAAACAGAAGTTCCCACTCCTTCCTGCCTCTCCTGCTCTGGTAAAACAAAAAAAATGATAGGCCCACCCAGGTGCATGCTGGTCCTATCCCTGCCTGCCTCACCTATATAACCTAGGTGCCCATGGTGTCACCCAAACAACCCAAAAAAGCTTAATTATTTATGCAAACAAAACTAAACAAATAAACAAACTACTTATAAACTAATTAAACAATTACCAAATAAAAACACTACCAAAATATAACTTATTTAACCCTAAACAAAACAAGCAAATTAAACTAAATATCAACCAATAACAAATCGCTCCAACAATAAGAATTTGTTAGCCAAAGCAGTAAATAGATAAACATATGTACACAGGTATATGTTGCACTATACAGTCCTGTTTAAGCCCATATTGATTATATAACTGCATCTTGAACAGTGCCAGACCCTGGCATAAGCCATATAGGAGGTCGCCTAGAGTGCCATCTGCTGGAGGGGATTCTGCTGCAAGCCCTCAATTTATTTTTTTTTTGACAAAATAAAATTCATAATAGTCAGAGGTGCTGTGCCGTCAGGCAAGGCAGACAAATTCTTGGAGCCCCAAGCCACAAAGGGGCCCCTGAGAGCTGACCAACTTTGAATCACTACAGCAGTGACAATGTGGAGAGTTTGCAATGACTGTGGTATGCCTTTAGAGAACTCCCTAAAGGGGCCACACCTCCACCAGTGTGCGTTTTATTTAATCAAATTGCGGAGAACTTATTGAGATTTATAAAATTAAATGAAAGTCGGTTGACTAAAGAGAGAGTCCAGCTTTGCTTATTCCTCTACATACCAGTTGACAGCTGTGACAAACTCTGTTTTAACAGAACTGATCGATTAACCCCTTGAACTCTGTGAATTCCGCGGGCGGTCACGTCTCTGCATCTTAGCGCGTCTCAGTGCGAACTGAAAAAAAAAAAAAAAAAAAAAAGAAGCTGTATTTCCAGTCTTCCAGTACAGACACAGCCTTGTTACAACCTGAGAAAAAAAGCTGTGTAATATATTTATTTTTTGTGGTATTTTTACAAAATTTTGACCTGAGCTTGAAAACACTTGGTTCTACATTTCTGTTGCGTTTTCCAGCCAGTATCTGACAGCTGTATGTTATTTGCAAGCATTTGTATCTAAAAAAAAAAAACTTTCTTGTTTCTCAGTGGCAGGAGCACTTAGAGAGATTATGACTGTTTTGCCAAAAAATTCAGAGTGTTTTCTTTTAAATGAGACCAACCCCATGAAGATGCTGCAAAGGGTTGAAGAACAGCTTTTGATTTACTTTGGGCATGTTATTTTTAGGCGTTTTTAGGGAAGTTGAACAGAGTTCAACAGGTTAAACAGCATTAACAGCGTGAGTAGTGCCAGAGGCATTTCCACCTCCAGCTGGCCAAGGGTGTGCACTTAACTCTCCGGCTACAAACAGCTCGAGCCAATGTCCTGTGTGTTGCCTATCGGGTTTGATTTACAGTGGTGTGAAGAAGTGTTTGCCTCCTTCTTGATTTCTCATTTTTTTTGTATGTTTGTCACACTTAAATCTTTCAAATCATCAAACAAATTTAAATATTAGACAAAAATAACACAAGTAAACACAAAATGCAGTTTTTAAATGGTGTTTATTATTTAGGAAAAAAAATCCAAACCTACATGGCCCTGTGTGAAAAAATGATTGCCCCCTAAACCTAATAACTAGTTGGGCCACCCTTAGCAGCAACAACTAACTGCACAATGAGTCTTTTACAGCGCTGTGGAGAAATTTTGGCTCACTCATTTTTGCAGAATTGTTGTAATTCAGCCACACTGGAGGGTTTTCCAGCATGAGCCGCCTTTTTAAAGTCATGCCAAAGCATCTCAATCGGATTCAGGTCAGGACTTTGACTAGGCCACTTTAAAGTCTTCATTTTGTTTTTCTTAAGCCATTCAGAGGTGGACTTGCTGGTGTGTTTTGGATCCTGGTTTGGAACCCAAGTGTGCTTCAACTTGAGGTGACGAACAGATGGCTGGACATTCTTCTTCAGGATTTTTTGGTAGACAGCAGAATTCATGGTTCCATTTACCACAGCAAGTCTTCCAGGTCCTGAAGCAGCAAAACAGCCCCAGACCATCACACTACCACCACCATATTTTACTGCTGGTATGATGTTCCTTTTCTGAAATGTTGTGTTACTTTTACGCCAGATGTAATAGGACACACACCTTCCAGAAAGTTCAATTTTTGTCTCGTCAGTCCACAGAGTACTTTCCCAAAAGGTCTGGGGATCATCAAGATGTTTTCTGACAAAACTGAGAAGAGCCTTTATGTTCTTTTAGCTCAGCAGTGGTTTTCGTCTTGGAACTCTGCCATGCAGGCCATTTTTGCCCAGTCTCTTTCTTATGGTGGAGTCATGAACACTGACCTTAACTGAGGCAAGTGAGGCCTGCAGTTCTTTCGATGTTGTGGGGTCTTTTGTGACCTCTTGGATGAGTCATCACTGCACTCTTGGGGTAATTTTCGTTGTCCGGCCACTCCTGGGAAGGTTCACCACTGTTCCATGTTTTCACCATTGGTGGATAATCAGAATCAGAATCACTTTATTGCCAAGCATGTTTACAAAATAAACATACGAGGAATTTGACTTGACCTTGGGCGCACAGAAGCGCATTCCAGGGCCGCGGCAGCCTGAAGGCGCCTTTCATCAGTGGAGGGTAAAGAGGGGGGAATGGGGGAGGGAATGACACAATAGGCAGAGAGAAAAAACATAGTTAATCAAAATAAAGATTACATAGATAATCTAAATTGTGATTACATAGAAAAAAAAACCTCTAAGCACAATTAGCAGACTAATACAGATCACACAATACAAAGGAGCAAAGAGAGACCAGTGTATGTAGTCAGCATGTAATAATCAGTGTGAGTGCAGTGTTGAGTGTATCAGTTGCTATTGTACAACAAAGGGGCGCCTCCTGGCAACGGATGGTTGTTATGTTCATGTATTCAAAACACAGATAAGCATGTCCCAGAGTCTTTCTCTCTTCGTGCATGCCAGATGGCAAAGTTCTGTATTAGACACATGATAGCGCTGTCCTTGAAGAGTCCGGTTTGCTGAACAACAGCAATTGTTGTTATTGTTTGGGTTAAAGAGAAGCCAAAACACCTTCCAGCACAATCTCTGCACCTGGAGGAATGAGTTCCCAAGGACGTCGAATCAAGGCCAGATGAGCACAGTCACTTGGAGCATAATAATTTCCACTCTCATGCAATTCTGTGCATCACAAATAGTTCAATTCAGTGAGAGCCACAGTGAGATGGCTCTCACTGTGGTTCACTGGCGTCCCAAAGCTTTAGAAATGGCTTTATAACCTTTTCCAGACTGACAGATCTCAATTATTTTGTTTCTCATTTGTTCCTGAATTTCTGTGGATACCAGCATGATGTCTAGCTTTTGAGGATCTTTTAGTCTACTTCACTTTGTCAGGCAGGTCCTATTTAAGTGAGTTCTTGATTGAGAACAGGTGTGGCAGTAATCAGGCCTGGGTGTGGCTAGAGAAATTGAACTCAGCTTTCCAAAGATGTGATAAACCATAGTCAATTTATGTTTTACCAGGGAGGGGCAATCACTTTTTCCACACAGGGCCATGTAGGTTTGGATTTTTTTAAACCCTTAATAATAAACACCTTCATTTAAAAACTGCATTTTGTGTTTACTTGTGTTATCTTTGTCTAATATTTAAATTTGTTTGCTAATCTGAAACATCTAAGTGTGACAAACCTACAAAAAAAAAAAAAAAAAAAAAAGCGAAATTAGGACAAACATTTTTTCACACCACTGTATAACAACAAATCAGCAAAGGTATGACGAAACTTATTCCCATACTCCAATCTTGCCTAGGGTGGCAAAATGGATCTTGAATATGTTTTGGTAAACAGCTATAATAACAAAACTTGTATCACTGTTCCAATACTTTTAGAGGGGAGTGTATGCATATCAAAAAATGAAGTAATTCCTCTAATTTGATGCAAAAATAGCTGGAAAAAATGTAAATTTCAATATCAGCAACATGCATACTCTAGATATTTTCTGTATTTGAATAAGTGGTGTATTTTCAGTATGGCTGAAGTTTCAATGAATCTCACATATTCCCTTGGCAAGAAATCCAAACATCCTTCTATTCATCTTTGAATGTGGAGTTCTTAGCTGATTTTAAACAAAATTCTGGACATACACCATTACTGACCAGGTTATGAGATAATCATAAGTTCCCATGACAATCTAAGCAGGTAAAAAAAAAGAGAGTTGGCTGTATAACAATAAAAACGCAAAATTATAGACTAAACATACAGCACTAACTCCTTAATCTGGTACACAATTGAGGTGTAATTTCTCTAGACTGGGAGATATCAGAGGCAGATATGTCTCATTTCTCTTTAAAATCAGCTGTTTCCTACAGAAAATTCTAGCTTCGGGGCATACTCTCACTGATTTAAAATGTCAATTTTATCAATTTAAATTTCACTTGAATTTGAATATCTATTCAAAAATATAAATCCTAAAATTGACATTCATTTTAATGCGTTTCTGTATTTGAAACTTGCAAGAGGTTTCCAAAACATCTCGTGTGAATGTGGATGAACAGTATAATGTAACTGAAGGCCCTGTCAAGTCTGACGGCAGATGTGTGGCAGCATACTGGATTCAAGAACAAGGAAAACAGTGATTACAATGGCAATAACCCTGAAGGGTCCACTCACAATATCAAGTTTTTTCCCAAATGAGTCTAAAAATCTACTCCTTTTTAAGTGTGATCACGTCACACAGCAAAACTGTCCATTTTTGCCCAATTGAAGAGGCTGGCTTCTACTCTGGCTCGGTTACTCAAGTAACACCCATGTTTAAGCTAAATTTGCATGACGTATAATCAGTGCGATTGTTCTCACTGTCAGTCATTTCACAACATAGTGGTTGTATTAGAGTGCTATGGTGAAAAAAAAACTCAACAGACTGTAAGGTCCATGGAGTTGAAGTGTTCGCTATGTAGTTCTCTACTGTGCTGCCTCCGAGATGCGCATATTGTAAACAAACTGTTTACAGAAGACATAAAACCACTTGTCTCGGTCATCTGTGGTAACGTATAAACAGTAGTGGCCAAACGTTTGTTTTGTTTCATTTATGTTTTATTTATTTAGGATATTTTACATTTTTTTCCACATTTCTATTCCGGCGTTTAGTATTGTTCATAAATAAAAGTTCAAAGCTTTTTGAAAAGTTGTACATCTTTATATCACTATACCCAGATCATTACAGGCCTATGTTGTACTACTGTGTAATGTACATATAGCAACCAGTCCCTCCAGGATTTCACGATGTTGCAACTGCGTCAATTCACGAGAAATCAGCCAATCAGAGCAACTATTGCGTGACCTTGCAACTTTGTCCAATCACCACAACTATCCCGCAATTTTGGCCAATCCTTGTCAACTTCCGTCAAATTTCACCAATCAAATTTGTCTCTGAGTGGCGCTCAAACACTCAATCTAACCAGTCAAATGTGTTGCTGCACCACATTCACTTCGGTGTTTACAGTGAGTATTACCGGAACATATCAGCCAAAACTGAGTGTGATTTAAAAAAAACACTCACCCACAAGGTTTCCAACACCGTCCCTTCCTCCATCTCCCCCAGCCTGCCGGTAGACGTCTCGCCACGTCTCCGTTCTGACTGTGTGTATGAAGCACTGGGTTTATGTTGAAAAACAGCCGCCTGCCCCAAAAGCACCCCACCGTCGCGGGAGTGCGCATGATGAGAGACACCATAAAACAAACAAAACGAGCAAATCTAACACTACAGCCAGTGTTTGAACATTTTATACATCTTTAGAGGTAAAATCATTACTACATCTTGTCAATGAGCTTTAAACCTGTGACTCTCTGGTCTGGACACAGACACCCCCCGCCCCCCGTAAGTGAAAGATGTGTGTTTGAAGAGACAAGTGTGTGTGTGTCAAGACACGCAGCAGACAGACAGGTAGGAGTTAAGCACGGAAAGAGAAAGAATATTGTCTGTAATTTTTTTTTTTTTTTTCAGAAAAACAGACTCCAAAAGACAATACAGAGCAACAGAATAAATTATTATTTTTTCCACTCCACTCGGTACCGAGTGGTTGGGGACCTTATAGGGAGTTTTCAAATGAAAGTGCTGCCCATAATTTCCAAATCTATACTCTAACATGCATTCAATGCAGTTTAGCTGTTGTAATGGATATCGTGTTAACCTGTTGAAATCTGTTCAACTTCCCTAAAAAAACGCCTAAAAATAACATGCCCAAAGTAAATCAAAAGCTGTTCTTCAACCCTTTGCAGCATCTTCATGGGGTTAGTCTCATTTAAAAGAAAACACTCTGAATTTTTTGGCAAAACAGTCATAATCTCTCCAAGTGCTCCTGCCACTGAGTAACAAGAAAGTTCGCCTGGGTGTTTTTTTTAGATACAAATGCTTGCAAATAACATACAGCTGTCAGATACTGGCTGGAAAACGCAACAGAAATGTAGAACCAACTGTTTTCAAGCTCAGGTCAAAATTTTGTAAAAATACCACAAAAAATGAATATATTACACAGCTTTTTTCTCAGGTTGTAACAAGGCTGTGTCTGTACTGGAAGACTGGAAATACAGCTTTTTTTTTTCAGTGCGCACTGAGACGCACTAAGACGCAGAGATGTGACCACCCGCGGAATTCACAGAGTTCAAGGGGTTAAAGTCTGTATTTGCTGTTGCACAAAAGAGTTTTTCTGTACAGAAGTTTCTGCTTAATTTACAAATCACTGTAATAGGAAATTTTTGATAATCCTGTGCTTTTCTTGTATTGTTATATAGAATATCACTGCAGTAAATTGGAAAAAAAAATCATCTGCTTTAAAATTCGTAATTTTTCCCACGACTTTTAGTGCAAAAAAAACCTCTCAAACAGTGCAACTTTTATTGCAACTTTTTAAAAAGCTCCCGTGAATTGAGGCTTTTTAGGCCGCAACAATCATAAAAACATCCCGTGAAATCCTGGAGGGACTGAGCAACTGAGAAACCAACATGCAGGCTGTTTACCTGAGCACCAGTGTCATGGTAGTAAAGTTTGCTTGGACAATTTGAAGCTGCCAATACTACATGCTACACTGCTAAGATTTTGGGATAGGTGGCATACACATACATTGATTAACTGTTTGCCATGTTAGTGCTAGAACACCAGCTTAACTTACACAAAACACAGATTACATTATTTAGGACAAGCCAACACAAAACACTGCTAATATACGTAAGCTTGGAAAAAAAAGACATCCCTGTCTCAATTTTTGACCTAAAACTAAACTGAGAATACTGCAGTAAGATATTGTCTTACTATTGGTTACCTCAGTTTTCCAATGATGTTAGTCAAATTTAGAGAAAACTGTCCTTTTCTCTTTTTTTTTGGACAACAACCTACTAAAGACAAGCACACACAAATCACTTGACATCAAACATCGTAGCTAGCTAACTCACCTCAATCCGCCTCCCTCCATTTTTACTATGAAAATAAAATCTGAAATTACAAGTTATTCTTATTTTTTGTTCTTGTGATGTGACCTATATCCAAGGCATAAAATGATCTTCAAGACAATCAATTATCATTTATGATGATAATTTTGGGGAAAATTTATCATCCATCAAAACTTGTTATTGTTACAGACCTAACAAGGGTGCAGGCATTTGTATTTGTTCTGTGATTATGCATAACTCTCCCAATTGTACCCGAGCTGAGGAAATGCCTCAAACCTGAACTAAGTTGAGAAGCTGCAGATTACCAGCATGTTATGACGGTTCAAACTTGATACAAGAAAGTGCGACTTGTATTTGTGCCCTGGGTTCTTTTTGGTGAAAAATACAATTAAATTCCGTGGGAAATGATGCAGATGGACTCTTCTTTCTGAAAAGTTTCTGAAAAGATTTGTTTTTGACTTTCTGGAAGTTCATACCGAACTGCTGCTAAATGTCCCATGTTACCCAGTCACTCACCTCCCTGCAATCGATTCTTCTCTTGCTCTTTATAGATCCCAAATATGACCTGTAAACATATTGACAACAAGTACCCTTTTATACGTACTTCCTTTACAGTCACTAAACTTTGTTATGAATTTGTGTTTTTGATGTGTATGTGTATTCATGTGAGTATGATGATATGCATGTCTCAGTATGAGACATAAACATACTCACATACTTACAGTATGACCCCAGAAAGATTAGTAACTGCTGTGGCAGAAGCCAATAGGGATCCTAATAAATGAACACATAAGCTAAACATTTGAAATGAAAGCCAAAAATGCTTGAACAGCCTTCACCTGAAATGAAAAGTCTTTAAGTATTCTGAGCTTCTTCAAGACATCAGCAGTGGCCCATTCAGGAGCTGAGAAGTTGTGACGAGACTAAATAATACACAAAAAACAAGAAAGGCTTTTCACCATTAAAAAATAAACAGAGGAGTAAATTCACCTTCTCACACTTTGTTGCTTATTTGCAAGTTGCACAGAGACCTAGCTGTTCTTCCTAATCTTACACAGTTTTAGTTTTTGTGATAATGTGGCTAAATTAGCACATTTCTACCGCTTCTCTCTGAAAGACAAGAAGAAAATGAAGAGAGGAAATACAGATGTGAAACTGCCAGTGGTTGTGTTCCTTAAAACTGCTTGTGCCAGTCAGCTTGCAAAATGAAACGTTGCATGTTTACAGACCGCATTTTTTTCTGCTGCAAGCACTGTGGACTTTTTGGTTTTTTTTAAAGATCTGTGCCCCGTATCCTAGAAAACAGCTTGACTCATAACTCGCAGCTCAGCATTCATTCATTTTCTACCATTTAATCCTTTTTTTTTTGGGGGGGGGGGGGTATCCCAGAGTCTTTGGGCGAGAGGCAGGGTACACCCAGGGCAGATCACCAGTCCATCGCAAGGCCAACACAGCGAGACAGACAACCATTCACTCTCACATTCATTCCCAAGGACAGCTTCAAATCCCCAGTTGATGTCAATTTACCCAATGTGCATGTCTTTGGCCTGTGGGAGGAAACTGGAGTACCCGGAGAAAACCCACACAGACACGGGGAGAACATGCAAACTCCACACAGAATGGCCACCAATGGTGAGAGGTGGGCTCGAACCCACAACCTTCTTGCTGTGCTGCCACAGTGCTAACCACTGCTCCACTGAGCTGCCTCACAGCTCAGCACTTTGCATTAAATCATTCTACTTACTACACTATACCACAAAATTAAGATTTATTTATACAGGGAATCCTATTGGGACACAGAGCCTCATTTTCAAGAGAGACCTGTCAAGACAACACAGAGTTACAGACAGACAACACTAAGCAGCCAGACAATACAATACTGTACTGAGTTCCAGACAAACCAGCTAATCAGTACAAAACAAAATAATAAAGAAAATGTGCATAAAGTGCCAAGTCATAAACAAATTAAAATAATAAGAACAAGAGCAATTTGCCAAAGATGCCCTCTCCTGTGACAGCAAAAGAAGTTTAAAATCCAATAAGACAGCTAGCTAGACAGCTTCAGAGTTTCCTGTAGCAAGTTCCAAGTTGAGGGGGCAGAGCAGGGAAATGCCTTTTTGCCAAGCTCTGTACAAACAGAGGGGGACAGTAAAAGTAATGAAGTCCTGGGAGCGTAAGCGATGGCTGCACTGAGTACGTAATACGTAAGAAGATAAATTTATGGGCAGAAGGCCTAAGATAGAGTTGTAGATGAAATTATACCAGTGCAAGAGTCTGCGCATGGACAATGATCACCAGCTGAACAAAGAGTACAAAGTGCAATGGTGTGTGAGGGGTTGAATGTCTGTAATAAATCTTCGTGCTCCATGATGAACAGCATCCAACAAGTGAAGAGACTGTGCAGAAGCATTCATATAAATAATATCCCCACAGTAGCTGTAGTGCAAGTGTAGTGTGGCCAACTATTGCTCGGAGGATCAGTGGTTCGATTCCCGCTCTGTCTGCAGTCTGTATGTCAAAGTGTCGTTGAGCAAGACACTGAACCTCCAGTTGGTCCTGGTGGGTCAGGCCAGAGCCGGTGCATGGCAGCTCTGCAGTCATCAGTGTGTGAATGTGTGTGTGTGAATGGGTGGATAGCAGGATCTGTAAAGCACTTTGGTCATCCTGAGATGAGGAAAAAAGCGCTATATAAAGCTGTGTCCACCAAATGCATTTTTTCAGCTGTGGGCAACTATTTTCTATTCATTGTCTACGTAGTTAACTGAAACACTCTCAGCGGTGGCCACATTTTGTCACGGCACTCAGAGCGCTCAGAGTTGAAAAAAGTTCAACTTTTCAGACTGCAGCTGAGCTCATCAATGTCAGACCTTTGTAAGAAGCCAATCAGAATTAAGGAAGGGCGGAACATAGGATGCCGATACAGTTTGTACTCAGACTCCTGTTTTCTGTGCTATCATATTTTGCATCCAGAGCTGCTACCAATGCTAGAATACATTTTCTGTCCATTGTTATTTAGAGACTGCTATTAAAAAATAAGTAGAAAGTCTGACCATAGGAAAAGCGGAAGCGCTGAGCTGTGAGTGACAAGCTGTTGCTGGGGTACAGGGCACAGACTTTTTTTTTCCCAGCGTGCAGCGCGCAACTGTTGGAAAAAAAGACATTCAGAGCAGTCAGATGACAAAAAAACGCATTTGGTGGACATGCAGCCTAAGTGAATGCCATTTAGTCAAGAAGAGGCAAGAAGGTGGGAGCAACAAACTGTTTAGTATTTAAAGAGAAACAGAATTTGTTTCTAAAAAAGAAGCCCAATTTCAGTTTCTCTGAAAGATAGTCAGTGTGGAGTTTAAAAGCAAGACTTTGATCAATTGTGATGCCTAAAAGTGCGTTCAGACCAAACATGAAAGCGCAACTTTATCGGGTGGCGCAAATATATGTTAATTCAATGCAAACATGCAAACAGATGCAAATTCCTGTCTGAGCAAGTTGCAGAGGGGCAGGACTGCCTTTCTAACTTCTGCATCTGCTGTGGAAGTCCCGAAAACATCATCATGTTTAAGTTTACAACATTATCCGGTGGGGCTCTCGCCTGGAAAATTGTCAATGCCTCCTCCAAAACTTCACCTGGATGATGATTGTTTACACTGCTCTCCCTCGTTAGCAGATCCATGGCAGAAGTCCATGGGTGGATAAACTCCCAACACTCCCAATTCAGCTCCAGAGCTCTGGTCCATCTCTCTGCAGGTGACTGGCAGTCTTATTTTCAAACTAGTTTACTGTCCAGTGTTGATACTTTTACTCCAGTGATGGCAGAATCTCAAGGCTGATTAACTAGCTAGCGCTATCAAATCCCTTGCACGCGAATGTGCAAATTCCCATGTTTTCTGCAATACATTAACTTTACATGTATTCATGTCACACTTGAAAAACTGCTGGCACCTTCCTTTTTTAAAAAAAAAAAAAAAATCAGAAAACCACACCGTCTTCGTTTTGTCAGCATTTAGCACTAGTCTGAGGTAGAACAACTGAGAATGAATGATGTCAAATGCTGATTGCAGATGTTCAAATACAAGGGCAACAGTGCTTGCACAATAGATCATAGTATCATCAGCATAGAGATGTACAGATGCATTTCTGTTTTGCCTCACACCCTTTACATAAATAGTGAAATGAGTGTGTCCTAAAATGAAGCCTTGTGGCACACCTTCAGTGGTGTTAAGAAAGCTGGAAGAGAGACCACTGAGCTGCACACACTGCTTACGATTGGAGAGATAAACTTGCAACAAAACACACATCCCTGCAAGGTTTTGCTTTGAAATACTGTTTTATCATGGTATCCTTTTAGCCTAATTCTGGTTGGCTGGTTAGGAAGAGGTGTCATTGGCAAGGGATGTGCCAATCCAAAAGTTGACCCATTTCAACTCTCAGTGCTCTGGGCACGACAACAAAAAACAACGAGCATTTTTGCACCAAGTGCATTGGGCGTTTTAAATCCTTGACTGCTTAGAAAATGAACAGAAAATAGGTGCTTCTAGCAGAAAATTATGCTGTCTCTGGATAAAAAGCCTAACAGAGATTTTGTTCATTACTGATCAATAGTACAGTGGGGAAAATAAGTATTGAACACATCAACATTTTTCTCATTAAACATATTTCTGATGGAGCCACTGACCTGAGATTTTCACCAGATATTAGTAACAACCAAAGTAATCCATACATACAAAGAAATCAAGGCAACTGTGTTCACAAAACAAGTTATATTTAATAAAGTGGAATGACACAGGGAATAAGTACTGAACACGCTTGATGAAATTCATTTAATATTTAGTAGCAAAGCATTTGCTGGTAATAACGGCTTCTAGATGCCTCCTGTATGGAGAAACTAGGTGCAGGCATTGCTCAGGAGTGAGTTTAGCCCATTCTTCCACACAAACTCTCTTCAAATCTTGAAAGTTCCATGGGTGTCTTCTATGAACTCTGATCTTCAGTTTGTTCCATAGATTTTCAATTGGATTCAGGTCAGATGACTGACTGGGCCATTCTAGCAGCTTTATTTTCCTTCTCTGGAGCCAGTTGAGAGTTTCCTTGTCTGTGTGTTTGGGATCATTGTCTTGCTGAAATGTCCACCCTCATTTCATCTTTAGCATCTTGCCAGATGGCAATAAGTTCTTGTCAAGGATGCCTCTGTACAACTGTCCATTCATCTTTCCTTCAATTATATGAAGTCTACCTGTACCATGTGCTGAAAAACACCTCCACACCATGATGCTCCCACCTCCAAACTTCACTGATGGTATGGTGTTTTGGGGCTGATGTGCAGTGCCATTTCTTCTCCAAACATGCTGTGTGTTGTGGCATTCACAAAGCTGAATTTTGGTCTCATCTGACCAGACTATATTCTCCCAGCATTTTACTGGCGTCCCCAAATGTTGCACAGCAAACTTTAAATGAGCTTCAACATGCTTCTTCTTCAGCAAAGGAGTTTTGTGAGGTGAGCAGGTATAGAGCCCATGTCGGTTGAGTGTATTACTTATTGTTTTCTTTGAAACAGCAGTACCTGCTAACTCCAGGTTTTTCTGGAGCTCTCCACGAGTGGTCTTTGGCTCTTGGATAACTGTTCTGATAATTCGTTTCACTCCTCTGCCAGAAGTCTTGTGAGGAGCTCATGGTCGTGGGCGGTTTATGGTAAAATGATGTTCTTTCCACTTCTGAATGATAGCTCCAACAGTGCTCACTGGAACATTCAGCAGTTTAGAAATTGCCTGTAACCAATGCCATCATTATGTTTTGCAAAAATAAGGTTGCAAAGGTCAAGTGAGAGCTCTTTGCTTCTACACATCATGAGTTCTTTGTGGTGTGACAATCTGATATTCACAGACCTTTTAAAAGGCTATCAGTCAAGATTTAACCAGCTGAAATTAATTTGCACTGATGGAGGATGGGATGGCTTCCTAAATTCTGATGGATTTCAGATGGTTTCTTGGCTTTCTATGCCTTTTTGCACCTCTTTTTCTTCATGTGTTCAATACTTATTCCCTGCATCATTCCACTTTATTAAATATAACTGTTTTGTGAACACAGTTGCCTTGATTTCTTTGCATGTACAGTATGATTACTTGGATTGTTACCGATATCTGGTGAAAATCTCAGATCACTGGCTCCATCAGAAATATGTTTAATGAGAAAAATGTTGACGTGTTTAATACTTATTTTCCCCGCTGTATGTTGATCTTGACTTGACAGGGGCTTTTATTTTGAAACTGAATCCTTTAACTGCCCTCTTGTACTTCTCCAATAATTTGGAGTCAATGGCTTATCTAGCAAGGAGACACACTGAAACCAACATTAGTTTTCTACTCCTTGTTTGTGATCCCACCTCACAGAAGAGTGTGTCATATACGGTCCACACTGATTCCACACTTGTTTCATTCAGCCCTGTTTTCTCATTCACAAGATCGATGATATCCTGAAAAACAGACATGATAAACTCAAACAATTTTTTGCAATAATCTGCAATCATTAACACAAGCAATATTCCTTCCATACCTTAATGACAGAAGTGTTATTGAAGTATTGACTTTATGTTAAACATGATTATTACATTACCTTGTCCAATCACCTTAAATCCTGTGGAAACAAGAGCACTCTGAGGCAACTGCAATATCCCCCGCCTCCGTTTTCTTTAAAGATCCCAATACTTACTGACGGACAGCACTTTTTAACTTTTCAATATAATTACTGTGGCAGAACCAAATTATGATAAGCCCATCATCCACGAATATACAACAAAGTATACAACCCATAGTTGGAGGTCAGGATCCCAAGGTGAACCTGTGTAGCAAGTATGGTGACCCTAGAGAGCTTTACATATTCTATAATAAGAGAACATACGGAGGGCCAAGAGTGCCTTGACCTTTGACTTTTTGATCCCAAACCTGTAGTCAGAGGTTATGATCTCAGAGTGAACCTGTGTACCAGGTTTGGTGACCCTAGCTTTCTTTGTTGTTGAGATATAGTTCATAAGCCATGTTGATGTTGACCTTTGACCTTGTGATCCCAAAACCATAGTCACACTTCAGGGTCACAGGGTGAACCTGTGTACCAAGTGCAGTGAGCCTAACTCTACTCGTTGTACAGTAATAAGGCATAGGGAATGTTAACCTTGACCTTTTGACCCCAAACCCACAGTCAGAGGTCAGGATTCCAAGGTGAACCTGTGTACCAGGTTTGGTGGCCCTAGCTTTACTCGTTTTGTAGTAATAGTAAATGTAGCATTTACCCTAGTGCAACTGCAATGTTAACTTTGAACCTTTGACCCCTTGACCCCAAACCTATAGTTAGGTCAGGATCTAAATCGTCCAAGATGTGTATCAGATACAACTACTGTATCAATTTGAAAAGCCTACATCCTTTCTTTCAGTAGTTACTGTTTAGAAGATTTAGGGAAAAATCTGACCTGACCTTTGACCTCAAGATCATCCGGTGAGAGTGAAATTGCAATATGTGCATCATCAGAGTATATCAAATCATGGTACCAAGTTTCAAAACAATTGGACCAAGTTTCAAAACAATTGGACCAAAACTGTAGGAGGAGTTGATTTCACAAAAGTGGGACAGACAGATGAACGGACGGACTGACCCATAACCAAAGCCTTTTGGTTCTTTGACCCCTTTGGGTTTCGACCAGCGGGGGGAAAACCCCCACTGCAATTAATTTTCTCCTTGACTAATGCAATACTTTCATCAAATTTAAAACAGAAATTCTATACTTAATGTTGTATTAATGAGTTTTATCAGAATAAAAGTACTTCTGGCATATATAAAAATGTGCAAAATAGACCCTAGCGTACTTGTTCTTTTAGATTTGATTGGTGGTTGGCAACCAGTTTACAGGTATATTACCGCCACATACTTCACTCTATATCATCACTCTCAGCAAGCCTACTCCATCTGGTCAGGAGCTCTATCCAAATCTTCAGTCCTCCCAGCCCCCTAGCGTACTTGGAGTCTAGTCTTCAGTCAGAGAGTTGACTGAATGTCCTTGGATAAGTGAAAATATCACCATGTTATGGAACATCAGAGAATATGTCACTGTGGTATGGAACATCGTGTGATAGCATGTGGAAATATCACTGCGTTATGACACATTCAGAACTTAAGGAACAGGACTTCAGAAATTATATGAAAGGATATAAAATTGATATGCAATTCTTAGACATGGCCTTTTACTCTCATGAGTGTATAAACACTACACATTTGCTCTTGATCTGTATTTTTAGTAAAGCTGTATTGAAGTCATAATCAACTGTCCTATTCCATATATTCAACTCCACTCTGTTTTTTTTCTCCCTAACAACTACAAGAATGTCATCAAATCTATGGTATAGATTAGAAATAAAAATAAAAAACTGAAGTAAAAAGAAAACACTGCTAGGAAAAAAAAAAAAAAAAAAAAAAAAAAAATCAAAAACAATAAATGTTTCACTATCCAAAGGCCCCAAGGCTCTGGACAAATTTAATGAGCTCATGGCTTGGAGGACAGGACATCAGTTACCTGGTACGTTGCAGTAACATTTAGAAACACTTCAGTTTGTTTAGTTTCCTCCAACAGCTGCTCATATCGAGGACAGTCTCTTAAAGGAAAGGACAGAAGCTGAAAAACAGGAAGTTTACAATCACATTTCTGAAACACTTTAAGAAAGAACAACTCATAAAAAGCATTGACACTATATATACAAACCCTTTCTTGACTTGCGGGTACTGTGTGTACGGGTATCGGCTGCCACATCAAGTTGGGATTGAAGACCTGCTGACCACTGGGAGGGTAGAGCCCTGCGAGGTTGGCCTCAGCACTCATCAGTGTTCGGTCAATGTCTGTACTGCGGACTGAGATCTAAAGGGAGGAGATGAAACATACTTGAAGCACATTTGGTCTAAATATAGCATACATTGTTGAAATTAGCACTCCTCCACCAGTGGGAGTCTTAAGCTTCTTTCCAACTGACCAAATAACCCTGATAAACCCTCTAACACCTGGGTCACCTCTGCAGTTTGAAAAGACCAGTCAAGATTATGTCCCTCGTCAAACTGACTCTGCATGCAACATGGTTCGTCTCTTTCCTCACTTCTGATTGACAGTGATATGAATGGCATACCCAGAAAAACAAAGGCATTCCGGTCACCACATCACAGCATAGAGAGAAACTAGAAAGAAATATGAAAGCTGTCTGTCATTTTGACAGCTTACACTGAGGGTGATCTACTGTAGAATCTAACTGTTACAAAAGATCGCTCTCATGGTTTGCCACAATTGTAAAAATGTTACAGCAGCTGAGTGTGAAAACGTTCTTTAAAAAACAGTTAGTTGTTATGTAGACTATAGAAGACATGAATAAAGAGGGCCTGAAGCTAAAGACAGATTTATATGTCACAGAGAGCCTAAGGCTACGGTCACACTGCAGGTCTTGATGCTCAATTCCAATTTTTTGCTGAGATCCGATTTTTTTGTGTGGGCATTCACATTATAACTTACTGTAAATGCGACACCCATCAGACTCCAGTGTGAACAGTCTACAGCTATGAAGTGACCAGCATGTGCACAAGAAAACGTAACGTCAGACACAGCATTGTAGAACGATTGAGAAGGGGGGGAACGAACTTCTTAACCCTGATGCAGCGAAGCAAAATAAAATATTAAAATCACAAATATGACACCAGCTTCATTCCTCTACAGGCCAGATGACTGCTGTGATCAGCTGTGCTTTAACAGAACTGATCGATTAAACAGCCCTTAAATGTGCCGTTACTGTACACCTGTAATGTCTGACGGTTCCAGCCCCAAACCCCCCGAAATTTTGAAGTTACTGTGCAGTCGGAGCCAACAAAATTACACTCCAGTGATAAAGGGAAGGAGATTGATTAAAAAGAGAGCAGAAATCAGCTGCGTCTCCCATGCTGGCTGCATCCTCCACCTCAGAATTGTAGCGTCTGTTATTCACGATCATGACTCTGTAGTCTTATCCGATCTCACTATTGATGAAAGGGCTAGAGCCTGCAGTCTCGAACTGAGGGTCACCAGACTACTTTACTCCTACTTTACTACTGATTTTCCTTTATTATTATTGTTTTGTTTTGTTTTTTTCCCACGATGCTCACTGTGGAGAGGGGCCCCACCTGGTGGCCAGTCCCCTCTTTTTTCAAGGCCCACATTGTATCCTTCTTATTGGAAGCCCAGTTCAATACTATGTTGTTTCATTGTTCAGCATGTTCACGTTTTGAAGTTGTTGTTCTGAGGTCTGCGATGATATTTTGTTCTTATATGTTAAGCTATGTCTTTTAGATATTATAATATACTGTCACTAAATGTTAATGGAGTGAATAATCCTGTAAAAAGAAGTAAACTGGTGGTAAAGATGAAAAAAGAGAAAGTAGATATTGCATACTGGCAAGAAACTCATCTATCCAACACAGAACAAGATAAATTAAAAAGAATGGGTTTCAAAAATACATATTATTCCTCTCATAGAAGTGGCAAAAAACAAGGAGTAGCTATTTTGATCTCTAATAGAATTAATTTTGAATTTATATCTGAATCAAGTGACAAAGAAGGCAGATTTATTTTAGTGAAAGGTAAAATTGACCATAAAGAGGTTACTCTATTGAATGTATACGCTCCCCCTGGGAGTAATATTGGTTTCTATAAAAAAGTTTTTGATTTGACTACTAAAGAATCTTATGGACCTTTAATTTTTGCTGGAGATTTTAATTTATTGTTAAACCCCCAATTGGATACAACAAATACTAGAAGGAAACGTCTGCCTATAGAGAAATGTGTAACAAAAATGCTTTCAGACTTAGGACTTATTGATGTATGGCGCTCTGTACACAGATCCGCCCCTGGATTTACATTTTACTCTGCGCCCCATTCTTTCCACTCAAGGATAGATTATTGTTTCATGTATAATAAAGACTTAAACAGGATAAAAGAATGTAGACTTGGTCAAAGAGATATTTCCAACCATTCTGGAATTTACCTAAGTTTACACCTTGACGGCAGACAGAGAAAAACATTATGGAGATTAAACACAGGTCTGCTAAATGATCTCTCCTTTCTACAATCCATGACAACCGATTTAAATTTGTACTTACAGGATAACAATAATGGCGAGACAAACCCCAGCATCATGTGGGATGCAGCTAAAGCGGTCCTGAGGGGGAAAATAATTGCAAGGTCGGCTATGCTTAAAAAGCAAAAGACCCAAGAATTGTTACGACTACATGAGAGACTGAAAGATCTAGAGAAAACACAACTGACAAAGAAAAGTCCCACTGTAACACAACAAATAAGACAAGTTAAACAAGACATAGATAGGATACTAGGTGAGGAAGTAGAGAAAAATTTACGGTTTATGAAACAGAGATATTATGAGGCAGGATCTAAGGCATCTAAACTGTTGGCATGGTGACTCAAGAAACAGCAAGCTGAAAATTCAATTTATAAAATAAAAGATCCTATAAGTCACAACATTTTAACTGATTTAGATGGTATCCAAAAATCATCTGAAACATATTACAAATGCCTATATAGTCAATCTGTGCCGGTTAATAAAAATGTAGTAGTTGACTTTTTGGATTCTTTGGATCTTCCCTCACTCGGCACAGATGCAAATAATAAGCTTATGTCACCAATAACACGTGAGGAAATTGACAAGGCCATCACTAAACTTAAACCTAACAAGTCACCTGGTACTGATGGGTTCCCCCCTGAATGGTACAAGAAAATGAAAGAAAGTTTGATACCTCTACTAGAAACCAGTTTCAATTATATTCTAAAAGGAGGCCCTGTACCTCCGTCCTGGAAGGAAGCCTTTATATCTGTTATACCAAAAGAGGGAAAGGATAAAACAGACTGCAAATCATATAGACCAATAAGTGTACTGAACACGGATTATAAATTATACACAACTATCTTGGTCAAACGAATGGACACTGTGATGCCCTCACTGATTGATGAAGACCAAACAGGCTTCCTAAAAAATAGACAAACTCAGGACAACATAAGGAGAGCTCTACATATAATTGAACCGATTACTAAGAGAAAGATAAATTCAGTTATTCTCAGTCTTGACGCTGAAAAAACTTTTGACTCAGTTCAGTGGGACTTTCTCTATTTAGTAATGAAGAGATTTGGATTCTGCACTGATTTTATAAAATGCATTCAAGACTTCCGGTCTGGACACCATGGTGATAGCAGCTTAACGCTGAAGCTCCAAGACCCCATCCGTGAAAATACCTTGAAAATCAGATTTAACGGATTTTTGGAAGAGTGAAAATCAAAAGACAAAGTCATTATGCCTAAAGGAAAACAGAAGAGATCGACATTTGCCAGGCCAAGACGCGCATCGGCCGGAGAATCTGGCCTGGAGGACAACATCCACTCGGAAACAGAGGAGCTGAATGAGGCTAGCAACACGGTTAGCTTAAAAACGATAATTCAAGAATTAAGAGAATTTCGCCAAGAATGTTGGGCCAAATTTCGTGAAATTAAAGACGAAATAAAAAGGACAAACAACAGAGTGGACCAGGCTGAGGACCGAATCATGGAAGCAGAGCAAAGAATAAAAGGGCTGGAAGAAACCGTGCTGGAATTACTCAAACGACAGACAAGACTGGAGGCTAAGCTAACCGACCTGGAAGGAAGACTAAGAAGGGCCAACATAAGAATTCATGGTCTGAAAGAAGGAGTCGAGGACGGTTTCACCACAATGGCTGTATGCGTGGAAACCATACTGAGAGAAAAGATGGAAATTCCCCAATCCACCAACTTGAAGATAGAAAGGGCGCACTGTTCATTAGCCCCAAGGCCATCGGCGGAAGCGCCTCCACGATCGGTGATGGTGAAGTTTTCCAACTTCAGAACAAAAGAAGAGGTTTTGAGACTGGCTTGGCAGAAAAAAGGATTTATGCACCAAGAAAGAAAAGTTTTTGTGGAGCACGACTACGCCCCGGAGGTCCTTAAAAAGCGTTGGGAATACAACGACGCTAAAAAGGTACTAAGAAAGAAGAAACTGCGCTTTCAAACTCCATTTCCGGCGAAGCTGCGGGTTTTTTACGGGGAAGAGACGTGTCTCTACAACTCGGCGGAAGAAGCAACCAGGGATATGGCGAGAAGAGGGCTCCCGGTAATGGTGTATAAACCCGCAGCAGACCCGATCGAAAGAATCAAGGCTCAAACGTGGTGCACACAGAGACCCTCAAAATCCACGGGCCAGCAGCGGGAAACCCAGTGCCAGGGCTATAAGGAAAAACTGAACGCTTTCAGGAGGGAATAACAATATTTTTAGTCAATCTGCGCATCCAACCCTCCTCCTACAAGGTAACAAACATTACAGGAGATGCAGAATCAGCAAGTGGTAAAACATTTCATGGAACAGTCATAATATTAGAAACAAGTAAGTCTTTAAAAAAAAAAAAAAGAAAAAAAAAAAAAATTGTTGAAATAGAAATGTGACAATGAACCACATGAACTCTCCACACTAACAAATACTGTATTAACGTGATTGTTTGCTGTGACGGTGGTGGGAGGTTGCGCATAATTTCATAGGGTATAGGCATAAAAAAAAAAAAATCATTACAAGTTCGGATTGGGATCTGAAATTCACGTTAAAACATGGGACAACTTACAGGGGTAAGAGAGGGCCCTCAACACATAACAGAGTTTGAGGAATTTCCCTCAGAGCCAACGCACCAGCAAGGCTCTTCTAAGGTCACTAAAAAGACCTCAACTCAGGAAGACCTTTTGACAGTTTTTTGTTTTAAAGTTTTATATACTATGTTCTTAATGTTTTTTATGTTCTTAATGTTCTTTCAGTTTCTGAGTAGCATAAAAGAGGGCCACCACACTGTTATACTAAATAAGACAACACAAGGGAGAAACAGGGTGTAACCAAAATAATCTCATATAATGTAAAAGGGATCCTGAATCCAGTTAAAAGATCCAAGATTCTTGGCAAAATGAAAAAAGACAAAGCAGGAATAATATTTTTACAGGAAACCCACCTAACAGACTTGGAGCACACTAAACTTAATAGACAAGGGTTTAAACTGATCTCTTCATCCTCATATAAGTCAGGGAGGAGGAGGGGGGCAGCGACATTGATCTCAACCAAAATTATGCTTGAAAAAAATTCAGAACACAAAGATAAAGAAGGGAGATTTAGCATGGTACTTGGTCGGAGAAGATATCACCCTGCTGAATGTATATACATCTCCAGGGGCTAACTGGAAATTTTATAAAAATGTATTCAACCTAATGGTAACTAAAGCCAAAGGTTTAGTGATATGTGGTGGAGACTTCAATCTAAGACTGAATCCATACTGGGATGCATCAGGTAATTCTCCACATCAAAATAACACTCAAAGTAGAAAAACTCGGATGCTACTAAAAGAAATGGGAATCTGTGACGTGTGGAGGGAACTCAACCCCAGTGTAAAAGATTATACATTTTACTCAGCACCACATTCATCATACTCAAGGATTGACTATTTTTTATGTTTAGTAGAGACACTGGAAGAGTAAAAACATGTAAAATAGGACTGATGGATCTCTCTGACCACAGTCCGATCTATATGGACTTAAATATCCAAAAATACACAAATAATACATTTTCTTGGAGGTTAAATTCAAATGTGCTGAAAGGACCACTGAAAGATGAATTGGAATCAGATATTCTCAGATATTTGGAAGAAAATGATAATGGAGAAGTATCTCCTTTAATACTGTGGGGACACATGCAAAGCTGTAATAAGGGGAAAGATTATCACAAAACTGGCAACCCAAAAGAAACTGAGACAAGAAAAACTAATCACATTAGAGTCAGAACTTAAGAAACTAGAAAAAAAGAGCACAAAGACAGCACTCATTCTAATGACTCGCTCAAAATTAAGGAAATTAAAAAAACAAATAAACGAGATCTACACAATAGAAATCCAGAAGAAACTTACATTTCTGAAACAAAAATACTATGAAACAGATAGCAAATCGGCAAAATTACTAGCCTACAAATTGAGGAAACAACAAACGGAGAGAGCAATCTACAAAATCAGAGACCCAGTATCAAAGGAAATAAAATTTAGAATTCAGGAAATTCTTAAAAGCTTCGAGAATTACTACAAGAACTTATACTCCCTCAAAAAACACAAAAACGCATCCGAAGCCTTCCTAAATACATTAAATCTTCCCCCAACTTACTGAGTCTCAAAATAAAACACTACTGTCAGAAATACAACCTAAAGAATTAGAAAAAGCAATTATGAAACTTAAAGCTAACAAATCCCCAGGAGCAGATGGCTTTACAGCAGAGTGGTACAAAACCTTTAAACAGCAACTATCTCCTCTCCTCCTGAAAACATTTAACTATGTCCTCCACACAGGGGAAATCCCCCCCTCCTGGAAAGAAGGGGTCATTGCAGTTGTACCTAAACCTGAAAAGGATAAACTAGACTGCTCCAACTACAGACCAATCAGTGTGTTAAATCAGGACTATAAACTTTTTACCGCTATCCTTGCCAAAAGGTTAGAAAATATACTGACAGACTTAATTCATTTAGACCAAACAGGTTTTATAAGACAAAGACAGACACAAGATAACATTAGACGCACTTTACACATAATTCATCATATAAAAAAATATAATTTAAATGCAGCCATATTGGGATTAGATGCTGAAAAAGCATTTGATTCGGTTGACTGGTCTTTCCTATATAGAATCTTATCTAGTTTCAATTTTCATAATAACTTCATTAGAACTATCCAGGCATTATATAAAAAACCAACAGCTAAAATAAGGATTAACGGTAAATTATCATCATCTTTTGAACTGGAAAGAGGATGTCGTCAGGGCTGCCCCTTGTCTCCACTGCTCTTTGCAATCTTCATAGAACCTCTAAGCTAATGGATAGGACAGAATCAAAAAATTCAAGGTATTACATTTGGTCAGAAGGAACATAAAATAGCACTCTTTGCCGATGACATTTTAATATACCTGGGGCAGCCGGACACCTCTTTTCCATAACTAATCTCAGTTTTTTTTTTTTCAGAGTATGGAGAGTTATCGGGGTACGAATTAAACATGCATAAAACCCAAATTTTAACATTCAACTATGACCCAAATCAATATTTACTAAACAAACTCAAAACTAACTGGGAGATGGAATATCTGGGGGTCAATATCCTGAAACAACTCAACAAAATTATAACACTAAACTATGATCCACTGATGGCAAAAATAAAATCTGATCTAGCAAGATGGCATATGATACCATTCTTGGGTACTGCACAAAGAATTGAAGCAGTCAAAATGAATATACTTCCACGTCTTCTATACCTTTTCCAAACAATACCGGTAGAACCTCCCAAAAAAACATGGCAAGAACTGGACAGAAGGATCTCAAGATTCATATGGCAGGACAAGAGACCTAGAATCAGATATAGAACCCTACAGCTAAACAAAGACAAAGGTGGGCTCGCGCTGCCAAATATCAGGGACTATTTTAAAGCCGCACAAATTAAAACTTTAGTAGAGATATGTAACCCAGTCTACACTGCACAATGGAAGGAGATGGAATGCCAAATAACAAGTGACATTCCCCTACAGGCGATTATAGGGAACAATGCCTTACCTAAACTTTTGATTAACACTAACCCGTGGATAGAGACCCCGCTAAAAATTTGGTTTAAGATAGTCAGAGAGAATCAAACTAAAGAACCCTATTGATTATTGCAATGGATTTCCTATGATCAGGACTTTACTCCTAATAAAACAGACACTAGATTTAAAACGTGGAAAGAGAACGGACCGATAAAATATTACGATTTTTTTAAAGGGCAAACTTTAAGAAGTTTTGAAGATTTGAAAAAACAAGGTCCAGTAAATCAAGACCTTTACAGGTTCTTTCAGCTTAGACACCACAAACAAAATACTTGCACTCTGGTCAATTTCCCTAAAAACGCCAAAAAATAACGTGCCCAAAGTAAATCGAAAGCTGTTCTTCAACCCTTTGCAGCATCTTCATGGGGTTGGTCTCATTTAAAAGAAAACACTTTGAATTTTTTGGCAAAACAGTCATAATCTCTCTAAGTGCTCCGGCCACTGAGTAACAGTCATCTAAACATAGTGAACTTGAAGAAAATAAATTTCGCCTGGGTGTTTTTTTGGATACAAATGCTTGCAAATAACACACAGCTTCAGATCCGGGCTGGAAAATGCAACAGAAATGTAGAACCAAGTGTTATCCAGCTTAGGTCAAAATTTTGTAACAATACCACAAAAAATGAATATATTACACAGCTTTGTTCTCAGGTAGTTCCCAGGCGTTTTTGAACTGTGCCAAATTGTGCCAAATGGCACAGTTTGGAAAGACGTCTGTAACTTTTGAATGATTCAATATAGAAGCTTGATCTTGGGCTCTAATGAAAGGTGACACTCAGGGCTGTGTGTGTGTGTGTGTGGGGGGGGCTGTTTATTCATTCATTCATGAATGAATGAACAAACAAGCCCCCACACACAAAGAAGCATGCCACGAAAAAAATGTGTGGCTTTCTTTTTACAAGAAAAAATAACCTACAGTGCACTAAAAATTATTCTAAAATATTTGTAATGTAGAAGATAACAACTGCCACCCACCCCCCCGCTACAGAGGGCGAACATCGGCCATCGCTACATGTGGCGATGTGGCGACCGCGGCGCACAGTCCCTGCGGTGCCCCCCCCCCCAGCTACAGAAGAGTAGCGGGGGGGGGGGGCTTCACAGTCCGGACGCGGCGCACGAACCGTGTACCGCGGCGCACGGACTTCGGACTTCGTGCGCCGCGGTCTACTAAGCACAGTTGTAATTTACCGATCGGTCAAAAGTCATTTTTGATTACAATTTTCAGGGATAAAGAATAATATAGCTTATAACACTTAGCTGTTCACAACAGCAGCATAGCTGGCGAACTTCTCTTCCTCATTGTCAGACGAACAAGAAGCTGGTCCGCTTGTTACGGACTCGTGGTTCTGGTCACGCGACCCGGTCAAAACATAATTCCATTATTGCGGTTTTGCGCTTCCATGATTGCGGTTTTGGCTAACGATTTTTCAAAACAAATAACAGTAGTAATAAAAAAAAGACTGGCGAACGCATGTGTGTCACCCAGCCTTCGTCGTCGGCCTCGGTCGGTCTATGATGACCATGGAAGAGAATCCTAAACGTCTACTCTGCTGGGACAGCACCGCCTGTGGCTGAACAGTCCGATGTGCAAATGGCAGTCCCTGTCACACAGGTCGCACTTGTGGGTGGTCTCCGTACTGCTGGGTCTGTGGCGGTTCTTCCTGCGGGTCCTTTTTTCATCTGCTGCAGCAGTCAGTCTCTCTTCACCCAGCCTTACACAAAACAGCTTTCGAACTTCTGTGCTTCAATTGGCTGGCTGCATTCACAGCCGTTGGTAGGCGGGTCCTTCTTGCTAGGTTTTCAGTCATTGGTTCTTCAAGGCTTCAGAAACCCAATTCAAGGCTCTTATTAGTCGAATGAGAGGTCAATCATATCTAATCTGTTCGCGGCTGTGTCTGTAGTGGAAGAACGGAAATGCAACTTTTTTTTTTTTTTTACAATGCGCTCTAGGACGCAGCGCCCTCGTGCGCTCTAGGACGCAGAGACGTGCCCGCCCACGGTACATCAGAGTGCAAGAGGTTAAAAAGGAGGATTTGGAAAGGGCCCAGTCAGGTGTTCTGAAGGTTTTCTTAATGGCATATAAAGGGATCCCAGGGATCAGATACATTTCTAAAATATACCATGGTCTTCAAGACTTAAAAGGAGACAACACATCATATATAAAAGAGAGATGGGAAAAAGAGGGGAATTTCACTTTACAACTGGAAATATGGGAAAAGCTAAATAAACAACAATGGAAAAGTACTTCATCCCTGCAGTGGACAGAATTTGGATGGAAAAATTTGGTAAGATTTTTCAGAACACCTGCACAAAACAAATTTACTCGTAAGGGGTTGAATTGTTGGCGCCTGTGTGGTGAAGAGACTGCAAATCATTTTCATGTGTTTTGGTCATGCCCAGTTATCCACCAATATTGGACCAATGTACAGACAATATTGGGGAAAATATTCAAAGTAACAGTTCCCTTTTCTTTTGTAACTTTGTATTTGGGTTTACTACCGGAATCACTGGAAAGACGGGGAGAAAAATACTTATTCACTGTTTTAATATTGGCAAGTAAAAAAGCTCTAACAAAAAATGGATGTTGAAAGACTGTCCTACACCTGAAGATTGGATTAACGTGATTCAGGACATTTATTCGATGGAAAAGTTGACATCTGCACTGAGACAGGACATGGATGGGTTCTTGAACTTTTGGCAACCCTGGAACACATATGTGTCTTCCATCAGATCTAATCTTTGACAAATACCATTTCAATAATGGCACCTCTCTTTGCTCCAATGCTACTCAGATCCTCTTATTTTTTTGCTCTTTTGTTTTTGTTTTTTGTCGTTTTGTTTTGTTTTTTTTGTTCTTCTTTTAATTTCTCTTTTCTTTCACTAAAAAAAAAGGGTGTTGTAATAATTTTTTTCCAATGTTGTCAAAAAACAAAAAAAAGGGTGAATATGTGATGAAAATGTAAGATAAGATAAGATAAGCCTTTATTAGTCCCACAATGGGGAAATTCCAGGATTGCAACAGCACAGGAATAGCAACTCAGAGCAACAATCAGAAGGCAAGAAAAAACAAGAACAGCTAGTAAACATATGTACATATTACTATAAATATATATTAGACACACAGTGCGGAGCATTACGGTTGGTGAATGTGCAGCAGAAAGTCTAAGCTCTCTCTCCGCGGATGCAGCGGGCCAGCTGGAAGTCTTTGGGCATGATGGTGACCCTCTTAGCGAAGAACAGACCCACCAGGTAGGCCTCGCTGGCCTCCTGCAGAGCCATGACGGCGAAGCTCAGGAAGCGCAGGTCAGTCATGAAGTCCTGAGCGATCTCCCTCACCAGGCGCTGGATGGGCAGCTTATGGATGAGCAGCTCCATGGATTTCTGGTAGCGACGGATCTCTCTCAGAGCCACGGGCCTGTGACGGTGAGGCTTCTTCACACCGCCGGTGGCCGGAGCGCTTTTCCGAGCAGCCTTGGTGGCTAGCTGCTTCCTGGGGGGCCTTTTTCCTCCAGTAGATTTTACGGGCGGTCTGCTTGGTTCTTGCCATCGCTCTTTATTATTCTGTCTTATATTTCTTGCACGCCGCCTAAACTCCAGCCCGGCACCCGCGTCATTTTCGCTACAGTTCCCGGTATGTCGAGTTTCACCGTTAGCACTGGGTGGCGGTTGAGTGCTAGCTAGCACTAGCTCTTCCTGCTGTAACGTCTCCTGCTGTAAACAGTGGCTCCGTCCGCCGACTCGGGAGACCTTTGGGGCAATCTGTGTGTCCGTGATATATATATATATAGAGAGAGAGAGAGAGAGAGAGAGAGAGAGAGAGAGAGAGAGAGAGAGAGAGAGAGAGAGAGATTTGATTTTTAAAAGATCTTTAATAAACACACTTGTCCATCAGTCACTACAATTTCTATATCATGCTATGTTACACAGAAAATTAATCCCCCAAAAAACGCCCCCAAAAAAGCTGTCCATCATGAACTGAACAGAGGACATTCTCCAGGGACCAGAGGGTCCTGAAACCTTCCACATCCCCATTCCCCATAAAAAACTGAAAGTCCAGCCTGATTCTGGCTTTAAGTAGCCTCACAAATAAAATTTTGACATCAACATCATTCTCAACATTTTCAAGTTTTCTTCTCCGGCTTACATAGATAGCCAACTTTGCCTGCCCTAAAACAAAGTTCAGTAGTTGACACTTCTGCTTAAAACGACGATTGTACATAAAACCACAAATGAAAACCTGCTTAGAGAAAACTTCCTTAAAAATATGAAAAAGTTTTGTGAGAAGTTCAAAGAGGCCACTCAGGCGCTGACATTCAATAAAACAATGAAAAACAGTCTCCCTAGAGGAACAAAAAACACACTGATCACTGACACTGCTGTTAATCACAGAAACAAAAGCATTGACAGCTATAATACCATGCAGGACCCTCCACTGTAAGTCTCCATGCCTCTTAGGGAGAGGGGCTTTGTAAAGAGCCCTCCAGGCAGGCCGATGCCCTTTTCCTAGTTTAAAATAGGCTCTCCAAGGAGTGTCCACACAGGTGTTCAATCGGTCCTTGTTGAGTGCCATCACCACCAGTCTGTAGAGTGCCTTACCACTGGCTCCTCCAAAGTCCACACCAGTGGGAGCACAGAATGCCAGTAAGGAGCAAGGAGCGACGTCAAAGTCCATATAGAGCGTGAGAGAGGGAAAGGGGTCAGTGCTTTCTGGCTGCAGCGTGCCATTGCTAAAGTCCAAGAGTAGGGAGTGCTCAAGTCCATGAAGCTCCTGTTTCCAGTGTGCAAGAAGACCATCGATGAAACGATTCGACCTGACACCAAGATGAGCTGCTAAAGCTGAGGCGTTGTTGAGGCCAGGACCAGCCAGTTCCACCACTTGCTTCAGAGTGAGAATGTTCCTGGAACACAGCCTATCAAGGAAGGTCCTTCCAACTCCCGGCAGGACACCAAGGCGACCACCAAAAACCAGCGGCTCCCTCAACAACCAGTAGAGGGAATCGCATGGCCCTCTTTGTTTTTTAAAAAGAGTCCACACTGAAAAGAGACTGCGGTAAAAACTGGGTAAAGACAGTGCATTAGAGTTCTTAAAATCCATTAAAAACACAGGGAGGTCTAGCCCAAGCCCAAGGACTCTCTGTAAAATAACACAGGCCAAAGGCCTCCATACCAGGTCCTGGGGGCCCGTCAGCAGTCTCTGTATGAAAGTCAGTCTAAAAGCAGCACCTCTACTAGCTAAATGAATCACTCCTTGCCCCCCCTCCTCTTTGGGAAGAAATAACAGGGCTTGAGGAACCCAGTGGAGTCCACCCCCCCCAAAAAAGTCCACCAAAACAGACTGAATTTTGGACAACAAACCAGCAGGGGGGTCCATGCACATGAGGCGGTGCCACAGGGATGAGGAAACAAGATTATTTAAAATGAGCACTCTTCCTCTAAAAGATATTCTTGGCATTAGCCACTTCCACTTGTTTAGTCTCCCGTTAATCTTCTCTATGACCCCATCCCAATTTTTTTGCTCAAACTGCTGATTTCCAATAAAGACACCAAGATACTTAAAACCTCCTTTTTTCCAAATCAACCCACCCGGCAGCGTAAGCTGATTTTCTAGTTTCTCCCCCACCATCAGAGCCTCGCTTTTTCCCCAGTTTATCTTTGCAGAGGAAAGTTGGCCAAAAAGATTGACACTCCTAACCAGAACGTCAGTGTCACTCTGCTTGTTTAGCAGAATGACTACATCATCTGCATAGGCCGACAGCTTGAACGTGGTGTCACAGCCAGGAAAAGTAACTCCTGATAGATCCCTTCTCAGGCAGTGAAGCAAAGGCTCTATGGCGAGGGAGTACAGCATCCCTGAGAGAGGGCAGCCCTGCCGAACCCCCCTCTGGACTTTTAAAGGGGCAGACAGGCCCCCATTTATCTTCAGCACACTCTCAATGTCACTGTACAAGACCCGTATCCTGGCTATGAAGCCTGGGCTGAACCCAAAAGCTGTTAAAACTGTCCATAAATATTGGTGTTCAACCCGATCAAACGCCTTTTCCTGGTCAATTGAAATCAAACCAGTTTCTACCGCCAATGAACCAGAGACCTCCAAAATATCCCGAATTAAAGTGACGTTGTCACTAATCAGCCTGCCAGGCACACAGTAAGTCTGGTCTACATGAATGAGCTCGCTCATCACCTTTCTCAGTCTTCGGGCCAGAGCTTTTGAGAGAATCTTGTAGTCTGTGCAGAGCAGAGAGACTGGCCTCCAGTTCTTTAGGCTCTGGAGGTCCCCCTTTTTCGGCAACAGTGTGATGATGGCCCTCCTGCAGGTCGTGGGTAGGGTCCCCCTTTCCAAGCTATCTTGGAGAACCTCCAGCAGGTCTGGACCAAGCAGGGGCCAGAATTCCTTAAAAAAGTCCACAGAGAGACCATCTATGCCTGGTGATTTTCCATTCTGGAGGCTCATTAGCGCCGTATGCAGCTCAGACAGAGACAGTGGAGCATCCAAGCCGGCAACAAGGTCCTCTGAGAGCACTGGAAGACCATCAAGGAAAACCTGGCCCAGTGACGTGTCCTCCCTCCACTCTGCTCTAAACAATTCACTGTAAAAGCTAGCAGCGTGTTTCCTGATCTCTGCTGCTGTGGAGATTGTTCTCCCGTCATCGCCCAACAAGGAGTGAATGAGCTTTCTCTGTCCATTTTTCCCCTCCAGTCCAAAAAAGTACTGGGAGGGCGAGTCCATCAGAGCTACATCCATGTAGCGTGAGCGGACCAGAGCACCCTGTGCGGTGACCCCTAGCAAGCTAGCCAAGGCTGACCTTTTTGACTTGAGAGCCTCTAAGTGCTCCTGTTTTCCTGTAGAACTGAGCAACTCCTCTAGTTCTACCACCTCAGTCTCCAGAACTTTCAAGGATTGGGTCAAGCTACGAGTGACATTTTGAGTGTACTGTTGGCAGAGTTGTTTTATCTGGGCCTTACCAAAATCCCACCACAATTGGAGAGAACTAAAAGAGGGTTTTTGTTCCCTGTGTGACTTCCAAACATCATGAAAAACCTCTTTAAAAAACACATCATTTAAAAGTGTATTGTTAAAATGCCAAAAAGCACTCTTACACTTTACATTTTCAATAAACACAGAACAAAACAGCAGGCAGTGATCAGTGAAACCAACAGGACAGATACAACTATTTTTAAAAACACTCATTTGATGTTTAAAACCATAAAAACGGTCTAACCTAGCCATAGATAAAAGGTTATCTTTGACATGGCTCCAGGTGTACTGCCTCTGGTCCCCATGATGTGATCTCCACACATCGGCCATTTCATGTGTTTTCACCAGTTCTCTCAGCCTATTGGCAGAAGCAGGGTGAGGCTCCTGATGGTTCCTGTCTAGTCTGTGGTTTAATGTACAGTTAAAATCACCCCCCAGAAATAAAAAACTATTTGGATCACAGGACTTAACCGTATCCGAAAGCACGTCAAAGACCCTGATCCTCTCTGCTCTCTGTGTTGGCACATACACGTTTATAAAAACGAAGTTCACGTTTTCAAACTGTACCTTTAATAAGAGGAAATGACCTCTCACCACCTCTTCTACCTCATAAGAGACAGGCACACAACCCCTAGAGAAAAGTACAGCCACCCCCCCACTGCTACTGGATTTGTGGCTAAAAAAAATGCAGCCATCCCACTCTTTTCTCCAATGGCTCTCAATGTCCACAGTGCTGTGAGTCTCCTGGACCATCAGCACGTCAAGTTTCTTTAAATTAAAAAGCTTGTATAAAGAGGCCCTTTTTACATCATCCCTGGCCCCATTAATATTGAGAGTGACAATTCTAAGGTGGGGCATTAAAAAGGATAAAAATAGGGTACAGTAAAAAAACACACACATAGCATAAAAGGGAAGAAACAAACTAAGAGTCAACATGACTGTTAGTAATTTGCAATTTCAGTTTAGCAACCAGTTTCTTTAAACGATAAATTTCCTGATCAGTGAAAGTCTCATTCCCATCACTCAGTTTCATAAATTTGCGAGCTGATGCCACGAATAACTCCAGATCTGGAAAGTAATTTTCCACTTTCACAGCTCTGCTCCCCTTAGTCACCTGGAGAAATTGCCTAATTTTAGTAAAACAATAGGAGCTTTGCTCCTCCTGCGTCTGCGTCTGCATCAGTTCAGACTCATCTCCACTTTCGTCAGAAGCGCTCTCATTCAGTAAATCTAAATTCCCAACCCTACTAGATTTAGCAGAGCTCTGCAAGTTTTCCGCACTTTTCCTTTTTTGTGCAGCTTTAAAAGGATCCTCTTCAACAAAACTACATTCCTGCATTTCTTCATGAAACGCAACGTTTGTCATGCAGTGTTTGCTCTGTGTGTCCGCTACAGCCTCAAACCGCTCCTCCCCCGCCTGCAAAGTCTGTTCATTCACGTTCCTTCGTTTAACTGCACTTTTACTTACACCCTCCACCTGTTTACCCCGGGCGACAGGCTCGTCACAATGATCAGAGCTGCCGCCAGACAGAAATTCCCCACCATCACTGTTTGGGGGGACAACTACCGCGCCCGCAGCGGCCACCCCAGCAGAGGCGGACGCGGAGGCGGACGCAGACGCCCCCGCAGAAGTAGAAGCGGACGCGGACGCGGCCGCGGCCGCAGATGCAGCCGCAATCGCAACCGCGGCCACCCCAGCAGAAGCGGGCGCCGCAGCGGCATCCGCCGCACCACATGTAGCGCTACCCTCCGGACCACCAGAAACAGCGGCGTCACCTTTCTTACCGCCAGTGCTCTTTGTGTTCGCCTTTTCAGGACATGACCTAATAAGATGGCCTTCTGCGCCACACGCAAAACACTTCATGGTTTCAGATGTTGCAAACACCAAGTAGCTAAAGCCGTCAATCCTGAAATTAAAAGACGCGTTCAGTTCAGCAGAGCTGTCTTTCAACACCATGAAACACTGCCTCCTATGACATACAACATGCTTCAGCAGGGGTGATTTACTACCCAGAGAGACCATTCTGATAGGGGACACAACCTGGCCAAAACGGGACAACTCTCTAATCAGCTGATCATTTTTAACGAAAGGAGGAGCGTTTGAGATGGTGATCCTCCTAGACGGATTCGCCAGCGGTAAAACGGGAGTAAAAGTGTCACCTATGACTTCCGGTTATGGCTGCCACGTAGGACGGACGTGTCTCGCTCTGCTCTGCTCCTGGAGAAAAAAAATCGGCAAATAACTCTCTCATTTGGGACAGAACGTATCCCAGCATTTGGGCGAGGATATGTCGGCGAAGCCTAAGGCTGGAAAACCAGGAAAAGGAAAAAGCGAGCCGCCGAAACAGTCCAAATTAACGGACTTTCAGGTCTGTGACGCAGCAAACAAAACTCCATATATGGCGGAGGAAGCTGGCGGCGGTGCGATGTTTGCGGGGAATGGCGCAGATGCGCTGATGGCTGCCATGAGTTCAATGAGAGCGGACTTTTCCTCTAGATTTGATGGGATTATGACAGCGTTGGAAGGAATAAGAAAGGAATTGGGTGACTGTGTAGAACGAACGGCGCAGATGGAGCTCCGTCTCGCTAGTGCTGAAGATGACGTCACCCGTCTTCAATTAAAGGTGCGCACTTTGGAAAAAAAAATAAATCTCTGGAAGATAATATTTTGGATTTGGAATCTCGGTCGAGACAGAATAATTTGAGGCTGGTGGGTCTTCCAGAGGAATCAGAAGGTCGGGACGTATGTTCCTTTCTGGAAAAGTGGATTCCGGAGGTGCTGGGCAGCGAGGAGTTGCAATCAGCAGTGGTTCTGGAAAAAGCACATCGTATTGGCCCACGGAGAGATAAGGGACCGCCGAGGACCTTAATTATGAAGTTTCTTAGCAACAGAGACAGGATGAAGATCTTCAACGCTGCACGTGCTAAAGGAGAGATTAAACACCAGGACCAGCAGGTGCGGTTCTACCCAGATTTGGCCACAGGAATCCAGCAATTGAGGAAGCAGTTTGATCCCATACGTAAGGAGCTGCGCAACCTTGGGATTCGTCATGGTGTAATCTATCCTGCGAGACTGCTGACCACGTATGAGGGCAGAACCCACATCTTCAAGACCCCAGAGGAGGCGCAGGAGTTCATCAAGAAGATCAAAGAAGAAGAAGAGACTGGTGGGAGCTAAGCATGAACAAAATATAAGGTAGAATAATTAAGCATTTGCACAGGCATCTGACTGACTTGAAGTAAATAGTAAGTTTACAAAATATAGATTGTATTATATATTAAAAAAAAAAAAAAAAAACAAAACAAACAAAAAAAAAACTATGATGTACATCCATCCATCCATCCATCTTCTACCGCTTTTCCGGAGGTCCGGGTCGCGGAGGCAGCAGTTCAAGCAGAGAAGCCCAGGCTTCCCTCTCCCCAGCCACCTGCTCCAGCTCTTCAGAGGGGATACCAAGGCGTTCCCAGACTAGCTGGGAGACATAGTCTCTCCACCGAGTCCTGGGTCTGCCCCGGGGTCTCCTCCCAGTGGGACGTGCCTGAAACACCTCAAGTGGGAGGCGTCCAGGAGGCATCCTAATCAGATGCCCATACCACCTCAACTGACTCCTTTCAATGTGGAGGAGCAGCGGTTCTACTCTGAGCCTCTCCCGGATGACTGAGCTCCTCACCCTATCTCTAAGGGTGAGTCCAGCAATCCTACGGAGAAAGCTCATTTCAGCCGCTTGTATCCGCGATCTCGTTCTTTCGGTCATTACCCAAAGCTCGTGACCATAGGTGAGAGTAGGAACGTAGATTGACTGGTAAATCGACAGCTTTGCCTTAGAACTAAGCTCCCTCTTCACCACAACAGACCGGTACAACGTCCGCATCACTGCAGATGCTGCTCCAATCCGTCTGTCGATCTCTCGCTCCATTTTCCCCTCACTCGTGAACAAGACCCCAAGATACTTAAACTCCTCCACTTGGGGCAGGAGCCTGTCCCCAACCCGGAGAGGACAATCCACCTTTTTCCGGCTGAGGACCATGGACTCGGACTTGGAGGTGCTGATTCTCATCCCAGCCGCTTCACACTCAGCGGCAAACCGTCCCAGCAAGAGCTGTAGGTCATTGCTGGATGAAGCCAACAGGACAACATCATCTGCAAACAACAGAGATGAGATCCTGTGGTCACCAAGCATGACACCCTCCATTCCCTGGCTGCGCCTAGAAATCCTGTCCATAAAAATTATGAACAGGACCGGTGACAAAGGGCAGCCCTGGCGGAGTCCAACTCTCACTGGGAATGACTCCGACCGAGTGTTGGCAATGCGAACTAAACTCTCACAACGGTCGTACAGAGACCGAATAGCTCGTAACAACAAGCCCGATACCCCATACTCCCGAAGCACCCCCCACAAAAATCCACGAGGGACGCGGTCAAATGCCTTCTCCAAGTCCACAAAACACATGTAAACTGGTTGGGCAAACTCCCACGAACCCTCAAGAATTCTCGAGAGGGTAAAGAGCTGGTCCGATGTGCCACGGCCAGGACGAAAACCACATTGCTCCTCCTGAATCCGAGGTTCGACCAACGGCCGGACTCTCCTCTCCAGTACCTTGGCATAGACCTTCCCAGGGAGGCTGAGGAGTGTGATCCCTCTAAAGTTGGAGCACACCCTCCGGTCCCCTTTTTTGAAGAGAGGAACCACCACCCCGGTTTGCCATGCCAAAGGCACTGCCCCCGACCTCCACGCAATGTTGCAGAGGCGTGTCAACCATGACAACCCAACAACATCCAGGGCCTTGAGGTACTCGGGGCGAATCTCGTCCACCCCCGGGGCCCGGCCACCAAGGAGATTTTTAACCACCTTGGTGACCTCAGCCCCTGTGATAGGCGAGTCATCCCCCTCGTCCCCAAACCCTGCTTCCTCTGTGGAAGGCGTATCAGTGGGATTGAGGAGATCCTCGAAGTATTCCTTCCACCGCCCGACGATATCCCCAGTTGAAGTCAACAGTGTCCCATCCGCACCATACACAGTGTGGACGGGGAGCTGCTTTCCCCTCCTGAGCCGCCGAACAGTTTGCCAGAATCTCTTTGAAGCCGACCGAAAGTCTTGTTCCATGGCCTCACCGAACTCCTCCCATACCCGGGTTTTTGCTTCAGCAACCACCCGAGCTGCACTCCGCTTGGCCTGCCGGTACACCTCAGCTGCTTCGGGAGTCCCACAAGCCAACCAAGCTTGATAGGACTCCTTCTTCAGCTTAATGGCCCCCCTCACCACTGGTGTCCACCACTTGGTTCGGGGGTTGCCACCACGAGATGCACCGACCACCTTGCGGCCGCAGCTCTGGGCTGCCGCTTCAACAACAGAGGTGGAGAACATGGCCCATTCAGACTCCATGTCTCCAGACTCCCTCGGAATGTGGTTGAAGTTCTTCCGGAGGTGGGAGTTGAAGACCTCCCGGACAGGGGCCTCAGCCAGACGCTCCCAGCACACCCTCACTATACGTTTGGGTCTACCAGGTCTGAATGGCTTCCTCCCCTGCCATCGGATCCAACTCACCACCAGGTGGTGATCAGTTGACAGCTCTGCACCTCTCTTTACTCGGGTGTCCAAGACATACGGTCGCAGGTCTGATGATACGATAACAAAATCGATCATCGACCTGCGGCCTAGGGTGTCCTGGTGCCAGGTGCACATATGGACACCCTTATGCTTGAACATGGTGTTCGTTATAGACAGACTGTGGTTAGCACAGAAGTCCAATAACTGAACACCACTCGGGTTCAGATCGGGCAGGCCGTTCCTCCCAATCACCCCCCTCCAGGTTTCACTGTCGTTGCCCACGTGCGCATTGAAGTCCCCCAGTAGGACAATGGAGTCTCCAGGAGGAGCACCCTCCAGCACCCCAGTCACAGACTCCAAAAAGGGTGGGTACTCTGAAACATCATTTGGTGCATAGGCACAAATGATGGTCAGGACCCGTTTCCCAACCCGAAGGCGCAGGGAAGCAACCCTTTCGTCCACCGGGGAAAACTCCAATATAGAGGCAGCAAGGTGGGGCGATACAAGAATACCTACCCCTGCTCGTCGCCTCTCGCCCGGGGCAACTCCAGAAAAGGCCAAGCTCCAGCCCCTCTCCAGGAGACTGGTTCCGGAACCGGAGCTGTGTGTTGAGGTGAGGCCGACTATATCTAGCCGGTATCGCTCAATCTCGTACACCAGCTCAGGCTCCTTCCCCACCAGAGAGGTGACATTCCACGTACCAAAAGCCAGTTTAGAAAGCTTGGGATCAGTCCGCCAAGGTCTCCGCCTTTGACTGCCACTTAATCCACATAGCACCGGACTTCCATGATCCCTCCTGCAGGTGGTGAACCTACTGGAGGGCGGACCCATGTAACTCCTTCGGGCTGAGCCCGGCCGGGTCCCATGGGTGGAAACCCGGCCACCAGACGCTAGCCTTCGAGCCCCTCCCCCAGGCCTGGCTCCAGGGTGGGGCCCCGGTAACCCCATACCGGGCGGGGTACACTGAATCCTTGATATACAATTTATCATGAGAGTCTGTTGGATCGTTCTTCGTCTGGCCCTTCACCCAGGACCAGTTTGTCTTGGGAGACCCTATCAGAGGCAAATTGCCCCGGACAACATAGCTCCTGGGATCACTGGGGCACGCAAACCCCCCCACCACGATAAGGTGACGATCCATGAGGGGGCTATGATGTACAAAGTTGTTAAAAATTTTGGAGTTAAGTTGGAAAACTACAGAGGAGAGTTAATGTTACGTCATTAAAAGCAGTAGAGTTGGGGTGATTGGGAGGATGAAGAAGGAGTGGCTTAGGCTGTTCCCCGTGGGTGTGGAACAGTCGATGGCTATATCGGGAGACAGAATTTTTCTTTTGATTTTGGGGGGTTTGCCACAAGTGTGGGAAGGGGAAATTTGTTTGTGTGTAGTTTGTAGGATGAATGTTCAACCACTCATGTTTTTGCTTCTCTGTATGAGCATGTTTACACTGCAAGGTAATCCCAAACTCTCTATTGATCATGGACCAAAGTGTTAATCTTAATTTAACTTCATGGAATTGCAGAGGTCTACAAAATTTAAAAAAACTTAAACAAGTTATGAATAAAATAAAGGACATGGGTTCAAGAATTGTGTTTTTACAAGAAACTCATCTGATAGAGGAGGATGTTAAAAGAATTAGGAGTAGATGGCAGGGAAGTGTATTCACCTCTTCATTTTCATCCCGAGCCAGGGGAGTTATGACTCTCATACATAAATCAGTTCCTTTTCAGGTGAAAAATGTAATTGGAGACAAATTTGGAAGATTTGTAATCATTCAAGGTTCTTTGCTATTAGAAAATATAAATCTTGTGAACTTATATGGTCCCAATATAGATGATCAGAAGTTCTTTGCTAATTTATTTCTCATCTTATCATCACTTACAGGGCAACATATAATAGCAGGGGATTTTAATTGTACATTGAATCCAGGTGTGGATAGATCAACAGGACTGGATTGTACGCACATTGGATGTAGGATGACTATTAATCATTTTATGAAAGAATTGAGATTGTTAGATATATGGAGAGAAATGAAACCACAAGTTAAAGCCTATTCTTGTTATTCCAGTACCTACAAGACATTCTCACGTATTGATTATTTTTTGATTTCCACAGAATTAAGGTCCAAGATTCAAAACTGCTTTTATGATAACATTGTGGTCTCTGATCATGCACCCTGTTGTCTAATATATGTAGATAAAAAATTGACAAAGGAATCAGGTAGATGGCAATTTCAGCATAAATGGCTTCAGGATGAGGAATTTGTCAAGTATATAGAAAAACAGATAGACGAGTTCTTTGACATCAATACTACACAAACATCAGCATGTGTAAAGTGGGAGGCTTTCAAAGCTTTTATTAGGGGACATATTATTAGTTATACAGGATCAAAATCTAAGAAGACTCGAGAGGAGAGAGCTAAATTGGAACATAAAATAAAAAGTCTTCAGGAAAAAGTGTATGCAGGAAGTGACCCAAGGTTGGAGAATGAATTACTGATTTTGAGAGCTGAATACGACAAAAAATCAGCGAATAGAGCTGCCTCGAGTCTTCTAAGATTGAAACAATCTTTTTATGAACAAGGTGAAAAATCAGGAAAATTATTAGCATGGCAGATTAAACAATTGGAAATTAAAACACCAATTACCAGTATTATAAGTAATGGACAGGTAGTTATAGATCCTTTAGAAATTAATAGAGCCTTTAGAGATTACTATGAAAAATTATATGATACCAAAAATGAACCTGATTTAACAAAACTAAATGGGTTTTTGAACGAACTATCTATACCGTGTATTCCAAATGAAAACAGGGAGATATTGGAGTCTAAAATTAGTCAAGAAGAAGTTGGGCTAGCCATTGATAATATGAAATCAGGAAAAAGTGCAGGACCAGATGGTCTTCCAGTTGACCTTTATAAAAAATTTAAGAATAAATTAATAAAACCTTTTTTGGAAATGGTTTTAGAAGCATTTCAAAATAATAATTTACCATCATACATAAATAATGCCTTAATTATACTGTTGCCAAAACCAGGTAAGCCCTCTAATAAATGTGAAAATATGAGACCAATAAGCCTATTAAACGCCGACCTTAAGATAATCTGTAAAATTTTAGCAAGACGAATACAAGAAATTTTACCAAATATTATTAATCGAGATCAGAATGGCTTTATAAAGGGTAGACAAGGCTTCCATAATGTAAGAAGACTATTTAATATTATTTATTTTAATAAAGAAGCACCGGATACAGCTCTCCTATCATTGGACGCCGAAAAGGCCTTTGATAGAGTTGAATGGCCCTTTCTTTTTGAAGTCCTACAAAGGTTTGGACTTGGAAATAATTTCATAAAATGGGTTCAAATAATATACAATAATGCTACAGCAGAAATCCTAACAAATAACAATATTTCAAAACCAATAAAAATCAATAGAGGATGTCGACAAGGCTGTCCACTTTCACCTTTACTGTTTACTATGGCAATTGAACCTTTAGCGATAGCGATACGTTTACATTCACAAATATATGGAATTAAAGTTGGACCAACAGAACATAAAATCTCCCTGTACGCCGATGATATAATTTTGTTTATGTCGAATCTAAAAAAATCAATTCCAACCTTGTTGAATTTAATAAAGAATTTTGGGGAAATATCAGGATATAAAATAAATAAAACTAAATCTTCAATATTAATGCTAAATGAGACCCAGAGAAATTACCCAGCCCCTGAGGTAAATCAATTCAATGTTGTAAATCAGTTTAAATATTTAGGAATCCAAATTATGCCTAAGCTAGAATCAGTCGCCAGTGTCAACTATGAAGCCTTAATGTCAGATATCAATGAGTTAACTCAGAGATGGATGTCACTACCAATGTCGATGATCGGGAGAATCAATATACTTAAAAGTAATATTTTACCTAAAATACTTTATTTATTTCAATACATTCCCTTATCACCTCCTTTAGATCTATTCTCAAGAATAAAAAAAAAGTTAGTGGAATTTATATGGAACAACAGGAGGGCTAGATTACGTTTGTCTTTATTATATTTACCATTTGATCGTGGAGGTCTGAAATGTCCAAATTTTATGTTGTATTATTGGTCGGCACAACTGAGGTCTATGACATATTATTTTTCATCAAATGATCTCCCTCACTGGACTGAAATGGAATCATACAATTTACCTTTACCTCTTCCCATATTCATATACTCAGATTCGGCAAAAAAATTACAAAAACAAGTTAAAAATCCATTTGTAAAGCATATGATCAAAATATGGTGTGAAGCTAAAAACTATTTAAAAGAACCACAGTTATTGTCACAATTTAGTCCAATATGGGGTAATCAATATTTTAAACCAGGGAGAGCGGACGCTGTATTTAAAGTATGGAATTTAAAAGGGATACAAAAGATTCAGGATTTATATTTGCCATGTGCAGACAACATAATGTCTTTTGAAGAGCTGAGGATCAAATTTAATCTCAATAGAACACATTTTTTTTAAATATCTTCAACTTAGAAACTTTATTCGATCAAATCAAAATAAAGCTCTCACTCGACCTATCTATTCATCCTTGGAAAAAATGATGATGAAAGATAGTAAAAGAAAGGGTATTATTTCAGAGTTTTATAACTCATTGACACTATCTTCAAGTGAAAATTCACTGAAAAGATTAAACTACTGGAAAGAAGATCTGCAAATTGAAATTTCAGAGGAACAATGGGAATTGGCTTGTACAGAAGCTCAAACCAAATCAATAAATGCACGCCTTAAATTGATACATTTCAAATGGTTAATGCGGATGTATGTTACACCGGAGGAGTTAAATAGATATAACAAAAATATACCAGATACATGCACAAAATGCATGGAAAGTAAAGGAACCCTATTTCATTGTTTATGGGAATGTAGATTAATAAGAATGTTTTGGGAGGAGGTGAGGGTAACAATTGAAAAAATAATCTCAAAACAAATCATATTGAATCCTAAACTGTTTTTGTTGGGTCTGTACCCAGAAAAGCATAATTTCAATAAAAGTGAAAGAACATTCATAGACCTCAGTTTGCTTAATGCCAAAAAATGTATTGCACTATTATGGAAAAAGACTCATAGACCAGATGTGACTCAGTGGTTAAGACAGATGTTAACAAACCTTCCATTAGAAAGAATAACATATATACTGAAATCAAAGGAAATTGTGTTTGAGAATATATGGAGACCTTTTATTGATTATGTAAAAAATTTAAACATAACTCTTGAAGAAGAAGGTGAATGATGTGTGTGGACCTTGTAAATTCCAAACTGGTGAACATAATATGTATACTAATGTATTGGATTGTCTAGACTAAACAGAGGAGCATTGTTGAAGACTTGATTTTGTTGGTGGTTGTTGGTGTTTTTAGGGTATTTTTTTTTTTTTTGTAGTACTTTAGTGTTAGTGTTTGATTGTTTGTATCATGTTTGTTAAAAAAAAAAAAAAGGTTCAATAAAGATATTGTGGAAAAAAAAAAAGTGTCACCTATGACCACTCCCTGTGCCACCACCTGATCAGCTTTTTCAGTCGAATCCAGAAAGATCACAATTGCGCTGTTCATCCTCGATGCTGATTTTATGCTGCCATGCCCAACCACCTGTCCTACAGCGAGGCTGGCCTCCTCCACAGAACAGGGAACTGTCGGGAGGATTCTCACACCATGACGCCGGGTTAAGCGCTCAAACTCCACACCACCATCAATCACCGGCATGATGCCGGCCGGGAAAAACTGGCAGCAGAAGCTACCGTTCCCCAACACACCCACTCCAACACTCACACCCCAGCACACACACACTCAACCCACTATATTAAACACACACACCTCAAACACACAAGATAGAGAAAAAGTTAGAAAATACAAAGTTTAAAGTACTCACTCGACACCACTCCACACCCCTGCTCCCACAAACGCCCACGCATGCGCACGAGAGAGAGAGAGAGAGAGAGAGAGAGAGAGAGAGAGAGAGAGAGAGAGAGAGAGAGAGAGAGAGAGAGAGAGTGAGTGAGTGTGAAAGGTGTAGAAAGAAGAAGGAAGATGAAAAAAAAGGCTGTTGCAACGGGCAGCCAACTCGTGTGGCGCCACCGGTCCGGCGGAACCGGATGTAAACAATGCAATGCTGTAATGACATGTATACCCTTTACAAAAACTTAAATAAAATGCATTCAAGCCCTATACTCTTCCCCTACTGCTAGAATAAAAATAAACGGGAGTCTTTCTAATTCTATACAACTACAACGTGGATGTAGACAGGGTTGCCCCGGAAGCCCTAATTTATTTAATTTATTTATAGAACCTTTAGCACAAGCAATACGCCAAGAGACCACACTAATGGGTATTCAGATTGGTGAGGAGGAATATAAATTGAGCCTGTATGCGGACAATGTATTGATCACAATCTCAGACCCGGTATCTGGTCTACCAGTGTTGATGAAAATGTTAGAAATGTACGGTTCGTTCTCTGGGTACACTCTTAATATCCATAAAACTCAGGTTATGACTTTCAATTTTCACCCTGGACAGGAATTAATATAATTTTAATTGGTACTCTGACCATATAAAATACTTAGGAGTGTATCTACCCAAAGATTTGTCACAGTTGTATGGTATGAATTACAACCGATTAAATAAAGAAATAATTAGTAACTTTGATAGCTGGAGTCTGCTCCCCCTTGACTTTGGCAACAGAATACAGGCAATCAAGATGAACATCCTTCCAAAATTGTTATATCGCTTCTCATCTCTGCCAGTACCAATTCCTGACAAACAATTTAGAAAATGGAATAAACACATTTCAAGGTTCATTTGGCTTAAAAACAGACCAAGAGTTAAGTATTCTACTTTACAGTTGCTGAAGGAGAGGGGGGGCAGGCTTTGCCCTCCTTACGTGACTACTACATATCAGTCCAACTGAGGCCACTGGTTTGTTTGTGTGACCCATCTTATTATGCAAAATGGAAAACAATTGAGATGCCATTATCTGAGGTCCCAATTCAGTCTAAACTAGGTACCCTTGAAAACGAAACTACTTCAATATCTAGTCAGTGGGTTAACCTGACATTTAAAATTTGGAAATCAGAGATAAGAAAACTAAAACTCCAGGAAGAAGTTAAATTGCTCAGATGGCCAGCATATGATCCTGACTTTCTGCCCGCCTCACATGATTTTAGATTTAGACAGTGGACATTCAGTGGCCTTACCGCAGTGTGTACAATGTACGAGAAATCAAACCTAATGTCATTCGATACTTTATGCAGGAAGTACAATTTGGAGAAACAAGATTTTTTCAGATACTTGCAGCTTCGCGATTTCATTAATAAAAGGATACAAAGTAGTAATATTAAAGAACCTTCATTATTTCTCACTATTTTTATTAACGCATATACGTCAAGTCTCAAAAGCCTCATTAGTAAGCTATATTGCAGTTTAATGACACTTAAAACAGACTCAACAACACATATAAAGCAAAAATGGGAAAAGGAAATGAACATTGTAATAACTGATAATGTGTAGTCAAGGGTTTGGGAGGTGCAATCCTCATCCACCAACTCCGGCACCTGGAGGGATTTTTGCTGGAAGACTCTAATTCGTTTTTTCATAACACCCAATCAGAAATCCAAGTACAGTGGGGTTCCTGCACACTGCTGGAGAGAATGTGGGGAAACAACAGCAGACCATGGGCACATATTTTGGTCTTGTCCACACATTCAGCCTTTCTGGACAGACGTAACAAATGTCATTTCTAAGGCACTGGACTTTGATATCAGCTGCTCTTTTATTTTGTTATTCCTCGGATGTTTCCCTGACAAGCTGACTGCAGATGATACTTACCTCCTGAAAATCTTTTTGGCATCAGCCAAAAAGGCCATAACAAAGTGCTGGTTACAAAAACAGCCCCCCACACTGAACCTTTTCATCTCCATAATAGACAATATAAGGCTCATGGAACGCATGACCTATGCCCTACGACTCCAAGAGAAGCTAGGAAAAAGACGTTGGAAAAAAAAAGGCTGGACTTCACAGGATGTGACAGTATTTATTAATATGTGGATTCGGAATTGTTTATTTTTATCGTATCTGATTTGTACCATAATAACCATCCCATAACCTCATATGTTTGTGTTTTATAGATGAAAAACGTTCATAAATAAAAAGTTTCAAAAAAAGAATTGTAGCGTCTGTCTCACTTCAATGAGGAAAAAGTCGGATGAAATGCAACATGACCGTTTAGACGGAGGTCGCTTTGGAAAATATCAGATGCGTATCCAAATTAGGACCACATATGAAAGTGGCCTGGGTCTGGTGTGAAAAAATTAGATATGTGTTGTTCAGACTGTCATTAAAAAAAAAAAAAAAAAAAAAAAAAAAAATCAGATATGGGCCACATTTGTGCAAAAAAATCAGAATTGAGAATTAAAACCTGCAGTGTGACCATAGCCTAAGTCACACCCCCTCTACTTCTGCATATGGGCCCTTACTTTGGAAAAAATCTTCATTGAGTGAATGGCAAGACAGAAATTATCTTTTGATCCCAATCGAATTTTGCCACAGAGTTACACATATGGTGTTTGTCAATTTTAAATATAATTTTCCATGTAATTAACACTGTACGTTGTTGGCTAACTACTAAAGTATAAGGCTGTGAAAATACATAAATTGAAAGACCACAAACTCAGACTCACATAAGTTACATCATCATTTTCACAGAGCGCCCAAGGGGAAGTAACTAACAGTCCTCTGGATCATCTGCAGCTCTATCAATTCAATTCAATTCAACTTTATTTATATAGTGCCATTTCACAACAAAAAAGCTCTCAGCTCACAGCTCTCAAAATACAATACATTTGTGTTGTTTTTCTCCTCTTTGTATGTTTCTTTAATTGGTCAGAAAACAGGAGGTGGGTGAGCTTTGAGAGAGAAATCACCAAAATTGTGTTTGGTGACATGTATAGTCAGAGACAAGGAAATGTAGTCCACTATGCATTTTTTTTTTTTTTTAAAAAAACAACAACTAAATATTACTCTTTTCTGATAGAACAACATACAATTTTAATTAGGTGGAAAATTATCTTTTAAATTGACAAACATATTTGTAACTTGTGGCAAAATTTGATCAGGATCGAAAGATAATTTCTCTTCTTCTTCTTCTTCTTCTTTTAGATTTGCCTGGCGGTTGGCAACCAGCTTACAGGTGCATTACCGCCGATTACACAACATAACAAAAATAATTTTTTTGTAAATTGTCTGTTTTTTTCAACTGATTTAAGACAATTTTGCACCACTGAATCTGAAAATGACATCCGTTTCTCTCGATCAGGTCAGGTTTTTATGTTAAGTTATAAGCAGTTGTACAGATGTACTGTAAATTGAATAGTAGACATTGATAAAGGTAAGTACATGTAAATTGAATATTACATCATCATTGTTCAAAATTCAGAGAATTTCAAGAAATAAAGAATTTTGCATCATATAAAGCACAAATACCCGTACATGTAAACAAAAATGTAAGAAAATATGAGGCCATAGTTCAAAAAGTTGATCTGATTGAGCAAAACCAATGTGATTTTTGGATTCAGCACATCAAAACTGTCCTTAATCAACTAAAAAAAAAACTTAATTTGGTGTTGACCAGTGTTATCATCACTCTATATCTTTGTATAAGGAGTTCTTGTAAGGACTTCTGAACAACTCCTTATGTGTGAAAAAAATTATCCATCCTTGGACTGTGTCCACGGCAGCATTGACACTCTGGAGTAGATAATTTCTCTCTTGCTATTCATTCGATTGGAGATTTTTTTCCCCAAAGTAAAATTTTGCACCCCTCTTGAACATAAAATCACCTATCTTTCACAACCCTCTTGTTTAAGGATTAATAATTTAGGATAACTTAACATCGAAAAGAGGAAAATCCCATGGAGAGAACTCTGGGGCATGGAATCCAACAGGCTGAGCTTCATCATCCGAGCTGCATATGGTGTGCTGCCCTCTCCCACAAATCTGCAACTGTGGCTTGGAAAGGATCCAGCTTGCCCTCTGTGTACAGTCCCAGCAACACTCAAGCATCTCGGTTGGTTGCAAGACTAGCCTCATTGAAGGTAGAAACACGTAGACACAACCAGGTCCTCAGGTGTCTAGCCGATAAACTTGAGTGCAAGAGAGTATCCATCAACTCCTAACCCTTCAACAACCAGGATGTGCGCTGACACCTACCACCATTTATTCAAGCGGGGGCCAGGCTGAGAACCGGTCCCTTACTCCCTGATCTGGGTCCACTGAACGCAGCCAGGGATTGGCAGATGCGAGCTGACTTGGATCAAAGGCTCATTTTCCCTCCGGAGATTGCAATGACCACCCTGCGACCAGATCTCGTCCTCTGGTCTAATTCATCTAAGCTTGCCTATATTATTGAGTTGACAGTACCCTGGGAGGATGCTGTCGAGGAAGCTTATGAGCGTAAGAAGCTGCGGTATTCCAACTTAGCAGCTGAGGCAGAGGACAGAGGCTGGAAGATTAAGGTGGGCCCGGTGGAGGTGGGATGCAGGGGCTTCGTAGCCACAACAACTGTAAAGCTGCTCAGGGAGACTGGGATCAGGGGACAGGATTAGAGACGGGCAATTAAAGAGCTGGCCGACACTGCCGAGAGGACAAGTCATTGGCTGTGGATGAAAAGGAGTGATGTCATTTGGGCTTCTACGGCAAACATCTAAACAATGGGACACATCCAGGCTTGATCAACCTGTGGTGGGTCTGCCCCGGTGGAGGGTGTCACATCAAAGCAACTCATGGAATCGTCAACATCAAAGGATCCCGGCATTTATAGTCTGTCTACGACATCATATAGGATCATGTGGGTCTATGATGTCTATGATATCATATAGGATGTCTAGGACATAGGTCTATGATGTCTATGACATCATATAGGATTGTCTAGGTCCTAGACTCTAGGACATCATGATGTCCTAGACTCTAGGACATCATATAGCCTATGGATCATTTCCTATGATCAATGGGCTACCAAAAGCTGGTCGACACCACCGAGAGGACCAGTTGCTGGCTGGGAATGAAAAGGAGTGATACCATCTGGGCTTCTAAGGCAAACAGCTAAACCGTGGGACACATATGCAGGCTTGATCAACCTGTGGTGGGCCTGCCTCAGTGGAGGGTGTCTTGTGATAAATGGCCAAAACACCTTGTGATGCTGAGGTACACAACTGACGATGTGTCCTGGCGGTGAAGCCTTATAGTAGCCATCTCTCAAGAACTCTTCACGGACTCAGAAGTGATGCAAACATCAGGGACTGTAACAGCTAGTCCTTTCATTGAACCAGAGTGCAGCCACTGGTCTACGGTGAGTTTGTAAACATTCCAGTGACCATCTTTTCTCACCACCTTCCAAAATGGCCAGTGCATTTGTGCGACATCAGCAACATTAGGACATGAAACTTCCCGTACTGCAGAAACACCATCTTATCTGTGGAGGATTAGTCCATGGTCTGCTGGCAGTTTGAAGTAACCTTGGAGGGTTGTTTAGGTGTTAATGTATGTTAATGAAACCAGTGTTTTTAATTTAACAATTTTGGATTAAAAGTGGCTTTATTAAATGTTAAATTGAGACTGGAGCGCTAACATCAACTTTTATTTAATTTCAGTGAACCTGTGACCAAATGACACCAATCCTTGGGGTAGGAACATTATACCAAATTAATCACACCTTCTTCTTCTTTTAGATTTGATTGGTAGTTGGCAACCAGCTTACAGGTGCATTACCACACCTCCTCCTCCTTCTTTTAGATTTGATTGGCGGTTGGCAACCAGCTTACAGGTGCATTACCACACCTCCTCCTCCTTCTTTTAGATTTGATTGGCGGTTGGCAACCAGCTTACAGGTGCATTACCGCCACGTACTTCACTCTAAATCATCACAATATATTCTTCTTTCAAGCTGGATTCTCTGCCTAGGAGCTCTTCTTCTTCTTCTTTTAGATTTGAATGGAGGTTGGCAACCAGCTTACAGGTGCATTACCGCCACGTACTTCACTCTATATCATCACTCTATCTGGTCAGGAGCTGTAGTCCTTACCGCCATGTACTTCACTCAGTAAACATCACTCTATTTATCAAAAGTCAGAATTCTTCTTGGTTGGCAACCTCTTCTTCTTCACTCTATATCTTCTTCTTTTAGATTTGATTGGCGGTCTGGGCAGCGCGGTGGCAGAGTGGTTAGCACTGTGGCAGCACAGCAACTCACCCTTGGCTGGGGGATCCTAGGTTCGATCCCAGCCCCCGACCAACAGTGATCTGTGTGGAGTTTGCATGTTCTCCCTGTGTTTGCGTGGGTTTAACCTGGGATTTCTCCGGTTTCCTCCCACATGCCAAAAACATGCAAGTTAGGTTAACTGGCATCAAACTGGGGATTCTAAATTGTCCTTAGGTATGGCTGTGAGAGTGAATGACTGTCTGTCTCTCTGTGTTGGCCCTGCGATGGACTGGCGATCTGTCCAGGGCCTCTCACCCAAAGATGCTGGGATAGGCTCCAGCCCCCCCCCCCCCCGCAACCCGAAAAGGATTAAGCGGAAGAAGACGGATGGATGCATGGTTGGCAACTAGCCTACAGGTGCATTACTGCCACGTACTTCACTCTATATCATCACTCTATCTGGTCAGGAGCTGTCATCCTATCATCATTGCTGTGCCAATCGAACCTCAACTCTCACTTCAGACATATCTTCTTCTTCTTCTTCTCTCGGTTACTGGCGGATAGCAAACAACTGAAAGGTGCATACCGCCACCCACTGTAATTCAGACATCTCTTTGTACAAGGAGTTCTTATAAGGAGTTCTGAACAATCTTTTTCTTCTTCTTCAAACAGTGAAATTTCCATGTCTACATGATGTCTATAACACTCTATCTGGTCGTTCTTCTCTCGGTTACTGGCAGATAGCACACAACTGAAAGGTGCATACCGCCACCTACTGTACAAGAGTGTGTAACATTATGTCATTTGAGCCCGACCCCTAAATTCTACGACTTAATCCTGTGTTATTTAAAAAAGAGAAAAGAGCCCTTCTCGTGATTCTTAGTGCCTCTCCATCTCCATCTGTTCCCAGAATCCCAGTTAAACTCCATTCCCTACTGGCCTCTCGAACTTCATTTTTCATTCTCTCTCTTTCATTTCCATACTTGTGACAGTGTAATAAGATGTGCTCGACATTTTCTTTTACTCCACATTCTCTACATTTGTCACTTTCACTTTTCCCCATGGTGAATAAAGTGCTGTTTAAACCTGTATGATCCAGTCTGAGTTTTGCCATAATGACATCTTCCCTCCTATTTGTTGTTTTATGATTCTTTATTGCAATAGATTTTTTGTATTTTGTAATACGATCTACCTTTATGATCTTCATCCCATCTTTTTTGCCATAGCTCAATTCCTTTTTTCTTGATTACTGCTTTTCCTTCACCTTTTCCAAGAGACAATGGTATAGTTATTTCTTTCCCCAAGTGCACTTTTTGCTAAGTTGTCTGCACAGTCATTCCCTTTCAACCCTTCGTGTGCAGGAACCCAACAAAACTGAACTTCTCCACCACCCCTGTGTACCCTAGATAAACTGTGATATAGCTCAATCAATAGTCTCCCCTTGTAGATTTTAGTGTCTGTATGGTTTTTAAAGCTGCAAGTGAATCTGTGCACACCACCACCCGGTCCGGTCTGACCTCCTCCACCCACTGCCAACCAATAATTATTGCCACTATCTCTGCTGTAAACACAGATGTATTGTTGGAGAGTCTTTTTGAGACGGTCACTTTAAACTCTGGAATGTATACTCCAACTCCAACAGAGCCGTCTTTGTTCTTTGAACCGTCAGTATGGCGCTGTAAGTAGTTATAGTAATTGTTCCTGAGGTAAATGCTTGTTTTAACACCAACTTCACTCATATGCCAGTCCTTTTTCCTCATTAGCAGACTAATATCTACTTCTTTTGTTTTCCCGGAAACAGCCAAGAGGGAACATTACTCACTGGAGTGGTGATAGCTATACCAATAGTGTCTAGTCCATACATTCTGGCTTTTCTTTCAATTGTCCACCCAAACCCGTGTCCCTGGAAGTTAGAATATTCCCAGCAATCTTGTAGGGTTGCTTTTGAAATATTCGCTTCCTCACTTCCTTTCAGCTTGACCCAGTATGATAATGTAAGTTTATCTCTTCTCAAATCCATTGGCATTTCTCCTGCTTCTATTAAAACTACATTGTTTGGTATTGTTTTGACGGCTCCAATGCACAGGCGAAGTGCTCTATGCTGCATTCTGTCTATTTTTTCCAGAGTCTTTGCCGCTGCTCCATAAATCATGCATCCATAGTCTATTGTCGATCTCATTAGTGCTCTGTAAATGTCAATTAAATCCTGTTTACCTGCACCCCATTCGTGTCCAGCTACAGCTTTTATGCCATTTAAAGCTTTTATGAGATTAATGACTTTTTTGCACTTTGTCTCCAGATTTTCAACATGAACTCTCCATGTGTATGCACTATCAAACCACAATCCTAGATATCTGAACTCACTCACTTTCTCTATTAGTTGATTATATAATGTTAATGGCTCTGTACCAGTTTTGCGTTTTTTGGTTTGTTTTTTTTTTTAAATCATATAGCAGGTTTTACTGTTTGAAAATTTAAATCCCTACTCATATGACCACTTTTCCACTTTCTCCATTGCTTTCCTGATGTTTTTGAACACAAATTTCTCATTTCTTCCCCTCGTCCATACAGCTCCATCATCTGCATATAGTGCTGTTTTGATGGATCCCTCTTGATCCTCAAACATGTCATTAATCATTATGTTGAATAAAACTGGGCTTATCACACTCCCCTGAGGAACACCATTTTCTATTTCAGTCATTAGAAACTTCTGATCCTACTTTAACCCTAATTGTCCTGTGTGTTAAAAAATCCATTATCCAATTGTACATCCTACCACCAATGTCCATTTTATTCAATTTGATAAGAAGTCCATCCCTCCACAGTGAGTCACAAACCTTTTCAATATCCAGATAAACTATAACCATTACTTCTTTCATTTTGAGAGCCCTTTCAATATCATTACTTATCCTAACTAGAGCACCCACTGTGGATCTTCCTCTTCTAAAACCATTCTGATAGTTGCTTATTAATCATCTTTGTCCTAGTACATACGAGTCTGTAAACTAATACCTTCTCCATCCATTTCCCTAAGTGTGACGTAAATGCTGTTGGCCTGTAGTTGCCTGGATGAACTGAATCTTTCCCTGGCTTATTAAATGGTAAAATTACAGCCTTTTTCCACCCACCTGGGATAACCCCCTCCTTCCATATTCTGTTAAAAAATTTCAGCGCCAGTTCCTTTGACTGCATAGGCAACTGCCAGAACATAGCATAGCTTAACTGATCATACCCTGGAGCTATGTATCCACTATCTTGCAAAGCTCTCTTAAGCTCTGACATTGTGAGCTCAAGGTCTAATACAGTCATATCTTCTTTCACTTCCTTTTTTTAAGTTTGCATTTTCTCTGAGTTTGTTCCCTTTGCTGTCTGTGACTCTCACCAAGATGTTCTCCTCTATGCACTGCTGCAAATTCTCTACCTAGGACTTCCGCCTTTTCTTTGTCTGATACTTATCCCCATCCACTAAAGCTGGAATTTTAACTGATACCCTTTTCCCACTCATTTTTTAAACACACCCCAGACATCACCTAGTTCCGCTTTCCTACCAAGGGTGGAACAAAATTCTCTCCACGTTGACCTTTTCCTGTTTATAATAATTCTTCAAGCTACTGCCCTTTTCTTTTTATAATCTATTAAATTTTCACTATTCATATTCTTCCTCAGCTCTCTGAATGCCTTGTTTCACTCCTTTACTGCAATACTAGATTCCTCATCCCACCAGGGTGCAACCTTCTTCCTACCCTGTGTATACTTGCTATTGCAGCATTCAGAATATGACTGGTTACCTGACTTGAACACTTTTCTATGCCACCTTCTAAATGACGGCAGGGTCTGTTTGTTCTCTGCTCTATTCTGATGATAAGAAGGTCAGGCATTCCAACATAGCCATTAAGTGTGGTAGGAAATGGAGACCCCAGGAAGCTGTCAGGGAAGCTGAAGCATACTGGAGACATGACGAAATTGTCGGCGTAGTTTGTCAGGGACGACTCGGGCTAGGAAATTACAATGGTAAAAGGTGGAGCAAAGCTGACACCAAAGGCAGGAGAAGATTCGTAGTACAGAGGGTCAGAGAGGCAGTGGAAGAGGACCGCTGTGTGAAAGCCACAGGGCTTGCCTCTCAAGGGCAGTGGATGCAGTGGAACCATGCACTTGAACGATCACTGTCCTGGAATGATATCTGGGGCACGGACCAGGGCAAGTTGGCTTTTCTTCTCCGTGCAGTGACCGATCTTTTACCAACACCAAGTAATTTAAAACTTTGGTACAAAGATGAGGATTCATCTTGTAAGCTGTGCAGTATGTCCCCTAGTACTTTGAATCACATTTTGACCGGGTGCTCTAGAGCACTGGGAGAAGGGCGTTATCGGTGGAGACATGATAAAGTCCTTGCAGAAATGGCAAAGTGGGTTGAATTTCAAAGGATTAGAGCCAACAACCATCAGGCAACATCATTTCAGGTCATTAGCTTTCAAAAGCCAGGAAATAAGTCTCCGAAGAAAACAACTGTCAGAATGCGCCCCTCTGTTTTGCATAAAGCATCAGATTGGGAGTTGCACGTTGACCTAAAAAAGAAGCTCGTCTTCCCAGAAGAAGTAGTAACAACTACTCTCCGCCCGGACATGATTCTTTGCTCTCAGAGTGCAAAATCCATTGTAATAGTCGAGCTTACAGTGCCTTGGGAGGAGAGGCTGGATATATCTCACGAACTCAAGAAGGAAAAATATCAGGACCTGGTTGATGAGGCTCGGATTAAAGCGTGGCACACTACTTTATTCCCCGTTGAGGTTGGTTGTCGTGGGTTTCCAGCTGCATCTTTGTATCATTTTTTACATAAGATAGGTCTGGAACCTAAACATCTTAGGAAAGCCATTGGGGATATAGCCTCAGTGGCAGAGGCTAGTTCAAGGTGGTTGTGGCTCACAAGAGACCGTGGTTGGAACCCTTCTGCAAGTGAAGATTAATCTTTGCTGCCCCACTCAGGCGAGGCGTACAGGTTCAGGGGCGAAACGCCGATGACCCTGAGACACCTGCTGATGATGCAGGAGGGATCCTCTAACGAAGTTTTGACCACTCATCCACCAGGACTGTTAAGAAGAGAAACTGATGTCTCATCTATTTTGCTTTTGCAGTTTCTGCTTGTAGCAAAGCATCTTTGATGTTTATTTCTCCTAGTATTGCCTAAATTTTCCCCAATCTGCCTTGTCAAAACACCATCTTGTAAAACATCTTCCCTCTTGTATACATACTTCAGTTTTAATGACTGTAAGTATTGGGAAGTAATCACTTCCCATAGTTGTACTGTTCATAACCGTCCATTCACAGGTGCTCGCTAAAGAATCAGATACCAGAGTAAGGTCAATACATGATGATGTGCCCCTATGCACATCCACCCTGGTACCTTCACCACTGTTAAGACAAATTAACGATCTTTCATCTAACATCTCTTCCACAACATTTCCATTGTTATCTGTATGTGTGCTTCCCCACAAGCTATTAAAAGCATTAAAGTCTCCACATCATACCCCTTTCATATGCCCTTCCCCTGCCATAACACTGGAAGTATCTGCTGTTAACTTCCTACATGGATTGTAATAATTAATCAGCTTAATATTTCCTTGTCCATTTGGCCTACATAATTCAATAATATTACACTCTATATCCTCAGGGGAGGGAATCACCCTATATGCCAGGCCATCTTTAATGAAAGTGGCGCATCCTCCTCCATTTACAGTGTTAATTCTATCCTGTCTGATTGAACTATATCCTGGAATAACAAAATCTAAGTGAGGTTGAAGCCATGTCTCCTGTACACACACTACCTCTGGAACAACTTGTAGTTCGTAAAAATACTTCTTGAGTTCTTGTCCGTTTGCTATAAGACTCCTTGCATTCCACTGTAGTATGTGTAGTACCATAATTCAGTTATCAAGTTTCAACATGTGCATGCTCCCCAGTTTCAGCTGTCAATAAAACATGAATCTGGTTGGCATTGACATCTTTCACCTCCAGGAATCTTCCTGCTGCTTCCACAATGGTTTTGATTCTGTCACTTTTCTTCTTTAGTTGTGCTGCAACATTAATGGTGTGGCAGATAAAAGCTACAAAGTTTGTCCTCTTAACTATCAATGTGTCATCATCCATTTTGTATTTGTGAACACAAAAATTCCTTGCAGCGGCATGATCTTGTGCTTGTGTGGGATTTGTTGATGGCTGTGCTTCCCTTTGACCTGAACTTCTTTGAGGAAGGCCTGTTGTGTTTCTGACCATTCCTGCCTCTCAAACTGTCTTTAGAGCTTCCGCATATGAGATTTTCTTACTTATTCTGATTTTCTGGGCTTGTCTAGCTTCCCTCTGCACAACACATCCTCCATATGCAGCACTGTGGTCATCCCCGCAGTTGCAACACTTTACTTTGGCATCCTTTTCACATTTACCATATCCGTGCTCCCCTCCACATCTAGCACATCTTAACTTTCTCTTACATTGCTGAGCAGTGTGACCCATCCTTTGACATTTGTAGCACCCTTGAGTGGCTTTGGGATGTATTCTCTGATACTGTAATACAGGTATCCTATTTGGAATGATTTAGGGAGTGTTTCCTCAAACTGAATCATTACAGACAGTGTATCCTTCAGTGAACCTTCTCTTTTACTCTTTTGCCTTTTCACATCCTTCACCTTTCCTCCTTGGATCTCGTTTTTCACTTCTTCCATAGACATGCTCAAAGGGACACCTGATATAATTCCCCTCACGTTTGCTGTTGCGCCAGGAACATGCGCCTTCATTTGTTCTCCGTTTAGACATGTCATTGCCAGTATTTTCTCTTGCTGCTGTTTACTTGATGCATGAATTAACAGCCGGTTATTATTCAAGAACTTTGCAAACTTAACTCTCCCAATTTCTTTCTCAATTGCTTTTGTTAGCTTAACAGGGTGATAGTGCCCCCCCCCACCCTGATTGAACTCAATGACAACCTTCTACTCATTCCCTACATCGTCAAACTGCCATCCAAGTTGGCTAGTTCGTGTTTTCTTCGCATCGTTACTTCCTCCCGCGTCACTCTCATCTGACCCGCTTCTAGCTCTTGGTGCCCCCCAGCTGCTCTTTTCCGCCTCCCAGACCTGGGTACTATCCACTCCATCTCATCTTTATCAAGCCCGTCAGAGCTAGACCCCATAATGTTACAGTCAGAGTACAGTTTATGCTATCCGCCACAAACAAATCACTCCTACCGCCAGCTGAACACAGATGTAAATGCCGTCTCAACCTTCCACCTGTCGAAGTCCGTCCGCCGCCACCACACACTCCTATCCTCCTGGTACAGTAAGAGCTTATACCAGTCTGTTTAACAGTGTGCTGTTTGGGCTGCCTTTTACTCTGGTACCCCATCGCTGTGTCATAAGATTGTTGTGTTTTCTGCTCAGTGTGAGAAGGTTTGTAGCGGCTGTGCAGCATGGCGTGCACCGTCCATGTGTGCTTAAAGGTATGTGATATACACTTACCTTCTTTCAGCCAGGATGTTAACGGCTTGGCAACATGAGGTATGTGCTACCCTTACCTATTTGAGGTTGTGATGTTTCTTTTGTTTGCCTTCTCTTCAGGCAAAAAACTGCTAGTGATAATATAGAGTGAAGTACGTGGCGGTAATGCACCTGTAAGCTGGTTGCCAACCACCAATCAAATCTAAAAGAAAAAGAAGAAGCTTAACAGCACACAATATACTTTGTCTGCTTGGGTATGTGATATATTTTGCCTTCAAGCAGGGATTGCTGATTAACAGCAACCGGTGCAGCTTGCCGATAATTCTGTATTATCTTTTTTATTCTGTCTTAGAAAAAAAAAAGGGGGGGGGGAGCAAGAAGGGAAAGGAAGATGTCTTCTTTCGCTGGGTACGGGGCGCTTCTGTGTTTAGCACGCTCTCGCCACCTTTGGTGGGGGAGTGGTACTGCATACAGTTGGGAGTGAATTCTGATGTTGTTATGTTGTCTTCTGGCTAATGTGCCTGCACCTCTTGAACAGTCCCTTGGCCTGTTTATGATAATAATAATGATTGGGGTTTTTTCTCTCTCCTATTGTTCTTGGAGAAGCAATGGCTTCATCAAGAAGTGGAGAAGGAGACAGCAGCCCTGGGACTGGTATTCCTCCAACCCAGGGCTCCATTCCTTCAGCTTTAGCTGCTCCAGCTGTGACCAGGAAGGCCAGCAGGAGGCGGAAGCAGAATGAAGAAAGCCAGCGACACGACCCACGGGTGGACTTCATGCAGAGGCAATTGAAGGAGATGCGTACGACCATGGAATGTATGGCAGCAAACCAGCATTACCTTTTGGGTATGCCACTTCAGGCTCCCGTGTGTGCCCCGGGACCGCCTCCTGATGCTTTGTCCCCTGTGGCCTCTGATAACTTGGGTAAGACCATCGGCTCCAGCTGTGGCTCTAGTGGGCGAGTGGATGTCTCCGAGGATGAGGATGAGGACGACAGTGACCCTCCGTCCGGGAAGGACCATCCTGAGCCCTATGATGTATCCCTCAAGGCACTGCTCTCTAGGGCAGCATCAGCTGCTGGACTTCCTCCTCCATCTTCTCCGCCTAGGGCTTCAGCTTTGGACAGGGGTCCTGCAGTCTGCAGGCAGGTTTCCTTGTCAGTGTATCCTGATTTTGTGAGTTGTCTGCAGAGGTCGTGGGCTTGCCCAGGGGAGGCTGCTACTCCTCGCTCTATGCTCTGCGTTCTGAGTGGCGCTGCGGAGCAAGGCTTGGATGGTGTGTTGAAGGTGGGCCCTACCTTTGCATTGGTGGCTGGAGCTTCCCCCACAGGCAGCCGGTCTGGACGCCACACTAACAAGAAGTGTTGCACTACTGATGGGTTGGTGGCTAGTGTCTACCAGTCAGTGGCTATGGCCTCTAAGCTGGCGAATACTAATGCACTTCTACTAGTGTATTTAGAGGGCCTTGTAAAAGACCTGAACTCAAAGAGCGGAACAGACCTTCTTCCGGAATTGGTGAGCATGGTAGACACTGTGATTCAAGGAGCTACCTGGATTGGCGGATACTGACAGGGCTGCTGTTTAGGAAGCTGCGATTGTGCCTGGTGAGGTGTTTGGGGCGGCAGCAGAAGCGGTGTTGAACAAGGTGCAGAAGGTAAGACTGCGTACGCAGTCCCTTCATCACCCGGGACTATCCAGGGCGAGTACCCAGAGACCTCTTGAGGGTTGTGAGAACCCACAGTGGCGTCAGTTCGCAAAACCGGATTCCTTTTGGGGCTTGGGTCACCCGAGCCACAAGGTCTCTCGGCAGCGGGCGCAGGTTCGGCAGCACTCACGTCCGTGTTCTCGGGAGCATGTCGGCCGTGGTCCTGCCAAGCCCCGATAGCGTTCCTGATGGTACGCTTCTCCTGGCGTCAACTTTTTCTGCAGTACACCTCAAGAGTTAGCGTCAGTGCACCTCATGTCCATGGGTGATCGATACGCTGGAACGTGGATACCGCCTGCAATTCAAGTCTCAGCCCCCCCAATTTCGAGGGGTCTTAGAGATAAAAGTAAAGGGGGACATTCTTGCCACAGTTCTCGGCAGCGAGGTCTCTGCCCTTCAGGAAAAGAACGTAATATGGTCTCTGTCTCCAGGGGAAGAGAGGCGAGGTTTCTACTCGACCTATTTTCTTGTTCCCAAGCAAACTGGGGGTTTCTGCCCAATTCTAGATCTAAGGCGGCTGAACGGGCATCTCAAGGTACTCCCCCTTCTAGATGCTCAGGCTGAGGACATTGTTTCAGGCTGTAAAGCCAGGCGATTGGTTCACAACAGTGGAGCTTCGTGATGCTTACTTCCATATTCCCACAAATCTGGCCCACAGGAAGTTCCTCAGGTTTTCCTTTCAAGGTGAGGCCTTCAAATACAACGTCCTGCCTTTCGGTCTGTCCCTGTCGCCTCGGACGTTCACCAAGTGCATGGACGCCGCACTCGCCCCAGTGCAGCAGAAGGGCATTTGAGTCTTCCATTATCTGGACAATTGGCTGGTTTGTGTGCCATCGGAACCCATAGAAAGGAACCATATGAAGACCATATTGGCTCACCTGTCGACACTTGGGTTGCGTTTGAATGCGGAAAAGAGCTGCCTGGTTCCAACCAGGGTTGTCGAGTATTTGGGGCTCACCCTGGATTAAGTTACCATGACGGCATCCCTGACTCCGAAGAGAAGGCATACTATCAGGGAATGCATCAAGAGCTGCATCTCACAGAGGACTGTGTCAGTGCAGCAGTGCCAGAAGGTCTTGGATCTCTTTACTGCAGCTGCCCAGGTGTTACCACTAGGTCTTCTGCATACTCGTCCCCTTCAGCAGTGGTTCGCGCTTCAGAAGGTGGTTTTGCCCAGAGACAAAGGGAGGAGGCTAGTCCTTTCCGAGAAGAGCCTCAAGGTTCTCAGGTGGTGGAGCCACTCTCCAGCCGTGCAGGATGGTGCTCCCCTGGGCCAAGTGGGCTGCAGGGTGACCATTACAGCTGATGCCTCCCCAACAGGCTGGGGTGCAGTCTGGAAGGACAGGTTTGTTCAGGGGCATTGGACTCTGGCTCAGCAGTCTTGGTATATAAACTGCCTCGAGATGGAGGCAGTATGTTTGGCTCTGGCATTTCCTTCCAGCCCTTCATGGCAGAGAAGTTCTGGTGCGAACGGACAGCACAGCTGTGGTGTCATATATCAACCAGCAGGGTGGTCTGTGGTCCCCCTCTCTTCATGCGAGGGCGCACCATCTGCTCCTGTGGGTTCAGGCCAAAGGTATATTCCTGAGGGCTTTTCACCTGCTGGGGCCCCAGAACATAGCGGCAGATCTGCTGTCACGGGGGGTGGGGGGGTCCCCACCCTAGAGCATGGCAACTGCATCCAGAGATAATCAAGCAGATCTGGCTCTGGTTTGGTTGGGCAGAGGCAGACCTGTTTGCGACAGCAGAGAACACCCACTGCACTCTCTGGGCCTCGATGCACGGCCCGCCAGGTCTGCTAGGTACAGATGCTTTGAGCATTGCCTGGCCTCCAGTGAAGCTGTTTGCCTTTCCGCCGCTGCCTCTTCTGCCGGCTTTCCTCACAAAAGTGAGGCAACTATCTGTTCAAGTAATTTTGATAGCCGAATTGGCCACAAAGACCATGGATGGCGGAGGTCCACAAGATACTGGAGGGTCATCCTTGGCCTAGCCCACTCAGGCGGGACATGCTTTCACAGGCACAGGGCAGGATTCGGCATCCAAATCCCAAGCTCCAGAAGTTTCACATATAGCCCTTGAACGGAAGCAATTGGTTGGACCTTGGTTTGTAGAAGGGGGTTGTAGACACCGTGCAGGCTTCACGGGCCCTGTCTACCCAGCTGCAATACAGTGGGAAGTGGAGAGTGTTTTCAAACTGGTGTTGGACCAAGGAGGAGAATCCCTTGACATGTCACATCTCTGTCATCTTGTCTTTCCTCCAGTACCTCTTCCCCCTTGGTTGGGCGGAGTCAACTATCAAGGGCTACCTGTCGGCGGTGTCTACTGTCCATGAGAAATGTGATGGTTTGTCTCCTGGGGCGCATCTCTTGGCTAAGTAGTTTTTGAGGGGTGTGAAACAGCCATCCATCTCAGCATCCATTGCTGCCCACTTGGGATCTCCAGACAGTTCTAAGGGCTCTATGCTTACCCCCTTTTGAGCCACTCCCCAGTGCTGACCTTCGTCTGCTCTCTTGGAAGACTGCTTTTCTCTTGGCAATTGTCTCAGCCAAGAGGATCGATGACCTGAATGCGCTCTCTGTGGATGCGACATGCCTGCGGTTTGATGGTGATCAGGTGGTTCACCTGCGGCCCAACCCAGCTTTTCAGCCCAAGGTGCTGGCTAGTGGGTTTGTTTCCCACCCTCTTGTGCTTGAGGCTTTTTACCCTCCCCCACACACCTCTTCAGAGGCTGAGAGGCTTCACAGTTTGTACCCAGTGAGGGCCCTTAAGCTTTATGTTGATCGTACAAGATCTGTCCATTCTTCAGACAAGCTGTTTGTGTCCTGGGGACTTCACGTTGGGCGGGCCTATCTCTAAGCAGCAACTATACCATTGGATAGTTGACCTGATTGCTTTCGCATATGTACAGGTTGGAGGGGAACCACCAGAGAGGCTGGCAGCTAACTCGACTTGGGGAACGGCCACTACGTGGGCGTTATTTAGAGGTACACCCCTGGAGGACGTATGCACAGCCACTGGCTGGGCTTCTTCCTCAACGTTCACCCACTTCAATACGCTCAATCTGGCCTCATCAGTCATCCCCTCATCTGTTCTGGGAGTCGCAGCAGATTCTTAAGTTGTATCTTAATTTTGTTTTCTCTTCATTTGAGCCGGCATGGGTGCCTTGTGCTCAGAATGTTTTTGTTCAGCTCCGGTTACCTGGAGGAACCGGCTTAACTAGCAGGTATCCAGTCGAGTACGATAAAGGAGTCAACTCATCTGTTCTGGGTTTCGTAAAGGATTTTTAAGTTGCGTCTTAGTTTTCCCGTATGTGAGCCGGCATGTGTGCCTTGTGCTCAGTAGGGTTTTTCTTTTTCAGATCCAGTTGCTTGGAGGAACCGGCTTAACTTGTATGTACAGTATTCAGTTAAATGCAATAAAGAAGTCAAACTCATGTGATTGTGTTTGTGCTTAATGGTGTATTGGGGTATTGTGCCCCTTTGACCAATGGGTGACGCCCCTCCCATTTCTCCTTAGGACTCATTTGGTATACAGGTATCACTTGGTTAATAAAACGTACGTTTACGGATGTAAACATGGTTTTATGAATGAAAGTGAACCTGTAACCATTCATTGTCCTTTGTTGGTGGAGGCAGGCTCCTCCCAGTCATCAGAAAGAGGAAGAGTGAGTGGATGCAGGGGGTATATATGGGGTGTGTAGCCACAGGTGTGGATAATTTGGTATAATGCTCCTACCCCAAGGATCGGTGTCACTTGGTTACAGGTTCACTTTCATTCATAAAACCATGTTTACATCCATAAACGTATGTTCCAGAGACACAAGCACCTACAACAACTTGCTATAACACCTAGAGTATATCAGGAGATCTCAACTAATAATGCAGATTACTGCCTCATCCTGTTACCTCATGCCGATCGTAGGATTCACTGAGGAAACCTTTGTAACGATTTCTTAGAAACTGGCCCAGCTCAAAGTGCTGCCTCATCCCCTCCTAAAACACAAACATTAAACATTAATGTCAATATGATGCGTCAATATGTGTCTGTATATACTGCACTGCTGTCCTTTGCACTTCTGATTGGATGCTAAACTGTGTTTCGTTACCTTGTATTCATACATGTGTAATGACAATAAAGTTGAATCTAATCTAATCTAATCAATATAATAAAGACATTTTAATCCTGAAGTGCCTTAGTTTTTAGAACGTTTTTCCCCTCTCTCGCTCTTTTTCTTTACCATTATGCACTTTGAGAGCAAAGAGCATCAAACTTATTTTATTAAGCAATCTTTTTTTTTTTTAAACAGCCCCTAAAGAATCTTTTCCATTACCTGTGACAACTGTCCAAAGCCTTGTGGCCAGGCGTCCTCTTGATGTGGGTCGGTAGGATAAGCTCTGATTGGCGATCTGTCTCCATGACGAAACAACTGGAAAGAAAATCAAAATTAGGTGACATGCATGATGCAGGTAATAATAGTGAGACAGTAAGAGTAAATATAAAAAAAAACAATAAGTATCATCTCATACGTATCAATCCAACCATTACTACATTTTCTAAACCACAAAGTTAGATCAGCTAATGCTAGTGCATACCCATGCATGCCCGTAGAAACCAAGTATAAGCAAGTATTTCTGCATGCCCGTAGAAAGCAAGCATTTCTGCATGCCTGTAAAAAGTTACTGTTACCATGGCTACAGTAACCATGGTGATGCCTGCCTTTGATCTTTCACATCACCACTCGTTCAGTGATACCTGCCTTTGAGCTTTGATGCTGTGTCTGCCTGGCAACAGTACCCATGGCAACATCTGTGCGTCTATGATATCATAGCTATGAATGTCCATAGCGCCCCTATGGACGTTCAATAAAGATTTCCCCTCCTAAACTTCCGCATTTCCAGGGAGGCTGAAATTCGGGGATGCACACCCTCGTAACCTCAGCACAGCACGTATCAAATCTGAGGCCAGTCCGACGAACAGTTCGGGAGGGGTGTGTGTGTGTGTGTGTGTGTGTGTGTGTGTGTGTGTGTGTGAGAGAGAGAGTGAGTGAGTGAGAGAGAAAGAGAGAGAGAGGCAACATATTGATGATGGAGTGGGGTGCGTGGCAGTGGTGCACCTGTAGGCTGGTCGTCAACCGCCAATCTAAAAGAATTAGAAGAAAAGAGGGATAGAGAGAGAGAGATTTCTTGCATTATAATATGATTGCTGATATAGAAAACACACACACAGAGTGGAGATCAAAATTAGAGAACAATGTATTGATACTTGTTTTATTCTGAAACACTGTTATTCTTCATTGTTCAGAATTTGACAGAATATCAGCTGTGGCTATACCACTGCTGTACCAGCATGTTTTTTTTTTTAAATAATCAAAGCACTTGAGCAAAATTAGAGAATAACTACTGTGTCAGAAAAGATTTAAATAATGTCTTTTTTAGGGCCATAGGATTCAAAAATTAATAGGAAATGAAGAGGCCCTTGCTTTGAATGTCTTCAGCAGATCTGTGCCCACAGAACATCACTAGTTTCTCACACTGCTCTGGTTTGGGGGACAGGATTATGTGAAGACTCAGTGGGGAAGCAGTTCAACACTGCAGCTGGAATTGCTCGCCAGTTGAGATTGAGATTGAGATTGAGATTCAACTTTATTGCCATTACACATGTATGAATACAAGGTAACGAAACGTGACTTGGCATTTGGGCACGCTCTGCAGAGCGCATCCAAGGCCGGGGCAGCCGCTAGGCGCCAGTCATAAAGAAGAAAGGGGGAAAAAAAGAAAAGAGAAGGATATGACACAGTAGGCGAGAGAAAAAAACATGTTTTATCAAATTGACGCTTAATGAGTAAGCGAAATTTTGATTCCAGGCAAAAAAAAAACCTCAATGCATATTTAGCAGACATTTAGTAGACAGATCACACAGCAGAGGGAGAGCAGTGTGTGTATATCGTATGCATGTAGTGTTGTATTCATTGTGTAGTGTAAATGTAACAGTTGTTAGTGAGCAGCAGAGGGCGCCTCCTGGCAGTGGATAGATGTTATAATCATGTGACTTATAAACAAGTCCAGAGTCCAGAGTCTATCTCTCTCTCTCTCTTGCTTGCAGAAGGCACATGGGCATTGTCCTTGAGGGTCCAATCCGCTGACGACAAACAACTGATTGTTGAATGTTTGGGTAGACATAAGAGCTGGTCCTTCCGCTTATCTCAGTCAGGAGGAATGTAAACACGGGGCAAACAAGGTCATATCAAATCAAATCAAATCAGCACAGTGCACTCAGAGAATAGAATTTGTCCTCACCCGTGTAATTCTGTGCTTCCATTATATATGCAGGCTTAAACTGTTTTTCCATAGAGAGCACAGGGCTTCAGATGTATTCCTTCACTGAATCACTGTCATTCAGTTCACCGTTTGCCGCTACTCGTGCTCTCCCCAACTGGTCGAATTTGATGAAGGAGCTTGCCGGGTCCGCTTTGATCAGCTCTCTCACTTTCCTTCAATTTCTGATGCATCAGGGAACTCCACAGCCAAAAATAGAAGTCCTGAGATCATAACCAATAATGTTTCCATAGACGCATGAATTCCAATGTCCATGAGTCTCCTCGTAGGTTTCAATTCTTGGGCTCCCCCTTGGCCCAATTCTTGTTGAAAAATAGTGACAATAGCACATTTAAGCCGCTTCCAAATCCATAATTTCCGTTTAGATTAAGATTCAGCAGAAGAAGAGCGACTAAACACAGACAAAAACGCAACATTGCAAAAGCTGGGAATAGATCAGGAAGGCAGGGGAGGAGGGAAGAAAAATGTGACTGCTCTCTCTCAAGGCAAGAAGGAAAAACTAACACACAAGATGGTACACATGTATATCATATATCATGCAAGCTAATGCTAAACTAATATACTGTATATACTAATATATTGCCCTGTTCACTGCTGAACAGGGCAAGGATCTGTCATGGCACACAGTGTCTTGCCGTTTAAGGCAATTTGGACTCAAAGCTCACTCTACAGTGACTAAACCTCTCATCAGCAGAAAGAATAAAAAGGCTAGACTTGCCTTTGCTGAGGAGCACATTGTGTGGAGGAGAGGAGAACTGGTCCAGAGTGCACTTCAGTGATGCGAGTAAGTTCAATTTATTTGGGTCTGATGGGAAACAATATGTTCGGCATCAAACTGGGGAAAGACTGAACCCAAAGTGTGTAAAGAAGTCGGTGCAATTTGGAGGAGGAAGTGTCATAGTTTGGGGGATGTTTTCTGCAGCAGAAGTTGGGCCTCTTGTACAGCTACATGGCAGGGTGAATGCAAATGTTTATGTGAACCTCCTTTAGCAACATGCAATTCCTTCACTGTAATTATCTCCCAATCAGCCCGCTATTTTCATGCAAGACAATGCCCCCTGTCACACTGCAAAACAGGTTAAACAGTTCCTTGAATCTAACAATATTGAAACAATGAAATGGCCAGCCCAGAATTAAACCCCATAGAGAATCTCTGGAAAATCCTTGGCAACAAAGTAATGGCTAAGAAATCCACTACAGTTACTGAACTGTGGAAGAGACTGCAAGAAGAATGGACCAAGATCAAACCAGAGCAGTGTCACAAACTAGTGATGTCCTGTGGACGCAGATGTGCTGAAGTCATTCAAAGCAAGGGCCTCTACACTTTGTTGGATATAGATATATTGGCAGACAGCCAGCACAGACATGATGTTGAGCACACAGGTGATGTCAGCACGCCATGCCTATTTAAAGGAACTGTTGGCGGGAGCTGTGGTCTTTGGCGCTCCACCTCTGTAACAACAGCCTATATTAGTTTAGCATTAGCTTGCATGATATATGATATACATGTGTACCATCTTGTGTGTTAGTAATGAAGTTCGAGTTCAGCACAACCCCTGCCATCACTGCCCTGCTTTTCAGACATAACAACACAAGGTTACAAAAAATAATTTTTTTGTAAGTTGTCTGTGTTTTTTCAACTAATTTAAGACAATTTTGCACCGCTGAATCCGAAAATGGCATCCGTTTCTCTCGATCAGGTCAGGTTTTTATGCCAAGTTGATTTTTAAAAAAATCTGATCTCCTGACTAAATCGATTACATTTCTGTGACATTATCAGTTGATTTTTGTTAATATTTCTCATCTGAAATAGATTTTTAAGAGAAAAAATCGTTTTCTAACACAATTTATTGATTAAATGTTACAAACTTCGATTACTGTAACTTGAATAGTAGACATTGATAAAGGTAAGTACATGTAAATTGAATGTTACATCATCATTGTTCAAAATTCAGAGCTTCAACTTCTGTTTATTCAAACCTCTAGAATGCTCAGCGGCAGGGATGTCTCTTCAGAGTCCAACAATAATCAGCCATAAAGACAATTCATAAATTGGCGCATGCAGACTCTTCAGAGTTCAAGAAATAAAAAAGAATTTTGCATCATATAAAGCGAAAATACCCATACATGTAAACAAAAATGTAAAAAACGTGGCCATAGTTCAAAAAGTTGACCTGATTGAGCAAAACCACTGTGATTTTTGGATTCAGCACATCAAAATTGTCCTAAATCAGCTAAAAAAAAAAAAACTTAGACAATAAATTTGGTGTTGACCAGTGCAATTGGCGACGAGGAGTAAACTTAATCTTTTGGAGAAAAACTGGTTATTACCTGATGATGGAAGCATGTCTGATGCCACTGCCTCTGTTCCTCGATACCCCAGGTGAGCCACCCATTCCGTCGCCCCATTGGTTTGAGTTGCTTCAGGCATTTGTGGTGGCTGAGGGCCTAGCTAATGCTAGTGAGAGACATCTATATGCAGTGATGGGGTACTGCCTTGGCTTTGAGGGACAGCGGGTGTTGGAAGCACTGGACCTGCAGAGATAATCAGTGAATGTGCCGCCTTGATGGCCGAGCATTTCACTGCCCCACAGAACGTGACGGCCCAGAGGTTCATGTTTTACCAGCAAAAACAGTGAGAGGACAAGTCGCTCATACAGTACATAGACGCCCTTCGCTGTTTGGCTAGCATGTGCGAGTTTGCGCACACAGAGGATAGGCTGATACAGTCTCAGTTGGGAGGAGTACGCCATGGATCTGTGGTTGGAGTGCATGGTGCGGGAGGAGCCAGACAGGCGGACAGTGGCAGATACGGTGAAATGGCTACAGGAGGCACTGTTGGGGATACTGCACCTCCTATTAGAGACGACCGCGATGAAATTAGCGACCAACTGCGGACTGGGACTGCGGAGTGTAGTGAGGCTGGATGGCTTCAATGTATCAATGATGGTAGCCACCACTGCCTCAAGGTCCCTGATAAATGAGGCCACGGATGGAAGGCTCACTCCCCGGCAACCTGGAGCGGTGAAACTGCCGGACGACGGATGCTCTAAGACCAGCAGAAATATCACCTTTGCAGTGCAATGCGCCAACGCAACAATACCAGCGTTCGGGCTCCAGGTGACACACCATGGTGATAACATTATGGGGTGGGATTTGTTCTGTGAACTGGGCCTCTCCATCACAGACCCTGTGCTGACCAAAGACAGTCCGGGTCCATTGCACTCAGACGTGGATGCAGCCACTCCCTGCCTTGCACCACACGCCGAACAGAACCCAGTAGAACTGGAGCAGCCACAAGAGCTCCAGTCCGCAGCCATGCGGGACCCGGAGCCGGTCCCTGTGCAGCACGAGCATCCTCGAGCTGCAGCCTCATCACAGGAAGGAGAGTATGATTTTGCAGACATGGGTACAGCTGAAGACCAGACCATGGAGAGAGAACACAGCACAGAAAAAGGGTACAGACTGGACCTGCCTCTGATCCTCGCCCAGCACGAGCTTCAGGCATCCGTCATGGAGCCGCAGGAGAGCGAGTTCGTGTAGAAAGGGGACCCTGGTGACTGAAGACAACCTGGCGCACGTCCCATCACCCGACGACAGTGACACATTGCAGTGACCACAACCAGCACCAGGTGAGAGAGAGAAGAAGCCGAACTCATCCTGGATCCTCACCGAGTATCAGCCTCAGGGAACCGCTGCAGTACAGCAGGATGGAGAGTTCATGGTCCAGCAGGACCCATCTCCCCCGGCACGTGCTGCGGTCATGGTTCCACAGCAATGAACGGGCGCAACACATCACTGGCGCCCAGTGAGCTGCTCGGCGGTCTCAGTCAGCTCGCTTCGGCAGCAGCCAGGGCGTCACACCCACCAGCTCCCTCCTTCACTCCTAAGCGGGAATGACTAGGAACGAGCCGGGAAGACCCTCAGTGAGGGGGCAACCAGAGACCGGCGGGGAGCCCTCCAGCCTCCACGTGGGGCTGGGTAGTGACTCTCCGCTCCATCGAGAATGATCCTTCCACCCTAGCCATTGCGCCACATGCCCCTAGGGGGGAGACCTCCGCGGCAGTCTCCCCTGGCATGCAGGGTAAAATACTGCCTGCAAATCCGTGTCCTCTGTCCAGCATTTCATCAGGGACACTAAAGTTTTTCCAAATAAAATTAAGCATTGCTGTCATATTTTCACGTATGTGGGTAAGACATGCAATTTAAAAGAAGGGAATTTCTTGCTCATACAGCCAAAAATTAAACACGTATAATCTGACATCTTTCCCAAATAGGAAAAGCTCCTCCTGCTCTTCAGCTCCCTTCTCTTCCCCCGATGGAATGAACTAAGGTCTGTATCCAAACCCAGTGCTTAGTCTGATTGGTTAATGTTGTAACCAATCAGGCTAAGCAGGAATGCTTATGTAGCTTTAAACGCTCTGGCCAAATTCACATTTTTTTTTTTTTTGGGGGGGGGGTGCAGAGTTTAACTGGTAATTCACAGCACAAAAACACAGACTTGAGACATTTGAGTGATTTCACTCTTGATATGTCTTGTAAGTCACAAAAAACATGTTACAGACATGTTAACAACAGAAAAAAATAGATTTTTGGTGGAGCGCCACTTTAATAGATAAGTTTATTAAAAATTATTAATAAATGTGACAAAAAAATCGATACATTGTAGTATCACGATATTTTGTGGTGGTGATTCATTATCCATTCAGAGATACTGTAAGATAAGATAAGATAAGATAAGCCTTTATTAGTCCCACAACGGGGAAATTCCAGGATTGCAACAGCACAGGGATAGCAACACTCAGAGCAACAATCAGAGGGCAAGAAAAAACAAGCAAGCAAGAGCAGCTAATATACATATGTACATATTACTATAAAATATATATATACACACACACACACACACAGACACACAGTGCAGAGCATTGTAGCTGGATGGAATAAATATATGAATATATGAACACACAGTGCAGAGCATTGTAGCTAGATGGAATAAATATGTAAATATATAAACACCCACAGTATGGAGCATTGCAGCTAGGTGGAATAAATATGCAAGTATATAAACACACACAGTGCGGAGCAATGTAGCTAGATGGAATAATATGTAGATATATAAAAACACAGTGCGGAGCATTGTAGCTAGATGGAATAAATATATAGATATATAAATATAAACACACCCAGTGCAGAGCATTGTAGCTAGATGGAATAAATATGTAAATATATAAACACACACAGTGCAGAGCATTGTTGCTAGGTGGGATGAAACAGCATAACCGTCTATTTAGTTATCCTACATGGTATGATTATGTGCCCATACATATTCTCACCCTCCATAGCGACCGGTATGTTCCTAGTTGTATGCCGGAGAGGACCATTGTGTAAGTCTATTGCATCTTTTGCATTCAAAAAAAAAAAAAAAAAAAAAAAAAAAAAAAAAAAAACTATTAGTTTGTTACGTCTTACTGTGTATAAAGTATCACGTTTGTTACTGTGATACTTTATTAAAAATTATTAATAAATGTGACAAAGCATCACTGTGTCTCTGAATGGATAGCAAATCACCACCACAAAGTATTGTGATACTATGGTGTATCGATTGTTTTCCCCCGACCCCTAGTAAAAAAGAAAACTGACAGTAACATCTGCAACAAGAAATCTAGCACTTCCCTTTAATTGGGTCAGACCATAACCTTTAAACTACTTGTAGCTGTGTCGTGGCAGTTATAAGATAAGATAAGCCTTTACTAGTCCCACAATGGGGAAATTCCAGGATTGCAACAGCACAGGGACAGCAACACTCAGAGCAATAATTTAGAAGATAAGAAAATAAGAGCAGTGAATATACATACAGTATGTACACATAAATATATATACACAGTGCGGAGCATTGTAGCTAGATGCAAACATCTTGACACCAAGTTAGCCGATAGTATTATCTTTTCAAGTATTTGTCAGACATAATAATACTGTGCCATCTAAACAAGTTTAATGCTCGTCTCACTGAAACAGAATGGGTTAAACATTAAAAAGCAGTTTGTGATGGACAATAGCAGGGCCATATACCGGGGGGGGGGGCTGAAAAGTTCATAGACTGAAAAGTTCATAGTGGTCAAATTTGACCAAATGTGGTTTATTTTTCAACCGCAGGGATCCAAGCGCTACAACACGGATGGAAGAAGTGTGTGGACTGAAGGGAAGACTCGTCGTCGTCGGCCTCCGTCGGTCTATGATGACCATGGAAGAGAATCCTAAACGTCTACTCTGCTGGAACAGCACCGCCTGTGGCTGAACAGGCCAATGCGCGAATGGCAGTCCCTGTCACACAGGTCGCACTTGTGGGTGGTCTCCGTGCTGCTGGGTCTGAGGCGGTTCTTCCTGCGGGTCCTATTTTCATCTGCTGCAGCAGTCAGTCTCTCTTCAACCGCCTTGAGCTGTCTGGTCAGGGTGCCTCTCCATTTGGAGCGGTCCGTTGCAAGGTCCTCCCAGCGCTCTGAGTTGATCTCCAGGGCCTTCATGTCTCTCTTGCAGACGTCTCTAAAGCGCAGCTGTGGGCGGCCAACGTCTCTCCTGCCAGTCGCCAGTTCTCCATAGAGGACGTCTTTGGGGATTCTGCCATCCTCCATACGGTGAACGTGGCCTAGCCAGCGGAGCCTGCGCTGCCTGAGTAGACTGAACATGGAGGGAAGGCCGGCGCGGGACAGAACTTCTGTGTTGGGCACTTTGTCCTGCCAGGATATGTCCAGGATGTGGCGAATGCAGTGCAAGTGGAAGGAGTTCAGTCTCCTGAACAACATCCAGACTCTCTGCTTATCATTCTGGGTGATTTCAATAGAGCTAATCTCACAAATGAGCTTCCTAAATACAGACAGCATATTAAATGTCCCACCAGGGACACAAATACACTTGACCACTGTTACACAGTTTTAAGAAATGCCTATCATGCCGTCCCCCGTGCAGCTCTGGGTTTTTCTGACCACTGTCTGCTCCATCTTATTCCAACATACAGACAGAAACTAAAAACTTCCAAGTCTGTTGTAAGGACTGTGAAGAAATGGACTGAGGAATCAAAGCTGAAGTTACAAGCCTGCTTTGACTGCACAGATTGGAGTGTTTTTGAAGCTGCAGCCATTAACTTAAATGAACTCACTGACACTGTGACATCATACACCTGTTTCTGCGAGGACATGTGTGTGCAGACCAAGACCTTCTGCATATACAACAACAATAAACCCTGGTTCATTCCTAAACTGAAGCAGCTACGTCAGACCAAGGAGGAGGCCTACAGGACTGGTGACTGGACTCTGTACAAGCGGGCCAGAAACATGCTGACGAAGGAGACCAGGCTTGCTAAGAGGAGCTACAGTGTGAAGTTACAAAAAAACTTCTCAGCTAACAACTCTGCTTCTGTCTGGAGAGGCCTACGGAATATCACCAACTACAGGAGACCATCCCCCCACCCTGCGGAAAACCTCCAGCTGGCTAATGACCTAAACAGCTTTTACTGCAGGTTTGAAAAGAACCTACAGTTCTCACCTCCCACCCACACAAAAGGATTATCTGCAGCCCCAGGAACTCCATCCCTCCTCCACTCTGACCTCCCACCAGCACTAATGATCTGTGAAGAGGAGGTGCGCCGGGTCTTTCAGAGACAAAAGATCAAGAAGGCTGCAGGACCTGATGGTGTGTCTCCGTCCTGCCTGAGAGTCTGCTCCAACGAGCTGGCCCCCATCTTCACCCGGATCTTTAACAGATCACTGGAGCTGCGTGAAGTGCCTTCCTGCTTCAAACGCTCCATCATCATTCCAGTTCCCAAGAAACCCTCTATTACAGGATTAAACGACTACAGACCTGTTGCCCTGACCTCTGTGGTCATGAAATCCTTGGAGAGATTGGTGCTGAACCACCTGAAGGTCATCACAGGCCCCCTGATGGACCCACTGCAGTTTGCCTACCGGTCAAACAGGTCAGTGGATGATGCAGTGAATATGGGACTACATTACATCCTGCAACACCTCGACTCCCCAGGGACGTACGCCAGGATCCTGTTTGTCGACTTCAGCTCAGCGTTCAACACCATCATCCCAGGCATTCTTCATCAGAAACTCCTCCAGCTCAAGGTGCCCCCCTCCACCTGCCAGTGGATCTCCAGCTTTCTGACTGACAGGTGGCAACAGGTGAAGCTAGGGAGATTTACATCCAGCTCCCGAAAAATTAGTACTGGCGCCCCCCAAGGATGTGTCCTTTCCCCACTGCTCTTCTCCCTCTACTCCAACGACTGCACCTCAGAGGACCCTTCGGTGAAGCTCCTGAAGTTTGCGGACGACACCACAGTCATCGGTTTGATCCGGGATGATGATGAGTCTGCATACAGGCGGGAGGTGGAGCAGCTGATCCTCTGGTGCAGCCAGAACCATCTTGAACTTAACCCAGCCAAAACGGTGGAGATGACTGTGGATTTCAGGCGACACCCCCCTTCATTCCCCCCACTCACCATCCTCAACAGCACAGTGTCCACTGTGGACTCCTTCAAGTTTCTGGGTACCACAATCTCCCGGAACCTGAAGTGGTCCTCCCATATTGACACTGTCCGGAAAAAGGCCCAGCAGAGGTTGTTTTTTCTGCGTCAGCTCAAGAAGTTTGATTTGCCTCAGGAGCTGCTGGTTGTCTTCTACACCGCCATCATCCAATCTGTCCTCTGCTTTTCCATCACTGTCTGGTTTGGATCTGCCACTAAACAGGACAAGACCAGACTGCAGCGGATCATTAAGTCTGCGGAGAGGATCATTGGTACCGACCTACCCTCCATTGAGAGCTTATGTCGGTCCATAACCAGGAAACGGGCGGGAAGCATCTGTGCTGACCCATCACACCCCGGCCACAAACTGTTTGAACTTCTATCTTCTGGTCGTTGTTACAGATCACTGGGGGTCAGGACCACCCGTCACAGGAACAGTTTCTTTCCTCAAGCCATCACTCTGATGAACTCCTAACATTCACCTAGTCCTACCTGTTGCTGTACTCATGACTTTTCATCCATTATTACATTGCACGTAACTCTCACACTGCTTTTTACTTCATTCACATTATATCACTGAATCTGAGTCCACATTGAAATACTGTGTGATTGTATATTTTTTCATATATTTCTGCAAAGTGTGGTTAGTCCGAGTAAATAACTGCATATATTCCTGTATATATTTGCATCCTTTTATAGAAACGTGGACAGACTGTAATTTACTGTACATACTCTGGTTGTCATTGAATCCTTATTTAAATCCTTCACCTGAACAACGAGAGCAAGTTTTTAGCCAAAGTCAAATTCCTTGTATGTGTTGTGCATACTTGGCCAATAAAGCTGATTCTGATTCTGATTCTGATTTCCTGCCGGGCGTATGTTGTCCACGTCTCACTCCCACAGAGCAGTGTGATGATGACGCAGGCGTTGTACACTGCCATCTTCGTCTTGACAGAGAGTTTGGGATTCTCCCACACTCATGTGGTGAGGCGAGCGAGTGTGAAGACTGATTTTCCAATCCTCTTGTCGATCTCTGTATCAAGGGAGAGGTTGTTGCTGATCGTGGACCCCAGGTACATGAACTGATTCACGACCTCCAGCTCGTAGTCGTCGATGGTGATGGTTGGTGGTGCTTTCGTGCCTTGCGCCAAGACGTTAGTCTTCTTCAGGCTGATGGTAAGCCCGAAGTCCTTGCATGCCTGGGAGAAGCGGTCCATCAGGGTCTGAAGCTCCTGCTGTGTGTGGGTTGCGACTGCAGCGTCGTCTGCGAACAGCAAGTCTCTGATTAGAGCCTTGCGTACTTTGGTTCTGGCTTTCAGGCGGGCGAGGTTGAAAAGCCTGCCGTCAGATCTTGTGTGCAGGTAGATTCCCTCTGTTGCTGTGCTGAAGGCATGCCTCAGGAGCATAGCAAAGAAAATCCCAAAGAGGGTTGGCGCAAGTACACAGCCCTGTTTCACTCCGCTGCGTATGTTGAATGGCTCTGAGACGTTGCCTTCGTGCTGCACTATCCCCTGCATGTTGGTGTGAAACGATTCGATGAGGCTTTGCAACTTTGGTGGGCATCTTATCTTTGGCAGGATCTTGAAAAGGCCCTCTCTGCTGACCAGATCGAACACTTTGGTGAGGTCGATGAAGGCGACGTACAGGGGCATGTTCTGTTCTCTGCATTTCTCCTGGAGTTGGCGGATGGAGAATATCATGTCTACCGTTGATCGCTCAGCGCGGAAGCTACACTGAGAATCAGGGCAGACACGTTCGGCAAGCTTCTGTAGACAAACGAGAACAACTCGTGCGTAGACTTTGCCAACAACGCTGAGGAGGGAGATGCCCCTGTAGTTGTTGCAGTCGCTTCTCTCCGCTTTGTTTTTGTAGAGGGTGATGATCTTGGCGTCCCTCATGTCCTGTGGTATGGCACCTTCCTTCCAGCACTGGCAGAGGACATCATGCAATGGCAGCAGTAGGGCGGTCTTGCAGTGCTTGATCAGGTCAGGGGGTATGCCGTCGTTGCCGGGTGCAAGAAGTGTGTGGACTGAAGGGAAGACTATGTTGAAAAATAAACCACATTTGGTCAAATATGACCACTATGAACTTTTCAGCCCCCCCCCCCCCCATAACAATAAAAATTCCTGAACATAAAATACAAACTACATGGGGACTTTTCCAGATTTTGCTCCTTTATGTCTTGTTGCTGTGGGCCATTACAACAAACCCACATTGAATAATCTCAAATGTCACACTAGTAATCAGATCTGTGAGTTTTAAGTTCTCTGGTGTAACTCTGGGATCTTACACACATGAACGAGCTTCCCCAAACAGCTAATAAAGAAAGTGTACTAGGTCTATTTGAAGGATCGATTATCCCATTCCAAACTTATCTACTCCATAATCTATCCATAGCACTCCAGCACGATGCCAGGTACAAGTTTTTAAGTACTGTGCAATAATAGGAAGAGAAGAAAACGGTAAAATTAGAAGTGTGGGTGGCAGCTTTCTCCTTCAGTGTCATATCTTAGCACTGGGCCTTCACTGTTGTGTTTATAAAACAATCTGACAGTGTAATAAGCAATATCCATTCTCATGTCTCCAACAGATTCCTCCTCTCTGACCCTGCCATGAATGAAAAACGTACAGAACAGGAAAGATAACCTTGATTGCGGACTGATCACTTATACAGATCTTTTTAATAGCACTTAAGATGAAATTTATAACAAACACCCCTGATCTGAAAATGTATTCCAAAACCACAGTGAAAGATATAACAAAAGATTTAGGTAAGCTGATGACGTGCAACATTCCTTTCTAACAATGTAATAGTGCTGAGCTCCCAGCGCCAACCACTTTATATTGTGCATTTTTCTTTAATAAAATCTTTTGAAATTTAAAAAAAAAAATCTTAATCATGAAATTACATAATTAAACATTTTAAAAGTGTAAATGATAACCCGGAGCTTTGAGGAGTAACATGATTTGAATTACTTTGTGACAAAACTTGCAGCCCTCTACTTTGTGTATTTTTAAGCCTTATTCATGCTGCATTTCCCCTCTAGACCGCTTTGGTCCGCATACGCTTTGGACAAGCTCGGCGCACATGCAGCGTTGTACATGCTCACTTTTCCGTCTACTAGGCCAAGCAGTAGACACATGCTTAACTGTTATTTGTAGTTTCGCCCCAGCCCTATAGGTAGCGCAAATGCACTAACACGCCAGTTTGTTCAACGGCTATAAAACACGAGAGACACAAATTTTTTTTTGTAGCAACAATAATGGCGTCGTTTCAAGGAAAAGGAGGAATTACCGTTTTCCAGTGCTCTTCTCCGCTCAAGCTGCTGCTGCAAAAGGATTCATGTATGTTTATTCTCGTCTTCCCCCTCCTCATTGTCCTCCTCATCTACTTTGTCTTTGTATGTTGTGTTGATAGCGCCATCTTGTGAATGGGATGTTCAGTCTTGCGCATGCTCTGTCAACGTGTTCAGATCGTGGAAAGGCCACGCGGTCACAAAATTTGGACTGCACGCGGTCGTCCGCGGTAGAGTCCTGTGTACACTAGTGGAGTGGAGACGATAACGTAAATTTCGTCACATGAGGTTTCCGGTTGCACGTATGCGGACAGCGGAGGTGCAGCATGAATCCAGCTTTATGGTTCCACACTAACAACTAAAGTCAAGCTAATTGCTGGACAAAAGATTTTTTTTGTAAACTAAAGAGTTTTAAATTACTGTAGTTGATCAAATGTGATTCAATTGACAGGTTTCATATTTAATTTTTCAATTAAATGTTTTAAAACTTAATTTCTAAACCAATTTTATAAGTGTATGATGACGCTCAGATAGGATATTTACTATAAACACTGTTTTTACCTCATAACTTTCAAGAAAGCACTTTTAGTTCAAAATCTTTGACAGCACAGCTCTAAGCCAGAGACACACAGAGAGATACCTCAACCAGTACAGCTTTGAATATTCAAAACATTTCCTTATAAGCAAATATTCAGAGCTCTGGTGACTCTTAACTGCTGCATGTGCTGGAAATTATTACAGTTTTGTGAGTAAAAAGAAGAGTCAAATACAATTTAATTAAAAAATCTATATAAACTGAAAGAAAAGTAATGATGTTTCTGTGTAGGTTATTGTTCATCTGTCAAGACGAGAACTTCTCTTTTCTTGACTGCGTCCAGGTCTCCCGCTGTTGTGGGTTTGGACTCATCCAAAAAGAACAAATAACGATCAGTTTGACCTGTACTACCAACAGAATGAAATGCAGCCTGAAGATCACAAAATCTGCCAAAAACAAACATTGATAACTTCCCCCACGGTTGTTTGACGCTTGTACTGAATGTCAGCTGACAGGATTGCTTTACCACACCAATTATGACCAGCAATGACACCAATAAGTTCACATGACACTTTCTCACTTGGGCCAGATCAAACCAGTAAAGACTGTGATGTAGCTTGGGAAGAAATAATGGGCAATGGCTATGGATAGGGAACCGTACCCGTGAAATTCTTGCTATAGATATGCCATACCTTCTATTAATACTGTACCTTAAAGGCAGCAGGCTACAGGTATGGACATCTGAGGCATTTACTTGTTTGAATTTTTTTAATTAATATCAATTTACTACCTTTTTAACTTTACCTACTCCCAAATCCTAAGGCTAACCTCGTAATTTTAATTTTAAATTCAATCTCATGTCAAGTAAAATAGCGAGAGCAGGACACGCACCAGCAACCCATGGGATCACAGGTCAACCTCACTATTTACCGCATCGATCTTAAAGGGGAAATTTATTGATTTTTAATTAGTCCGAATTTGGTATGTTTAAGCAGGAAATGATATAATTTCCTCGAATATCACCATTTGTCAGAATAAAATGTGGTCCAGAGAGAGAAAAAAAGTCAGAGAAAGTGACAGTTTCAGATGACCGAAAATTGCTGGGAGTGTCGGCCTGAAATGCGTGATGTCACCAATGGAACAATGAATTAATTACTAGTCTTGTTACAATCTGAAAACGACACGATCAAGTTCATATTTTGAGGAAAATGGAAGAAAGCATTCTCGACCTGAGTTTCAAAGTGGATACCAACAAAGAGGAAGAGAAGGTTAAGAGTAAATACTCAAGTATGTTCATTTTGCCTTCTTTTTCCGTAATTAATTTAGTTTCTTTTTGTCAGCAAAAAGGTAGAAGACATTTGTTTTTTACCTTAACATGTTTCGACTGACACCTGCAGTCATCTTCAGAAGCGTCAGCTGATCACTGTGACGTGTCATTTATCAGCTGTTTTCCTTAAGCGTGGCCAGCCTGATGGACCTGACAGATCCACTACGCCGGCCACACCTCCTGTCGTCAAGTGGATTTCTGAAGATGACTGCAGGTGTCAGTCAAAACATGTTAAGGTAAAAAACAAACATCTTCTACCTTTCTGTCTGACAAATTAAAGAAGGTGAAGAGTGATTTAGCAGACAGCGATAATGATGACGGAGATCTGGAAGACTGAAGACTGAAGCTGATGACAAAAACCAAGCTAGTGCTAACACTGCAGCTGGAGTCCCTGCAGCTTACCCGCATGAACTGGGTCCAAGACAGCCGGATGGTGAGTTCCTCTTTAAATCATCCCGGAGGTTTTTTTTCACCGTCCAGCTGCTCCCGGTTAGCCATTAGCTCTGGTCCTCCTGCCCGGCTGCTCCTCCCTCACCGTCCCGCAGCTGCGGCTTCCACCAAACAAAGTCCAAGTCCACTGGTGTTCCCTTCTTCACCTCCCTGATGATGTGAGCCCCGGGGCAGCCATTCAGCCCTGTGTGAGTCGCTGGATCAGAGCAGAGACATGCGGGGGTTTGGTGTGCCTCCTCCGGGCTGAACCTCCATGATGGTGATGATGAACCAAGGAGAAATGAAGACATGTTGCGGCTTGATCCTAACAACACTAAACTGGTACATGTAAATGTATTCATTGATGTTTCTTGTCTTACTTTAATATAATAGAAAATTTAGAAATCCACTTTGCGACTTGTCTTTTCTCTAAATTAAAAAAAAAAAAAACAATAGTGATCTTGCCACCAAGTGACAGAGCAATCAAAATCTTCACAAGGTCTATTGTCTGCAATATTTTTTTTTATTACTATATTATTTATTTCTACAATTTAGATGCATAATCAAGAGTGCACTGGAGCCTTCACACCCTGGACACGCACTGTTTGCCCCCCTCCCCTCAGGCAGAAGACTTCGGTCCATTCAGACTAAAACCTCCCGCTACATGAACAGCTTCTTCCCCTCTGCCATCAGACTGCTGAACACTAAATGACTTATTAGACTCTTGTGCACTACGTACAGCAGCTCAACCAGACTCATGACAATTATCACTGTTTTCTTTTTGCACTACCGACTGCACTATGTGGAACTCCACAATATCTGCTGCTTGTTAATATATTTAAAAATTGCATATTTAAAAATTGCATAGATTAGTATTACTTATTCATATTCTACCTTTTATTGCATGCGTAGTTTTTTATTTTTATCTTTAGTGCTACTCCATGTTTAATGTTGCAGCATTGCACCGAGACAAATTCCTAGTTTGTGTACTACATGAACAATGGCAATAAATCTCATTCTGATTCTGATTCTGAGCCACTGAGTTTAGTCTGGTCCATTGGTGACGTCACCAGCATCAGTCGGCAAATACGGAAGTCAGAGCCTCGACGTCGGCACACAGAATGAATGGAAAAAAAAATTCTTTTCTTTCTAGACAAAATTAAGGCTACAAAAGTACTATATTCATGTTTATAATGTTCTCAGGTTTCGGTAGCAGTAATAATATGCTTGTTTTACGATTTTCAATGAGTATTCCCTTTAGAAGTTTTTGTCGGATTGTCAACTCCGTATCGGGCAGCGCAGTGGCGGAGTGGTTAGCACTGTGGCAGCACAGCAACTCACCCTTGGCCGGGAGATCCTGGGTTCGATCCCAGCCCCCGATCAACAATGATCTGTGTGGAGTCTGCATGTTCTCCCCGTGTCTGCGTGGGTTTACCCCGGGATTTCTCCGGTTTCCTCCCACATGCCAAAAACATGCAAGTTTGGTTAATTGGCATCAAACTAGGGATTCTAAAATTGTCCTTAGGTATGACTGTGAGAGTCAATGGTTGTCTGTCTCTCTGTGTTGGCCCTGTAATGGACTGGCGATCTGTCCAGGGCGTACCCTGCCTCTCGCCCAAAAGATGCTGGGATAGGCTCCAGCCCCCCGCAACCCGAAAAGGATTAAGCGGAAGAAGATGGACGGATGGATCAACGCCGTATCAACAGACATTTCGTGTAGGGATGCAGCATCCATATCAATAACCACTACATGATAGTCCAGATTTCTATGAGCTCTCGGGGCTCTTGCAAAAAAGGATTTCTGCATTTGTTGAGTTGTCATGAGTCAACTGTTTAAGTATTTACAATATGGCTTTCAAGTCGAATTGTGTGCAAGTAAATGCAGTTTACACTTGTACAACAGGTTTCAAGTTTAGTTTTATTTAGCTGTAGAGTGCCAAATTGTGAGAGTATAAATAAACCTCTGTCAGAATTAATCAGTCTACAGTTTATCGTGTATAACTGCAACTATGACCAGAAAACCTAGAATCTCCCAAATTTATAATGTAATTCCGTGTAAGGAGCGAGGCAAGTAATTCAAACGACACGTAACCGCAGAGGCGCTTACGTGTCATTATATCAGATAATATCTTTACTCACCACAGTCACATAGATGAGTTTTCTCTCTGCTGCAGCTCCCACACACAGCACGGCCAACGACAGGAGAATAAACACAGCAGCGGACCCCATAACAGCATTACCAGACTAACCAGACGACAGGCTTAGCCGTTTCTTCCTCCCTTAACCAAGCCTGCTACAACGGAAGTTAAAGAATAAGACATACATAGGCTATATGTGGTACAAAAAAATTAGTTTCACGAATGATATAATACTCTTGATTTTATATTTGGAACTTTTTAACATTTGCGTATATAGGTTTTATCCACATTTTTGTTGTCATTCGCAACGAAATTGTTTATGCCAATTAGCCGAGGTTTTATTTTGAAATAACCGGATGTTATTGATAAGCCTAACCAAAAGTGAGAGGAGTCCACGTAAGTACCAGGAGACGAAGAAGAGTGATGTCTGAAGATGGAGTTGAGGTTCGATTGGACACAGCAATGATTAGTGATGGCAGAAATGGAACGATCGAGAGATCGAATCATTTGGAACAACTGATTCAGAAAAAGAATTGATGTTTTGGAACATTTGAAACATCTCCCCACAGCGACATCTGGTGGCCAAATGTTATAATACTACACTGAACCAGTCAAGTGTTTTCGGGTCTTTATCTCAACGTTTCGTGTTTTGTTTGGGTTTCTAGTATTATTTGTCTGAAAATATATATTTTTTCAATTAGTATTTGTAGGGGGTGCTTGTTTACAAAATAGACATCAGTCACTGTTTTTAGGGGGTGCTTGTGTACATTCAGTTCTTTCTGCCTTCCTGTCAAGGAACAACAAAAAGACTGAGTTAGGAGGATTGCTGCCATGCAACTTCATATATTGTAAATATATGTAACTATATGTAAAATATATAACTATATGTAAATGTACAACAATATGGCTTCTTTTAGTGATCAAATGGCAATATAAGCTGCGGCTTCAGCCATCACCCATTTCGGATAACTCACGTGGAATTGTATAGTAGAAGGAGTCTTTGTCTAATTTGACCTTGTTGTTATATTATACAGTTTCTTTTAACCTGTAATGTACTATCCGAAATAAATAAATTCATTCATAAAATTCATTCATTCAATGCATAATTATATTTATTGTAAATAATAATAAAGGTGTATAAATAATAAATGTATACTCGTATGTGTATTAAAAGAACATGAATACATACCATAAACATTACGTTGGCCATGGCTTGATTCAGCACTCGGCTGTGTTGTGCTAGGAATGCAGGCGTCAGGATGTTTTGTCCGTAGGCGTCTCCACCTACTTGTTGTATTGTTGCAAAATGCAAGATGTTGCATACAGTGCATACATTTAACTTTTTTCCCTCAAGAAGGTCATAGTGATCCCAGACAGCTGACCTGGGACGCTTTCTACCCCCATCCATTTCCAAATAATGTAAATCCAAAAGCAGCTCAGTACAAGACACTCAGAGAGGCAAGACTTCACAAACAAACTGCACTTCAGAGGAGCTTTGAAATGTTTCAGGTATGTGGGCTGATGAACCAGCAGCCAGTCAGGCAAGGACACGAGAAATTAGTATTTTACATATAAAGTATTTATATAATACATAAATTGTGCACAGAATAGGCAATTTAATATTGTGTAATGGCAGCATTTTATTATTCCATTTGAGAAACGGGATAACACAATCACTGCATAAAACAACGGTGAAGTTTGAACAGTTGGTGACGTAATGGAACGCGAAATGGAACAGTCATGTGACATCCTCTTTCTGATACAGACCTCGGAACAATGATTTTTATTTATTTCGGATAGATTAAAAGTAAAGATTAAAAAGAAACAGAATAATATAACAAAGGGGGAAAAAATCCAACAAGGTCAAATTAGACAATAACTCCTCTGATTATACAGTTCAACATAAGTTATCCGAAATGGGTGATGGCTGAAGCTGCAGCTTATATTGCAATTCAATTGCTTATATTGATTCAATTCAAAAGTTCCACCTAGTTTTCGGTATGCACTAAAACACTGTTTTGACTTTGCCATCACTAGTTTTCATATAATAGGCATTTTAATTTTGTGTAATGGAGGTCAGACATCATAGATAAAACTAGAGACACTTTAAATAACTGATTAAACTCCTCACTTACACTAACACTTCCGGTGTCGCAAAATAATAACTTAATATTTTTGTTTTGACTATAAAACAATAAGAGCAAAATTAAACACAGGTATGTCCCAAAATTTGATAATGTGACGTATGCAGGGTTCACACAAAGAAAATGGAGCAGATGGCTGTGATCAACCGGATTTATTTTTCACACCCCGACCCCCAACCTGCTTCTGAGCACAGAGAGGAGTGGAGGTCATTCTCCCAGACCCCTGTTTGAATCATGGTTACACACACATGGTACATCTTGCCCTAATCCTGCTAAACACTGCTGGGTCATTATAATGCAGTTATAATGACACAGCAGTATAACTCAGAAATAACACATTTAACACACACAGTAACGTTTCAAACTGGCAAAGCATGCTGGGAAATCCCTGGCTCCCTTAAAATGGCCCCGACGTTACACTACCCCCCCCTGGACTGGTTTCTGTCCCCAGAAAATTCAAAGTCCACTTTCAGAAATCCAACGCGAGTCAGCCCGGTGCCAGGGCGGCATGCACGGGCCATCTGAGTCTCGGTCAGAGTACCTGGTTGGGGTAGGGTTCCGGTTTGGCCATCAGCGGGCAGATGGACACATCTGACAGCCTCTGTAGGACCACGCACAGTCCCTTCCCTGGCAGCGGGAGTCCCAAGCCCGCTCCGGCCGACTCCCACCGCTGCCAGGTCTCCCAGGCGGCCGCTGGCCCGCGTCCATGCGTCCAGCCCTTGCTGCGCCTGGAAAATGGCCGCATCTTCGTCCTGCTCACTCCGCTGCGTCGCTCCTGCGCCGAGGGCCTCCGTGACGTCACCGAAAGGAAAAGCATCGGGTGGCAGTAGGACACGCACAGTTCCTCCTCTGGCAGCGGGAGTCCCATGACTCCCACCGCTGCCAGGACCTCCCAGGCGGCCGCTGGCCCACGTCCCGGCGTCCAGCCCCTGCCGAGCCCGGGAAAAGACCAGATCTGTCCTGCTCGCTCCACTGCTGCTGCGCTCCAAAGGCCTCTGTGACGTCACCTGCCAGGGGAAGCATCTGCAGGAGGCGGCTTTTTCCCCGTCCATGTCACCTCGCTCTAATTTAACGTCGGCGAGGGGCCAGTTTGTCGTGCGCTGTGTGCGGGGCAGTACCATGCCATGTACCCTGGCTCTGTGCAGCGGAAGCCGTCCTTCCTCGCGTCGCCACGGCTGTTTCCTTCGTGCACGCGCTGCTGTGATCTGCCGTAGCTCCTCCTCCACTCGCTCTCAGCACGGTGGTTTCCTCCGATGATCAGCGCGGCAGCCAACTCGACCTGGGCCAGGCGGTCATCCAACAGGTTCTCGCCGTTGTAGCGGGGAATCTTGGCCCGCTGCTGGATGGATGGGACGGTCATCTCCCGGTCGATTGCCGCTACTAATCGCTCTGAAATCGCCAGCCCGTCCTACCCTGAAAAGGGCGGGAAACGGGGCTGGTTTGCTCTGCTCCGTCCATCGCGGCGAAGCTCTCCAGGGGCCGGCCTCTCAGCTCTACACTCCGTTCCCGGCTGAGCGATGAATCGCTCCGGCCGCTGTACCTCCGCCTGGATCCTCATCTTGCTCCATATCCCACTCCTGACACCAGTGTAACGTGCTGCTCGACATGGCGACGTCCCACCAGGAGGTTCGAACTCACGCCTCCCGTTCCGGAGTCCCGCACTCTACCTGTGTCGCCAATAGGGTTAACCCACTTGGCAAGCCAAGTAGGGTGCTCATATTGAGTTCGCTACAATAATATATTTTTTCTACCTAAGTTTAGAAAAGGACAAAACAAAAATGAGACCAAAAATTTGTTTTTTCTGATTTTATTTTGAATTGGAATTACAAATGTAGGAACCATACACGGATTTGTATTCACTTGCTGAAACAAAAACGACTGTGACGTTTCAAAACAGCTGGGGGCGGAATGGAACGCGATATGGAACAGTCACGTGACACCGTCCTTCTGCTACAGACCTCGGAACAGCGTTTTGAATCACAAGTTCCGCCTAGGTTCCGGTACGTTCCAAAACACTGTTTCGATTTTGCCATCACTAGCAATGATGGTAGAAGGACTACAGCTCCTGACCAGATTGAGTGATGATATAGAGTGAAGTATGTGGCGGTAATGCACCACTAAACTGGTTGCCAACCGCCAATCAAATCTAAAAGAATAAGAAGAGGAGTCCACGTTAGGGATGGGCGATACTGTGGAGGAACAAAATAAGTTCAGGCGTGACACGGCGAGCTGAAGGTTTAAGGGTTTTATTCCTCCATCATCATTGAGACACACTGCAGCACTGTGTGCTCTGCTGTGTGTGTGTGTCTGTGAGTGAGCTAGTGAGGCATGTAAAGTCAGCTCTTTTATACAGTGACACAGACAGAGAATGCATGGCACATTAGCATATCAATTGTCATCTAATACACATCGGTCAATACACATGATTAGCACGACATTGGTTGGCTCAAGGACGCATGCATACAGTCCCGTCTGACTGCTTCCTGTGGTTCCCTGTCCTCATGTCAATTGTCCTTTGCTTCTTCCAGCCCTGCTGCTGGGTGTGAAGAAAGCTCCAGAAGAATGTCCCAGAGGAATGTCTCCCTATTGTGTTTAGTGTCACCACACCAGCCCCCCCCCAAACACCCAGAAAGGGCTGTGACCCCCCCCACACACCCGTAGTTTGGCTCCAGCTCCGGTAGAACTGTCGGAGGGCATGTCAGTCCGTGGGGGCATGGGGGAAGGGTGGAAAGGGCAGTGTTCTCCGCTCAGAGTTCCAGCACGTTAAACGGCTGTGGATCATGGGCGCACGGGCCAGTGTGTTTCGTGCGTAATGGAACCAGACGGCAATCGGTCGGCTTAGGGAGTGAGGTGCAGGAAAAGCTCTGTGCAAGAAGAGAGGGAGGGGGATGGGAGTAAGCGAGTGTCGGCCCGGGACGTCAACGATGTCTGGGCCGCGCAAAAATTGCGTGTGGATCCGCGATGGTGAGGAACTTTTCCAGTTCAACGTGGCGGAGATCCAAAGCGGCTGTGAAAAAAATTATATCGCTGACTTCTCTCGTGTTTTGGTCCAGCGAGGATGTGGGGAAGGCGAGCGGCCAAATTCCCCGAGGATGCGTAGTGGCTGTGATAAACTGAAGCTGTGTCAGGGACTCAGCAGTTTGGCTTTAGGTGCGGGAAACAGCCCTAAAGTCATCGGGGAAAGCAATCGGCTAAATTCCCCTTGTGCGCCATGGCTGGAAAACTCATACAAAATCCAGTGTGCTGGCTGCACGTCCACTCCAGGTGCACGAGCAGCCCTGAAGGTTCTGAGGGTGGCGATCGGCCATGTTTCTCGGGCATGTGCAGCGGTGGAGAACGATGTATCAGTCTGTGGAGCCAGTATTGTCCCGTGCGTGGCGCGTGCTTGGCGCAGTGACCACATAGCTGAAAGTTGTGCTGTCCTCGTAACCCTGCAGTGTGCGCGCGTGGCTTCTGTGCGCGGGAGGTCCGCTGTCCGGAGTTTAGTCAGAGTTGGGAAGCTCGGTGTAAATCAGCGCCGTCGGCGTCGATGATTGTCCCCGTTCAGGCTGTTTCTGTGTGTTACTTGTGTCACTGCTCCTCGTGCATCTCGGTCCAAGCACTGCGCCCTCCGTCCGGCACTGGACGTCGCCATCGGGGAGAGAGGACAAGGCGCGCGCGCGCTTTCGTGTGGATGCGAAGGATGTAGGCAATCCCCGGTCTCTGGAATCCACAGCGCAGTGAGAGGGAGAGATTAGGCGAGGGACGCACCGTGACGCGTTCTGAGGCTTTCCGTCCGGGTCATCTCCGGGGTGTTCGCTTCGTGTTCCATTCTTCGTCAAGGGTCACCAGTGTGGAGGAACAAAATAAGTTCAGGGGTGACACGACGAGCTGAAGGTTTAAGAGTTTTATTCCTCCATCATCATTGAGACACACTGCAGCGCTGTGTGCTCTGCTGTGTGTGTGTCTGTGAGTGAGCTAGTGAGGCATGTAAAGTCAGCTCTTTTATACAGTGATACAGACAGAGAATGCTTGGCACATTAGCATATCAATTGTCATCTAATACACATCGGTCAATACACATGATTAGCATGACATTGGTTGGCTCAAGGACGCATGCATACAGTCCCATTTGACTGCTTCCTGTGGTTCCCTGTCCTCATGTCAATTGTCCTCTGCTTCTTCCAGCCCTGCTGCTGGGTATGAAGAAAGCTCCAGAAGAATGTCCCAGAGCAGGGGTGTCAAACTCATTCCATGGAGGGCCAAGACCCTGCAGGTTTTACTTCCACCCAGTCTCTTCAGCAGGTGTTTTCACTGATCAGCAATCAGTAGGAAGAAATTCATAGAAATCACCTGTTGAAGACACTGGGTGGAGGTAAAACCTGCAGGGTCTTGGCCCTCCCTGGAATGAGTTTGACACCTGTGTCCCAGAGGAATGTCTCCCTGCTGTGTTTAGTGTCACCACAATACCAGCATTTTTCCTTTTGATACAATACCATTAATTTATGGGACTTTTTCTTCGATACTGATACTTTTTTCCCCAAATCACATGATTGCAGTTTCATTAACAACTTTATTGCAAGGGCAATATGAAGGCCGAATCTCAATCTCTTCCCTAAGCCCTTGTAGACTTAAACTGGATTCTTAGGCAGCAGCCATTAGTAGTGTGTGAGTGTGCGAGTCTGCGAGGGGACACTTTATGACATGTTGTGGGGGCATGGTGTTGGACTTCTCCACCCAGGGGACAATGGACCAAAGGAAGAGGTGTCACGGGGGGGTGGGGGGGGTATCAAATGGGACAGTAAGGACTATGTGCCCCCCGGGGAGAGGAGTAAATGCCGGAGAGAAGAAGTGTGTTGGAGCGCAGCTGGCGTTATGTTACGTTAATGTATCACACATTCTTTGTTCAAACAACAGTGGTTATGGTCGGAAGTGTCGGGTCTTGATGCAAGAGGAATGCACAGAGACCCAACAGTCTTTCTTTGCTGTAAAATATGTTGGAGGAAGAATAAAGTAACTGTGTTGTCCAGCTCGTTGTCTCGCCTGCCTCCTTTCTCCACACTGGTGACCCCAAAACGTGCCATGGAAAGCGAGCCAAGCACCGCCCCAGAGACTGCCTGGAGGGAGAGCACCAGCGCCGCATGCATGGTCCCATTCGAGCTCCCAGGCTTCTGGCTTCACAGCCCAACCGTGTGGTTTTTGCACATAGAAGCCCAGTTCACACTCTGCGGGATAACAACGGACGATACCAGGTATTACTACGTAGTTGCTGTTCTGGATGTGCATGCCACGCAACAGGTAACGAGCCTGCTCCAGGGTCCGCCAGCCCAAGAAAAATATGAGGCGATCAAGAGGTTGTTTCTCCAGTGCTATACCCTTTCTGACAGTGAGAGGGCAGAGAGGCTCCAAACGCGTTCGGAGTTAGGGGACAAATCAGCAGTGGAGCTAATGGAGAGCATGTTGGTGCTGAGGAGGAAGGATGATGAATCTTTCCTGTTTGCCCACTTGTTCCTCAGGAACCTACCAGCTACAGCGAGGGTGATCCTCGCCAACTCGCTGCGGCTGGTTGCTAAAGACTACCGCGCCCTGGCGCAGGAAGCGAGCCGCATCAGTTCAGCGACCATAACTCTCAGCGTGCAGACAGTGGCACCAGCATCCATGAGGGATTCCAGCGAGTTTGAGGAGCCGTTTGTGGTAGCTGGGACGGACACCAGAAGATGAAGGAATGGGGCGACCTGTTTTTATCATCGCCATTTCGGCTCAAATGCCCAACACTGCCTATCGCCATGCCAATTCAAGAAGCCAGGAAGACGGCACTTTTGGAATTCAGTGGCAGCTGCAACCGATGGCAACAGGAACAGACTGCTTTATGTCACGGACACACGTTCGGGGAGACGGTTTTTCGTGGAATCCAGCTCGCGGAAGAGCCTCGTCCTGCTGGTCAACGCAGACAGGGTGGCAGGACGCAGCGGTCCCGAGTTCACGGTCACCAACGGATCCACCATCAGGACATTTGGCGAGCAGACACTGACAATATGCTTACACGGACACAACTTTCAGTGGGACTTTGTGATAGCTGCATGTTCCGGTCCCATTTTAGGAGCAAATTTTCTGTGCGCTTATGGATTGTTGGTCGATGTTGCTAATAGGAGATTAGTGGACGCTGTCTCTTTTACCTCACTGCCCTGCACAGCTCGAGGAGCTGGGTTGACAACACTGGCTAACGTTCTAGCTACAGGGGATCTTCTTCTTTGTCGATCGCTAGATGGTCACACCAGCTGCCCTGACGAATGCTGCCATCCTGCGGAGGTCCCCGAGGTCCCCGTGCAGCTTTTGGCTCAGCGATGTGGGGTCAGGCCACGTAGCTCATCTGAGTGCAGCATGGTCTGGGCAGTCTTGGAGGAGGTGTTCGCTGGTCATTTGGGCAGTACCACATGGGCATCTGTCCGATTGTCCAACTTTAAGTTTCTGGTGCATGTGAGCATGCGTTCTGTTATGTCCAGTTCGGAGTCTGAACAGAACAACTTGGTCAGCCCTGCTCAGACTATAGTAGTTGTCATCCTTGCAGAAGTTTGGGTGTTGCTGCTGCCACTTCTTGTGAGACAGGGCCTTAATAATGGTTTTCTCCTCACTGTAAGAGACCTGCCTGTCTTCCTGGTCTTGCTGCCCACCCTCCTTGGCAAGTCTGTCAGCCGTCTCATTTCCATAGATTCCACAGTGGGCAGGAATCCATTGGAGTGATACGCTCACCTGTGTTGCTAGTTGAGACAGAGTGAGGGCGAGTTCATTCAGTTCTTTGCGTCGGGGGTCCTGAAGTGCATCCAAGACAGAGAGGGCATCAGTGAAGATGACGACCCGCTTGTGTGCCTTGTCTTGATGTTCCCTGACGTGGGCCGCTGCTGTTCTCAGGGCCTCTGCCTCAGCCCTGAAATTGGTGGCGTACTTTCCAGTCACAATGGGAATGTGGGTCTCCTCGTCAGCGTACCTGATGTACACGCCGCCTCCGCCATTCCTGGTTGCTTCCATGGCAGAGCCGTCTGTGTAGACGTGAGTCCACTGCTCTTTAGGGTAGGCAGACTGAATGAACTCCAGGGCCAGCGACTTCCTCTCTTGGTCTGACTATGTTCCTTTCTTCCCAATGCCCGATATGTCTGTGCGTATGGCTGGGAAGTTCTGTTGGTTCCAGGAGGGAACAGATGCTATGGGTGGTATTGGTGTGGGTATGTGGTCCATCAGTTCTGGGTCTCTCCTTTCAAATGTCCTGCTCTGGTGGATGAAGCTCGATCTCTTAAGTCTCCCTTTTGTTGGCTTGTTCAGTCTGTCCTTCATGGGATGGTTTTCCAGTCTTTTGAATTTGGCGGCCTGGGTCAGTACCTTGACGTTTCTTCTGTCTTCCAGTGGTGCAAGGCCTGTTGTTGTCTCCAGCACTTTGATAGGGGTACTGCGCATGGCTCCTGTCATCATTCGCATGGCTTGGTTTTGGAGTCTGTCCAGCTTCTCAGTGTTGCTTTTGGCAGCTGTTGAGGTTGCTGCCATGCCATACTCCAGAACAGGCCAAATCCTCCCCACATAGAGCTTCTGCAGGACACCCTGGTCTGCACCCCAGTCTGTTCCTGACAGTTTCTTCATTAGGGCCATCCTGATCTTTGCTCTTGCCTGGTTCTTGTGCAGCTGGTTCTTCCAAGTCAGTCTGCGATCCATGGTGATCCCGAGGTATGTGGGTGCATATTCAGCCTGGAGCTCATGGGAGTTGATCTGCAGTTTCACCTTCTGGGGTTGGGTGGACAGGGTAAGACGGTGTATGTAGTCTTCCTCTCATTTAAGCTTACAAGCCATGACTTGGTCCATGCCTCAATCAGCCAGAGAACTTGCTGCACTCTGTAGTTTGCAGTCATGATGCTTTCCTCACTGCACCAGAGGGCTAGGTCATCGGCATAGATGGCACCTTGTACGTTCCTTGGCAAACTCAGGATGATGTCCTTAATGAATACAAGGAAGAGTGTTGGGGAGAGCACTCCTCCTTGTGGGACTCCTTCCCTCAACACCTTCTTCTTGCTGGAGTACTGTCTGACCTGGACTCTGGCTCTTCTGTTGTGCAGGTATTGGGCAATCCACTTGTACATGCGCCCAGCGATACCGCACTGGCGCAGTTTCAGCTTGAGGCCATCTTTCCATACCCTGTCAAACGCCTTTTCTAGGTCAATCCATACAGCGAGGGTGTGCTTTTTTTCTTGGAAGGCATCTTCTATGGCTTGAGAGATGTATGTTATTTGGTCCTCTGTAGACCGGTTCTGCCTGAAGGCTGCTTGCTCTGGGCCGATGTGTTGTTTTCCTTCCAAGTGCCACATGAGTCTGGTGTTGATGAGACGCTCTAGCAGCTTTCCTATGCAGCTTGTAAGGCTTATGGGTCGATAGCTTTCAGCCTTCAACTTATCTTTGCCTTTTTTGTGCACTGGAATCATTGTGGCTTCTCTCCAGATCTGAGGCACAGTCCCTGATCTCCAACTGTCATTGAAAAGCTGCAGAAGTTTCTTCTTGGTTTTGGGGCCAAGGTTCAGCAACATTTCATTTGTGATCTTGTCAGACCCAGGGGCTTTTTTCAGCTTCAGTGTTGTCATTGCATCCTCCAGCTCCTTGAATGAATGGCGAGTTCATCACTGGTTCAATCTGTGCGTTCTGATGAATTCGCTGGGCTCCTCTGACAACCTTTCTTCTCTCTGGTGGAATCTGAAGATGGCTCGTCTTCACATACTGGTTGATGAAATGGTCTGCTGCTTTCTTGCCAGTCAGCAGTTCTTGATCTGCCTGTACTGTGATCGGCGAGCTTTTGCTGTTCTCGTCGTTGAGGGCTTGAGCCAGTTTCCAAAGCTTGTTGCTGTCCTTGTCCAAGTTGAGCTGCTCTGTCTTTTGTTGCCATCTCTTTCGAGCTTCCTGTATAAATGTCTGCCTGTGTTTTGCAGTGGCCGCCTTCAGGGCAATGTTGTTTTCTACTGTAGGATCTGCTTCTACTTTTTTCCTTGCCTCTGCCACACTGTCTTCAAGCTGCTGGAGCTCTTCTGTCCAGTAAGGCCTATAGTTCTTCCTGGCTCCCCGAGGTATAGATTCATTTGCAGCCTTCAGAATAGCATGGTTCAGCACCCTGACTTTCTTGTTGAGGTTCTGCTGCTTGTGACAGATCTCCGCAGAGTACCATCCACCAGTGTTGAGAAGCGCACCCAGTTGGCCTTCTTGTAATTCCACCTGGGGAATGTCTTAGCTTCTTGTGGTTTGTAGCTGATGTCCAGTCCAATCTTCACAGGTTTATGGTCACTTCCCCCGAGATGGCCAAGTACTATTCTTGTTGCCAGCTTGGCCATGTCATTGGTGGCAAAAGCAAGATCGGGCGCGGTGTTACTCAGCCATACCCTGGAGAAGAACGTTGGTGGATCATCAGGATCATTCATTAGCAGAAGACTGTTTTCAACTTGCCAATCTTCCACCTCCTCTCCTCTTCTATCTGCTTCACTGTATCCCCATGCCTCTGAGTGACTGTTGAAGTCACCGATGACTAAGCATTGGTGGTCTGGGAGTTCCATTTGGTCAAGTGAGAGCTCTCGCTCTGGGGGGCAGTACACATTGAAGATCGTGATGCTTTCATTGTGAACCATAATTCAAACTCCATGGATTTCTGCCTGGTTGTTGGTACTGACGTCAAACTCTTGTGCTGGTATGGCGTTTCTGACAAGAATCGCCACTCCTCCTTTTGTTCTTCCTTTTCTGTCTTTCCTGAAGACCTGGTATCCCCTAACACTGAAGCGTTGGTTTTCCTTCAGGTGTGTCTCCTGTAGGCAGGCTACATCAATGTCTTCTGAGTGGAGTCTTTCGGCAAGGGATATTTTTTTGTTATAGACTCCTTCTGCGTTCCACTGGAGGATGTTGACGTTCCTCTCCTTTGGCGTCTCTTTTCAGCCAGTAGCATTCCTCGTTCCCCGTCCCCTGGCCGTGCAGGACGAGGTGAGGTGACCTCCGGTAGCTGAGGGTGGGCCCCTTTGAGGCTGAGGGCCCGGCACTCTTCCTCCCCGGCGGATCCCCAGAGGACGAGCACCATCACGTGCAACATCAGTGTGACTCATTATGAAGCGAATATGCGTGATGCAGAAGAGGTTTGTGGCACCACAGGGGTCCTGCATCTCCGTCTTCAGCCATGGACGTTTGTTGGGGGTCCCTCCCCTAGACCAACTGCCTTCCATGGCTGGGCTGTCGAGAGCTTGGTCCACCCTGTAGAAAGGTTGCCTGCCAAGGCTTTCCGAGACCCTTCTTCCCGTGCAACTGTCTGTCCTCCTCCGCCTTCACAGCCATTGGGAGTTCGCTTTCCTCTCCGCCTGTTCCGCCGTTGGGACATTTGTTGCTGTAACAAAACTTGGGTTTTACGTGAGTGATTTGTTACATGCTGCACAACCCCCAACCTGGAGGACCAGGGTGCACTCTTTAGTCTGGCCTCTACCCCACGCGGACCTGTTCGACATGGTTGAACCTTCTGGGAGCACTAGGCTCCCATCGACATAGCTCCGGGGGTTGCTGAGACACGCAAGCCGCTGCACCCCGACAAGGTATGTGCACCATTGGCAGCGGCTCCAGGAGATAAGTACCAACATTTGCTCACAGAGTTCCCAAGACTCCCGGTCCCGACTTTTTCAGCTATAGTAACGAAACACGGGGTTGAGCACTTTATAACGACGAAAGGCCCACCGGTGTTCACGGAACCTTGGCACTTTGACACAGCTAAACTGGCCAGTGCACGAGAGGAGTTTGCCAACTTAGAGCAGTTGGGCATCGTTAGGTGCTCCAACAGCCCGGGGGCATCCCCACTACACATGGTGCCTAAAGCCGATGGGTCGTGGCAACCGTGCGGTGATTTCTGGTGCTTGAACAATGCTACAGAACACAATCACTATCCTATTCCGCACATCTAGGATTTTTCCGTACACCTAGCCGGGGTGTGTTTTTTTCCAAAGTGGATCTGGTCCGCAGTTACCACCAGGTCCCGGTGTGTGCGGAAGACGTTCCAAAAACAGCAGTAATAACTCCTTTTGGCATTTTCGAGTTTTTACGCATGCCATTCGGATTAAACGGCGCGGCACAGATCTTCCAGAGGATGATGGACGTAGTGCTTCGTGACTTGTCCTTCGTTTTTGTCTACTTAGACGACATTCTGGTAGCCAGCGCGTCCGAGGAGGAGTACATCAACCATCTCAGGACAGTTTTCCAGAGGTTGGAAGTGCACGGGTTGATAGGTAACCTGGCGAAGTACCAGTTCGGTGTGCCAGTGATTGACTTTTTGGGCCACCGCATTTCGCCAGCGCATTCCGCCAGCACTTTGTCCCATTACCGGACAAAGTTCGCGTTGTGTCAGATTTTCTGCGCTTGCAGACTGTGAGGGCACTACAGGAGTTTTTGGGAATGGTTAATATTTATAACCGCTTCCTTCCCCGGGTAGCCCAACTGATGCAGCCATTGTACGCCGCGCTTAAAAAAAAGAAGCCCATGGAAGCCATCAACTGGACTCCCAAGCGAGTCCAGGCTTTTACTAATGCCAAAACAACACTTGCGGACCCAGACCTGTCTGCATGGATAGTGCTCACTACATACGCGTCTGACGTTGCCATAGGGGCAGTAGTGGAGCTGTGCATCGCAGCCACTCGCATTTTTCAGCCGCCCTTTGCGTGACAATGAACGCAAGTACAGCGTATTCGAAAGAGAATTGCTGGCTCTCCACCTGGCGATGCACTATTTCCAGTTCTGGCTGGAGGGGCACGAGTTCACCACATTTGTGGACCATAAGCCACTGACGTACGCAATGGCCAAGGTCTTGGAACCATGGTCAGCCTGGCAGCAACGGCAGTTGGCCACAATTTCGGCGTTTATTACCAACATTCAACATGTCGCCAGTAAGCTCAATGTCATGGCCGATTGCCTGTTGCATGCGTTAATTGCCCCGGTCGACATAGGAATAGATTTCCCTGCCATGGCCGCGGAGCAAGCCAGGGACGCGGACATTTGCGCGCTCCAGTCTGCACCAATGGGGTTAAGGCTGGAGAGCAGGGTGGTGCAAGAAGGGTGCCCTCCCTTACTCTACGACGTCTCCACTGGCCGCCCACGCCCAGAGGTTCCGAGCTCTTGGCACCGTTGCGTTTTTGAGTCGGTCCACTCCCTTTTGCATCCGGGAGTGCGCACTTCGGTGAAACTAGTGGGGGCAAAATTTGTCTGGCCGCGCTTGCGCAAAGACGTGAAAGAGTTTGATGCAGCTTGCATTGTGTGCCAGTGGGCCAAAGTGCACAAGCACACCAGAGCTCCCCTCGTTCCAAATCCCGGCTAGGAGGTTCAACCACGTCCACATGGATTTGGTAGCCCCCCACCCACCCCCCCACCCCCGTCGCAAGGTTTCACACATCTTTTGACAGTCATGGACTGCACCACGCACTGGCCTGAAGTGGTCCTGCTGGTTTCTACCACGTCCACAGAAGTGGCACACGCTTTTTTGTCGGCTTGGGTTACATGTTTTGGCTCTCCATCGGACATCACCTCCGACAGAGGTCCACAATTCATTTCAGAACTCTGGTCCACGATGGCTCAGAGCCTTGTGGTCAAAATTCACCGCACTACCATGTACAACCCCCAGGCTAACGGGATATGCAAGCGTTTTCATAGGTCACTTAAAGGGCTCAGAGCTTCACTCACAGACAGAAATTGGGTCAACTGCCTGCCTTGGGTTCTTTTAGGGTTGCATTCTACACCTAAGGAGGATTTGGCAGCCTCCCCGGCAGAACTTTTTATCTCAACCGCTGCAGATCCCCGGAGAGTTTTTACCAGAAAAGGTAAAGCAAGGCCAATCTGCCAACGCAATTTTTACACAGTATGGAGCCTTTGAGCGTACCGGGCCCGGCCCACCATTGTTTTCCCTGCACATTTGTCCCAAAAAGCTTGGAGAACGACAGTTTTTTTTTTGTCAGGCACGATGCGCACCGGACCCCACTGCGCCCACCGTACAACGGACTGTTCAGGGTGTTGGAACCTGGGGCGAAACATTTTGTGTTAGACTTGGGGGGACGTAGGGAGACCGTCTGGATCGACAGGCTGAAGCCCACTTTTGTGTTGGCAGACGAGCAGGTGGTGTTGGCCCAAGCTCCCTGGCGCAGACGCCCACCATTGGTGGCTCCGCAGGTTGGTGATTCCTCAGCAGGGATCGGCACTCGTGAAGCTGATGTGTTTTCTCCCCCTCCCTTTTTCCCTCCACAGACTGATGTGCCCTCCTGTACACTCCGCCAGCAGGGCATTTCAACGGGATTGGCGACCCCCCGCTACAGCCGCTATGGGCGCCAGCTCAAGCCCAAAGGAGGAGGGGGGGGATTAAGGCCCATTCTGGGTGTTCGGGGGGAGGGCTGTGTAGGGGCATGGTGTTAAGATAAGATAAGATAAACTTTATTGTCCCTCAAGGGGAAATTTGTCTTGGGCTTGTCACCCATGCTGCAACCACACAATCCACACATACACAATGGATGTAGTACATAATAAATGAAATAAAACCCAATAAATAATACAAGCACATACGTACATAAATACATAACAGCAGTCATTAAGAACAGGAGTTATAAGTGTCCCTGACCTATTTATCTGAGTTTAAAAGTTTTACTGACGTCGGGATAAATGAGTTCTTGTATCTATTGAACCTGCACTTGGGGACTCTGTATCTCCTCCCTGAGGGCAGCCGCATATATTCATTGTTTAGTACATGGCTCATGTCACTGATTATTTTTTGAGCTTGTCTACCGGCTGCCTGGTCGTGTAAGATCTGCATGGGTAGATACTCTTTAACTCCAATAATTTTCCATGCTGCATGAATTAAACGCAACACTCTGTTCTTTAGTTTCACAGAGAGGTTGCCAAACCAAGCTGTAATGCTGTGTCTAATACAGCTCTCCAACACAGCCTGGTAAAATATTAGCATAATCCTTTTATCAACGCCATGTATTCTTAATCTACGCAAGAAATGCAGCCGCTGTTGTAGTCTACTACAGAGGTAATCAATATGTGTGCTCCAGGTTAATGAATTCTCAATAAATACTCCCAAATATTTATAGGAACTAACCTGTGTTATAGTGTGGTTGTGGATGACCACAGGCCTGTGGTCACCAACTCCCCGAGGGTCAAACACCATCTCCCTTGTTTTATCAGTATTCAAAATTAGATGACTGTCATCACACCAATTGACAAACCTCTGAATTTCTATAAAATAGCTTGACAGATCATGAGTCTTTTGAAGTAGTGATAAAATAACAGTGTCATCAGAAAATTTATTAATCTGATTGCCTGAATAGACACTTCTGCACTCATCAGTGTACAAGGTGAACAAAAATGGTGAACTAACACAGCCTTGGGGAGCTCCTGTGCTGAGGGTTCTGGATTTAGATAAAGTTCCATTTACACTAACTTGCTGTTTACGATAAGTTAAAAATGAGTGGTACCATTTAATAATGACAGGATGCACTTTAAAATCATTTAACCTCTTAATTAAAAGGTGTGGCTGCAGTGTGTTAAAAGCTGAACTAAAATCAACCAGTAAAAGACATGCATATGAGGTTGTCTCCTCCAAATGTTTAAACACAGAATGAGTTAAGGTTAAAATGGCATCCTCTGTACTTCTATTATTTTTTATAAGCAAACTGCAGAGGATCCAAAAGTCCTCCAAAATCAGTTTTCAGAATGTCAATGACAATCTTCTCGAGGCACTTCATTAGCAGTGAGGTCAGTGCAACAGGACGATAGTCATTATTCTCTTTGCAGTTTGCTTTTTTTTTGGTACAGGAATTATAACAGAGCTTTTCCAAATTACTGGGACAGAACACGAATCTAAAGACTTCTGGTAGATGGGACTCCAGGCTTCTGCTAGCTCCTCACTACATGACTTCAGTAAGCGCCCAGAGATCCCGTCTGGTCCAGATGCCTTCCTGGGGCACATATGTGAGAAAAATCTTTCCACAACATGCTGGTCAACTATAATTTTTGCAGAGCCTAATACTGATATAGCATCCAGAGCAGCTTTTTGTTCATGAGCAAAATCTCTAGTCTCAAATCTGCAAAAGAAATTATTCAACTCGTTTGCCTTTTCTTCCTCATTCATTACATTAATGCAGCTTTTGGATGGAGTCATCTTTGTCATTACTTTAACTGAGTCCCACAATTTCCTAGAACTTTTTCCTAGGCATTCAGATTCAAATTTCTTCCTCGTCTCATCTCTAGCTGTTCTTAGTTTGTAATTAATTTCTTTCTGTATATTTTTCACACTTAACATGTCCCCATTCTTAAAAGCAATCTTTTTCTGTACTATGCACCATTTTAATTCCTTGGAAATATAAGACTTATTATTAGGGTACATAGTGATTACTTTCTGAGGTAAAATATTTTCTTTACAGAATTTTATGTACCCAGTTATGGTATCTGTGGCCTCCTCCAACTCCAAGTTGTGGAAGAGTCCCCAGTCAGTACAAGAAAAACAACCTCTCAAAGTTTCTATGCCTTCATTGTCCCATATGAAGATTGTCTTTGTCTGTGGTTTGCTGCTTTTAAGCAAAGACTTGTAAATAGGAATCAGATGAACAGCATTATGGTCTGAGGACCCCAAGGGGGGCTTAACCCTTGCTATATAGGCATTTTTGACGTTCCCATAGCATTTGTCCAAAATATTTTTCCCCCTTGTACTGCAGTTCACATATTGGCTGAAGCCAGGCAGTGCCGCATCCAGTTTGCAGTGATTAAAATCCCCTAAAATCAAACAAGGTGCTTCAGGAGTGCATTCCAGTTGTTTGTGTACACAGTCCACAATAGCGTTCGCTGCATTGAAAGCGTTCCCGCTGGGCGGGATATAAACGGTGCATAATGTTTCCAAATTCACGGGGGAGATAAAAGGGTCTCAGGCTTAAGCACAGCAGTTCTATGTCCGGGGTACAAAGCGACTCTCTCGTAGTGAACTGTGAACACCATTTGTTCTTAACGTACACACAAATACCTCCTCCTTTGATCTTACCGGAGAGCGCGTCCCTGTCCTGCCGCACCAGGGAGAAGCCATCCACGGATAGGAGTGAGTCGGGTACGTCCTCCTGAAGCCACGATTCTGTGAAAGCAAGCAGGCATGGCTCCCGGTACTCGTATAGGAACCTGGCGTTGATTTTGAGTTCCTCCATTTTGCTCTTCAGTGAGCGGACATTACAGAGCAGCATGGATGGCAGTGGCGGCCTGTTCTCCCTCCTCCGCAGTCTCTGTCGTACTCCGCCACGTTTCCCTCTCTTCCGTGACCGGCTTCTACGTCCTCCCGTCGGATTTCGTAAGAGCTCCCTAGGCAGGAGGGGTGCCGAGACATGGCTGGAACGAAGAAGCAGGAGCTGGTCTCGAGTATAGCTCAGGAGCGTGGTCGGCCTCATGTCCCAATCCACTTGGGTGCAGTGGCATATTATCCCGAGCAACCAGATCACAAGCAGTCCCTTTAGCAAAAACGTCATTATGATACTTCAGACTGAGCACCAAAAACTAAGTACTACAAACATACTCACATAGTAGCAGCACAGGATAGCCCGGGTCGCAGCAGAGCAGCGCCACCAGCAGCGTCCATGTTGAAAATCCAGCTTCTCCACCCAGGGGACAATGGACCGAAGGGGGAGGTGTCACTGGGGGGTATCAGGTGGGACAGTCAGGACTATGCGTCCCCCGGGGAGAGGAGTAAATGCTGGAGAAAAGAAGTGTGTTGGAGCGGAGCCGGTGTTATGTTATGTTAATGTGCCACACATTCTTTGTTCAAACAACAGTGGTTATGGTCGGAAGTGTTGGGTCTTGATGCATGGGAATAAAGGTATAAAAGAGGAATGCACAGGGACCTGACAACCTTTTTTGCTGTAAAATATGTTGGAGGAAGAATAAAGTAACTGTGTCATCCAGCTCGTTCTCTCGCCTGCCTCCTTTCTCCACAATGTCACCCTACCTTGACAACAGTGTATGACAAACTGCTGCTTAGTATTGTGGGATTCGGACTTTTTGTTTTAAGAATGATTTTATCTTCGAGGACAAGGAACAGAAGGGATCAAGTGCCTGATCTAAATATCTTGCAGGTACTAGCCTTACAGAGTGAAAGAGAGGTAATATGAAAAAAATAATTTTGTGAATGAATGAATGAATGAATCTTTATTTTGGATAGTACAGGTTAAAAGAAACTGAATAATATAACAAAGGGGGAAAGAAAATCCAACAAGGTCAAATTAGACAATAACTCCTCTGATTATACAAAATAATTTTACTTTTTTTTTTTTAAAAATTGCTCAGAATAGTTGATAAATAATGTCTGTACTATCCACCTTATTCCTCGGGCCCATGATACTTTGCATGAATTATGGTAGCAACTTCCGGTACTAGTTTAGAACATGGTTGTCACTGAAACGGGGCACTTTTCCTTGTTAAAAACAATGACTTCGGCATCAGAAATGCGGGAACACGGCCTCTTGCACCTCACAACAGTAATATAATCATACCACTTGCCACAACTATCAAGGAACGGGAAAAATGACCTTAAAAAGTGGCCTCGTAGATTGTAGCTCTGTTAATTAGCGCCACTGCTAAGATGCTAATGCTGTAAACAAATGACCCGTGCTGGCAAAATGAGTCACTTTGAAGACATTTTCAAAACTGATGTAATGTTATTTGTCATGTGTCTGAGCTCAGGTTTTCTCTGAGCTCAGATCCCCACTTTATTCCTAAGCATTGTTTGTCTGATGAGTTTGATTTGTCGTTTCTGTATACATTTTGGGTTTGTTTACACTTATGCCTCCCCTTTCCCATACGTTCCCTTCCACTGTTCACAGCCTGCCCTCTCAGCTCAGCTGTGGGCAGTTGGTTTAATTAGGCTCCTGTTCGCTCATTGATTCACACCTGCAGCACATTTACCTGTGTGTACTTAAGCACTGCCTTTCCCCTGTATCGTTGCGGTTACATTGAATGTTCAGTCTGATTTCTCCTCTGGACTTTATCCTGTCATCCTCATCTCTTCCTGAGCAAGGCTGCTCAGGAGAGTATTTCCCTGTAAGTTGTTCTTGTTTTTGCATTTTGTGTGCTGTGCACTATTTTTGGACTTAAGTTACTTTTTGTTAATAAAATGCCACAAATATCATTCAGCACCTGGGGTTGACCTTCTGCCCCGAAGGGGCATTCATGACATTATTTCCATATTCTGCATTGAATGACCTTCAAAATGATATTTAATGTGTAGGAAGTGCACAAAACTGATCTGGAAAAAGACGATTTGTTTATATTTTGGCTAGGTTGAAAACTCGTGTTCGATCGGTCAGGAGTTACGTCTTCCTCAAAAACATAGGCACTTTTACAAAGTATGATTTCTAAGCTTTCCAATGATACCAGGCACTCACGGGGTTTTCCCGGGACTTGCCGCTACCAAACAAAGAAAGAGTCATAATTTATGACTTCTTGTTGCCTGTAGCTCATAATGACGCGGTGCACATTCCGAATTTTGCCATGACGTCTCCACGGCAATAAAGTCGGCTGCATTTTGTTAAAATATGTTGGACATAACCAAATTTACCTTAGAGCAGACGTATGCCACAACACCGTGCTTGGATGTCGTCTGTCACTGTGTGGTGAGAAGCCTCCATTTATACAGTCTATGGCACAACCACGAACACCAGCAACAATTACCAGAACTACGCCAAAACATTCAAAAAATACAAAAATTAGAAGAGCTGAAATTAGCTGCCACTTGAGTGCAAAACACGTGTGTGGACTATACATTAAAATGAATTTGAAAAACTTTTAAAAACGCTATTTTAAATGTCCCTGCTACTCCACTCTGACTGACTGATTTAACACTACTGCAGTCGAAACCAGAAGCTCCGCCCATAATCATTCCTACAGCGGCACTCCCAGGAATAAGGTGGATAGTATATTTATTTTTTATTTATTTATTTATCCTTTATTTATATGTTATGTGTTAAATGCAGTATCTTAAATCCTTAGTTATAGTCATCCATAGCGAGTAGGGAGGGAGTGAGTGAGTGAACATTCCGAACACAGCCAGGGAAATCAGTCAGAGCGAGCAGACCAGGAAGGCAGCCAAGATGAATCACGTGACCCAAATATCAAGCACTGATTTACTGTGTGGAGTTATCTGCTTTTGTAAAAAAAAAAAAAAAATGCTCCCGGCGTTTATCGGCTTTTGAAAAAAAAAAACATGAATTTGTAGTGTCTATAACATAGGACATATCGGCTTTTGAGACAAAACGATTTGAACTTCTATAAGTAGGTAATATTAACAGCTGTTTGATGTAAAGAGTGAAATTTTCATGGAAGTGGCGTTTATCGATTTTTGCTAACTCTCTCTCTCTCTCTCTCTCTCTCTCTCTATATATATATATATATATATATATATATATACTGTATATATATATATATATATATATATATATAGAGAGAGAGAGAGAGAATATATATATATATATATATATATATATATATATATATATATATACTGTATATATATACAGTATATATATGTATATACAGTGGGGCAAAAAAGTATTTAGTCAGCCACCAATTGTGCAAGTTCTCCCACTTAAAAGATGAGAGAGGTCTCCAATTTTTTTCATCATAGGTATACCTCAACTATGAGAGACAAAATGAGAGAAAAAAAAATCCAGAAAATCACATTGTCTGATTATTAAAGAATTTATTTGCAAATTATGGTGGAAAATAAATATTTGGTAACCTACAAACAAGCAAGATTTCTGGCTCTCACAGACTTGTAACTTCTTCTTTAAGAGGCTCCTCTGTCCTCCACTCGTTACCTGTATTAATGGCACCTGTTTGAACTCGTTATCAGTATAAAAGACACCTGTCCACAACCTCAAACAGTCAGACTCCAAACTCCACTATGGCCAAGAACCAAAGAGCTGTCAAAGGACACCAGAAACAAAATTGTAGACCTGCACCAGACTGGGAAGACTGAATCTGCAATAGGTAAGCAGCTTGGTGTGAAGAAATCAACTGTGGGAGCAATTATTAGAAAATGGAAGACATACAAGACCACTGATAATCTCCCTCGATCCAGCAACAGTGTGTGAAAACCTTGTGAAGACTTACAGAAAACGTTTGACCTCTGTCATTGCCAACAAAGGATATATAACAAAGTATTGAGATGAACTTTTGTTATTGACCAAATACTTATTTTACTGAGGAATTTACCAATTAATTCATTAAAAATCCTTCAATGTGATTTTCTGGATTTTTTTTTCTCGTTCTGTCTCTCATAGTTGAGGTATACCTATGATGAAAAAAATTGGAGACCTCTCTCATCTTTTAAGTGGGAGAACTTGCACAATTGGTGGCTGACTAAATACTTTTTTTCCCCACCGTGTATATATATATATATATATATATATATATATATATATATAATAATGTGAACGCCCACAAAAAAAAAATCGGATGTCAGCAAAAAATTGGAATTGAGCATTAAGGCCTGCAGTGTAACCCTAGCCTTAAGCAAACAAATACTCAGCAGTGGTCAGCTGACATCAGCATCAGGCGATCCTCATAAAATGATCAGCATTTGTGGAAACTTCCTGCCATTCTGGACCTGCTTTTGGAGTGAACACATCTCCCTTGGGCATACGTTTCAGTATTTATTTCCATTTTATATTCCTATGGAGTTACTTCTGCATGCCCTTTTTCCTTGATCATTCATTCATTCCTTGAAAAAAAATTACAGTAATGCCAATCTATAGACTCCAACAGTAAGTGTGCGATTAAAATGTGAATGTGTATGGAATAAAAAAAAACATATTCAGTGTATTGTAGGGAACCCACCCTGGGATAATCATCTCAGACTGGAAGCAGAGGGGAGGGGAATATTACCTCTGCCGGCAGAGTGTGGGGGATTAAATGGAGGACAGTATGTATTGTAATGTGCAAATGTATTGTGATGCAAGATTTCAGGCAACAGGGGGAAGGAATGGAGTGATATAAAAGGAGAGACCCTGGTGTATTGAAGGAATTCTTTTTCTGTAGATGAATGAAGTGAGAGAGAGAAATAAAGTTGTCTGTCGTGCACGTCTGGTTCCTTTATTTGCACTCTCCACACTGGTGACCCTTGACGAATTATGGAACATGAGGCAAGAACCTCGGAGTCAGCCCGGATGGGAAGCCCCAGCAATGCGGCAAGCATCCCAGAGACGGCCCGGATGGGAAGCCCCAGAAACGCGTGCGCTGTTTCGGTCAAACTACCGGACTTTTGGCTGCATGACCCGCGGTCTTGGTTCCACCACACCGAGGCTCAGTTTGCCCTCCGGAGAATAACGGCAGATGACACCAGATATTACTATGTGGTCGCAACGCTGGACGCTGGCACGTCTCAGCAAGTAGCGAGCCTGCTCCAACAGCCTCCAGCCCACGATAAATACGGGGCTTTCAAGGCCACGCTGACCCGGCTCTACACACTCTCGGACTGTGAGAGAGCGGCGAGGCTCCTGAGGCACACCGAGTTAGGAGATGGGTCAGCGGTCGAACTGATGGAGAAGATGTTGGCGTTGATGGGCAAGGACGACGGGCATTTTCTATTTGCCCACCTTTTCCTCCGGAACCTCCCAACAGAGGCAAGAGCAGTCTTGACCAACTTGCCGTTGCTGGCTGCACGCGACTACCGTGCACTAGCCCAGGAGGCAGATCGGATCATCCTCACCACCAGAGCCCTCACAGTGAATGCGGCGGCGTCGGAACCCAGCAAGACGACCAGCGGAGGCAAAGAGCCGGCGATGGTAGTGGCAGCGGGGGCCAGAAGGCGCCAGAGAGACACGGTCTGCTTCTACCACTGCCGCTTTGGAGAGAACGCACAGATGTGTGCCACCATGCCAGTTCAAGCGTTCGGGAAACGCCAAGGCCGGCAGTCAGTAGCAGCTGCGACCACCGGTGAAGAAAACAAGCTGCTCTACGTGACGGACTCGCGCTCAGGGAGACGGTTCCTCGTAGACACCGGCTCCCAAAAGAGCCTCATCCTGCTGTCCTATGCCAACCGGCTAGCGGGAGCTAGCGGCCCCGAGCTGATAGCCGCAAACGGCTCGGACATTAGGACTTTTGGTGAGAGGACACTGACTGTATCCCTACATGGCCATATGTGCGAGTGGACTTTCGTCATAGCAGCATGCAGTTTCCCAATCTTGGGAGCTGATTTTCTGTGTGCACATGGGTTGCTAGTCGATGTTGCTAACAGACGCCTGGTTAATGCAATGTCTTTTGATTCTCTCCCCTATACAGCTCGAGGGACCGGGCCAACAACACTAACCAACGTCACAGCTCCAGGCGGTAAGTTCCACACGCTGCTCACTCAGTTCCCAGCACTCACGGTCTCGACGTTTTCGGCGGCCAGCACTAAACACGGGGTGGAACACTTTATCACCACCACCACTTTATCATCACCGCTAAGGTGAAGGTACGAAACAACCTGCTCTGCAAGCTCGCTGGTGCAAAATGGGGGGCGGCAGTCTCCACCCTGCGCACCTCAGCACTGGCCCTTTCATACTCTGTAGCAGAATATTGTGCCCCTGTCTGGTCCAGGTCATCTTACACACACCATGTAGACACCCAGCTCAACACAACCATGAGAACTATAACTGGAACAATCCGCTCAACACCACTCCCCTGGCTCTCTGTACTGTCAAACATAGCCCCTCCACACATCCGGCGAGCAGCATTAACTCAAAGGATGCTCCAAAAAGTTAAAGATTCTCCTCACTTACCAATCCATGCAGATATCTACACTCCACCCACTGCCCGACTTTCATCCAGACGGCCGATTTGGAAAAACCCTCCCCCAGCTGACTTTACCATCCAGACAGCTTGGCAAGAGGAATGGGAGACCAAGGAGGTCCCAAACAAACAGCTGGTGATAAACCCCAACCAACAGGTCCCGGGCACCAACCTCCCAAGGAGACAGTGGTCTACACTCAATCGCTTCAGGACTGGACATGGCCCCTGCTTGGCCAGCCTTTACAGATGGGGCAGTAGCCCTAGCCCACTGTGCGCATGTGGAGAGGAGCAAACAATGGAACACATCATAGAGGCTTGCCCGCTCCAAAGACTGGAAGGAGGATTACACACCCTCCATACAGCAAACCAGGAGGCAACTGCTTGGCTTAAGGACTTTGCATTCGCTAAATAAAAACCACCACTGGGCCGCCCATTTTTGCATGACCTCGGCGCCTGGACGCAGCTAAACTGGCCATAGCGTGCGAGGAGTTTGCCAACTTGGAAAGGTTGGGCATCATCAGGCGCTCAAACAGCCCATGGGCATCCCCACTACACATGGTCCCTAAGGCCAAGGGATCGTGGCGACTGTGCGAAGATTTCCGCAGATTGAATAACGCCACAGCGCATGACCACTACCCGGGACCACTACCTACTCAGGATTTTTCCGTTCACCTTGCTGGGGCACGCATTTTTTCCAAAATAGACCTGGTCCGCGGTTACCACCAGGTCCTGGTGCGCGCGGAGGACATACCCAAAACAGCGACAATAACTCCGTTTGGTTTGTTTAAGTTTTTACACAAGCCCTTCGGATTAAAAGGCGTGGCACAGACATTCCAACGCATGATGGATGCGGTGTTGCGCGATCTGCCGTTTGTGTTTGTCTACCTGGATGATATCCTGGTGGCCAGCGCGTCCGAGGACGAATACATAACCCACCTCAGGACGGTTTTCCGGAGGTTGGAAGAGCACGGGTTAATAATCAACCCGGCGAAATGCCAGTTCGGCGTGACGGGGATTGACTTTTTGGGGCACTGCATCTCACCAGAGGGAGCGATGCCCTTGCCGGATAAGGTGCGCGCCGTGGCGAATTTTCCCCGGCCTCAGACGGTCAGGGTGCTGCAAGAGTTTTTGGGGATGGTTAACTTTTATAACTGGTTCCTCCCCCGCGCAGCTCAGCTCATGCAGTCATTGTATGCCGCACTCAAGAAATGGAAGCCGGCAGACAAAGTCGAATGGACTCCAGAGCGGGAGCCGGCATTCTCTGAGGTTAAAACAGTCCTCGCAAATGCCGCACTGTTGGCACACCCGGACCCGGTGGCCCGGATAGCGCTCACTACCAACGCCTTGGACGTGGCCATAGTGGCTGTCGTGGAGCAACACGTCGCCGGTTCTTGGCAGCCGCTCGCTTTTTTCAGCAGGGCTTTGCGCGACAGTGAGCGTAAATACAGCATGTTTGACAGAGAATTGCTGGCTCTCCACCTGGCCATACGCCACTTCCAGTTCTGGCTGGAAGGGTGCAGTTTCACTGCGTTCATGGACCACAAGCCGCTAACGTACGAGATGGCCAAGGTTTCGGAACCATGGACAGGCCGGCAGCAGAGACAGCTGGCCGCGATCTCAGAGTTTACGACCGATATTCAGCATGTGGCCAGTAAACTGAATGTGGTGGCGGACTGCCTCTCGCACGCAGTAGTGGCCCCAGTCTGCATAGGGATCGATTATACAGCCATGACCGCAGAGCAGATTGGCGATGAGGATGTGTGCGCGCACCAGTCTGGACCAGCAGGGTTAAGGCTGGAGAGCAGAGTACTGCAAGACGGCAGCCCCCCCAATCTGTGACGTCTCCACGGGACGCCCGTGCCCGGTGGTCCCAGTTGCTTGGCGCCGCCAAGTGTTTGAGTCAGTTCATGCTCTGGCGCACCTAGGAGTGCGCGCGTCAATCAAAATGGTGGGAGCGAAGTTCGTATGCCCAGGCCTGCGTAAACAAGTGAAAGAGTGGGCTGCAGCCTGCGTAGCGTGCCAACGAGCCAAAGTACACAGACACACGAAGGCCCCTTTGGAGCCGTTTTGTATACCGGCTAAGAGGTTCGGCCATGTTCACGTGGATCTCGTGGGCCCCCTCCTGCCATCGCAGGGGTTCACGTACCTTCTGACAGTGGTGGACCGCACCACACACTGTCCAGAAGCAGTCCCGCTAGCGGCAACCACATCCGCGGACGTGACACATGCCTTTTTGTCAACATGGGTGGCACATTTTGGCACCCTGTCGGACATCACGTCCGATAGGGGCCCTCAGTCTGTTTCCGACCTCTGGTCCGTGATGGCCCGTAGCCTGGGTGTAGCAATTCATCGTACAACCGCGTACAACCCACAGGCCAATGGGTTATGCGAGCGTTTCCATAGGTCACTGAAAGCAGCGCTCAGGGCTTCCCTTACGGATGCAAATTGGGCAGACTGGTTGCCGTGGGTTCTGTTAGGGTTGCGTTCTGCACCAAAAGAGGATTTGGAAGCTTCCCTGGCGGAACTTGTTTTTTCTCAGCCACTGCGGCTCCCCGGGGAATTTTTACCAGATAATCCCGCACCAGACAATTATCTGTCTCAGCGTTCGCAGCATAGCGCAGATACAGGCACGCTACCGGGCCCGGCCCACCACTGTTTTCCACGCTCTTTTGTGCCAAAAACTTTGAAGAACGTGGCGTTCGTGTTTGTCAGGTACGATGCCCACTGCCCCCCATTGCGCCCACCCTATGATGGCCCGTTCAGAGTGCTGGAACCAGGGAACAAACATTTTTTGTTAGATTTGGGGGGGGTCATCGAGAGAAAATATGTATAGACAGACTTAAGCCCACCTTTGTGGTGGCGGACGAGCAAGTGATATTGGCTCAGGCCCCTCGGCGTGGAATACCCCCCACGGAGAAGTCCCCAGGTAGAAGATTCAGCAGATCAGCCACACGGGCAAGTAGAATGTCCCCCCCCCTCGCCATTGCCCACCCGCAGACAGACACCCCCCCCAAGAGCCCCCAACCGGTACAACAGCTCCGCGGAGTCGAAGGTCCCTTGTTACAGCAGATATGGGAGGAGACTGAAGCCAAAAGGACGTGAGGGTTGAAACTCAGTCTGAGACTCGGGGGGGGGGGGGCGGTGTAGGGAACCCACGCTGGGATAATCATCTCAGACTGGAAGCAGAGGGGAGGGGAATATTACCTTTGCCGGCAGAGCGTGGGGGATTAAATGGAGAACAGTACGTATTGTAATGTGTGAATGTATTGTGATGCAAGATTTCAGGCAACAGGGGGAAGGAATGGAGTGATATAAAAGGAGAGACCCTGGTGTATTGTAGAGTGTCTTTTTCTGTAGATGAATGAAGTGAGAGAGAGAAATAAAGTTGTCTGTCGTGCACGTCTGGTTCCTTTATTTGCACTCTCCACAGTATCATCATATAAATAAAATGTCCGGTGATTATATTTTGACTGTTACAATTCTCTCCATTAAAATAACATAAAATCCAGTTATTCAGTACCTGCTTAGTAAATTTTTACATAATTTGAAACTAGAAAACTAAAACAGACTATTAGTCCCCCATTGCTAATTACAATTTAAGCATTTGTAAGTATTTTGAGACCAATTTCACTCCATAATGTTGCATTACATTAGGTGGAGAGGACAGAGTGTCATGTTCAGGTGAACATGACACTCTTCCTGTCAAGCGTTCCTTCCTGTCAAGCGTTGCCCGACTCCTCAGGCTATCTATACACCTGCGTGATTAGACGCACCTGCCACTCCTTCCTCGCCAGCTCATAAAAGGACCATCTAGCGGAGGCTTCAGCGCTGGCTTGTTGAGTATACTGCCTACAATACAAGCAAGTGAACTAACCTTATTGTTCAGAGGATTTATGTTTTATTTAGTGATGGCCAAATGAGGCTTTCTGGAGGACTTGAGGCCTTTCATCAAAATGGCTAATATAGACGAGGCCTCATGTGGGACTTCATTTTCTCTACCAGGCCATCTAGTGGACAAAATGTATACAGCATGCTGATTTTTACAAGGGTATTATTGGTTTAATGTGTATTTTTTTTCATTTCAATAAAAGCACTGCTTTTTAAGAAACATCAATGATCATAAGGGAAAAAAGAAATAATAAAACTGGGGTGACTCCAGTGAATGTGTCTGTGTTACTTTCATGTGCTTGTACTACTTATCCATTTTTTATTAAGAAATAATACATTTTCAACAGTCTTATACAGTCCCAGTATATTCAACTCTGGCCTTATTCTCATGCAGGGCACAATAGCAATAGTGCCTCAGCATAATGATCCAAGCTCTTTGAAACACAACAGGAACAAGAATGACACAGCTGGGATTTAAACCCAGGCCTGCCGCTTGTAGTGCAGATGCTTTACCGCTAAGCCATCACCTCAGCTGCATTAAATATCCACTATTTGTGGAAAATACATTAATGGGAGAAATGCACTCAAAATATTCCCAAATGGGAGAAGTCCGTCTTTTTGCTGCTGCCTCCATGTGAAAATTGGCTGTGACAAATCCCTTAGACAGTCAAACATGACAACACAAAACGTGAGGGACAGGGATTTCCATTGGGTATCGCTGCTCACTTTATTTCATGTTGCGTACAAAATCATGAACGACTTCTTGACCCAGTCATGTAGTCCAATGTCAACACATACGTCATGATGCACGCCTCGAAACGCGCTTCACCAAATATTTCCTGGATAAGATCGGAGCACCCCTTGGCACTCTGGAGCCTGCCTTCTCATCACTAGTTTTATTCCTCTCCTTTTTCTCCATCTCAGGTTGCTGCCATCGGTGCGGTGTGTCTTCGGGGATTGTTCTGCGCTCACCTGCTCCATCATCCTTACTCCGCATCAGCTACCTGTCTCCACCTGGTCAGACACCACCCAGCTCCTTCTCTCTCCTACTCCCTGCCAGCATCATCCTGCTGGTTCGTCTATTCCTGCTGGGTCTCTCTGTCGGGCTCTCTGCTCTACTCACATAAGTGGCAGATTTGTCTTTCCACTTCCCATCCTTTCTTCTCTTATTAATCTGCTCTTGTCTCTCCCCAAAGGCTGAGATTTCCTCTGGCAAGTGACGTTTTCCTTAACAGTGCTCCATGTTTTGAAATTAATAAATTCTCACGCAGGCGAGAGGAGGACTCGCGCTCCTACGTGCATTCACGGTACTGGTTGTCCAAACCAACTTCCTGATCTATGAGACCGTCAAGAGTCTCCGGGACAGGGTGAACCGCCAGATCATCACAGAGTTGAGCAGTCAACTCGTGGTGGAGGAACGCACTGCGTAAAGCAATATCGTTCCACCCCGAATCAGATGCTACAACCCGGAACTCCACCGAGTACTCGGCTACTGACCGAGTGCCCTGGTGGAGCATCATCAAGCGGCTCATGATGTTGCCCTGACTCTCGGTCCGGCCAAACGCACTAGAGAATGCGGCCACAAATTGAACAAACGTGTACCGACGCCCCTTGGGGTTGTCTAAAGTGAACTGTTCCCACTCAAGAGCTCGATCCCTGAGCAACAGAGTAAAGAACTGGATCTTGGCTACATCCCCCGGATACTTATGAGGCCAGATGGCATCCATCCAAATAGACTAGGTGCACGTGTGTTAAGGGACAATCTGTTCTATTCCATTCAGCGCTCTTTAGTACAGTGACTGAAATTTGGTGTGTTAACTCACCCCGAAGTTCCTGGGTCTGCCAACCAGCCCTTCGTTGCTTCCACTTCTCATATTAATTCTATTAATCCAAATAATCCTCACTGTTTAGATCAGTCTTCAATTTATAACCCCATAGAGATTGTGTCTGCCTCTCGTTACCCAAAATATTATAACCCAAGACAAATACAACATAATTTGATAAATACACGCCTCTCTGCAGCTCCTCCTCACCCTCCACCCCTCAACTTAGCCCCTGTCTTCCCCATCAGAGAACCTTTGTCTACTCCCCCCAAAGTTAAAAAAAAATATATAATGTATTGTAACGTGCTGCTCGACATGGCGACGTCCCACCGGGAGATTCGAACTCATGCCTCCTGCTCCGGAGTCCTGCACTCTACCTGTGTCGCCAACCCACTTGGCAAGCCAAGTAGGGTGCTCATATTGAGTTCACTACACTACTCCCCTCTGGTTCTCGACATTGTCCCAATGTCAGCGCCCCATTACTGCTTTTGGACAGGAGATCCCACTCCTGACACCAATGTAACATGCTGCTTGACATGGCGACGTCCCACCGGGAGATTTGAACTCATGCCTCCTGCTCCAGAGTCCCGCACTCTACCTGTGTCGCCAATAGGGTCAACCCACTTGGCAAGCCAAGTAGGGTGCTCATATTGAGTTCGCTACAGTATAAACATCCTAAAGTGATTAAACAAAAAGTTGGTAAAATTCAAATTAAATATTGAGTCTCTAAATTTAATGATTTGGCCTCTCTTCCTCCTCATAATTTAAAAATTAAATGCAGTTTGTTAAATATTAGGTCTCTAACTCCCAAGTCTCTACTAGTCCATGATCTGTTAATTGATCATCAAATTCATTTAATATCCCTTACAGAGACTTGGCTAGGGCAAGATGATTATGTTGGTTTGAATGAATCAACTCCCTCTGGTTATCTAAACTATCATAATCCCAGAAGTGCTGGTCGTGGAGGTGGAATAGCGGCAATTTACCATTCTAAATAACTATTTAATGTAAAGCAAAAATCATATTATAATTCCTTTGAGGGCCTGGTCCTCAGTATGGGACATGTTAGCAATCTTAACTTAAACCCAATTTTCTTTGCCATAGTTTACCGTCCTCCCTTAGCCTACTCAGAGTTTTTATCCGAATTTGCCAAATTCTTAGTTGATTTATTGCTGAAATCAGATAGAATAATTATAGTAGGGGATTTTAATATGCATGTTGATGTAGATAGTGACTGTCTTAATAAGGGATTCAATTCAATATTAGACTCAATGAGGTTTTCCCAGAAAGTAGAAAAATCTACCCATTATCTCCACCACACATTGGACCTTGTTCTGACTTATGGCATAGAAATAGAAAATCTGGTAGTGTCTTCTCATAATCCTGTACTGTCAGACCATTGTCTGTTAACCTTTGATTTCACAACTCCTGACTATTTGACTCCTAAAGAAAAATACTACTACAGCAGATGTCTTTCAGATGACGTTGTTACCAAATTTATGCAGATTGTCTCCTCTATGCCATGTGTCAACACAACAGAAATAAAAGATGGAGAGCTTGCTCCTTACGTAATTGATAGCATGGTAGATAGTGTTACAGCTTTTCTGCATCAGACTCTAGACTTGGTGGCCCCTTTAAAAAAGAAAAAGTCCAATCAGAGATTTCTAACCCCTTGGTTTAACACAGAAACTCATAGCTTAAAACAGAAGACTCGTCAACTAGAAAGAAAATGGTGTTCCACTAATTTAAATGAACTCTATTTAGCTTGGAGAAATCATCACTTAATTTATTAAAAAAAATCTCTTAGAAAAGCTAGAACAAATTATTACTCTGCATTAATAGAAGAGAAATAGAATAATCCCAGGTTTCTTTTCAGCATTGTAGCCAGGTTGACAAAGAGTCAGGACTCTGTCAATCCTCGCAACCCCCTAGAGCTTACTAGTCAGGCCTTTTTGAACTTTTTCAATCATAAAATTTTATCTATTAGAGATAAAATCAGTCAGATTCTTCCCACCATTAACTTAAGTACAGCAACTATTACAACGCCTTCAACTGATATCTGTTTGGATAAGTTTACTCCAATTGACCTTTTAGAGTTAGATAAAATAATCTCCTTATCCAAGCCTTCAACTTGTCTTTTAGACCCTATTCCTACCAGGTTATTTAAAAAAGTCTTCCCATTTATTGGTAGCCATATTCTTCAAATAATCAATTCTTCTCTAACTTTAGGTCATGTACCGCAGGCTTTTAACATTGCTGTAATTAAACCCTTACTCAAAAAGCCAACACTTGATCCAGGAGTTTTAGCTATCGACCAATCTCTAATTTGCCTTTCATCTCAAAAATCTTAGAAAGAGTTGTTGCTATGCAATTATTTGACCACTTGCAGGGAAATGGTTTATTTGAAGAGTTTCAATCTGGGTTCAGAATTCATCATAGTACTGAAACAGCCTTAGTGAAGGTCACTAATGTCCTCCTTATCACATCTGATAATGGTCTTGTTTCTGTACTTGTCCTTTTAGATCTTAGCGCAGCCTTTGATACTACTGACCATGATATTCTACTTGATAGATTAGAACACTATGTTGGACTAAATGGAACTTCGCTGCAGTGGTTTAGATCTTAGTTGTCCAATAGACTTCAGTTTGTTCATATCAATAATGAGTTTTCTTCCAACTCTAAGATCAGTTATGGAATTCCACAGGGATCTGTGTTAGGCTCTACTCTTTTTAGTTTATATATGCTTCTGTTAGGCAACATCATTAGAAAGCACTATATACATTTTCATTGTTATGCAGATGACACACAGTTATACCTGTCAATGAAGCCTGATGATTGTAATCAATTAGCCAAGCTAGATGCCTGTCTTAAGGAAATCAAAGCTTGGATGACTTGTAATTTTCTGCTATTAAACCCAGATAAGACTGAAGTCATTCTTGTTGGTCCAAAAAAACCTTAGATATACCTTTCCAAATCAAACTCTTAATTTGGATGTGAGTACTCTTTCTCTGAATAGTTCTGTGAGGAACCTTGGAGTTATTTTTGATCAAGATCTGTTTTTCAATTCACGTATTAAATTTGTTTCTTAGACTGCCTTCTATCATCTGCGTAATATTGCCAAGATTAGGAGCATCCTGTCTCAGAGTGATGCTGAGAAACTGATCCACGCTTTTGTTAGCTCTAGATTAGATTATTGTAACTCTTTATTATCAGGTTGTCCTAAAATATCTTTAAAAAGTCTTCAGTTGATCCAAAATGCTGCTGCAAGAGTTTTAACAGGTACTAGAAAGAGAGCTCAAATCTCTCCGGTTCTGGCCTCCCTTTATTGGCTTCCCACAGAGTTTAGAATTAAGTTTAAAATCCTTCTACTCACTTACAAAGCTCTTAATAATCAGGCCCCTTTTTATATGAAAGATCTGATATTGCCCTATCATCCTAACAGAGTACTACGCTCCTGTTGAATATTTAGCAGTTCATAATGGTTTATACACATAAGTTAATAGTTATTACATATTAAAATACATATAAAACAAATAGATATTATAAACATTTAATGTTGATTAGTAAAAGCTATTCATAGCAGTAATTTAATTAAAATCCCAAAGGTGTTTTCCTTCAATGCAGTCGCTAGACATTGTCCACTAGACGGCGCTGGTGCTGTACCTTTGGCCATGAAATGTTATTGTTCAAGCTGCAGAACGAAGAAGAAGTCTATGCTAAGCAATGCAGTGCTATCAGAGAGACGGACGCATGTTAGCCAGCGGGAACGACAAATGTGTTGTAAACTGAGATGCAGCATTCTCCAGTAAAGCCAAATGAAGGTAAAGTTGGGTGTTTGGACATTCTTTCCTTATAACAACTGATGTTACAGCTAAATCCACAACATATTTTTTGGTGCCGAAACCCGGGAACCGGAAGCTGGGAGCGGGAAAAAGTGAAGAGAGAACTTTGTTGGGATTAAGCCGATAGCTGCAACAACACGGAGACGAAAGGAAAAAAATGTCGGAGCGACTTCAAAGGCTAAAACAGAAACGGACCGTGCTGCGGACGTCCATTACAAAGCTGCTGCAAACTATACAAGATGAAACAAGTAAGACTGATATAAACAGTGACCGTTTGCGGGAGCTGTTAGCCATGTTGTCACAGAAAGAGAAAAGCCTGCAAGACATTGAACCCGATATAGAGCAGGAGATCCCTTTGGACGAGTTAGATGCGGACATGGTGCGGACACTTGAGTACCAAGACAACACAAATTTATGGAGGACGTGGGCAGAGAGAGCGATTGAACGGGCTGCCTTACAGCAACAAGAACAAGCAAGAGACGCCACCGTATCAGCGAATCCACATCGGCTGAGTGACGCGAGTACACGGGCAACTACAAGCAGACCCTCGGTAAAGCTACCCAAGCTCTCAATAAACAAATACAACGGAGAAGTGTGCATGTGGCAAGAGTTTTGGGACCAATTCGAAAATGCAATTCACCAAAACCCTGATTTGAGCAAAACTGAAAAGTTCACTTACTTGAAGTCATATCTCATTGGGCCAGCTGCACGCGCCGTCGCAGGGCTGAAGGTAACTGACACGAACTATGATGCTGCAGTAGACATGCTTAAGCAAAGATTTGGAAGGAAAGATCTCATTGTAAGTGCACACATGTCTAAGTTACTAAATCTAAGTCCAGTTAAAAGGTCCTCAGACATTGTTGCCTTGAGACAACTTTTTGATGACGTTGAAGTACAAATCAGAAGCCTAGAAGCTTTAGGAGTCGTGTCAGACAGTTATGGAGGTTTACTGTGCCCCATACTGCTCAAAATGATTCCTGATGATCTTGCCCTTGAGTACACCCGCAAAACAGATATAGGGCAAAAGTGGGATGTTGATGGCCTTGTGAAGTTTTTGCAACAAGAAGTTGAAAGCAGGGAGCGTGCTGCACATTTGACACAAATGAGAGAGAATCATAAAGATACACATGCAAATCAGAAACAGCACTGCAAACCAGATTCAAGCAGAGAAAAGTGGAAAGGACCTAATGTGCCCTCAGCTGCAGCCCTCCACACAGGCAGTTCGAATACACCCTTTGTGCACAGTTGCATATTCTGTAACAGTACCAGCCACAAGTCAGAACAGTGCACTGAAGGCACAGTCACAAGCAGGAAAGAAAAGCTAAAGAAAACGGGAAGGTGCTTCATATGCCTAAAACCCAGACATCTTGCTCGAGACTGTAGATCCAAAAATGTGACATGCACTGATTGTGGAAGGAGACATCATGCTGTTGTGTGTGACAAAAGTGAGCAACCAATAGAAAAGACAGATGCTGCTGAAAACACGAGTGATACAGTAGTCTCCTCAGTCATTCCACATGCAGCCAAACCAACCCCAGAAAAATGTGAAACAGTGCTGTTGCAAACTGTGAGAGCAAGGATTGAAGGACCTGGAGGAAGGAAGATTGTGCCTTGCTTAATTGATGGAGGAAGCCAACGGAGTTTTGTCCGTGAGAAACAAGTGAAAGATTTAAAACTGCCAATACTAAAACAAGAGACATTAAACCTTCACACGTTTGGCTCAAAAAACCCAGTGACCACAAAATGCAATGTCATAAAACTAGTCCTGGAGAATGTGAGAAACAAAGATCAGAAAATCGAGATTGAAGCTGTTCAAACCCCACAGCTTTGTACTGCAGTCATGAAAGTCCCCAGTGAGCACATCCAACGGCAGCTGGAGAAAAAAGGACTACCAGTAGCAGATGTGTCAGCGGGAGACAAAGATGGTTTGGAGCTATCAGTACTGATCGGAGCAGATTACTACTGGAGAGTAGTCACAGGTAAAACTGAGAGACTGTCAGATGCTTTGGTTGCCATAGAAACCAGATTCGGCTGGGCAGTGCAAGGACCAGTTGTCATGTCCAGTATGAATGAAGCAACATGCATGCACATTGGACTCAGTGAAGACTCAGTGGAGATCTCAAACCAGCTAAGAGCATTTTGGGAGATCGAGTTGATGGGCATCACTACTAAAGGTGAAGAAACACCTGATGACAAGAAAGCCAAGGAGAGCTTTGACAGGTCAGTCAGATTCATTAATGAGAGATATGAAGTGGCGTTGCCATGGCGCCAAGACACACCCGAACTCTCAGACAACAAGAAGGTTGCACAAAAGAGGTTTGAAACCCTGAAAAGAAAGCTGAAATCTGACGTGACACTGTTCAAAAGATACAACGATGTAATAGAGGATTACACAGAACAAGGAATATGTGAAGATGTGCCAAAGAGCAGTCATTCAGCAGAGACAGAGAATGTAACCTACTACTTACCTCATCATGCTGTAATCAGAGAGGACAAAGTAACTACCAAGTTAAGGGTAGTGTTTGATGCTTCGTCACATGAAGAAGGTTGTTCCTCTTTAAATGACTGTTTATTACCTGGCCCAAACCTGAATGCTGACCTCATGAGCATTTTGATCAGATTCAGACAAAATCCTGTAGCTTTCACAGTGGACATTACTAAAGCTTTCCTTCAGATATCTATAACTGAAAGTGACAGAGATGCTGTGAGATTTTTGTGGCTTACAGGACCCCCAGATGTTGAAGGCACCAACACGCGTATAATGAGAATGGCACGTGTTGTGTTTGGAGTAACTTCAAGTCCATTTTTACTTGCAGCCACTATCAGACATCATCTGGAAAAATATGAAGCTAACCAACCAGACACAGTAAAACTAATGAGAGACTCACTTTATGTGGATGATCTGATCGCTAGCTCAAGTAACTCAGACGAGGCATACAGACTTACTACAGGAGCAAGAGAAATACTGGCTGCTGCCAACATGAACCTCTGTAAGTGGACAACAAACTCCCTTGAACTGAAAACCAAGTGGTCAAACAGCAAGCTTGATTTCACACAAGAAACAGAAACACATGGAAGTGTGTTGAAGGTACTTGGTTTGGTGTGGAGACCGGACACAGATGACTTTGCCTTTGACCTCAAACATTTGATGAACATTCTAAAAGGAAAAGAAAACACAAAGAGGAGTGTTTTGAGATCATCCGCCAGAATCTTTGATCCTATAGGGTTCCTAACGCCATTTACCATTCGAGTTAAATGTCTGTTTCAGGAAATGTGGCGACGGGGCCTGAGCTGGGACGACGAGCTGCCTCCAGACCTTTCACAGGCATGGCAGCAGTGGTGCATGGAGCTTCCTCAGATCCACCAAATAGTCATTCCGCGGTGGTATGGAACAGAAAAACTGTTAGATAAATCACAAGTTCTCCATGTCTTCACAGATGCAAGCGAAAAGGCGTATGGCGCAGTTGCGTATCTACAAGGACAAACAACAGAAGAAGAGACTGTTACTGCGCTCGTTGAATCCAAGTCAAGAGTGGCACCAATCAAAACAATCACACTGCCACGCTTGGAACTAATGGGAGCTGTGATTGGAGCAAGGTTGGCAAATAACCTTTTGAAGGCACTGAAAATGCAGATCACTCAACTCAGAATGTGATCAGACTCCATGATAGTGATTCACTGGATTCGCAGTTCATCAAAGAAATGGAAACAGTTTGTTGCCAACAGAGTGATGGAGATACAAACTTTGACACCACCAGAACTATGGACACATTGTAATGGAAAGGTGAACCCAGCTGATCTCACCACAAGAGGTCAGTCCGCATCAAGGTTGAAAGAGGAAAATCTCTGGTGGTCAGGCCCATCATTTTTGAAAGAAAAGGAGCTTCAAACTACACCGCCAGAAACAGCACAAGAAATACTATCAGAAGAAGAGGTTAAAGCTGAGCTAAAGGCAAGTCAAGTCGCAGTACATCTCAGTAACAGTGAAAGAGTGCAATCTGAATCATTGCTACAGCTGGACAAATACAGCAAACTACAGACTGTACTAAGAGTAACTGCATGGATTCAAAGATTTCTCCACAATTGTCATTCAAAGCAAAGACAAAGGGGAGAACTAACAGCAGAGGAAATGGCAAAAGCTGAAAAGGTATGGATACGTGAAGCGCAACTTAACAGTTTTGAAAGAGAAATAACAGAGTTGAAAACTGGAGAAAATGTGCACAAAGACTCAAAAATCAGAGACTTTAAACCCTTTCTAGATGAGCAAGGCTTAATCTGTGTAGGAGGAAGGCTGCATCAGTCAAACATGAGTTTCAATGAGCAGCACCCATGGTTGTTACCCTCAAATCACAGATTTGCACAACTTCTGATAAAATACAGTCATGAAAATGTCATGCATTCAGGCGTGAGAGACACTCTAGTTCATCTACGAGAGAAGTATTGGATTCCACACGCGAGACAGTTAGTCAAAAAATGCATTTCAGACTGTACTATCTGTAAAAGATTCAAAGTAAAAGCAGCACAGCAAACAGCTGCACCTCTACCCAAAGACAGAGTTACTGAAGCACCGCCGTTTGAAGTCACGGGTGTTGACTTTGCAGGCCCACTGTTTGTAAAGTTCAAGAATTCTGCAGAGAAAGCGTACATAGCACTTTTCACCTGTGCAGTTACACGTGCAGTGCACCTTGAACTAGTATCGAGTCTATCAACAGAAAGTTTCCTTTTGGCATTCAAGAGATTTATTTCACGGAGAGGACTTTGTAGAGTAATCTACTTGGACAATGCAAAAACGTTCAAGAGAGCAGATCAAGATCTAAAGGAACTGTGGAAGGCTATAAAAGAGCCAGAGCTGCTGGAATATTTTTCTGAAAAGGGAATCAAGTGGAAATTTATTGCAGAAAGAGCGGCTTGGTGGGGTGGTTTTTGGGAAAGGTTAGTGCGCTCTGTAAAGGGATTCCTCAAAAGAGTAATGGGCAGAGCATCTCTGAGCTTTGAAGAGTTAACTTCTCTGTTGACAGAAATAGAAGCCACTATTAACTCAAGACCACTCACATTTGTGTACAACGATTTACAAGAACCAGAACCTCTGATGCCAGCTCATTTCCTCATAGGGAAAAGACTTACCTCTTTACCACCAAAGCCATTTTCCACAACAGGTCAGATAGCAAATGCAAATAAAGAAAAGCTGACCCGAAGATGGAAATATCGCCATAGACTTGTCAATGAATTTTGGAACAGATGGAGGAGGGAGTATTTGCTGGACCTCAGATCGGCTCACACTCGTCATACCCCAAATCCAACACAACTCAAACCAGGAGATTTGGTTCTCATTGGAGATGACAAGATACCACGTCAAACATGGAAAACAGGACTAATCATAGAGGTGTTCCCAGGAAGAGATGGACTAGTCAGATCCTGCGCTGTGCGCACTCCAACTGGGACGACGTTAAAAAGACCAGTTCAGCTACTATATCCTTTTGAAGTTAACATTTGAACTGTTTTCTTGGGGGGGGAGGATGTTGAATATTTAGCAGTTCATAATGGTTTATACACATAAGTTAATAGTTATTACATATTAAAATACATATAAAACAAATAGATATTATAAACATTTAATGTTGATTAGTAAAAGCTATTCATAGCAGTAATTTAATTAAAATCCCAAAGGTGTTTTCCTTCAATGCAGTCGCTAGACATTGTCCACTAGACGGCGCTGGTGCTGTACCTTTGGCCATGAAATGTTATTGTTCAAGCTGCAGAACGAAGAAGAAGTCTATGCTAAGCAATGCAGTGCTATCAGAGAGACGGACGCATGTTAGCCAGCGGGAACGACAAATGTGTTGTAAACTGAGATGCAGCATTCTCCAGTAAAGCCAAATGAAGGTAAAGTTGGGTGTTTGGACATTCTTTCCTTATAACAACTGATGTTACAGCTAAATCCACAACAGCTCCCAAAATGCTGGATTACTTGTAATACCTAGAATCTCCAAAAGTACAATGGGAGGCAGAGTCTTCAGCTATCAAGCTCCTTTCCTGTGGAACCGGTTACCAATCTGGGATCGGGAGTCAGACTCTCTGTTTTTAAGAATAGGGTAAAAACCTTCCTCTTCAATATAGCCTGCGATTAGGGAGGGATCATGTGTCTCTTAACCCTCCCTTTGTTTTGCTGTTAATAGATTTAGACTGCCGGGTGACTTCCAATAATGCACTTGGCTTCTCTCCTTTAATGTTTGCTCTCTTTATGTCTGTTCTTTTCATCTTCTCTATCCCCTCACCCCCCAGCCAGTCGCAGCAGATGACTGCCCCTTCCTGAGCCTGGTTCCGCTAGAGGTTTCTTCCTGTTAAAAGGGAGTTTTTTCCTCTCCACCATCGCCAAGTGCTTGCTCACAGGGGATCGCCTGATTGCTGGGGTCTTTCTGCAACTGTGGGGTTTCCCCTACATTTGAAAGTGCTATGAGATGACTATTGTTGTGATATGATGCTATATAAATAAAGTTGAATTGAATACTTCTCCCCGACCTGCTCCAGGTACATATGAACTTGAATAAGAAACCCCTTAGATTTCCCCACCTCCCCCGTGTATGGGGAAGGCGTGGGAACGGAGGTAGTACGGCGCACCGTAGTGCATGAAGGCTGAGGGGGAGAGGCCGGAGGAGGCACTGTAGACCAAAGCGTCAACGTATTCGACACCTGTTGCGTCAGCACAGCGAGCCGGTGCTCGGTCGCTGCAAGGCAATCTATAGCAGACAGCTCCTGTGGTGAAGCACCGGCTAAGCTACTGTCCTGGCTGGCTCGTTCTACCATGACTAATTAAACTTGACAGCTCATGTGAACGATGCCAAAGCACAGGAAGGAACCACACAGAGGGGCACGTTTGAAAGTTTATTAAATAGCAAAAACACAAGCACGCAGCTGCAGAAACAGTCACTCGCCAGAGGAATAGCCCTGTGGAGTGAAGACAAGAGCCGTGAGCAGAGGAATGGAGTAAGGGGAAAATGGGTGAGCCAAATTTTCACTTACTAGGGAAATCCAGGGAGAACCGGCAGGGACCCAGCGAGGAATAGACGAACCAGTAGGGTGGGGGGAAGATGAGCTGATGGTGCTTGACCGGGTGGAGTAGGAAGCTGAGGTACAGTGAGATGTGGCAGGAGAGTGCGCGCAGTCCAAGGAACACACCTACACGGTGGCAGTAACCTGAGGAAAAGAGGAGAAATAAGGTTTACTGCGTGTCAACACTTATAACTTTAAGTAGCTTGCCTAATCACGGGCAGTATACCCAGACGAGCCAGCGTTGACTGCACAGGGAGAGCCTCCTTAAGTACGCTGGCTGATGAGCGGGTGCAGGTGTGTCTTCTGCCTCAGGTGCAGTGATGAGTTGGTGAATGTGAGGCAGGATGGGAAGGGCGTGCCCTCGCTGCCCATAACAGTTTTTCACATGGTGAAATAAAGGATTTTCCATGTTGGCTGCTGTACAGTACAGACAGCCTTTTAAAACCATCCAAACACACAGCTTTACCTTTTAACACCTCTGTTTTTGTCACTCATTTAAAACAAGCTTGACTCAGTGTCTTTGCCTGAAGGCAGCATATGGATTAGGTGTTATGTCTGAGAAATGACGGAGAAGGAGGCGAGTCTTCATGCAGCAACCAACTAACTTTATTACACAGAACTTGGGGTTTATATACAGAATGGGCCATGCCCGCCTGACGTCACCCTGTGGGTGGGCACGGCATCCCAGACACACATATTCATACACAACCCCCCCCCCCAAAAAAAAAAACAACTGTCAAGCATACAGGAAACCCACCCAAATTTTGTAACCTGAATCATACACTAAGAACAGGGGAATAACGTATTGCATTAGAACAAACCTATCGCATTCACACAAAACAACTCAAAATTGGACCATATCTCTTCAAAATACAAAATAATCCCATATTATACATACATTCACTCATTCACATACACATCAGCTATGTACAAAGTGCACATTTTCCAAATATGTACACAAATACTTACTTTAAATACGGACGTGGACAAAATTGTTGGTACCCCTCTGTTAATGAAAGAAAAACCCACAATGGTCACAGAAATAACTTGAATCTGACAAAAGTGGTAATGAATAAAACTTATATGAAAATTAACCAATGAAAATCAGACAATGCTTTTGAATTGTGGTTCAACAGAATTATTTTAAAAAACAAACTCATGAAACAGGCCTGGACAAAAATGATGGTACCCCTAGAAAAGATTGAAAATAATGTAACCATAGGGACATGTTCAACCAAGATGTGTCCTCTAATTAACATCACAGGTGTCTACAAACTTGTAATCAGTCAGTCGGCCTATTAAAAGGGTGACAAGTAGTCACTGTGCTGTTTTGTGACATGGTGTGTACCACACTAAACATGGACCAGAGGAAGCAAAGGAGAGAGTTGTCTCAGGAGATTAGAAAGAAAATTATAGACAAGCATGTTAAAGGTAAAGGCTATAAGACCATCTCCAAGCAGCTTGATGTTCCTGTGACTACAGTTGCACATATTATTCAGAAATTTAAGATCCACTGGATCTCTCGGCGCCACACCAGTCGGCTGCCTTTTGCAACAGCGGCTCGATTCCGAGTTTTTTTTTTCCCTTCCTCTCTCTTTTGATCACTTTTTTTTTTTTTTTTTTTTTTTTTTCACCCCACTTATATCACGGACACACAGATCGTCCCAAATGTCTCCTGAGCCGGTGGACGGAGCCACTGTTTATAGCAGGATTCGATACAACAGGGAAGAGCTGCTAGCATTTAACCGCCACCCGGTCCCACTGGAAAAACTCGACATACCGAGAGAACTGAGGCAAAAACGCCGCGGCTGCCGGGCTGGAGTAAGGCGGAGGACAAAAAATATAAGGTACAGACCCTCCCTTCCATCTGTTGTCATGGGAAATGTACGGTCGATACTGGGAAAGTTAGATGAGCTAGCGGCTATCTCCCGTTATGATAGCACTTACCGGGAGTGCTCTCTCCTTTTGTTTACTGAGACGTGGCTAACTGAACTAGCAGCAGATGCTAACATTGAGCTGGAGGGTTTTCACATGATACGAGCTGACCGAACACCAGAGAGTGGCAAAACTAGGGGCGGTGGAGTGATAATGTATGTTAACAACAACTGGTGCAGACCGGGACATATCACTGTTAAACAACGACACTGCAGCAAAGACATTGAGTTGCTAGCTGTTAGCATGAGGCCTACATATCTCCCGAGAGAACACTCACACGTGATCTGCATTGTTGTTTATGCAAATCCGACGGCGAACGCTGGGACAGCGCGTGACGTCATCCATTCAGTAACCAGCAGGCTGCAGACAGAACACCCAGATGCTCTTCTCCTCATCTCAGGCGATTTCAACCACGTTTCACTGTCTCCCATTCTGCCCACTTTCACCCAGTATGTCACATGCCACACTAGAGACAATAAAACACTGGATTTGTTCTACGCAAACACTAAGGAGGCGTACACCTCATCACAACTCCCCCCACTTGGGAGATCGGATCACAACTTGGTTCATCTCCGACCGGTGTACAAACCCCTAGTGCACAGACAACCTCCGGCCATGCACACTGTGGAGTTATGGTCTGAGGAGACAATGGACACTCTAAAGGACTGTTTTGAAGCCACTGCCTGGAAGCAGCTCTGCGATCCACATGGTGAGGACATCGATGGCCTCATTCACACCTTCACGGGCTACCTCAGCTTCTGTGTGGACAAATCCGTTCCCACCAAGACCATACGGCGTCACTCAAACAACAAACCCTGGATCAACCCTGAGATAAAAACACTTCTGAGAGAGAAGAAGAGGATCTTCAGGTCGGGGAACAGGGAGATGCTGAAGTCCGTACAGAGGGAGCTGAGGAGAAAGATCAGAGAAGGCAAGGACAGCTTCAGGAAGAAGATGGAGGACAAGCTGCAACAGAGCGACATCAGCGGGGTCTGGAGAAACCTCAAAACCATCTCGGGGCTCCAGAATACCTCCCCCCAGGCCACGGGGGGCAGGGAGTGGGCGAACAACCTGAATCTGTTTTCAATAGATTTGACCAACCGCCCTCCCCCCTGTCTGCACAACAACCACTGCTGCCTCTAAGAAATCAAGTCCTGCTACCCACTCCCCACTCCACCGACACCCCCCCCCCACTCCCAACACACAGCCCCCCATCCTGACCCTGACCAAGACCCAGGTGAGGACGGAGCTGAGGAAGATCAAGGCGAGGAAGGCGTCGGGACCGGACGGCATCAGCGCAAAGCTCCTCAAGTCCTGTGCAGACCAGCTGTGTGGGATTGTGACATATATCTTCAACATGAGCCTGAAACTGGGGAGGGTACCACAGCTGTGGAAAACATCTTGTGTGGTACCTGTACCAAAAACTTCCCACCCCAAAGACCTGAACAGCTACAGACCGGTGGCCTTGACGTCCCACTTGATGAAGACCCTGGAGAGACTGCTCCTTGCTCATCTCCGCCCCCTGGTGGAACCAGCGATGGATCCACTCCAGTTCGCCTACCAGCATGGCATTGGGGTGGAGGATGCGGTGATCTTCCTCCTTCACCGTTCTCTGTCCCACCTGGAGAAGCCCGGGAATATGGTGAGGATCATGTTCTTTGACTTCTCCAGTGCTTTCAACACCATCCAACCGATGATCCTGAAGGACAAGCTGCTGCGCGCAGGGGTGGACCAGCACCTGTTATCATGGATCCTGGACTACCTCACGAACCGGCCTCAGTTTGTGAGAACCCGGGACTGTGTTTCCGACACGATCATCAGTAGCACGGGGGCCCCCCAGGGAACGGTGCTGGCTCCCTTCCTGTTCACTCTTTATACTGCGGACTTCTCACACAACACAACACATTGCCATCTACAGAAGTTCTCTGATGACTCTGCGATCGTTGGTCTCATCTCCAGCGGAGATGAAGCTGAGTACAGAGGGCTTATCCAGGACTTTGTGGACTGGTGCCATCGGAACTGCCTCCAGATCAACGTGAGGAAAACTAAGGAGCTGGTGGTGGACTGCCGCAGGCATGGGCAGCCCCTCACAGCACCAGTAAATATACAGGGAACAGACATCGAGATGGTGACATCCTACAAGTACCTGGGTATTCATCTGAACAATAAACTAGACTGGTCACACAATACTGACGCACTCTACAAGAAGGGACAGCGCAGGCTGTTCCTGCTGAGGAGACTCAGGTCTTTTGGTGTACAAGGGGCGCTGCTGAAGTCATTCTATGACACGGTGGTGGCATCAGCCATCACTTTTGGAGTGGTCTGCTGGGGCACTGGCATTACTGCAGCCGATAGGAAGAGACTGAACAAACTGATTAAGAAAGCTAGCTCTGTCCTGGGGCAACGCCTTGATCCGATGGAGGAGATAGGAGAGAGAAGGACGGTGGCTAAACTGTCATCTCTGCTGGAGTCCGAGTTCCACCCTATGCAGGACATACTGGATGCACTGAGGAGCTCATTTAGCAGCAGACTACATCATCCCAGGTGCACAACCGAGAGGTTTCGTAGGTCCTTCCTACCAACGGCTGTCAGACTGTACAACCTAAGCAGGGCTGCTCGCAGAGATAGCAAAAAGACGTAACAAACTAATAGTTTTTTGAATGCAAAAGATGCAATAGACTTACACAATGGTCCTCTCCGGCATACAACTAGGAACATACCGGTCGCTATGGAGGGTGAGAATATGTATGGGCACATAATCATACCATGTAGGATAACTAAATAGACGGTTATGCTGTTTCATCCCACCTAGCAACAATGCTCTGCACTGTGTGTGTTTATATATTTACATATTTATTCCATCTAGCTACAATGCTCTGCACTGGGTGTGTTTATATTTATACAGTATATCTATATATTTATTCCATCTAGCTACAATGCTCAGCACTGGGTGTGTTTATATTTATATATCTATATATTTATTCCATCTAGCTACAATGTATAATAATACGAATGGTAACAAAAGAGCCCAGAACCACCTCTAAACACATTCATGGTGAACTCCAAGGTCAAGGTACATCAGAATCAGAATCAGAATCAGATTTATTGCCATTGTTCATGTAGTACACAAACTAGGAATTTGTCTCGGTGCAATGCTGCAACATTAAACATGATAAAATAAAAGAAATAAAAGAAATAAACTGACATAACGCACGGCTCAGGAGACGCACACACACAGGCTCAGAGTAGTTCAAATAGTTTATTAACAACGGGCGTGAATGAGTGCGTGTCTGCGGGGTGTAAATGTGTTGGTGGCGGTGTCCGCTTCAGACACAGAGGCAGGTGACCGTACAGCCGGGCAACCCTATGGAGAAGACACAGGGAGAGGGTGACAGGCATACACCAACACAGGAGGGATTATGGCAAGAGAAGGACTTACTTGGATGACAGGTCAGCTGGCACAGCAAGGGACGAAACCCGGGAGACAGCCACCTGGAGAGCTCGGTGCAACAGCGAGGAATGGGCGTTGGAGAGAAGACGTCCGCCGCCGCCGGGAAATCCACCTGTGCACAGGGGAGCAGACTGGAGAGAGAAGGTAAGGCTTCTTACCCAAATAATTGCGCTGAAGATAGTAGATGACTCACAACGGTGAGGAACGAAGTCTGACGGCTTCAGGCCGAGCCTCCGGGCGAGGCGGCTTTTCTCCTTCGCCGCTGATGAGGATCAGGTGTGTGAGCAGGTGGCGCCGCTGATGAACGGCGCGGCGTGACATAAACTATACATGCAATAAAGTGTAGAATAAGAGTAAGTGATACTGGTCAGCAGTTAAAATATATTAGCGAGCAGCAGATACTGTGGAGAACCATATAGTGCAGTTGGTAATGCAGGAAGAAAACAGTGATGATTGACATGAGTCTGGTTGAGCTGTTGTACATAGTGCACGAGAGTCAATAAGTCACTTAGTGTTCAGCAGTCTGATGGCAGAGGGGAAGAAGCTGTTCATGTGACGGGAGGTTTTAGTCTGGATGGACCGAAGTCTTCTACCTGAGGGGAGGGGGGCAAACAGTACGTGACCAGGGTGTGAGGGATCGGCTATGATCCGGCCAGCACGCCTCCGGGTCCTGGAGATCAGTGTCAGATCGCACCATCCGTCGTTGTTTGAGCCAAAGTGGACTTCATGGGAGACGACCAAGGAGGACACCACTGTTGAAAACAAATCATAAAAAAGCCAGACTGGAATTTGCCAAACTGCATGTTGACAAGCCACAAAGCTTCTGGGAGAATGTCCTACGGATAGACAAGACAAAACTGCAACTTTTTGGCAAGGCACATCAGCTCTATGTTCACAGATGCAAAAATGAAGCATACCAAGAAAAGAACACTGTCCCTACTGTGAAACATGGAGGAGGTTCTGTTATGTTCTGGAGCTGCTTTGCTGCATCTGGCACAGGGTGTCTTGAATCTGTGCAGGGTACAATGAAATCTCAAGACTATCAAGGTATTCTAGAGAGAAATGTGCTGCCCAGTGTCAGACAGCTTGGTCTCAGTCGCAGGTCATGGGTCTTGCAACAGGATAATGACCCAAAACACACAGCTAAAAACACCCAAGAATGGCTAAGAGCGAAACATTGGACTATTCTAAAGTGGCCTTCTACGAGCCCTGATCTAAATCCTATTGAACATCTGTGGAAGGAGCTGAAACATGCTGTCTGGAGAAGGCACCCTTCAAACCTGAGACCACTGGAGCAGTTTGCTCATGAGGAGTGGGCCAAAATACCTGCTGAGAGGTGCAGAAGTCTCATTGACAGTTCCAGAAATGGTTTGATTGCAGTGATTGCCTCAAAAGGTTGTGCAACAAAATATTAAGTTAAGGGTACCATCATTTTTGTCCAGGCCTGTTTCATGAGTTTGTTTTATAAAACAATTCTGTTGAACCACAATTCAAAAGCACTGTCTGATTTTCATTGGTTAATTTTCATAGAATTTTTATTTATTACCACTTTTGTCAGATTCAAGTTATTTCTGTGACCATTGTGGGTTTTTCTTTCATTAACAGAGGGGTACCAACAATTTTGTCCAAGTCTGTAACATGTTTCAAGTGACCCCAATGTCTCGGGCCAGCCACCATCTTCTAGTCTGTCACGGAGGACCTGGGCAACCCCATTGCATATGCGCACCCAGTCACCGTCCACCCCCAGGGTCAAAGTCCCCCTCCCTGGCAAAAATGTCTCTAACTGGAAGCCCAGGACAGCCCCATGGCGTCTGTACACTCGGCCATTGGCGCTTCTTCCCTCTGTGCCCGCCATGCTGATGTTCCGTGCGCTGCCTCGTCGTTCCTGGCGAGCCACTCCCGACTGCTTTACACACCGCCATCATGGCTCCAGACACTCCGACCCCCAGTGGCCGCACTTTGGGTAAAACCGAAGCTTGCTTTTCTGCCTCGTCTGCTGCCTCGGGCTCCTCTTTAAAACACCCAGCACCCTCCTCCAGGGTGCTTCGCTGTGCTGTCTCTGCAACCAGCTGCTGCTGTTCTTCTCCGGGGCCTGCACCATCACATTCACTGGGCTCGTTCACCGACCCGTGCTCCTTGCCACTACATGCAGCACTCTCGGTCCCGGTGCTCCGCTGCGCCGTCATCATGTCCGGCTGCAGCTCTTCCCCAAAGCCCTCGGCCTGCACGGTCCCGCTCGCCCGCTGTACAGTCTCCAACAGCCGGCCGACTCCTGCTGTGTCGCTCCTGCGTCCTGCTGCACCACCTCTCCGCTGTTGTTGGTCGAGCCTAACTCAGGCTCTCCCCATCTTCGCTCCGGCTCTTATTGTTCACTTTCGGGGCTCATAGTGTCATCCTCACCGGCACCGTTCTCTGGTCCAGACACCCCGACGCAGCTCTCGACTCCCTTGTTCCACGTGTGTCGCTGTGTAGCCTCCATATTCGGCTCCTGCTCACCTCCGGAACACGCACCACCACCCTCGTTGGGCCCGCTCACCGACCTGGGCTCCTCACCGCTGCATTCGGTGCTCTCGGTGTTTGTGCTCTGCTGCGCTGTCACCATGTCCTGTAGCTGCTGCTCCTCCCCGGGACACGCGTCTTGTCGTGTAGTCTCCGTATTCGGCTGTTGCTCACCTCCGGGGCCGTCAGCCTGCCTGGGCTCACTTGCCCGCTGTGCAGCGTCCACAAACGGCTGTCACTGCTCACCTCTGGGGCTCTCAACACCACCCTCACTGGTCAAGTCCTCTGACACCGGCTCCTGGCCGTCGTTCCCAGCACTCACGGTCTCGGTGCTCCGTTGTGCTGTTACCGTGTCTCGCTGCCCAGTTAGCCTGCAAACTTCCGCTCTCGGCGGGAAATTGCACACAGTCGGCCCCGACGCTAGCTTTAGCTTCTAGCTCACACTGGATCACGGACTCTCTCTGTTCCACCAAGGCCAGAACTTCCTCCAATGACCGCGGCACCTTAGCTCTCATCAGCGTGTACCTCAGCCAAACATCACTGGTGCCATGGGCCAATTTATCACTCACCATGTCGTCCTCCAAAACCCCAAACCTGCACTTCTTAGCCAGGCTACAGAGCCTCGTCAGAAACAACATAAGGGACTCCCCCGTCCGCTGGCTAAAGCACATGAATCTGCCTCATCTCTTGGAGACCTTGCAAGCGTCCTCGCATGCGTAATCCAAGACTTAGGATAACACCGCTATACCTTGTTGCCAAATGTTATGTCTGAGAAAAACGGAGAAGGAGGCGAGTCTTCATGCAGCAACCAACTAACTTTATTCCACAGAACTTGGGGTTTATATACAGAACGGGCCGTGCCTGCCTGACGTCACCCTGTGGGTGGGCACGGCATTCCAGACACACATATTCATGCACAACATTAGGGTGTAACAGGTTGACGGCTATTTTACCACTACATGACAGAAGGCAAACGTCAGTTATAAACGAAATGGCCATTTATTCTAGAAATGTGAAAAATATTTGACCATTTTCAAACAGTGCAGGATCATATCTTTATTGATTTAACTTTTAATTAATAACAATATGACCAACTAAAAATTATACTGGTCTTTTGCTCAGTAAGTGACATTGAGCCATCTGTTCGTCATAAATTTCATTTTTTTAAAAAAAAACAATAACTCTGACCTCTAGTGGCGAAAGAGGAAAAAAGCTGCAAGCAATGAGTAAACTCAACTTGCAAACTTTATTGAGATTTTTTGCTTAACTCCTCAATGAAATACGGAAAATTTGATTTGATTTTTGCCTGTGGCCATAGGCTTGTTTTTCTTTCCACACAAGATACCTAACTAACTAACTAACTAACCTGCACTTATATAGCGCTTTTCTAGTCACAAAGACCACTCAAAGCGCTTTCTTTAATACTAACCCTCTATTCTAAGGGCCTATAGGAAACAGATATCTAGGGACAATTTAGAACAGCCAATTAACCTAACATGCATGTTTTTGGCATGTGGGAGGAAACCGGAGAAATCCCGGAGTAAACCCACGCAACACGGGGAGAACATGCAAACTCCACACAGATCACTGTTGGTCGGGGGCTGGGAGTGACCTGAAACAAAAAGAGGATCTAGTAAAAGCACACCATGGGTCTCATAGTGGTCTTTTACAAACTAGGCCTTTATCCATAAGCACATTACACACCAACACAAAACTAGTCTGTTCAAAATATCACTTGATTTTTAAAAAGTTTTATTCTACTTTTTTAAAACAAGAACATTCTGATACGACTTCCTTCCACCAAGGCTAAGAAGGCTTAGAAAATTAAAATTTAATCAAACAAAAATCATGGAATCTTATGATTACCTACATTGACTCCAAAATGCAATCATATCAAAGTTGAGCTGCATCTGTAGTAATTTTTCATTTGAATCCACCCAAGAGCTTTTGCATACTAAAACAATCAGTCAGACAGGAAACAACACATATAGTATGTCATTTTTAGACATTATTTTAGCTTATTTCCTTGTAGTATTATCTCTAACTGGTTCATTAGCTAGCTGCTAAGCTAGCAGTTCAGCTACTTATTCACAAATGTTTCTGTGCTTATCATACTCCAGGGGCCAGTCATATCCTATAGACCACTGAAACAACACACCCCGTCCACCAATTATGCTTTATTTTATTCCTTCTTTCAGAAAGATTTATGTTAGTTGACTCAGGCTTGCTATCAAGCTAGGACCTAGCCAGCTAAAATTAGCAATAGTGATATTCAATTCAATTCAACTTTATTTATATAGCGCCATTTCACAACAATAGTCATCTCAGAGCACTTTCAAATGTACGGGAAACCCCCACAACTGCAAAAAGACCCCAGAAATCAGGCGATCCCCTGTGTGCAAGCGCTTGGTGACGGTGGAGAGGAAAAACTCCCTTTTATGAGGAAGAAACTTCTAGCAGAACCAGGCTCAGGGAGGGGCAGTCATCTGCTGCGACTGACTGGGGGGTGAGGGGATAGAGAAGATGAAAAGAACAGACATATAGAGAGCAAACATTAAAGGGGTGAAGCCAAGTACATTATTGGAGGTCCCCTGGCTGTCTAAATCGATTAGCAGCAGAACTAAGGTAAGGTTAAGAGACACATGATCCCTCCCTAATCGTAGGCTATATCGAAAAGGAAGGTTTTTACCCTATTCTTAAAAACAGAGATCGAGTCTGACTCCCAAATCCAGATTGGCAACTGGTTCCACAGGAATGGAGCTTGATAGCTGAAGGCTTTGCCTCCCATTGTACTTTTGGAGATTCTAGGTATTACAAGTAATCCAGCATTTTGGGAGCGTAGTACTCTGTTAGGATGATAGGGTAATATCAGATCTTTTAAATAAAAAGGGGCCTGATTGTTAAGAGTTTTGTAAGTGAGAAGAAGGATTTTAAACTTAATTCTAAACTCTATGGGAAGCCAATGAAGGGAGGCCAGAACCGGAGAGATATGATCTCTCTTTCTAGTACCTGTTAAAACTCTTGCAGCAGCATTTTGGATCAACTGAAGACTTTTTAAAGATGTTTTAGGACAACCTGATAATAATGAGTTACAATAATCTAATCTAGAGCTAACAAAAGCGTGGATCAGTTTCTCAGCATCACTCTGAGACAAGATGCTCCTCATCTTGGCAATATTACGCAAATGATAGAAGGCAGTCTTAGAAACAAATTTAATATGTGAATTGAAAAACAGATCTTGATCAAAAATAACTCCAAGATTCCTCACAGAACTATTCAGAGAAAGAGTAACCGCATCCAAACTAAGAATTTGATTTGGAAAGGTATTTCTAAGGTTTTTTGGACCAACAAGAATGACTTCAGTCTTATCTGAGTTTAATAGCAGAAAATTACAAGTCATCCAAGCTCTGATTTCTTTAAGACAGGTGTCTAATTTGGCTAATTGATTACTATCACCTGGCTTCATTGACAAGTATAACTGTGTGTCATCTGCATAACAATGAAAATGTATACAGTGCTTTCTAAAGATGTTGCCTAACTGAAGCATATATAAACTAAAAAGAGTAGGGCCTAGCACAGATCCCTGCAGAACTCCATGACTGAGCTTAGAGTTGGAAGAAAACTCATTACTGACATGAACAAACTGAAGCCTATCAGACAAATAAGATCTAAACCACTGCAGTGAAGTTCCATTAAGTCCAACATAGTTTTCTAATCTATCAAGTAGAATATAATGGTTGATACTATCAAAGGCTGCACTAAATCAAAATCAAATCAAAATCAAATCAAACTTTATTGTCATATTGCTGTACATACAACTGTAGTGCAGGCAAGATGAAATTGCGTTTCTCTCGGCATCCAAATAAATAGAAGCAGCATGATTTAAGACACACTCACACATAGCTTCACCTCCCCACCCCACCCCACCCCATCCATTCACCCATCCCTGAGACATACTTGGGAAAAAACTAACTAACTGTCATCTCTGCTGGAGTCCGAGTTCCACCCTATGCAGGACATACTGAATGCACTGAGGAGCTCATTTAGCAGCAGACTACATCATCCCAGGTGCACAACCGAGAGGTTTCGCAGGTCCTTCCTACCAACGGCTGTCAGACTGTACAACCTAAGCAGGGCTGCTCGCAGAGATAGCAAAAAGACGTAACAAACTAATAGTTTTTTGAATGCAAAAGATGCAATAGACTTACACAATGGTCCCCTCCGGCATACAACTAGGAAAATACCGGTCGCTATGGAGAGTGAGAATATGTATGGGCACATAATCATACCATGTAGGATAACTAAGTAGACGGTTGTGCTGTTTCATCCCATCTAGCAACAATGCTCTGCACTGTGTGTGTTTATATATTTACATATTTATTCCATCTAGCTACAATGCTCCGCACTGGGTGTGTTTATATTTATATATCTATATATTTATTCCATCTAGCTACAATGCTCCGCACTGTGTGTTTATATATCTACATATTATTCCATCTAGCTACACTGCGCCGCACTGTGTGTGTTTATATATTTACATATTTATTCCACCTAGCTGCAATGCTCCGTACTGTGGGTGTTTATATATTTACATATTTATTCCATCTAGCTACAATGCTCCGCACTGTGTTTATATATTCATATATTTATTCCATCCAGCTACAATGCTCTGCACTGTGTGTCTGTGTGTGTATATATATATATTTTATAGTAATATGTACATATGTATATTAGCTGCTCTTGCTTGCTTGCTTTTTTTCTTGCCTTCTGATTGTTGCTCTGAGTGTTGCTATCCCTGTGCTGTTGCAATCCTGGAATTTCCCCGTTGTGGGACTAATAAAGGCTTATCTTATCTTAACTATCATATACAAATAATATACAAAATGTCCGTAGGTGCAGTAGTGTGTATGAGAGATTCTGGGTCAACTGTTCAGCATCCTGACAGCTTGTGGAAGGAAGCTGTTGATCAGTCTGGTGGTTCTGCCTCTGATGCTCCAGAATCGTTTACCAGATGGAAGAAGTTCAAAGTGTTTATGCAGAGGGTGAGAACGGTCCTTGACAATGTTCAGTGCCCTGCTCCTACAACGGTTCTGAAAAAGTTCTTGGACAGAGGGGAGGGAGACTCCAATTACCCTCTCAGCCCCCTTGACTATCCTCTACAGGGCTTTTTTATCTGACATACTGCAGCTGGAGTACCATGTAGCAATGCAGTACGTCAGAACACTCTCCACCACACCTCTGTAGAAGGTCCTGAGGATGCAGATGGGGAGAGAGGCCTGTTTGAGTTTCCTCAAGAAGTGCAGTCTCTGCTGAGCCTGCTTCCTAATCCCCAAGGAATTCTTGCTCCAGGTCAGGTCCTGCGAGATCTGCACTCCGAGGAACTTGATGTTCTCCACTCTCTCCGCTAAACGGCTGCCGATGCTGAGGGGGACGTGCTCAGGCTGTGACCGCCGGAAGTCGATAATCATCTCCTTCGTTTTGTCCACGTTGAGCACCAGATTGTTCTCCCTGCACCAGCCCTCCAGGTCTCTCACTTCTTCCCTGTACCTTGATTCCTCATCCCTCTGAATAAGTCCCACCACCGTGGTGTCGTCTGCAAACTTAAAAATCTGGTTCCCCTTGTGTCTGGATACACAGTCATGAGTTAGAAGTGTAAACAACAGTGGACTGAGTACACAGCCTTGAGGGGATCCGGTGCTCAGCGTGACAGAGTTGGAGATGTTGTTTCCAACCTGGACAGACTGAGGTCTCTCAGTCAGGAAATCCAGGATCCAGAGACATGTGGCGGTGTTCAGACCGAGAAGGAGTAGTTTCTCCATCAGTCTCTGGGGAATAATGGTGTTGAATGCTGAACTGAAATCAATGTACAGGAGTCTGGCGTAGGTGTCTTTCTGGTCCAGGTGGGTGATGACAGAGTGTAGGGTGGTGACTATAGCATCCTCCGTGGAGCGGTTTGAACGATATGCAAACAGGAGCAGGTCTTGTGATGCAGGGAGGCACGCTGTAATGTGTGGTTTGACAAGCCGTTCAAAACACTTCATCACAATTGGTGTCAGTGCAACAGGACGATAGTCATTCAAACAGGACACAACTGGTTTCTTTGCCACCGGTACAATGATAGAGGTCTTGAAGCATCTGGGAACGATGGCCTGACTCAGGGAGATGTTATAAATGTCAGTCAGGACATCCGCCAACTTGCTCGCGCAGTCTTGGAATACACGTCCCGGAATGTTGTCCGGACCTGCAGCTTTGCGTGGGTTGACTCTGGTTAGGGTCCTCCGTGAGTCCGCTGTGTTGATGGTAAAAGCTGGTCTGACCGATGGTCGGGGTGGGCCAGCCCTCCCTCTAATTGTCGAGTTTGATGCTTCAAAACGTGCAAAGAAGTCGTTAAGCCTGTCTGGAAGCGAAGCGTCGTCATCATCGACCCCCTGCCTAGACTTACAGCCCGTCAGTGTCCGAACTCCCTGCCACATCTGCTTGGTGTTCCTAGTGTCACAGAGGTGTCTCTGGATTTTCTCCACATAGGCACGCTTTGCCGCCTTAATTCCCTTTGAGAGCGCAGACCTGGCTGAGCGGAGGGCGATCCTGTCCTTCGCTCTGAAGGCTGCATCTCTGGCTGTAAGCAGCGAGCGCACCTCTGCAGTCATCCAGGGCTTATGGTTACCCCGCATAGTGATGGTCTTTACTGTAGTGACATCCTCTGTGCACTTCGCGATGTAGCTGGTGACCGTATCAGCATACTCCTCCACATCATTTTTTTTTTTTTTTTTTTTTCCGGTTCCGGTTCCGCCGGACCGGCGGCGCCACACGAGTTGGCTGCCTGTTGCAACAGCCTTTTTTTATCTTCCTTCTTCTTTCTACACCTTTCACTCTGTATATATATCACGGACGCACGGATTGCCCCGGGGGTCTCCCGGGTCGGCGGACGGAGCCACGGTTTGCAGCGGGAGACGTTACAGCGGGGAGGAGCTAGTGCTAGCTAGCACTTGGCCGCCGCCCGGTGCTAATGGGAAACTCGACATACTGGGAGCTGTAGCGAAAAGGACGCGGGTGCCGGGCTGGAGTTTAGGCGGTGTGAAAGAAATATAAGACAGAATAATAAAGAGCGATGGCAAGAACCAAGCAGACCGCCCGTAAAATCTACTGGAGGAAGAAGCCCCCCAGGAGACAGCTAGCCACCAGGGCTGCTCGGAGAGGCGCTCTGGCCACCGGCAGAGTGAAGAGGCCTCGCCGTCATAGGCCCGTGGCTCTGAGAGAGATCCGTCGCTACCAGAAATCCACGGAGCTGCTCATCCGTAAGCTGCCCGTCCAGCGCCTGGTGAGGGAGATCGCTCAGGACTTCAAGACCGTCCTGCGTTTCCTGAGCTTCGCCGTCATGGCTCTGCAGGAGACCAGCGAGGCCCACCTGGTGGGTCTCTTCTTCGCTAAGGGGGTCACCATCATGCCCAAAGACTTCCAGCTGGCCCGCTGCATCCGCGGAGAGAGAGCTTAGACTTTCTGCTGCACATTCACCAGCCATAATGCTCTGCACTGTGTGCCTATATATATACATTTATAGTAATATGGACATATGTTTACTAGATGTTGTTTTTTCTTGCCTTCTGATTGTTGCTCTGAGTGTTGCTATCCCTATGCTGTTGCAATCCTGGAATTTCCCCATAGTGGGACTAATAAAGGCTTATCTTATCTTATCTTATCTTATCTGTCTTGTCTTCCTGGGAGGCTGCTATTTTAAAGACCTCCCAGTCTGTGTGCAGAAAACAGTCTTTCAGTGCAGAGGTTGCACTCTCTGGCCAAATACTAATTTGTTTCACTGCTGGCCTGCTGCGCTTCAATAAAGGTTTGTAGGCAGGCAGCAGCATCACGGATATGTGATCAGAAAGGCCGAGATGGGGGCGGGGTATCGCCTTATATGCATTTGTGTTTGTGTACACTAAGTCCAACATATTCTCTCCTCTGGTCTTAAAGTCTACACATTGTTTAAACTTGGGGAGCACAGTCTTTAGGCTGGTGTGGTTAAAATCCCCCGCAACCACCACAAAACTGTCCGGGTGTGAAGTTTGGATTTCACTAATCGCATTGTGCAGTTTCTTGAGTGCCTTCTTAGCATTAGCTTTAGCATTAGCGCTCAGCACTATGTAAACACCAGCTACAAACACGTTGCTGAATTCCCTCGGCAAATAATATGGCCGACAATTTACAATAAGGAACTCCGCCAACGGAGAGTAGTGTTTAGACACTAACGTGGCATTGACGCACCAGTTCTTGTTAACATAGATGCATAGCCCACCCCCCGGCTCTTACCGGAGCTTGCCGTTTCCCTGTCGGCACGGAACATCGCCATATCTTCCAGCTGAATGGCCTCATCAGGGATGTTGTGGTGGAGCCATGTCTCAGTGAACGCAAGCACACAGCAGTCTCTCCACTCTCTCCGGGTTTCTCTCAGCAGACGCAGCTCGTCCAGCTTGTTTTCGAGGGAGCGGATATTAGAGAGAATGAGCGACGGTACCGCTGGTCTGGAGGGGTTAGCCTTTAGCCTAGCATGGATCCCGGCCCTTTTTCCACGCTTTTGCTTGCGTTCGCTCCGCTTACACCTCCTCCTCTCTCGGGTAGCTTCCAGCGGGGACTCCGCCAGAATTCCATGCTGGCGAAGAATGTCCAAGTCACAACCGATTGCCGCGATTCTTGCAGCGTGCAGTACCTTGATGTTTAATAAGGTCTCACGGTTGTAAGTTTTACAGAATGTACATCTGGGAAGATCAAAACACTCAAAACTCTCACACTTGCTGATGCCAAGAGGGGCCACTGTGTCCGTGCGCGCTGCCGCCATCTTAAGAAGAAGAAAACTAAGAAACAAGTCCATTATCAGATGCGATAAGGAGGTCATTAGTGACCTTCACTAAGGCTGTTTCAGTACTATGATGGATTCTGAACCCAGATTGAAACTCTTCAAATGAACCATTTCCATGCAAGTGGTCAAATAATTGCATAGCAACAACTCTTTCTAAGATTTTTGAAATTAGAGATTGGTCAATAGTTAGCTAAAACTCCTGGATCAAGTGTTGGCTTTTTGAGTAAGGGTTTAATTACAGCAGTTTTAAAAGCCTGCGGTACATGGCCTAATGTTAAAGAAGAATTGATTATTTGAAGAATACGGCTATCAATAAATTTGAAGACTTTTTCAAATAACCTGGTAGGAATAGGGTCTAAAAGACAAGTTGAAGGCTTGGATGAGGAGATTATTTTATCTAACTCTAAAAGGTCAATTGGAGTAAACTTTTCCAAACAGATATCAGTTGAAGGAGTTGTAGTCGTTACCGTACTTAAGTTTATGGTGGGAAGAATCTGACTGATTTTTATCTCTAATAGATGAAATTTTATAATTGAAAAAGTTCATAAAGTCCTGACAAGTAAGCTCTAGGGGGATGCGAGGATTGACAGAGTCCTGACTCTTTGTCAGCCTGGCTACAGTGCTGAAAAGAAACCTGGGATTATTCTATTTCTCTTCTATTAATGCAGAGTAATAACTTGTTCTAGCTTTTCTAAGAGATTTTTTATAAATTAAGTGATGATTTCGCCAAGCTAAATAGACTTCATCTAAATTAGTGGGATGCCATTTTCTTTCTAATTGACGAACCTCCTGTTTTAAGCTACGTGTTCCTGCGTTAAACCAAGGGGTTAGAAATCTCTGATTGGACCTTGTCTTTTTTAAAGGGGCCACTAAGTCTAGAATCTGATGCAGAGAAGCTGTAACACTATCTTACATGCTATCAATTACATAAGGAGTAAGCTCTCCATCGCTTATTTCCATTGTGTTGACACATGGCATAGAGGAGACAATCTGCATAAATCTGGTAACAACATCATCTGAAAGACATCTGCTGTAGTAATATTTTTCTTTACGAATTAAATAGTCAGGAATAGTGAAATCAAAGGTTAACAGACAATGGTCTGACTACAGGATTATGAGGAGACACTACCAGATTTTCTATTTCTATGCCATATGTCAGAACAAGGTCTAATGTGTGGTGGAGCTAATGGGTAGAATTTTCTAGTTTCTGGGAAAACCCCATCAAGTCTAATATTAAAATAAATGCCTTATTAAGACAGTCACTATCTACATCAACATGTATATTAAAATCCCCTACTATAATTATTCTATCTGATTTCAGCACTAAATCAGCTAAGAATTTGGCAAATTCGGATAAAAACTCTGAGTAGGCTCAGGGAGGACGGTAAACTACAGCAAAGAAAACTGGGTTTAAGCGAAGATTGCTAACATGCCCAATACTGAGGACCAGTCCCTTAAAGGAATTAAAGCATGTTTTTTGCTTTACATTAATTAGCAGTTTAGAGTGGTAAATTGCCGCTTCTCCTCCTCCACGACCAGAACTTCTGGGATTTTGATAGTTTAGATAACCAGAGGGAGTTGATTCATTTAAACCAGGGGTCACCAACCTTTTTGAAACCAAGAGCTACTTCATGGGTATCGAGTCATGTGAAGGGCACCAGCTTGACACACTCCTCTAAATTGTGTGTATATATATATATAAATAATTATCAATAACTTAGAGTGGGTAACAGACAAGATCAATATTCAACACTTTATTTTTATTAATCTCAGCAATTGTTCAGATGATCACTTCTACATTTCATTAAAAAAATGTCCAGTTTTCACCAGTCCCTTTTAACCATAAAAAACTAAACCCTTTTAATTCATGAACTATGTTGAACCATGTTTGAAAAAGTTATGCAACATTTAAGAAAAATCAACTTTCATATTAAATAAATCTTATCACATTTTTAACTGAACAAATCTGCTGCAATTCTGCTCAAAATCTGTTATATTTAATAAACACACTTTTGTGTGTTCTTCTTCACTGGAATTATATCCATACAGTTCTTGCCAAGAATCATGCCTGAGTAATAACCAGCACTGTCCTTTCATGAGAAGAAGCTAAACAGCGCCAGTGGTTAGTACCGCGGCAGCAGTTTACCCTCGGCCAGGGGATCGCGGGGGTCGTGGGTTCGATCCCTGCCCCCGGCCAACAGTGATCTGTGTGGAGTGTGCATGTTCTGGTTTTTCATGCAAAAACATGCAGGTTAGGGAGTTAAGGGGCGCTTGCGCACGCAGCCGGTGGCTTGTCACCGGACTGCAGAACAAATCCACCTACGGGTACAAGATAAGTCCAAAAAAAAAAAAAAAAGAGTGTCGCTCTTTTTGTGAAGAGTTTTTGTGAAGTGTCGCTCCACATAGTGGCGCCCCGCAAATGAAACACACGCAGCTTCCTTTCACGGTAGTAAAAAAGAACTCTTCCTCCCGCTCACTTTGAAAATGATAAATTTTCTGTCTTTTTTTGCCATGTTTTTGGCCTAGGAAACTGCACTCCGCCCACCATCTTCACTGCCCGCTAGCTAAGCTTACGCTCCACAAGCGCGAAGGTTTTGTCATGCGCACAATACTGACCTTTGAACTAGGTTAGAGTTCACCTTAACTTTACGTATAATAAACATATTTTCATTTTTTTATTTTTAAGACATTGTCATTTTAAAATCTATATAAATGCAAGTGTGATTTTAAAAAAATAGCGGCAGAAAAAACTACATCTTAGACGCAGCTCACTTGCGAGTTGTGCTATTTTTAGAACAGGCCTGCGGGCGACTCATGTGGTCCCTGCGGGCGACATGGTGCCCGCGGGCACCGCGTTGGTGACCCCTGATTTAAACCAACATAATCCTCTTTCCCTAACCAAGTCTCTGTTAGGGATATTAAATCAATCTGATGATCAATTAACAGATCATGGACTAGTAGAGACTTGAGAGTTAGAGACCTAATATTTAACAAACCACATTTAATTTTTAAATTATGAGGGGGAAGAGAGGTCAAATCATTAAATTTAGAGACTTGATGTTTAATTTGAGTTTTACCAACTTTTTGTTAATCACGCTGGGATGCTTATACATTATATTTTTATTAACTATGGGTGGAGTAGACAAAGGTTCTCTGATGGGGAAGACAGGGGCTAAGTTGAGGGGTGGCGGATGAGGAGGAGCTGCAGAGAGGCATGTATTTATCAAATTATGTTGTATTTGTCTTGGGTTAAAATATTTTGGGTAACGGGAGACAGACACAATCTCTATGGGGTTATGAATTGAAGACTGATCTAAACAGTGAGAATTATTTAGATGGATAGGAATAATATGAGAAGTGGAAGCAATGAAGGGCTGGTTGGCAAACCCAGGAATTTCGGGGTGAGTTAACGCACCAGATTTCAGTCATTGTACTAAAAAAAACTCTGAATGGAATAGAACAGATTGTCCCTTAAAACACGTGCACCGTCTATTTGGATGGATACCATCTGGTCTCATAAATGATGGGCACTTCCAAAATAGGTTGAAATTGTCTTCAAAACCAATGTTAAAAATAGGACATGTAGAACACAACCAGGTATTAAGGCTGAGAGTTCTGCTAAAATAATTGCAACATCTTCTAAAAGGTGCCAATGGCCCAGAAATAAACACACGACTGCCACAGTTCATAAGAGTGGACAGAAGGCTCCTGAAGTCACTCTTTAAGATCTCCGACATTTCATCTGGGATGTTGTTGCATCCAACATGCATAATGACAGTTTTAGTGTGGGGATATTCATTTAATAGGTCAGGGGTAAGAGCCTCAGTGTCTGACATTTTATCCCCAAGAAAAAATTTAGTGACACAGTACCTGCTTCTGACGTTCCTCATTATTGAATCACCAATTACCAGCAACGTCTGAGGGGGCTTTGTCGGTGGCTTCTGAAATGGTGGATAATTTTGCCGTAGTTGTTACAGTGATGGCGGAGTGATGCGCTCTCTTCTTTTTGGAGCTGGTGTATAGTTTGGTACACCTAAAGTAGTTTTAATCTGGGGCTTGCAGGTTTGGGCCGCTGCTGAAGGAGGAGGAGCGGCCATGGGAGGAAGATCAACGTCCAGGTGGGGGAAATCTTCCAGGGAAAGGATGTCAAATCTGTTTTCCAGCAAAAGGGGAAGGGAGGAGGTGCGGCCATGTCTGGTCAATCCCTGACGTTTGCCAGTTGCTAGACGTTTGCTAGTTGGCCCAACCAAGGTCCAGGGCGCGCATTGACACTGTGAAGAACCACCCAGGGCTTTGGGTTTAGCTCCGAGCTGAAGCTAGTGTTTATTGGTGAGGTCCTGGACAGCTGAGGTGACCGGAGCAGGGGTGGAAGTGGATGGCGATGTGCTAATTTCACCCGGGTAAGCAGCCGTCTCTGCTAGCTGCGAGTCGGTCTCCGGGGCCAATGTCCGCCCAAAAATTATAGTATCTTGGTGGTCTTCAGCCTCCCAAATCTTATAGAGGTTGGAGAATCTCAATTCCAACTCAGAAACCTTCTTAAAGAGGGACACACAGCTGACGCATATCGGGGATGGAGCCATGGCTTTCCAGGTGAGAAGTGGCTAGCTAGCTAGCTAAAACAGGTTAGCCTAACCTGGTGAACAGCCCTGATGCTCACAGCAGCAGTGGCGATGTTAGATGAAGCTCACAGCAGCAGTGGAGATGCTAGCTATATTCTATCATGTCCTATCAATCACTAAGTGATACATTATTTCATTCATTCTTTAAGAAAAATTTACATTAGTTGGCTCAAGCTAAATCTGAGCTAGGAACTAGCCAGCTAAAATTAGCAATAGGGATGTAAGAGGGAGGGTAGGGTTAAATGTGGCCTTAGAGATTTCAACAGACATGCACTGAAACCAGCTGTTCTCAGAAAGGCTACAAAAAATTATTCACAATTATGCTGCAGTAATTAAATAAAGAAAATTTTGACCAAAATATGTTATAAACATTTCATTTAGACCTGTGTGGATTGTTAAAATGTTGAAAAAGTGCAGTCTATGACCCCTTTAAATTTAAGATGTGAGAATAACAACATACTTTAATCCCTTCACTACATTTTCTAAATTTGTGAATATACATTTCATTTTTAAGTATTTACACCAGAGAAATTGATAATATTTATGTTCTAATGCTGTATAGCAGAGTTTTCATCATTTTTGAAATTTCAGTTATATATTGGTAACTTTAACCCTTTATTTCATAGTTCAGTATAGAGACAGAAAAAGTAATGAGATCAGAAGACAACATGCAGCAAATACTGCATCAGCCCATGTCTCTCTTGGTTATAACAGCTGACTTGGAGAAACCTAACTTTCCCTTCAGTCAAATTTAAATTTATTTTTGGATTAAAGGACAGCATAATGGTACTGTTGCCTAACTGTGTGGAGTTTGCTGGGTTTGCCTACGAGGGCCTGAAAACACCCAAATTAGAGCCTAAATAAACCTCAGTATACCATGTTCCCATGACCTGCTAACAACATATACAGGAGAAAAACAAAATTAAGCACTGCCTTCAGGGTTGTTGGCAATACTGTTAAGTCTGCCAGTTAAATGTCAACACCACTCTTTTTATTAATTTGTTTTTTGCCTCTGGCTGTTAAACCTTAGCAGAGGTGTTTATGGTTTTGGTCATATCTCATATTAAGCGTTGGTGCCTGATACTCAAAACACATAAAAAATAAGCAATTCCCAGATGTCTCCAGAATCCTGTACAGCAACAACAATAATAGCATGAACAATAGCGATTAGATTAGGTGGGGGTTAGCCTTAATCTGCTGTATGTACTGTATTTGTTTTAGGGACAGATATTTTTTTTTTTTTTGTTACTTATTTGTACCCGTAGGTAGACTTGGTTTGCAGTCTGGTGACAAGCCACCGGCTGCTGGTCGCTGCGTGCGCGAGCGCCCTAAACCTACATGTTTTTGGTGTGCGGGAGGAAACCGGAGAAATCCCGGAGTAAACCCGCGCAACACGGGGAGAACATGCAAACTCCACACAGCTCACTGTTGGTCGGGGGCTGGGATCGAACTCACGATCTCATGATCCCCGCGGTCCCCCGGCCGAGGGTAAAACTGTGCTGCCACAGTGCTAAACCACTGCGCCACCGTGCAGATATGCTCATTAAGAAGCAGGATAGCCTCCTGTCATGTGGACAATCTAATGCTCAGTAACACCTCAAAGACGGAGATGTAATTCTGCTTGCTGGAAGATTATAAAATAAACAATCCCATTGTGTGCATGTGTTTTTATGGTGCACCCCACACAGGCCTGACTAATGATGCTGAAGATCACAGGCAGAATTACTGACATAATTACCACGATAATCTGATGAACAGATGTTTGTGAGCTTCCTCCGCTCATCTCACAGCACTTTCTGTTTGCTGCTGATTGGGATCAACACAGGAAGGAAAACTTGTTTTTCTCTCTCTGAATCTCTATCAATATAGATTTCAAGAATTAACAAACTTGTCTCTGCTCAGACATCTGAGTAATATTAACTTTTATCTTATTTCACTTTCAAAAGTGCAGTTGTTTGGGAGGAAAGATATTTAACTGACCAAAACTTCACTTAATGCTGTAAGTTTAAAAAATTAGGTTAGGTTATGGCCCTCCCCATTACATGCGATGGTCGAGATGACGTTGATCTCTCCTTTCTTCACACAGGCGGCGGTAGCTCTCCATTGAGTTGTTTCTGCCAGAGATGAGATGACTACACCAGTTGGATCGGTCCACTGCTATGGTTTCCCAAATGGCAATGTGTATGCCAAAGTCCTGTAGGCCACATTTCAGCACATCTTTGTAGTAGAGTCAGGGTTGACTACATTTTCTGGAAGCATTTACTAGTTCCCCATAGAAAATGGTTTTGGGGAGACATTTTCCCACCATCCTCACAACATGACCAGCCCATCTTAGTCTGCGATTGCGAAGCAAAGTGTACAGGTTAGGGGACCCTGTTAATTAAAGGACAGTACTGTTGGGCATATTGTCAGACCAGAAGACCCCGAGTATTGAATGCAGACAGTGTAGGTGGAATTAATTTAGTTGATGTTCTTGTCTCTTGTACATAGGCCAGCTTTCACTGCCATACAAAAGTGTGCTGAAAAGACAGACTTAGACTTTCACCTTTGTCTTGATGGATAGGTGCTGGTTGTTCCAAGCTCCGTCCTTCAGCCAGCCAAAGGATGTTGCAGCTTTGCCAAGTCGGATGTTTATTTATGTGTCAAGGGAGTTCCCAGATGTTACTGTAGATCCTGTCACGCCGCGCCGCTCATCAGCGGCGCCAGCTGCATGCACACTTGCACATCATCAGCGGCGAGGGATTTAAGCCGCCTCGCCCTGGGCTTCGGCCTGAAGCCGTCAGACTTCACTACGGATTGCTGTGAGTTCCCTCTCATTCTCAGCAAACATTGCGGTAAGAAGATCTTACCTTTTTCTTCTCCGAGTCTGCTCCCCTGTGCTCAGGTGGATTTCCCGGCGGCGGACTATTCCTCTCCATCGCCTGTTCCTCGCTGCTGCACCGGACTCTCCAGGTGGCTGTCTACCGGACCTCGTTCCTTGCTGTGCCAGTCATCCGCCCTTTCCAAGTAAGCTCCTTCCCCACTTGTATATCTCCTGTGTTGGTGTGTGCCCGTCACCCTTCTCCCTGTGCTTTTCCCATAGGGTTGTCCGGCTGTACGGTCTCCTGCCTCTGTGCCCGAAGCAGACGCCGCCACCAACACATTCACATCTCGCAGACACACATTCATACACCCTTGTTGTCAATAAAGCTATTTGAGCTACTCTGAGCCTGTGTGTGTGCGTCTCCTGAGCCGTGCATTATGTCAGTACGGCTTCAGCAGAGCGGCTCGGCAGACGGCGGGCTCGCACACCGGCTTACCACTCTTGGGGCTCGAGTGGACCAAATAGCTTATCAGCAACAGGTGATATTCAATCAATTGATAACTATAACTAACCGATTGGACCGCTTGGACCCCCAACAGCCGTTCCCCCTGGCTCGTCAGGGTGGCGCGGCTCCTGCTGCTCCAGCGGCCGTCCAGCAGGCTCCGGGAGCACCGACTCGGCTCACGCCCATTCCAACCCCCGCCCGCTTTAGCGGTAAGCTCGGCGGAGCGCGGGGGTTCATAATGCAGTGTGAGTCCGTGTTCCACCGTGTGCCCGGAGACTTTCCCTCAGATCACAGCCAAATTGGTTATATCGGGAATCTCCTAGAGGGGCGAGCATTAACCTGGACTTACGCCGTAATGGCAAGGCCCAGTTATGCCACCCTCACGTATGACCAATTCGTGAGACGCTTCCTGGAGGTCTTTGACCACTCTCGTACCGAGACGGTCCAGGTCGATCGGCTTCTCAGCCTCCAGCAGGGAAGCCAGTTGGCAGCGGACTATGCGGTCAACTTCCGGGTAGCGGCGGAGGAATTGAGCTGGGAGGAATGCTCCCTCTGTGGCCTTTTCCTCCGCAGTCTCAACGATGATCTGAGGGATGAACTGGCTGGACGGGATATCCTGGAGACTCTAGCGGAGCTAACGTCTCTTGCCATCAGTTTCGATAACAGGCTGCGCGAGCGCTCCTCGGGGCGGAAGTCGTCTTCTTCTCGCCCTCGTGGAGCCTCGTCGCGCCCGTTCCAAGCTCGCCCCCTGGCGACGCCGCCACCATCGCGCCCCGCGGAGTCGGAGCCGATGGTGACGGGCTGGACAAAGCTCTCCCCGGCGGAGAGACAACGCCGCCGTGAGTTGAATCTCTGCATGTATTGCGGAGATAATCAACACACGGTAGAGCTTTGTCCACAGAAGCCAAAACAGCGGGGTCCGCGAGTCACTGTAGGGGGCCTCGCGGACGTCAATCGGTTAAGTCCCCTCACCCAATTGAAGCTGCCCGTCCGATTTTGTCACAACTCCACTGGGCATCTCACTCACGCACTGGTGGATTCGGGCGCGGAGGGCAGTTTTATTTCTCAAAGCCTGGCAACCCGATTGGGCATCCACTGCCAGGCATTAAAAACCCCTATCTCCCTGGTCAACCTCTCCCGTGTCTCCCTGGGGAGAGTAACACACCAGACCGTCCCCATTCCGGTTATCATCTCTGGAAACCACCGGGAGGAGATAACCTTCTACGTCCTGCCCAACTCTGTGTCGCCCATCATCCTGGGGTATCCCTGGCTACGCCTCCACAACCCCGTTTTGGATTGGAAGTCCGCCGGGGTGTTGGCATGGAGCACATTCTGCATGAGCACCTGTCTACAGTCCGCTGCCTGCTCTCCGTCCTCTCCTCCTACACCTAAGGACGCAGCACCCCTGGACCTGTCCCTGGTGCCATTGGAATTTCACGACCTGGGTATGGTATTCAGCAAGTCCAAGGTGATGTCTCTTCCTCCTCATAGGCCCTATGACTGCGCAATTAACCTCCGCCAGGGGGCACCCTTACCCTCTGGGCGACTCTACAGCCTGTCAGCACCGGAGAAGGAGACCATGAACGCTTACCTCAAGGAGTCGCTGAGTGCTGGGATAATCCGCCCATCGTTATCACCTGTGGGGGCAGGATTCTTCTTCGTGGGTAAGAAGGACGGGTCCCTCCGTCCTTGCATCGACTATCGCGCCCTAAACGACATTACGGAGAAGGATCGCTACACCCTGCCCCTCATGGACACCGCCTTCCACTCCCTCCAGGGGGCGACTTGGTTCACCAAGCTGGATCTACGCAGCGCATACCACCTCGTCCGGATCCGGGAGGGAGATGAGTGGAAGACAGCCTTCCGTACCCCGAACGGCCACTTCGAGTACCTGGTGATGCCGTTCGGGTTGACCAACGCTCCAGCCATCTTTCAGCGCCTTATCAGCGACGTCCTCCGGGATTTCATCGGCCTTTTTGTGTTCGTCTACCTGGATGACATTCTCATCTTCTCCAAATCCAGGGACGAGCACCGGGTCCACGTGAGGCGGGTCCTCCAAAGACTGCTGGAGAACCGGTTGTATGTGAAGGCCGAAAAGTGCGAGTTCTATGCGAAGACAACATCCTTCCTCGGGTTCATCATCTCCCACGACCAGGTGCTTCCGGACCCAGAGAAGGTGAAGGCGGTGGTGGAATGGCCCACACCTGCATCAAGAAAACAGGTGCAGCAGTTCGTCGGGTTTGCAAATTTCTACCGCCGCTTTGTCCCAAATTTTGGCACCATCGTCGGCCCGCTGACCCGCCTCACGTCCCCTAAGGTCCCGTTCCGGTGGACCGAAAAGGCCGCGGCTGCCTTTCAGGCGCTGAAGGGGGAGTTCTCCTCCTCCCGGGTCCTTAGCCAAGTCAACCCTGCGCTGCAGTGCATCGTGGAAGTGGACGCTTCGGACACAGGAGTGGGGGTGGTTCTATCCCAGCAGTCGCCAGATGACGGAACCAAGCGGCCCTGCGCCTTCTTCTCCCGGCGCTTGTCCCCAGCGGAACGGAATTACGACGTGGGGGACAGAGAGCTCCTCGCCATCAAGCTCGCGCTACAGGAGTGGCGTCACTGGCTAGAGGGGGCGAACCTGCCGTTCGTGGTCCTGACGGACCACAAGAACTTGGGGTACCTAAGATCTGCCAAGCGCCTGAACGCCCGCCAGGCGCGCTGGTCCTTGTTCTTTGCCAGGTTCCAATTCACCATCACCTTCAGGCCTGGCTCCAAGAACGGCCAGCCCGACGCCCTCTCTAGGCAATTCGCCCCTGAGGAGTCGGAGGACACGGTCCACACCATCCTACCGAGGTCGTGCGTCGTGGGAGCCATCACCTGGGACATAGAAAGCAAGATCCAGAAGGCGCAGGAAGTGGAACCTGACCCTGGTGGCGGACCGGAGGGGAGGCTGTTCGTGCCATCCACGGTTCGGGGGGAGGTAATCCACTGGTTGCACACATCCAAGCTCACCTGCCACCCTGGCTCCTCCCGGATGATTGACCTCCTCCAGCGGTCCTTCTGGTGGCCGGGCCTGCGGAGGGACGCTGCCCGCTATGCCCGGGCCTGCCCAGTGTGTGCCACCAGCAAATCAGGTAATGCCCCTCCAGCGGGTTTGCTCCAGCCTCTGCCCATCCCTGGCAGGCCCTGGTCGCATATCGCCCTGGATTTCGTCACCGGACTCCCAGTCTCTAACACCTTTGACACCGTCCTGGCCATCGTGGACCGCTTCTCCAAGGCGGCACACTTCGTCCCCCTACGAGGTCTCCCAACTGCCCTGGAGACGGCGGACCTCCTAATCCAGCACGTGGTCAGGCTGCATGGGATTCCGGTGGACGTGGTCTCGGACCGGGGGCCCCAATTTTCTTCAGAGGTTTGGAGGTCGTTCTGCAACGCCCTGGGAGCCAAGGTGAGCCTCTCCTCCGGCCATCACCCCCAAACCAACGGGCAGTGTGAGCGGACCAACCAGGAGCTGAAGGCTGCGCTCCGCTGCGTCACGGCGTCCAAACCAACGTCCTGGAGTAACCACCTCGCCTGGGTTGAATACGCCCACAACACCGCTCGCTCTTCTGCTACAGGGATGTCCCCCTTTAAGGCGTCCCTGGGTTACGACCCCCCCGCTGTTCCCGGCGCAGGAGAGTGAGGTAACTGTCCCCTCAGTACGGGCGCATCTCAGGCAGTTTCGCTCCATCTGGGCGTCAGCGTGCAATGTGCTTTTACGCACGGTGGAGCGCAACAGAGCCGTGGCGGACCGGCACAGAAGACCTGCCCCGGCGTACAGAGTTGGTCAGCAAGTCTATGTGTCGACCCAGGACGTGATTTTAAAGGGCGAGAGGAGGAAGCTGGCACAGCGTTTTATGGGCCCATACCCCATCACCAGGATCATCAACCCGGTGGCTGTGCGTGTAGCTATTCCCCCGTCCCTCCGCATCCACCCCACCTTCCACGTGTCCAAGGTGAAGCTGGCAGTCTCCGACCCCCTTTGCCCTCCTCCTGCTGCGCAACCCGTGCCCCGGATGATTGATGGCCATCCGGCCTGGCCTGTCTCCTCCATCCTGGACTCCCGGCGCCGGGGTCGTGGGTTGCAGTACTTGGTGGACTGGGAGGGCTATGGGCCTGAACATCGGCAGTGGGTACCCTCGTCGTTTGTGTTAGACCCATCGCTCATCGCTGAATTCCACCGAGCGCACCCAAAGAAGCCATCGCCAGGAGGCGCTGCTAGAGGGGGGAGTACTGTCACGCCGCGCCGCTCATCAGCAGCGTCAGCTGCACGCACACCTGCACATCATCAGCGGCGAGGGATTTAAGCCGCCTCGCCCTGGGCTTCGGCCTGAAGCCGTCAGACTTCACTACGGATTGCTGTGAGTTCCCTCTCATTCTCAGCAAACATTGCGGTAAGAAGATCTTACCTTTTTCTTCTCCAAGTCTGCTCCCCTGTGCACAGGTGGATTTCCCGGCGGCGGACTATTCCTCTCCATCGCCTGTTCCTCGCTGCTGCACTGGACTCTCCAGGTGGCTGTCTACCGGACCTCGTTCCTTGCTGTGCCAGTCATCCGCCCTTTCCAAGTAAGCTCCTTCCCCACTTGTATATCTCCTGTGTTGGTGTGTGCCCGTCACCCTTCTCCCTGTGCTTTTCCCATAGGGTTGTCCGGCTGTACGGTCTCCTGCCTCTGTGCCCGAAGCAGACGCCGCCACCAACACATTCACATCTCGCAGACACACATTCATACACCCTTGTTGTCAATAAAGCTATTTGAGCTACTCTGAGCCTGTGTGTGTGCGTCTCCTGAGCCATGCATTATGTCAGATCCCAGGTATGTGAACTGGTCTACAACAGATAAGTTTGTCCCATAGATGATGATAGCAGGGATAGAGTATGTGTTTTGTGCCAGAATTACAGTTTTTGATAGGCTTATGTGGAGGCCAAACTTGGAACAGGCTGCTGCAAATGCATTACAGATGTTTTGGAGATCAGATTTTGAATGGGCAACAAAAGCTGCATCATCCGCATAGAGTAACCAGAACATGACTGACTTTAGTTTTTGCTTGAAGTCTTGCTAGATTGTAGAGTTTTCCAGAGCTACAAGAGTGCAGAGAAATTCCAGATGGGTGTAGAAAACCATGTCTTAGAACTGTAGAGAAGAAGATGCCGAAGAGAGTGTGAGATAGGACGCATCCTAAAACATCCTTGTTTGACTCCAGGTGGTTGCACCATTGTGTTGGACTGCTGCTTGCATATCATCATGGAATGAAGTGATGATGTTGAGTAAGATGTGAGGAAAGCCTAGTCGCGAAGTATGAGGAAGAACCCAGATCTACAGACATAATCAAAGGCCTTGGTTAGATCTATGAAAGGTGCAGTGGTTAGCACTGGTTGCGTAACAGCTAGAAGGTTCCAGGTTCAAATCCCCAGGCTGGCAGGGGTAGGAACCTTTCTGTGTGGAGTTCGCATGTTCTCTCTGTGCTGCGTGGGTTTGCTCCGGGGGCTCCGGTTTCCTCCCACAATCCAAAGACATGCATGTTAGGTTAATTGGTTGTTCTAAATTGTCCCTAGATATGTGTCTCCTATAGGCCCTTAGAATAGAGGGTTAGTACTAGTGAAACGCTTTGAGTGGTCTTTGAGACTAGAAAAAGTGCTGTATAAGTACAGGCCCTTATCCCTTATCCCCTTATAAGTAGAGGCCTGTTTTGCTCCATGAACTTTTCCTGCAGTTGTTGAAGGCAAAACACCATGTCAATCGTGGAGTGTTCAGGACGAAATCCACACTGACTCTCAGGCAATATTCTGTTGGCAATCACTTGCAGGTGGGCTAACACAATATGGGCAAGAGTTTTCCCAACTATGCTAAGAAGAGAGATGTCACAGTAGTTGTGTCTTTATTTTTGTACAGGTTTATGATGGTAGCATCCTTCAGATCTTGTGGGACGCAGTGATTTCTCCAGCAGGAGCTGATGAATTTCAGCAATGACGATGACAGCCCATCTTCTGCACATTTGAGAAGGTTGGGGGCAATGCCGTCAGCCCCTGGAGATTTGCTGTTGTGGAGTGCTTTAATGGTCTTGGATACCTCAAGAGATGTAATGGGGGCATTCGGCTCTTCCAGTACAGGTAGTGTAGGCACAGCTTCACAGATGGCAGTTTCATTGGCAACAACTTCTGAGACGTAGAGGGAGCTGTAATACTCGACCCAACAGTTAAATTAGGCATCAATGTCAGTAAGGACAGTGCCGTCTGTAGCATGCAGTGGTGCATTTTTCTTCAATGGTGGACCCAGGGCTTCTTTGATACCAAGCTCGTATAGGGAAAGACCACTTAGCCTGGCCCTATGTTCTATGCCCCCACAGCACTGACAGCATGAATGCAAATGGACAGTTTCTCTTAGAATTCTGTGCCACATATCATCTTTGCATCCCAAATATCTTCTTCCAAGGCACAACAAAGTCCAGAGTCACTTGGATGCACCCTCACTCACTTAGATGGCATCAGCTCAATCACATACTTGCGCATAGATGGCGACTCTCAACTGTGGTGGACTGCAGGAGCCTACACTCAGCAGACTGTGGTACTGATGTATGTTCTGGATCTGATCATGCTGTCATCAGAAGAAAGTTGAAGCTACAATCCAAAAAGATCCACCATGCCAGGCCAAAACCAAGATGTGTCATTAACAAAGCTGCAACCAGTCAGCTTCAGTACTTCATTACCAAGATCTTCTCTATTCAAATCTGACAGCTAATGACACTGCAATCACTGAAACTGAACAGCTGTGGAATAACCTCCGTGACAGCATCACCACCTCAGCCTTTGAAGCCTTTGGCTCACACAAATCTCGACAACCTGACTGGTTCAATGAAAACGTGTAAACCATTGTCCTGCTCCTCAACATAAAATGCTCAGCACGATTGAACTTCCACCACTGCAATGTTTTGCCAGAGGAGATCATCTAACCGGTTAAGTTCTCTTTACAAATGATTGTTGGATGTTTGTAAGTTTCAAGTTCCTTAAAAAAGTTGCGTTACAAATTTATATAGATAAAGTTAAAATGAAAACTTTTTTTGAACAATGCAAACAAAGATGGAGTCATAACTCAGTCACCAACACTTGTTCAGTAAACTCAGTTTAAAGAACTATAAAGTCATTAGAAAAAAAATTTTGAGATAAAACTCCCAATTGGTAGATAAAGCAGAATATTTCTGGTTGGTTCATAACTTGTGACTGACTTAGCCTATAAGTGTACAGTTTCATTAACAGCACCACTCATGCTGTTTCAAAACAACAATACTGTAATGATGGTAGAAGTGCTCAAATCCAAGCTAAGGTCCTGAAAGCCATAGGATGATGTCACAGTAACCAGTTCACATACTGCATGCACATCATGGGATCCATTGCTGTGAGCACTGTCATCAGTTATACACTGCAGTTGAGGACAGAATTATGAGGGCCCCTATGAAAATTTCATTTTTTAAAAAGTATTTCCCAAGTAGTGTTAAACAGCGCAAAGAATTCTTAGCAAAGCTTTACGGGACTACTCCTTCGCCTTCTCCAACCTGCACTCGCAGGGCGATCCCGGCTCTGGAGTGCTTGTTTGTAAGTTTTCCTTATTTGCTATTTTTGTATGTCATGCATTGTTTGTCTTTTTGATAAATTAAAGTGTCACACTGCAGCCTTGCGTGTGGACCTGTCTTTTTCTGCCCTGGAGGGGCGCATTCATGACAGATGACTGCTGCCATAATAAGGTCCAGCGGCTGTAATGTGTATTTTTTTCTTTTTGCCTTTTTCTTTTTCACTCACCTGTCCAGTGGAACATTATGTTTTCAGCAGGCGGACCAGACTGGAGGAGGAGGAAGTGGAGTCGGGAAGAGTTAGAGGCAGTAGCCATGATGGAGGATTTGGCGGCCGGTGCACGGAGCTGCTTGTCCCGGAAAGACGAGAGGTATTGCTGTGAGGGAGTAGCCAACCTGGTGGAGGCTAGACCCAGCGTGCGCTTCCATCCTCGAGTGATAAGCCTCTCTCTTCCTCCACTCCCGCTGATGCCGTCAGCCCTCTCCTCGCCTTCTTTAGCAGCTCTGCGGCAAGGTGGAGGCTAGACCCAGCGTGCGCTTCCATCCTTGAGTGATAAGCCTCTCTCTTCCTCCACTCCCGCTGATGCCGTCCGCCCTCTCCTCGCCTTCTTCAGCAGCTCTACGGCAACAGCGTCGCCCTGCCCCGGGCCGCCGGAAGAAATCTGCTTTCTGGACAGCCTCGTCCCAAACACTGAGCCCGGCTAGTCCCACAGCAGACTTTTGCTATTTTTCTTCCTCGTCAGCAGTTTCGCCTGCCCAACCTCCCGCCACTTCTGCTGCGAGGCCATTCCCCTCAGTGCTTCCTCATCCTGCTGTCAAGAGGTACTCCATTTCTCCACCAGCGACGCCCGTTCCAGTGTCTACAGGGGCACCTCCTCGACAATCCACAGAGGGGCCCAGGATCACTGTAGTCACTGAGAGGGGCGACACAGCATCAGCTGCAGCAGGCAACATCCCTCGCCAAGTGGACAGGCAAGTTTTCTTTAATTTTACTCCAAATTTTGATGAATTACCTTGCCTTATCCCTGGTAGAGAGACTTTAGGAATGCAGTCCCCCGAGTTCTCTTCACCTGGTGCAACCACCCTTAACTCATCAGCTCTCTCCGTGTCTCCTCCTGTCCTTCCTGAATGCCTGCTGGCCCTGGAGCTGAGCCGCCGGACGAAGGAGGAGCCTGTGGCTTTGGAAGATCCTACCCCAGTACCAGCACGGAGCCGACCCCCAGCCGCCTCTTCGGGTGAGCCACCAGTGAGGGCCTCTTCATCTGGGGACAACGGGACTGCAATTACCATCATGCCTGCTGCGGAGGCCACCGCAGTAGAGTGGGAACCAGAACTGGACCTCCAAGGGCCTGGGCCCGAGGCGTCATTGCTAGGATTGACGGAGTCCTAGACGGCGGTGGAGCTCGAGCTGCAGCAAGTGATCTCTTTTGTTTTTCTCATGCCTATATTGGAGAGATCTTGTCTGGCTCTTGGTGAGGAGAGCCGGGTGCAGCCCTCTGCTGCATCTGTGCTCACCTTGCCGGGCTCCGCCGCTGCCGGCAACCCTAACCACATTCTCCTCCCTGTCTCTACTGAGCTTTCTCCGAGGGTCGACGGGGAGGACCAAACACCACCTGATGCCTCCGAGGGTCCAGGCTCACCACCGGATGATGCCGTGGGTCCAGTTTCCCCCTCTGAGGTCATCCCAGATTCAGCTCCTCTTCAGCTTGAGGCTGTCGTGTGGGTTCCTCCACAGGCTGAGTCTCTGTGGGTACTGCATCCTGGCCTGGGATCCTCGTGGGGGCTGCGGCCCAGCTTCAACCCGACATGGGTGCTGCGATCCTGTATGGGCCCCTCCTGGGCGCTTCATCCCAGCTCGGTGTCCACTGTGGGTTCAGCATTGACCCAATCCGGGTCCACCGAGGGTGCAGCGTTGGCCCAGCCGTGGTCAATCGAGGGTGCAGCATTGGCCCAGTCCGGAGCCACTCAGGGTACTGCAGTGCTCCAGCCCGAAGCCGCCGCAGGTGCTGCTTTGTCCCAGTCCAGAACCCCCGTGGGTGCAACCTTTCCCCAGACCACCGAGGGCATCATGGTTCCCCTTCCTCCTCAGCCAGATGCTGTCGTGGTTCCCCCTCTCCATCTTTGCTTTCCATCCTTGGGCCTTCCTGTTGGGCAACTGCCTCCTGGGTCATCCCTGCGGCTCTGGTGGCTTAAAAACTCAGGCCGAGTCTATGGGTCGGGTGGCCCATTTTCTCTGGCAGGCCACCTGACTCTTTTCACCTGGCTGTCTGTCTGGTCTGGGACTTTGGCCAGCCACCCAAACTCTGGCGCCCTGGGACTGTGGGAAACGCAAAGAAGAGAATGTAAACAAAGACTTCATCCCAACATATATTGCCACACCGAGGAAGCATTTGCTCCAAATTTTGCTATGATTCTAAAAAGAGATTATTTAGCTTCTGAAGGAAAATATCTACCTTTTGTGATAACAGAGGATGGCCGAAGCAGGTACATTTTTGTCTGGCATCGACCGGAGCTGCACGTGACTGGAGAGAACAACAGCGTTGGTTCGGCTGCATTATATAAGCAAAATTGAGGTGGAATAATTCATAACATACATGTGACAGTTTCTGGATGTGGGAGAGAAAGCAAAACTGACTGGCAGAAGATGAAATAAGGACCGTGGATGACGAAAATGGATGAATAAAGACATGATGAGCGGTAGGTCTGATTGTTTTTTATTGGTTTGTGTACATTCTACTGATTTTCTGGTTCATATACTTTGAAGATAACAAAAAAACAAAAACGGTGACAAAAAACAAAACCATCCTTTGTGTAAATTTGTCCAAAGTCCACTTTTGACCAAAAGTTATGTAATTCAATATGGCCGCTGTCGCATTATGCAAATTAGATGCATACATTTACTCATGGGCAGCACGGTGGTGCAGTGGTTAGCACTGTTACCTTACAGCTAGAAGGTTCCTGGATCGAATCCCCAGGCTGGCAGGGGTAGGAACCTTTCTGTGTGGAGTTTGCATGTTCTCCCTGTGCTGGGTGGGTTTACTCCGTGGGCTCTGGTTTCCTCCAACAATCCAAAGACATGCATGTTAGGTTAATTGGTTGTTCTAAATTGTCCCTAGATATCTGTCTCCTATAGGCCCTTAGAGTAGAGGGTTAGTGCTAGTGAAGCACTTTGAGTGGTCTTTGAGATTAGAAAAGCGCTATATAAGTACAGGTCCTTATCCTGTCTCAAACTTTGGATCATATTCTACAGCTTTCTAATTGACAGTAAGCCATTATCCTATGTCATATCTAAACTGAATATTTTCTTGAAAAAAAAACTTGACTGCCAGAGGGTGGTGAACTGACGGGAGCGCTGCCGCGCCATAGACAGAAAGTAGGTTAAATTTGTGTTTATTTTGAAAACAAAGCCTTATCTGGAAATTGTGATGAATTAAAAGTCCAGAAAATATGGTGATACAATGATACAAGCCTTTAGTTCCAGTTGATTTTGAGTGGGTGAGCTGAAAAGCTGGTAACAGACAGACAGACATACATACACAGACACATGGAGTGATTACTGTATGTCTACATTGCCTTTGCGCCGAGGCATAAAAATACAGAAGCACAAGTTCTGGCAGTTACCTATGCAATCAATGGAACTGGTGCTAAAATTGTTTAACAGAATATGGAAGGAGGGGGTTGTCCCAAGTGGGTGGAAAAAGGCTGTAATTTTACCATTTAATAAGCCAGGGAAAGATCCAGCTCATCCAGGCAACTACAGGCCAATAGCATTAATGTCATACTTAGGGAAATGGATGGAGAAGGTGTTAGTTTACAGACTCTCACATGTACTAGAGCAATAAACAACTATCAGGATGATTTTAGAAAAGGAAGATCCACAGTGGATGCTCTAGTTATGGTAAGTAATGATACTGAAAAGACTCAGAATGAAAGAAGTAATAGTTTATCTGGATATTAAAAAGGCTTATGACTCACTGCGGAGGGATGGACTTCTTATCAAACTGAATAAAATGGGCATTGTGACATGTTTCAGGACCCAAGAGACAGACACAGACACGGGCAGATACAAAGTAGTTATTCTTTATTGTCAAGTGTGAGTGAGTGTAGTGCAAGTGTGAGTGCAGATATAGTAGCCTGGTCACCGGAGCTGAGCGATACAGAAGACGACCTGGCAACCCTAGAACACACAAGCAGAAACCGTTAAGGCAGTTCAGCACAAAAGGACAAGTGCAGGTGTGCAGCTTACTTGAGGTTGCCTCTGGCTGTATCTGGCAGTTCCCCGATGTCCGTGAGCTGTGGTGATTCTGGTGCTTGGAACTGTGACGGTGATAATTCCAGTAACCGTGGTGGAGTTCGTGGCGAGAGCAATGACTGCACTGACAGCTGTGATGTTGACTGTTCCCGTAGCCGTGACAGTGATAATGTCCGTACCCGTGGTGACAATGACTCCTGTGACTGAGGGAGTGACAGTACCTGCAGCTGCAGTGGAGAGAATTCCTGAATAAGCGTAGGCCAGGAGGCGCTCCGGAAGGGTGAGGGTAATTCTCCGTCCGTTGGAGATACCGGTCCGCCGCCTGGGAGGTCCACCTGTGCACAGGGGTAAAGATTAGGCGTAGAAAAGCAAATAGCCTTCTTACGTGGTAGGTCTTGTCGTGGTGTTCTTGACTGGGCTGTGAAACGAAGCTCTGGCTCCGTAGGCCAGGAGGAGCTCCGGAAGGGTGAGGGTAATTCTCCGTCCGTTGGAGACACCGGTCCGCCGCCCGGGAGGTCCACCTGTTCACAGGGGTAAAGGTTAGGCGTAGAAAAGCAAATAATCTTCTTACGTGGAAGATCTTGTCGTGGCGTTCTTGACTTGGCTGTGAAACGAAGCTCTGGCTCATACTCAGTTGAGGTAGACAGATGACTCCGTGCCGGGCTGTCCAAGACGCTGGCTTTTAAGAGCCGCTGATTAACACCTGTTGGTCTGCGCGCGGCTGGAGCTGATGAGCTGGATGACGGCCCAGCGGCTGCCATGACAGTACTCCCCCCTCTAGCAGTGCCTCCAGGCACCTGCCCAATCTTACCTGGATTCGCCCGATGGAAATCGCGGATCAACTGCTTATCCAAGATCAACGCTGGGCGAATCCAAGAACGATCCTCCGGTCCAAAACCCTCCCAGTCCACCAAATACTGAAGACCACGACCCCGCCTGCGCACGTCCAGGATGGCAGTCACACCCCAGGCTGGATGGCCATCGATCATCCTCGGGGGGGCAGGCGCCGCAGGGGCCGGGCACAGAGGGTCCATAACGTACGGTTTAACCTGGGAGACATGAAAAGTGGGGCAGATGCGCATGGAAGGGGGGAGAGACAAGCGCACAGACACAGGGTTGACAATACGTGAGATGGTGTAGGGGCCAATAAAGCGCTTAGTGAGTTTACGCTTTTCGGCCGGTACACCAATATTCCGGGTGGATAACCAAACTTTCTGACCCACCTTGTAGTCCGGGGCAGGTCTCCTGTGACGGTTGGCCACCTGGATGTTGCGTTCAGTGGTCCTCAAAAGGGCTCGGCGAGCGATGGACCAAACTCGCCGACAGCGCTTAATCTGGGCCTGGACAGACAGAACCGCTACCTCCTCCTCCTCCGGAAATAATGGTGGATCAAATCCAAAAGTAGCCTTGAAAGGAGAGACGCCCGTGGCCGTAGAGATCGTAGTATTATGGGCGTACTCAATCCAGGGAAGATGTTTGCTCCAAGAGGAGGAACAGGAGGAGATAACACAGCGCAGTGCGGCCTCGAGCTCCTGGTTAGCCCGTTCGCACTGGCCATTACTTTGAGGATGGTACCCAGAAGAAAGGCTGGCTGTGGCTCCCAACGCTGCGCAGAACGCCTTCCATACCTGAGAGACAAACTGTGGTCCCCGATCTGACACTATGTCAGCGGGGATACCATGGAGGCGAACCACATGCTGAACAAGGAGGTTCGCCGTTTCCTGAGCCGAAGGCAAGCCCCGAAGAGGCACAAAATGGGCCGCCTTCGAAAAACGGTCCACAATAGTCAAGACAGTGGTGAAAGTATCAGAAAGGGGCAAACCAGTCACAAAATCCATGGCCACATGAGACCATGGGCGGGAGGGAACAGGCAGGGGATGCAACAGACCCGCCGGGGGAGAAGATGTCGTTTTCCCAGTGGCGCACTGAGCGCAAGCCCGGATGTAGTTCACCACGTCCTTCCGTAGCCCTGGCCACCAGAAGGTCCTCTGTAGCAGGTCCACAGTCTGGCCTACTCCCGGATGACACGCCAACTTGGAGGCATGACCCCATTCAATCACCTGACCCCGAATAGAGCGTGGAACAAACAAGCGGCCTGCCCCCCCCCCGGGTCTGGTTCCATCTTCAACGCTCTCCGGACCTTGGTACAGATGCCCCAGGACAGCACGCCCACAACACAGGAGGGTGGTAGGATGGGTGCGTCCTGATCCTCGGAAGATGGTGTGTCAAACTGTCGTGAGAGGGCATCCGGCTTACCGTTCTTGCTTCCTGGCCGATAGGTGATGGAGAAGTTGAAGTGGCTGAAGAAGAGAGACCAACGAGCCTGACGTGCGTTCAGCCGCTTCGCTGTCCTGAGGTACTCCAGGTTGCGGTGGTCAGTCCATACAACGAACGGCTGAACGGCCCCCTCAAGCCAATGTCTCCACTCCTCCAAGGCGAGCTTTACTGCCAACAGTTCCCTGTCCCCGATGCTGTAGTTCCTCTCTGCCGGTGACAAGCGACGGGAGAAATATGCACATGGCCGAATCTTGCCGTCCTCAGGAGAACACTGGGAGAGTACCGCTCCCACCCCCGAATCAGAGGCATCCACTTCCACCAAGCACTGAAGATTCGGGTCCACCTGAGAGAGAACACGGGCTGAAGCAAACTCGTCCTTTAATTTCTTAAACGCCCTGGCTGCTTCCTCACTCCAGCAAAACGGGGTCTTAGGGGAGGTGAGTGCAGTCAAAGGGCGAGCCAGGTTCCCAAAATTGGGCACAAAACGGCGATAAAAATTACCAAAGCCCAGGAACCCGTGGAGCTGTTTCCTAGAGGACGGAGTGGGCCAATCCACTACCGCCTTAACCTTGGCTGGGTCGGGGAGCACCTGGTTCCGGGCGATGATGAACCCAAGGAAAGAGGTCTGGTTCGTGTGAAATTCACACTTCTCCGCTTTGACAAAAAGTTGATTCTCCAGGAGGCGCTGTAACACTCTGCGCACATGCACCTGGTGCTCTTCTAGAGTGCGGGAGAAGATCAATATATCATCTAGATACACAAACACAAAGGAGTTAAGGAAATCCCGCAGCACGTCATTAATTAGCCGCTGGAAGATGGCCGGAGCGTTGGTCAACCCAAACGGCATTACCAGATACTCAAAGTGGCCGCTTGGGGTCCTGAACGCCGTCTTCCACTCATCCCCCTCTCTGATGCGCACCAGGTGATAGGCGTTGCGGAGATCAAGCTTAGTAAACCAATTCGCCCCCTGGAGGGAGTCAAAGGCAGTATTCATCAAAGGCAGAGTGTATTTATCTTTTATAGTGATTTCATTAAGCCCCCTGAAGTCGATGCAAGGGCGTAACGACCCGTCCTTCTTTCCAACAAAGAAGAAGCCGGCCCCCACGGCCTAGGACGATGGGCGGATGATTCCTGAGGCCAGGGATTCTTTAATATAGGTATCCATGGCCTCGCGCTCCGGGGCTGACAGGCTGTACAGGTGGCTTGCAGGGAGAGGGGCCCCAGCCTTCAGATTTATTGCGCAGTCGTACGGCCGGTGAGGGGGTAAAGACAACGCCCGTGACTTGCTGAACACTAGTCCCAAATCGTGGTAAACTTCTGGTACCTTGGACAGCTCCTGAGTTGGCGTCGAGGGGGGTGGCATCTTGACAGAAGGGGCGCATGTTGCCGATTGGAGGCAGGCGCTTAAGCAGAAGGTACTCCACGCTGTAATACTCCCTCCTTGCCAATCGATAGTGGGATTATGAAGGTGGAGCCAGGGGTAACCCAGGATGACAGGCGAAGAAGAGACAGGCAAGACTAAAAACCTAATCTCCTCTCTGTGATTCCCTGAGACTATCACGGACACTGGGGCCGTCTGATAGGCTATGGTGGTCAGTGATGCCTTAGATAACGTAATCAGCTTGACAGGTGGATCCAGGGGCTGACAGCTGAGGCCCATCTGGGTTGCCAGGTCCTTGTAAACAAAGTTTTGCTCAGCTCCTGAATCCACTAAAGCTAGCGTGGAATGTTCTGCGTGTTTGTGGATCAGTCTAATGGGTATTCGAAAACTCGTGAGGGGTCTTTCTGGGTCCGTGTCCATGAATCCCCCTACTGCAATCCACGGACCCTCCCTTTTAACCGACTCGGGCACTCAAAAACTCCATGTGACTCCTTTCCACAATAAAAACAAAGGCCTAAATTTCTGCGGCGCTGTCTCTCAGCCGCTGACACTTTAGATTGTCCTATTACCATGGGTTCCTGATCTGCAAGCTCCCCTGATGCCGGTAGAGCGAGCGGGGGAAAGCTGGTGGAACGAGGGCGGGGTTTTACAGGACGGGCGGTAGACCGCCGTTCTGTCGCTCGTTCCCTTAATCTACTGTCTATGCTTATGGCAAGGGCAATTAGCTCACCCAAATTATCAGGTTTGTCCCGTGCCGCTAATTCGTCCTTTAACTCCGCGTTGAGACTGCGGAGGAAAATACCGCATAGTGCCGGTTCCCCCCACCCAATCTCAGCGGCAAGGACCCGGAAGTCTATTGCATAGTCAGCAGCTGATCTTGCGCTCTGCTGCAGGCTCAACAGCCGTTCAGTCAATACCACACCCCTATCCGAATGATCGAATACCGCCAAAAACTGCTGGTAAGTTAATGTTGGATAACCCGGGCTCGCCATTACAATATAGGCCCAATCTAAGGCTCTACCTCCCAGTAGGTTAATGATATATCCTATCTTGTTTGCGTCAATGGCGAAGTCCCCCGGGACTCGGAGAAAAACTGACTCGCATTGGAGAATAAATCCCCGAGCCTCTCCGAGTTTGCCACTAAAACAAGCTGGAGTGGGAACAGGGGTGAGGCGAGAAACAAACGTGGTGTTAGCTTGAGTAGGTGCTAAACCTGCAGGGGTTGAGACGCTAGCGACCGGGGGAAACGCCTGTTGTCCTTCCAGGCGATCCAGCCGGCCGTTAATTTGTGACAGCTGATTAAGAATAACTGTTTGCTGATGTACGAGCATGTCTACCCGGGCGCTAAGGGTGTTAAGTCCGCGCGGCTGTGTGCTGTCCGTTGGGTCAACGTGATGGAGTCGTACTGACATGTTTCAGGACCCAAGAGACAGACACAGACACGGGCAGATACAAAGTAGTTAATCTTTATTGTCAAGTGTGAGTGAGTGTAGTGCAAGTGTGACTGCAGATATAGTAGCCTGGTCACCGGAGCTGAGCGATACAGAAGACGACCTGGCAACCCTAGAACACACAAGCAGAAACCGTTAAGGCAGTTCAGTGTAGAAGAGCTTGGAATAACGAGGCGATGTGACTTATAAACCAAAGTTTATTATCAGCTTCGCTCCTCTAACAAGTCTCATCTCAGTGCAGAAGCAGAAGTAGAATAAGAAGGTGAACACATTGAGCTCTACATACTTATACCTACACATAACAAAAGACATGCATGTCAAAGCCGACATCCCGCATTATCTTAATCCCCCTCCTTTGTCTTCGTACTCCTCCACCTGACCCTGGGTGGTCAGGGCGATCGATCTGGTCTCCACCGCAGCGCCTCGGATGCTCTTTGATCTTCACTGGCGGTTGAGACCTCTTGTCCTGTTCTGAGGTGTGAAGTCGCTGTACATATGTAATCACCAAACATTCTCACATGCTTATACATATGTAGGTTATGGGATATATGATTAATATAAACCACAGCCCCCCCCCAAATGACTAAGAAAAGGACAATAATAAAAAATTCACAGTTTAAGATAATTACTATGATGTACTAACTGCTAAACCTCCTGACAAGGAAGAAACTTTCCAGCAGCTATGCTCCTGTAGAGAATTCAGTGGTAATCATAACAGCGTAGTAATATCACAAGTCAGTCTTAAACTGTCACAGCACAATTAGTGAACAACTTTTGAGTAGTTTGCATCAGTCCCTGTGCCGTCTGGGTTTTAATCTTCTCCTGAATCTGCTGTGGGTCCACTTGGGCGTCCTGGTGGGACCTTCCTGTAAGGAATCTGCAGCTTGGGGAGGAGAGTGATTATTTGTTCCCTGCAGGGGGGCTGAGTCTTTTCTCTTGGGGGGTCTACCCCGCCGAGGTGCTCTCGCCAACCGTGCAGGTTCGTCTCTCAACAAGAAGGCAGGTTTAAGTCTGTCAATGCTGACTGTTTCTTTTCTGTCCCCTAAATCAAGCACAAAATGCTTATCACCAGGTTTCAGCACTCTGAATGGTCCATCGTATGGTGGACGGAGGGTTGGTTTTAAAGCTTCATGCCTAACAAAAACAAATTCGGCGTTTTTTAAAGCTTGGGGGACAAAAACCCGTGGAAAAGAGTGATGTGCCGGTCCGGGGAGAGTGTCAGGTCCGTTGCTGCCTAAAAGCCTCAGGGCTGGAAGATGCCCCGGCTCTGGGTTCTCTGGTAAAAATTCACCTGGGAGTCTGAGAGGTTGTGCAAAAACTAATTCTGCTGGGGAGGCGTCTAGATCCTCTTTAGGCGCAGCACGCAACCCCAATAAAACCCAGGGAAGTGTATTCACCCAATTTGTATCCGTTAGTGAGGCTCTGAGGGCGGCCTTTAAAGATCTGTGAAAGCGCTCGCATAACCCATTAGCCTGAGGGTGATAAGCGGTGTTGCGGTGAATTGTCGCTCCTAAGCTGCTGGCCATGGCTGACCAAAGCTCCGAGACAAATTGAGGCCCCCTATCGGACATGATGTCCGATGGGACGCCGAAACGTGCCACCCAGTTTGTCAAAAAAACGCGAGCGACTTCCTCCGCTGTGGTTGACGCCAGAGGGACCGCTTCAGGCCAGCGCGTAGTACGGTCTATCATTGTTAACAGATGTGTGAAACCTTGGGAGGAAGGTAGTGGTCCCACGAGGTCGACATGAACGTGGTCGAACCTTCTAGCAGGGATTCGAAAAGGCTCTAGAGGGGCTTTTGTGTGTTTGTGTATTTTGGCGCGCTGACAAGACATGCAAGTCTTTGCCCATTCTTTTACGTTTTTGCGCAGGCCGGGCAACACAAACTTTTCGGCGACCATTTTAACCGAGGCGCGCACACCCGGGTGCGCGAGGGAGTGAATTGAGTTGAAAATACGGCGGCGCCATGCAGCTGGGACTACCGGGCGAGGTCAGCCAGTTGAGATGTCGCATATTAGGGGGGGTACACCCCCTAATATGGGACGCACGTCTGCGTCACTACTTTGCTCCTCCGCCATGGCTGCGTAATCTATCCCTACGTGGATTGGGGCTGCGTATGTGTCCGCGTTGGCGAAGAGTTCTGCGGCTGAGGTAGTATAATCTGTCTCCTCGCACTCTGGCGTTGTCACAGCGCGAGAGAGGCAGTCTGCTACCACGTTAAGTTTGCCTGCCACATGTCGAATGTCTGTGGTGAACTCTGAAATTGCAGCTAGCTGCCTTTGTTGCCTGCCTGACCATGGTTCTGAAATTTTAGCCATCGCAAAGGTGAGCGGTTTGTGGTCTACAAAAGCCGTGAAACGCCGCCCCTCTAACCAGAACTGGAAGTGGCGGATGGATAAATGAAGCGCTAGCAGCTCCCTGTCAAAAGTGCTGTATTTACGCTCAGTTTGGTTTAACGATTTGCTGAAAAATGCCAAAGGTTGCCAGGTTCCGCCAACGTGTTGTTCTACAACTGCCCCTATGGCCAGGTCTGAAGCGTCTGTGGTTAGCGCAATGCGGGCCGAGGGATCAGGGTGAACCAACAATGTGGCGTTAGCTAGGGCACTTTTTACTTCCGCGAAGGCGCGTTCGCGCTCCGGGGTCCATTCGACCGCGCTGGAAGGCTTTTGTTTTCTGAGCGCGTCATATAGGGGCTGCATGAGTTGAGTTGCACGGGGGAGGAAACGGTTGTAAAAATTAACCATTCCCAAAAATTCTTGCAGCGATTTGACCGTTTGTGGCCGTGGAAAACTTTTTACTGCGCGAACTTTGTCTGGCAGTGGGACTGCCCCCTTCGGTGAAACTCTGTGTCCCAAAAAATCAATTTGTGGCACGCCGAATTTGCATTTGGCTGGATTGATTATTAACCCGTGCTCTTCTAGTCTCTGAAAAACCATAGTGAGATGCTGTTCGTGTTCCTCCTCCGACGAGCTGGCTACCAGCATATCGTCGAGGTAGACGAACACAAAAGGGAGGTTGCGTAATACCGCGTCCATCATCCGCTGAAAGGTTTGAGCAGCGCCTTTGAAGCCAAAAGGCATCCGCAAAAATTCAAAAAGACCGAAGGGGGTTATTACAGCTGTTTTAGGAATGTCTTCCACTCGAACGGGGACTTGGTGATAGCCACGGACCAGGTCTTTTTTAGAAAAAATGCATGCACCCGCCAGATGTAGTGAAAAATCTTGGATGTGAGGAAATGGGTAGCGGTCATGCGCTGTCGCATTGTTTAATCTGCGGTAATCGCCGCACGGTCTCCAAGAACCGTCGGATTTCGGGACCATGTGTAGTGGTGATGCCCAGGGGCTTTTTGAGCGTCTGATAATGCCTAGTTTTTCAAGGGTGGTAAACTCGTCCCGAGCTATGGCGAGCTTGGTCGCGTCTAAGCGCCGAGCTTTGGCGAATACGGGTGGGCCCGTTGTGGGAATAAAGTGTTCAACCCCGTGCTTAGCCACTGTAGCTGAGAATTTGGGAATTGTGAGTGCTAGAAATTGGGTGAGGAGTTGATCAAACTTACCTCCTGCTGTAGTGACGCTGGCCTGCATGGGTGGTGGAGAAACTCGAGCTGAGCAGGGAATAGAAGCAAATGACAATGCATTAACCAAGCGTCTATTTGCTAGATCAACTAATAGCCCATGTGCACACAAAAAATCCGCGCCCAACAAGTTAAAACTCACCGCCGCTACAACAAATGTCCATCTGTAGTTGCGGCCATGAATGCAGAGGGGCAGGTTCCTTTCACCATAAGTGTCGATGATGGAGCCGTTGGCTGCCATCGCTCCATTGCCCCGGGGGCCCATGGCCCGGTCTGCGTGGGAGGGCATGATAAAACTCAGTTGAGCTCCAGTGTCAATTAGGAACTGTTTGCTGGTGTGTCCGTCAGTCACATAAAGAAGTTTATTTTTTTCGCTGAGAACCACAGCCGTTAACGGTTCTGAGTTTTGGCGTTTTCCCGAACTTCTGAACTTACAGGGGGGAACGCATTTGTACGCCCCCTCGGCGAACCGGTGGTGGTAATAGCAGATGTCGTTCCGCCTGCCGCGTCTTGGTCGTGTTGCCGTCATGGTGGGCGGGCTTTGCTCGGTTGTCTGTGGTTTTCCGCTGCTCTGGGCATCTGCGGATGCTGCTGTGGCCACCTGTTCCCTGCAGGCGTTGGTGAGTCGCTGCGCTTCCCGGGCCAGCGCGCGGAAGTCCTGCTGGGTGCTGCACCGCATGTTGATCAGCGTCCCTCTCATGTGTGGCGGCAGAGTGCTGAGGAAGATGTGTTGGAAGAGGAAGTTGTCGTTGTCCTCCTCCTTGAGCTGCAGCATGTCCTCCATGAGGGCCTTGGGTCTGCATCCTCTGTGGCCGTAGATCGCCAGGATCTTCTCTGCTCTCTCCTCGGCTGAGGGGATGAAGTTCTTGACGATGGTCGCCTTCAGCTCTCTGAATTTGTCATAGGCGGGCGGCTGTCGGATTATGCTCCGCGCGCATCTTGACGTGGCAGCGTCGAGTTTGGCGACGATGTGATAAAACTTCGTCTCGTCCGCCGTTATGCCCACCAGTGCAAACTGAGCCTCAGCTTGCTGGAACCACGAGCTCGGGTCTTCTTGCCAGAATTCTGGCAGCTTGATGGTGACGGCGCTTGTGTGGGCCGTCCTTGATGTGTCCGCCGGGTGAGAGCGCCTTTCTTCTGCTCTCACGGCGGGGCTGGTGCTCGGTTGAGCCCTCTCTTCTGCCATGGGGGAACGTCTTCCATCCATTCCCCTGTCTGCATGGGCGCCGGTGCTTGCCTGGGTCGCCTCTGATGAGTCAATCACGGGAGAACGTCTCTGTTCCATTCTCACGTCGGGGTCACCAGTGTAGAAGAGCTTGGAATAACGAGGCGATGTGACTTATAAACCAAAGTTTATTATCAGCTTCGCTCCTCTAACAAGTCTCATCTCAGTGCAGAAGCAGAAGTAGAATAAGAAGGCGAACACATTGAGCTCTACATACTTATACCTACACATAACAAAAGACATGCATATCAAAGCTGACATCCCGCATTATCTTAATCCCCCTCCTTTGTCTTCGTACTCCTCCACCTGACCCTGGGTGGTCAGGGCGATCAATCTGGTCTCCACCGCAGCGCCTCGGATGCTCTTTGATCTTCGCTGGCGGTTGAGACCTCTTGTCCTGTTCTGAGGTGTGAAGTCGCTGTACATATGTAATCACCAGACATTCTCACATGCTTATACATATGTAGGTTATGGGATATATGATTAATATAAACCACAGTTCAGCACAAAAGGACAAGTGCAGGTGTGCAGCTTACTTGAGGTTGTCCCTGGCTGTATCTGGCAGTTCCCCGATGTCCGTGAGCTGTGGTGATTCTGGTGCTTGGAATTGTGACGGTGATAATTCCAGTAACTGTGGTGGAGTTCGTGGCGAGAGCAATGACTGCACTGACAGCTGTGATGTTGACTGTTCCCGTAGCCGTGACAGTGATAATGTCTGTACCCGTGGTGACAACGACTCCTGTTACTGAGGGAGTGACAGTACCTGCAGCTGCAGTGGAGAGAATTCCTGAATAAGCGTAGGCCAGGAGGAGCTCCGGAAGGGTGAGGGTAATTCTCCGTCCGTTGGAGATACCGGTCCGCCGCCTGGGAGGTCCACCTGTGCACAGGGGTAAAGATTAGGCGTAGAAAAGCAAATAGCCTTCTTACGTGGTAGGTCTTGTCGTGGCGTTCTTGACTGGGCTGTGAAACGAAGCTCTGGCTCCGTAGGCCAGGAGGAGCTCCGGAAGGGTGAGGGTAATACTCCGTCCGTTGGAGACACCGGTCCGCCGCCCGGGAGGTCCACCTGTTCACAGGGGTAAAGGTTAGGCGTAGAAAAGCAAATAATCTTCTTATGTGGAAGATCTTGTCGTGGCGTTCTTGACTTGGCTGTGAAACGAAGCTCTGGCTCATACTCAGTTGAGGTAGACAGATGACTCCGTGCCGGGCTGTCCAAGACGCTGGCTTTTAAGAGCCGCTGATTAACACCTGTTGGTCTGCGCGCGGCTGGAGCTGATGAGCTGGATGACGGCCCAGCGGCCGCCATGACACATTGGTGGTAGGATGTATAATTGGAACATGGAGTTGTTAACACACAGGACAATTGGGGTTAAAGTAAGATCAGAAGCTTCTAATGACTTTGAAGTAGAAAAATGGTGTTCCTCAGGGAACACCAATAAGCCCAGTTTTATTCAACATAATGATTAATGACATGTTTGAGGATCAAAAGGGATCCATCAAAACAGCACTATATGCAGATGATGGAGCCATATGGACGAGGGGAAGAAATGAGAAATTTGTGTTCAAAAACATCAGGAAACCAATGGAAAGTGGAAAAGTGGTCATATGAGTGGGGATTTAAATTTTCAAACAGTAAAACCTGCTATATGAGTTTCACAAAAAAATGCAGAACTGCTACAGAACCATTAACATTATATAATCAACCAATAGAGAAAGTGAGTGAGTTCAAATATCTAGGATTGTGGTTTGATAGTGAATACACATGGAGAGTTCATGTTAAAAATCTGGAGACAAAGTGCAAAAAAGTCATTAATCTCATAAAAGCTGTAGCTGGACATGAATGGGGTGCAGATAAACAGGCATTAATTGATATTTACAGAGCACTAATGAGATCGACAATAGACTATGGATGCATGATTTATGGAGCAGTGGCAAAGACGACCCTGGAAAAAATAGACAGAATGCAGCATAGAGCGCTTCGCCTGTGCATTGGAGCCGTCAAAACAACATCAAACAATGCATTTTTAATAGAAGCAGGAGAAATGCCACTGGATTTGAGAAGAGATAAACTCGCATTATCATATTGGCTCAAGCTGAAAGGAAGTGAAGAAACAAATATTTCAAAAACAACACAACAAGACTGCTGGGAATATTCTAACTTCCAGGGACACGGGTTTGGGTAGACAATTGGAAATAAAGCCAGAATGTATGAACTACACACTACTGATATTGCTAACACCACTCCAGTGAGTAATGTTCCCCCTTGGCTGTTTCCGGGAAAAGAAGTAGACGTTAGTTTGATAATGAGGAAAAAAGATTGGCATATGAGTGAAGTTGGTATTAAAACAAGCACTTACCTCAGGAACAATTACTGTAACTACTTACAGCGCCATACTGACGGTTCAAAGAACAAAGACGGCTCTGTTGGAGTTGGAGTATACATTCCAGAGTTTAAAGTGACCGTCTCAAAAAGACTCTCCAACAATACATCCGTGTATACAGCAGAGATAGTGGCAATAATTATTGGTTGGCAGTGGGTGGGGGAGGTCAGACCGGTCCGGTTGGTGGTGTGCAGATTCACTTGCAGCCTTAAAAACCATACAGACACTAAAATCTACAAGGGAAGATTTAGTGATTGAGCTATATCACAGCTTATTTAGGGTACACAGAGGTGGTGAAGTTCAGTTTTGTTGGGTTCCTGTACATGAAGGGTTGAAAGGGAATGATTGTGCAGACAAATTAGCAAAAAGTGCAATTGGGAAAGAAATAACTATACGATTGCCTCTTGGAAAAGGTGAAGGCAAGGCAGTAATCAAGAAAAAAGGAACTGAGCTATGGCAAAAAAGATGGGATGAAGATCTTAAAGGTAGATCATATTACAAAATACAAAAATCTATTGCAATAAAGAATTATAAAACAACACACAGAAGGGAAGACATCATTATGGCAAGACTCAGACTGGATCACACAGGTTTAAACAGCACTTTATTCACCATGGGGAAAAGCGAAAGTGAAAAATGTAGAGAATGTGGAGAAAAAGAAAATGTCGAGCACGTCTTATTACACTGTCACAAGTATGGAAATGAAAGAGAGAGAATGAAAAATGAAGTTTGAGAGGCCGGTAGGGAATGGAATTTAACTGGGATTCTGGGAACAGATGGAGATGGAGAGGCAATAAGTAATCACGAGAAGGGCTCTTTTCTCGTTTTTAAATAACACAGGATTAAGTCATAGACTTTAGGGGTCGGGCTCAAATGACATAATGTTACACTCTCTTGTATAGTAAGTGGAGGTATGCACCTTTCAGTTGTGTGCTATCCGCCAGTAACTGAGAGCAAGGAGAAGAAAAATAAAATTAGGAGCACAAAGAAAAAAGCTGGAGTAACAGATTTTATTAATCAATGCATGTATAGTTACATGATGGCATGCAATAGCAGGTAAACATATCAAAATTTTCAAAAGTAAAAGCATAATGATGAATATTAAATCAGAACGGTTTGAAATGTTTCATACTTATAATGAATATTGAGAATTCCTTAAATAATCTCGGGAAAAAAAATAAGTTTGTTCACATATTAATTTATTGAAATACAGTAGCAGCTTCTGGTCTAAACAGTAAACATGTAATATTCTAATTTAGCTTCCAGCCTGTTATCTTCACAGCTGCCCTGACTGCTGACCCTCAGGTTCACCACCTTGGACCTCAGAGAGACAAAGAGGAAAGAAAAACAGCATAAAAATGTGATTATTGTTACAGATGTGATAGATATAAAAATACAGATGTCATGTTTCTCCTCAGCTTAATAAATTGCTTGGTTTAGTGAGTGAATCATTTTAAAACGAGTGAATGAAGCATATCACGCCATGGTGTTTTTATATTACTGACATTAGTATTAAGACAAAAAAAAAAAACAGCTGAAGTTTAGAGAAAACTGTTTAACAGGATAAATTAATGTAACCAAGCACACACAGACACACACACACACACAGTCACATTGACTGATTATTACAGTATGCCTCCGTTTTCACCAAGGCATAACAACTGCAGGCTGCTATCCAGCAAAAAGGATACACAACTGACTACTACATCAGGGGGGCTCATAATTTTGACCCCGGTAGTTTTTGTGAAATAATTTTGTTTCTGTGTGCAAAGTAAAATAATGTAAGCATCCAAAATAAAACTAGGATGTTTGGAAAATCTGAGTAACAAATCCTTTTTCATTGTTTTACAGCAATTGGGAAACACTTTTAAAATATTAAATTTTCATAGGGGGACTCATAATTTTGTCCTCAAGTGTATGTGTAATGTCATATCTACTGTATGTGCACTTCACATTCAGACATAACTGGTAAACATACTGGGTGAATATTGACTTTTAAACGGTCCAAAATCATTAATCACTGTTGGTGGGCTGTCAGCTAAGCCTTAACACACAAACACTGAAAACCACATCACAACAATCCACAAGAATCAAAGTCATGGGACTGATTCCACCCCTGACCATCATGGGTTCAATCCCACCCCCTGACCATTGGTGACCCTTCTGTGTGGAGTTTGCATGTTCTCCCTGTGTCTGCGTGGGCTCACTCCAGCTACTCCGGTTTCTTCCCACAGGCCAAAGACATGCAGGCTAGGTTAATTGGCATCAGTTGAAGATTGTAAATTGTCCTTAGGTATGAATGTGAGAGTGAATGGTTGTCTGTCTGTCTGTGTTGGCCCTGCAATGGACTGGCAATCTGTCCAGGGTGTACCCTGCCTCTCGCCCAAAGATGCTGGGATAGGCTCCAGCCCTCCTGTGACCCTAAAAGGATTAAGTGGTAGAAGATGGATGGATGGATGGATGGATGGATGGATGGACCACCATACCACCACCTTCAGCTTCAGTTAAACGTTGACAGTCCTATGAGTTAGATAATTACTAGTACATACCCATGCATACCCGTCCATGCCCGTAGAAACCAAGTATAAGCAAGTATTTCTGCATGACCGTTGCTGAAGGGTCTCCTCCTGTCTGAGATGGCTGTGTTGTTCACAGTCATGCCTGCAGCGTACTGCTCGAACCTGAGGTGTTTCATCTTCATGGCATCTTTTCTGATGTGCAGCAGTTCTCCTCACTCTATTGCTCTCCATCTGGTGGGTGTTGTTCTTCTTCTTCTTCTTCGTGAATTCAGACCACTGGTTAAGGGATAGGTGCGTTGTAATTCCAGTTCATGGACAGGATCATCCCCAGTTTGATGCCAATTGGCGATCTGTCCAGGGTGTACCCTGTCTCTTGCCCAAAGATGCTGGGATAGGCTCCAGTGCCCCCACAACCCGAAAAGGATTAAGAAGAAGTAGATAGATGGATGGCTGGATGGACAGGATCATGAAGATAAAGCTGAACAAAAAGTGGCTATCGACCTTGTTCAGGAAGACCCGTGCATGCCCGTCGAAACCCAGAAACCAGAGCACCCAGAGAAAATCAGCACTTTGCTTGGCATTTTACACATTTCTTCTTCTTCTTTTAGATTTGATTGGTGGTTGGCAACCAGCTTAAAGGTGCATTACTGCCACGTACTTCGCTCTATATCATCACTCTATCCTTCTTCTTCTTTTAGATTTGATTGGTGGTTGGCAACCAGCTTACAGGTGCACTACCGCCACGTACTTCACTCTATATTCTTCTTCTTCTTCTGTAAGATTTGATTGGCGGCTGGCAACCAGATCAAAGGTGCACCACCGCCAACGACCCCCTCATAGCTTTGTGACGTTTCCCTCTTATCACTTTGTGATGTCTTCCTCATAGCTTTATGACGTAATCCTCATAGCTTTGTGATGTTAAACTCATCGTTTTGCAACATTTTCCTTTAGCTTTGTGACGTCTTCCTCATAGCTTTGTGACATTTTGATCAAGAATCTGGATTCCTTTTATAACGGGCTGCTATGACTTCACTGTTCACGTCGTAACAGTCAACAGCATTCCGGGTTTTGTTGTCCTCACCCACGCCATTCTTCATGGATACTGCTTCGAATGGGTCTCTATGACATCATAAAGACATCCAGCCAGGCATTGTGAGTGATAGTCTATATGACATCACAAAACCAATGGTCTACATGACATCATAAAGACACATTTATCTATGATCTGTATGACATCATAAAGACACATTTGTCTATATGACGCATCACGAGTCCCATGTAGCCCGAGATCATATATGACGGCATCGTTCTTTTGTCTATATGACGGCATTGCGAGTCCTGATGGTCTATATGACATCATAAAGACATCAAGGCATAGGGACATCATCGGAGCATCAAAGGCTGTCCTATGATGCAGACTTCATAGGCACATCATAGGCCATCCTATGATGTCCTATGATCGTGACACAAAGACAGACACACACACACAAACAGAGATTTCTTGAATTTATAGAGCAAAAGCTAGCGGTACTTAAATGGCCCTTTTCCACTAGCCCCGGTTGGCCTAACTCGACTCGACTCGCCTCGATTCGCCATTACTCGTTTCGGCCTCGGTTGTCTTTCCATTGCAGCTGGGTAAAACTGGGTTAGCTGGGGTGGGTGGGGTTTTTTTTACAGCAAGGCGGCGCCACACTCCCGTGACGTAAAACACACGACCCAAGCAAAACATAACATGGTGGCTGTACAAGGTGACTCCTCGGTCTGTGGCTTTTTTCACCATAAATGCCAAAAAGGACCGCCAGACAAGGGTACAGGCAGCGAGACGAAACACTCTGGAATAGTACTGCAGCTGCTGGGAGAGCCGAAGACGTGAGGATACAAACTAGATCATATATGACGGTAAGCTAATGGTTGCTAATGCTAGTTTGCTATAAGTATGTCGTGCTACACTGTAATGTCTGCAAGTTATCGCTGTTAGGTACTAAAATATGTATGCTGTGTGTGTGTTTCAGATGGCTCTGTTGTGGGAAAATTACCGCTTCAAACGGTCGGTCTGACTGATGTCAACACAGCCTGTCACTGATGTCACCCCAGCTTCACAAACGATCAGTGGTTATAGAGCTTAAGAATGTCTGTAGAAACGTTTATTTCCTGTGCAACAAGTTGCTCTGATCTGTGTGAAAATCATGGAGAGACTGAGACATCATGGACGTACCTGCTCCAGCAGCACTGAGTCTGAGGTGGTGTCATGGCAAAAAATGATCAGCTGACACAACTTGATCGCCAAGTTAATAACTATATTAGCCACAAAATATATATTCAAAAAGTAAACAGTACTGAGTTAGGTATAATAAATATATTTGACAGTTATGATGCATTTTAGGCCAAAACAAACTTGATCTAGGATTAAAAGCAATTAAAATAATGCAGTCACAAGGTTACATGGAAAATACTTGATTTACTAGATACATGTACTGTAGAAATATATATTCTCTGCATCAACAATGTACTATACATGCATTCATGTAGTATTGCACTGGGAATTGCACTGACAATAAACCTCTGAAGTGTTTTGCAGATGTCTTTTTTATATGTGAAGGTTACCATCATGTGGCACAAATTTATACTAACAGATTGGAAAAGCTGTCTAAGATCAATCCAGCAGTTTTGAGAAATCACTTTTGGTTTGGTGTAAGTCTGTCAACAGAATTATGAACCATAAAGCAGTTTGTGTTAAAATGTTACATCCCATTAAACCCTAACCCGGGGGTTTCCAATCATGTGTCATGGGGGGCCAAGACCCTGCAGGTTCTCTCTTCTACCCAGTCTCTTCAGCGGGTGTTTTCACTGATCAGCAGTCAGTGGAAGAAGTTCAGTTGAATCTGCTGTTGAAGACATTGTTTGGAGGTAAAGCCAGCAGGGTCTTGGCTCTCCATGGCACATGATTGGACACCCCTGCCCAAACCCATTATGAGGAACAGATGCTAATATGGCCCAGAATTCCTCCATATACTGGTACTGTCACTAAAGTGTGCAGCGTCTTCTGCGGTGGCACATCCAACAATACAGTCTTCAGTTAATAAAATAATTGTTTTGGTTACTTTTTTTCTTAAAAATGAGCCATTATTTTCAAGGTCACCGATAAATGGCTTGTACTGTTGACTCTTTTCCCACCAGTGTCTTAATAGACAAAATAGAAAATCATGATGCAAACACATAAGTCACTAAATTGTTTATTACAATCAGCAGCAAATTCCAGATTATTCAGAATGTGCAAAATTCAAACTGTAAAAAAAAACAAAAAAAACAAAACTTAAAAGTGGGTCACACATGCCGGCCACGCTGCCTCACTGGGAAACAGCTGGGATGTTCCACTTAAGCTGGACTCGGTTCAGCAGATCTTCAGCCTGCATCTCTGTAAATAGTGAGGCAAGGTCCGGTTTGGGGTGGATCGTTTCCCTCTTGCCTAGACAAAAGACAGAAATGGGTGGTGGTTAATTAAAGCAAGTTTAAAACATATTTGGGAAATACACTTGTTGCTAAAAGCCAGTGGTGGAATGTGAATGAATGAATGAATCTTTATTTCGGATAGATTAAAAGTAAAGATTAAAAGAAAATAGAATAATATAACAAAGGGGAAAAAAATCTAACAAGGTCAAATTAAACAATAACTCCTCTGATTATACAGTTCAACATAGGTTATCTGAAATGGGTGATGGCTGAAGCTGCAGCTTATACTGCCCACCCATATTCCATCCAAGAATTCAAAAGAAAAACAAAACAGGAGTGATTCCAATTCCAATGTGACAATAAAGTACTTCTTTGTTGTATTTAACCACATTTTCACGTAACTGCGCTTCAGTAAAGTAGATTTTACAAGGGCTGGGTTACATTTAAAGTCATCTGTTTTTACTGTGGCCTCAGCAATCAGAATGAATTAATACATTCACTTGAATGGAATCTAGTACTTTAACTGAGGGTGTGCATCACCGAGTGTGGAGTCGCTCAGTCAAAATATGGAGTTTTTAATCAATAAAAGTTTAGCCACCGCTTTCTCTTCTTGCCCTGGCTTCAAGGGTGGCCGGTGTTTTGTACTTTTATTGCTAAAATATAAAAGGAAGCACTACAACGGGTCTCAAATATTTGTAATGTGTCCTGTTACTGCATGAGCTTATTGATGATAGACTATAAACTACACATATAAACTAAATTATATTGATGACTGAACAACTCCCATTCCCCAAAGTGCAGCATACAGTTATGAACATAACTCACAAAGGATCACACAAGTGATCTGAGAAAAAAATAAGTACATTAACAAGCGGTTTATTTTACAGTTGATGTGTCAGTCATTTTCAATTATTCTGTTATTAATATTCACACAATCAAATAAATCTCAGTTCAGTCCCTTTTTATATTAAGTGGAAATTGTGCTACTTTGGTTTGGCACTTTACCTATAAAAGCAAAGGATTTCAGTACTTTCCACAGTGGCGAGGTCCGTTGTGGGGCAGCTCCTTTCCTCTTGCCTAGACGAACGACAGAAATGGATGGTGGTTAGTTAAAGCAAGTTCAACACTTATACAGGCACATCTCAAAAAATAAGAATATCATGAAAAAGTCCAATATTTTTGTCACTCATTTCAGAAAGTGAAACCCATATATAGATTCATTACAGGGACAGTGATATATTGCAAGTGTTTATTTTAATTTTGATGATTATGGCTACAGCCCATATTAACCAACACCTCAGTGGCCAACATTTCTATTTAAAAACTATTTTTTAAAATTAATTTTATGTAATATTCTAATTTTTTGCCAAATTGAATTTGGGGTTTTCAGGGGCTGTAAGCCATAATCATCCAAATTAAAATAAATAAATGCTTGAAATATATCACTGTCTGTGTAATAAATCTATATAATATATGGATTTCACTTTTTGAAATGAGTTACAAAAAATATTGAACTTTTTAATGATATTCTAATTTTTGGAGCTGTACCTGCATTAGGGAAACAGATTTGTGAAAGTCAGTGGTGGGATGTGACAAAATGCTCCGTTTCCCTGACAAGCACCACAGGATCCACTCTGTACATGTACAAATACATTATCAATCCAGGGATTTATGGTGGAACAGAAACAGCACGACAACACTGTTCCAACACTTCTTTTTTTTGTAAAATCCACAGAATAGGTGTTTGGGTCTATTCTGACGCTTTACAAAATTATATGAATCACTTCATAAATCACTGGTTTGAAAATGCTGAGATTTCGGATCTTGGGGTCCACTTGACCGTATCCACAATATAAACACTGAGGGCGGCTAACCCCTGACATGTGGAAACAGATTCTAGGAAGAAATTACACACAACTTTAATGCACAGCACCAAAGTGCAACACGTACACAAACCAGGGCTTTAACCAGGATTAACATATTTCATCGTTTTGCTCTCACAAGCAAAGACTTAGGACAAAACAAGTGCGAATCAGCAGTTGGCCACTAGCTAGCTAGCTACTAGCTAACACTCGTTAGCCAGCACAGGACGGCGCTGTATCGCTCAAAAAAAAGTGATCTTACCACCAACAGGATAAATAAGCGAACAGATGCACAATATTACAAATCACTCACCATCGATGGTTCTCTCACATTCGTCTTCAGCTTGTCCGTAGTCCGGTTCTATGCTAGGCTGCATCTGTATCGGTGCGGGTCGCTCCTCTCACTGTGGATCTGCCACCAAGCAGAGAAAACTCAGCACCTCTTCGTTGGACCACGGTGTAGATTTCCGCAAAACCTACAACGCTGTCTGTATTAATATCATATTTACTCGGTGACCGAGTTAGTCCGTGAAATATTGCAAATGGCGGTTGTGTAAATTCCACAGAAGACGGACGCTTTCGTGACGTTACGCCCTGACCAATCAGTGGCTCGCAGTCTGTTGACGTCACATCTTGGCTCGACTCAGCACAGTTGTACCCTGGCCTTGAGTGGATACGAAAATAGGAGCTGTTAACCGGTGCTGGGTACAGTAGAAAAGGCTAGAAAGCGAGTCGTGTCGAGTCGAACAAGGCCAAACTGGTACTAGTGGAAAAGGGCTAAAATTCTTTGCAAGCAGTTTCATGAAGTGGTCAGTCAGAGAGCAACTCATACCGGCTCGGACGTCGCCTGGGTTAACAAGGTCAGGAGTTCCTGGCAGCGGAAGGCTAAGGACAGAGCTGTGTGGAGGAATCTGATCAGACCTAAATGAAACAGTCATTGTTGCCCCCAACAGTCTGCTATGATGATGATAGAGTGATAATACAGGAAAAATGACAGAATTGAGGTTCGACTGGACACAGCAATGATGATAGGACTACAGCTCCTGACCAGGTAGAGTGATGATATAGAGTGAAATACGAGGAGACGAAGAAGAGTGATTTCTGAAGATAGAGTTTTTGGTTCGATTGGACACAGCAATGGCAATAGAAGGACTACAGCTCCTGTCCAGATAGTGTGTAGAGGCTGGGTTAATCATCTCAGACTGGATGCAGAGGGTAAACAGAGAAGGACAATAGGTATGGAGATTATGATGAGGTAGCAGGAAGAAGGAGTTGGGGGAGAAAGGACGAATGTATTGTGATGTGAAATGTCATGCAGATGTGAGATGGTCAGTTGCTATAAAAGGAGAACCCCTGGTGTATTGAGAGAGGTGCTTTTCTGTGTATGACTGATATGAGAGTGAATAAAGTCGTCTGCTGCATAAATCCATTTCCGTTATTCACACTCTCCACACTGGTGACCCCTTGACAAATTATGGAACACGAGGCAAGAACCCCGGTGACAGCCCGGACAGGAACCCCCAGCAACACGTGCGCTGTTTTGGTCAAACTACCAGACTTTTGGCCACACGACCCGCGGTCTTGGTTCCACCACACCGAGGCTCAGCTTGCCCTCCGGAGAATAACGGCAGACGACACCAAATATTACTATTTGGTCGCAGTGCTGGACGCTCGCATGTCTCAGCAAAGCGAGCCTGCTCCAACAGCTTCCAGCCCACGACAAATACGGGGCTCTCAAGGCCGCGCTGACCCGGCGCTACATGCTCTCGGACTGTGAGAGAGCGGAAAGGCTCCTGACACGCTCTGAGTTAGGAGACGGGTCAGCAGTCGAACTGATGGAGAAGATGTTGGCGTTGATGGGCACGGACGACAGGCATTTTCTGTTTGCCCACCTTTTCGGAACCTCCCAACAGAGGCGAGAGCGGTTCTTGCCAATTCGCCATTGCTGGCCACGCGTGGCTACCGCACGCTAGCCCAGGAGGCAGATCAGATCATCCTCACCACCAGAGCCCTCACAGTGAACGTGGTGGCGTCGGAACCCAGCGAGACGAGCAGTGGAGGCGAGGAGCCGCCGACGGTAGCGGCAGCGGGGGCCAGGAAGCGCCAGAGAGACACGCTCTGCTTCTACCACCGCTGCTTTGGAGAGAACGCATGCAGATGCGAGCCACCGTGCCAATTCAAGCGTTCGGGAAAACGCCAAGGCCGGCAGTCGGTAGCAGCTGCGACCGCTGATGAAGAGAACAAGCTGCTCTACGTGACGGACTCGCGCTCGGGGAGACGGTTCCTCGTAGACACCAGAGCCCAGAAGAGCATCATCCTGCCATCCTACACTGACCGGCTAGCAGGAGCTAGTGGCCCCGGGCTGGTAGCAGTAAATGGCTGGGACATTAAGACTTTTGGTGAGAGAACACTGACTTTATCCCTACACGGCCGTATGTATGAGTGGACTTTTGTCATAGCGGCATTGAGTTTCCCAATCCTGGGAGCTGATTTTCTGTGTGCACATGGGTTGCTAGTTGATGTTGCTAACATACGCCTGGTTAATGCAATGTCTTTTGATTCTCTCCTCTGTACAGCTCGAGGGGCCGGGCCAATAACACAAGCCAACGTCACAGCTCCAGGCGGTAAGTTCCACACACTGCTCGCTCAGTTCCCAGCACTCACGGTCCCGACATTTTCGGCGGCCATCGCTAAACACGGGATGGAACACTTTATCACCACCACCGGGCCGCCCGTTTTCGCACGACCTTGGCGCTTGGATGCAGCTAAACTGGCCATTGCGCGCGAGGAGTTTGCCAACTTGGAAAGGTTGGGCATCATCAGGCGATCGAACAGCCCATGGGCATCCCCGCTACACATGGTCCCTAAGGCCGAGGGATCGTGGCGACCGTGTGGAGATTTCTGCAGATTGAATAATGCCACAGCGCACAACAGCTACCTGATTCCCATATTCAGGATTTTTCCGTTCACCTCACCGGGGCACACATTTTTTCTAAAATAGACCTGGTCCATGGTTACCACCAGGTCCCAGTGCGCACCGAGGACATACCCAAAACAGCGGTAATAACTCCGTTTGGCTTGTTTGAGTTTTTATGCATGCCCTTCGGATTAAAAGGAGCGGCACAGACATTCCAACGCATGATGGATGCGGTGTTGCGCAATCTCCCGTTTGTGTTTGTCTACCTGGATGATATCCTGGTGGCCAGCGCGTCCGAGGACAAACACGTAACCCACCTCAGGATGGTTTTCCGGAGGTTGGAAGAGCACGGGTTAATAATCAACCCGGCAAAATGCCAGTTCGGCATGACGGGGATTGATTTTTTGGGGCACTGCGTCTCACCGGAGGGAGTGATACCCTTGCCTAACAAAGTGCGCGCTGTGGCAAATTTTCCCCAGCCTCAGACGGTCAGGGCACTGCAAGAGTTTTTGGGGATGGTTAGCTTTTACAACTGGTTCCTCCCCCACGCAGCTCAACTCATGCAGTCATTGTACACCGCGCTCAAGAAACGGAAACCCGCGGACAGAGTCGAATGGACTCCGGAGCGGGAGCAGGCGTTCTATGAGGCCAAAACAGCCCTGGCAAACGCCGCACCGTTGGCGCACCCGGACCCAGCGGCCCGGATAGCGCTCACTACCGATGCCTCGGACGTGGCCATAGGGGCCGTCGTGGAGCAACGTGTCGCTGGTTCTTGGCAGCCGCTCGCTTTTTTCAGCAGGGCTTTGCGCAACAGTGAGCGTAAATACAACGCGTTCGACAGAGTTGCTGGCTCTCCACCTGGCCATACGCCACTTCCAGTTCTGGCTGGAAGGGCGCAGCTTCACCACGTTCGTGGACTACAAGCTGCTAACGTTCGCGATGGCCAAGGTTTTGGAACCATGGTCGGGCCGGCAGCAGAGACAGCTGGCCGCGATCTCGGAGTTTACGACTGATATTCAGCATGTGTCGGGTAAACTGAATGTGGTGGCGGACTGCCTCTCGCGTGCAGTAGTGGCCCTGGTCTGCGTGGGGATAGATTATACAGCCATGGCCGCAGAGCAGATTGGCGATACGGACGTGTGCGCGCTCCAGTCTGGACCAACAGGGTTAAGGCTGGAGAGCAGAGTACTGCAAGACGGCAACCCCCCCCAATCTGCGACGTCTCCATGGGACGTCCGTGCCTGGTGGTCCCAGTTGCTTGGCGCCGCCGCGTGTTTGAGTCAGTTCACGCTCTGGCGCACCCAGGAGTGTGTGCGCCAGTCAAAATGGTGGGAGTGAAGTTCGTATGGCCAGGCCTGCGCAAACAAGTGAAAGAGTGGGCTGCAGCCTGCGTAGCGTGCCAACGAGCCAAAGTACACAGACACACAAAGGCTCCTTTGGAGCCGTTTTGTATACCGGTGAAGAGGTTCGACCATGTTCACGTGGACCTCGTGGGCCGCCTCCCGCCATTGCAGGGGTGCACACACCTTCTGACAGTGGTGGACTGCGCGCACCACACGCTGGCCAGAAGCAGTCCCGCTGGCGGCAACCACATCCGCGGACGTGGCGCGTGCTTTTTTGACGACATGGGTGGCATGTTTTGGAATCCTGTCGGACATCACGTCCGATAGGGGTCCTCAGTTTGTTTCCGACCTCTGGTCCGCGATGGCCCGTAGCCTGGGTGTTGCAATTCATTGCACAACCGCGTACAACCCACAGGCCAATAGGTTATGCAAGCGTTTTCATAGGTCACTGAAAGCAGCGCTCAGGGCTTCGCTGACGGATGCAAATTGGGTAGACCGGTTGCTGTGGGTTTTATTGGGGTTGCGTTCCACACCAAAAGAGGATTTGGAGGCTTCCCCGGCGGAACTTATTTTTTTCTCAGCCACTGCGGCTCCCCGGGGAATTTTTGCCAGATAATCCCACGCCGGACAATTGCCCGTCTCAGGGTTTGCAGCATAGCGCAGACACAGGCACGCTGCCAGGCCCGGCCCACCACTGTTTTCCACGCGCTTTTGTGCCAAAAACTTTGAAGAACGCGGTGTTCGTGTTTGTCAGGCATGATGCCCACTGCCCTCCATTGCGCCCACCCTACGATGGCACATTCAGAGTGCTGGGAACAGGGGACAAACATTTTTTGTTAGACTTGGGGGGTCGTTGGGAGAAAATATGCATAGACAGACTTAAGCCCGCCTTTGTGGTGGCGGACGAGCAAGTGATGTTGGCTCGGGCCCCTCGGCGTGGAAGACCCCCACTGAGAACTCCCCAGGAAAACAATTCATCAGAGCAGCCACATGGGCAAGTCAACGGTTCCTCCCCCCTCGCCATGGCCCACCCGCAGACAGACACACCCCCAGGAGCCCCCCGCCGGCACAGCAGTGCCGCGGAGGCGGTAACCCCCGTTACAGCAGATATGGGAGGAGACTGAAGCCAAAAGGACGTGAGGACTGAAACTCGGTCTGAGATTCTGGGGGGGCCGTGTAGAGGCTGGGTTAATCATCTCAGAGTGGAAGCAGAGGGTAAACAGAGAAGGACAATAGGTATGGAGATTATGATGAGGTAGCAGGAAGAAGGAGTTGGGGGAGAAAGGACGACTGTATTGTGATGTGAAATGTCATGCAGATGTGAGATGGGCGGTTGATATAAAAGGAGAACCCCTGGTGTATTGAGAGAGATGCTTTTCTGTGTATGACTGATGTGAGAGTGAATAAAGTCATCTGCTGCATAAATCTGTTTCCGTTATTCACACTCTCCACAAGTGATGATATAGAGTGAAGTACGTGGCGGTAATGCACCTGTAAGCTGGTTGCCAACCGCCAATCAAATCTAAAAGAAGAAGAAGAAAATGACACACAGACGACCAAATGAAGCTTGCACAGCAATACTCCTTACATAACTCCAAATAAGTTTCAAATATTATCCCAAACTTGGGAGCATTCGCTTGTCAGCTCTACAGTGAGCTGGAGCAAACAGAAGAGGGCAGCAGATCTGCAGCCAGTTTTTGAACTGAAGCCTCTGACGCATTTGCTTTCCAGCCTTCCCACCCTGTCATCTATGAGATGGCTGTTTTTCATTCACTGTGAATATTCTGTAAACAAAGTGCAGCAGACTGTTATAGAAAATCACCCCCACCCCCCCACCCCAAAAAAACCCAAACAAAACAAAACGTTATCTGCATCTTCTTCCCCTCTTCTCTCCCTCCTCCTTCCGCCCTTTTTGAAGAGTTAAATACCACAATTCTTAGCAAATGGAGACAAGCTGGAGAGTCAGGTGAGAGAGAATAAGTGGTAAAATAGTCAACACAAGGTTTATAGATAGGAGCAGAGGAATACCCACACGTTTAAAATAGGCCATACGACACTTGTTATATAACAAGTGGGGATGTGGTAGTGTTGTTTACAGTGTTCCTGCCTGGAAATTGAACGGTTTCCTCTCAGCGATAAACTGCGCATTTCACACCCAAATTAATGCAAATAGGTGGAAGTGACCTGAAAATCTCAAATGAAAAGGAAAACAAAACAATAGATATTTATCTGGCCAGATGGTATGACTGAATTGTACTGTATGAGAGACATTTGCTGTGTATAGAATAAGGGCATTGTTCTGTGTTTTTGGCTTTCGTTTTTACAGCAAAACACACAGGAAATCACGTTTTTCAGCTGGCTTGTGATGTTTTCATTTTCTTCACAGGAAAGCAGCTGGAGTGCGAAGGTGGGGCTTGTCTCCTTTGAGAGATTAAACTGGCCAATCAGCGGCGAGAGAGGAGCATGATGGACAGGCACGGCCCCTGCAGGAGGCCCCGCCCCCATGACTCTGTTTTATTCTGTTTTTAGAGCAGCAGCAGCAGCAGCAGCAGCGTCACATGTTGTTTTTCTCTGGGATCAGCTCAGTCTAGTCTCCCCCTGCACTGCTACACTATCTGTTATGGATTAGATCCAAGCGAAACATGTTTTGGATTCTTTTGAACTTCCGGTTACTTTTGCTGTGAGTTTTGATTTTTTTTTTTTTTTTTTTTTTTAAAAAGGAACTGGCTGATCTGGAGGACAGTAGAGGAACAGAAATGGCCAGTCCTCCGGCGACGGGAGGACACCTGTTATCTAATGGGACGGACGGCGTGAAGAAGTGCGGGTACCTGAAGAAGCAAAAGCACGGACACCGGCGTTTCTTCGTGCTCCGGGAGCCTACGGAGCGCTGTGCTGCGCGCCTGGAATATTATGAAAGCGAGAAGAAATGGAGGAACAAGTCGGCGGCTAAACGGGTCATAACTTTGGACTCCTGCCTGTGCGTAAACAAGCGGGCCGACGCCAAACACAAGCACCTCGTCGCCCTCTACACCAAGGACGAATACTTCGCCGTGGCTGCGGAGAACGAGCAGGAGCAGGAGAGCTGGTACACGGTGCTGACGGATTTAATAGCTGAGGGGAAAGTGTACGACAGCCCAGCTTCCACTTCGTCTTTAGTGGGTTTTGAGGAGGCCAGCTACGGTCTTCTGTCCCCTGCTACAGCTGCATATAAGGAGGTATGGCAGGTCAACTTGAAATCGAAAGGCTTGGGTCAGGTCAAAAACCTCACTGGGGTGTACAGGTTGTGTTTGTCCAGCAGGACCATCAGCTTCGTCAAACTGAACTGTGAAACGGCGGCAGTAAGTTTACAGCTCATGAACATACGAAGATGCGGTCATTCAGACAACTTCTTCTTCATCGAGGTGGGTCGGTCTGCGGTCACTGGGCCGGGGGAGTTCTGGATGCAGGTAGAGGACTCTGTGGTGGCCCAGAACATCCATGAGACCATCCTGGAGGCTATGAAGGCTATGAAGGAGCTGTCGGAATTCAGGCCCCGGAGCAAAAGCCAGTCTGCCAGCACTAACCCCATCTCTGTGCCCACACGGCGTAACCTCAACAACCTCCCTCCGAGTCAGACCGGCCTGGTGAGGAGGTCCAGGACAGACAGCATGGCAGCCAATTCCCCAGGGAGGAAGTTCACATCATGTCGAATAAGAACAGCCAGTGAGGGAGACGGAAGCGCTACTCGGCCTGCCTCCATGTCTATATCCGTAAGCGGGAGCCCCACAAGTCCTAACTCTTCGAATCACCTCAGCAGGTCCCACACCCTCAGCAGTGGGCGCACCTGCAGGATGCTGGAATCTGCCTCCAACCTCCATCACAGCCAGTCTATGTTAGTGTCCAACTCCCCTCCAGCTGCCTTCAGTCCTATTAGCATGTCTCCAAGAGGGGGGGCTGGCATTGCCACTCCTGACAAAGCCCGACGGCCCTTCAGCTGCAGCGCCTCCATCTCTGGCTCCCTCAGTGACACCAGCTTCATGCTGTGTGACGATTACAGCTCCAGCCCAGGTGAAGCCAAGTTTCTCTCCTTGACCCGCAGCGACACCCCCGACTCCTTGTGCAGCACTCCTCCATCCAGGGACACCAGCGATCCTTGTGGGTACATGCTAATGGTCGGAGCAAATAAGTCTGGCAGCGGAGGCGAGGGTCTGGCTTATCGAAAGCGGACACATTCCCTCACCACACCACGTCAACAAAGGGTGGTGGCACCACTGGCCTCAGCCTCACTGGATGAGCGTACGCTCATGAGGATGGCCCTTGCGCAGAGCTCCCACTCTGCCTCGCCTAAAGTGTGTTACCCAGAGGATTATGGCGACATAGAAATCGGTTCATCCAGAAGCTCTAGCAGCAACCTTGGAGATGATGGCTACATGCCAATGACACCAGGCGTGGCCCCTCAGGGTGGCAAAGCAGACAACTACGTGCCCATGAGCCCCATGTGTGTGTCAGCCCCGAAGCAGATTGTGAACCCCAGGGTGCATCCTCAGGCAGCTGCCAGTGGTGGTTATAAGACCAATTCACCCTGCAGCAGCTCTGTGGAGGACAATGGCTACATGAGGATGTTGTGTGGTTCCAAGTCCTCCATCAGTAGCCCGGACAGACATGGTGAATACATGAACATGTCACCTGGAAACCCACCTCCACTCCAGACCCCACCCGATTACTACCTGGGCCCACTGGCTGGGGAACCTGTGGCAGTTAGGCCAGCCTACCAGAATGCCTCCCTCATGCTACCCACCAAATCTCAGGTCTCCAAGCATGAAAATGACAGCCAGTATGTGTTGAGTCCTCAGAGTTCAAGGCAGCGAGTGGCGGAGTCTGACTATTATTCAGTGATGCAGCCTTGTGTGGCTCAGACCTCACCCCTGAGTCCCTCTGTACCCTCTCCAGTGAGACACAACCGGCCAGACAGCCTGACCTACAGGGGAAGGCTGGGACGGCCCAACAGGCTGTCCTTGGACACCCTGAGGACCCTACCCAGCATGAATGAACATCCTCTCCCTGGAGAGCCCAGGAGCCCGGGGGAGTACATTAACATTGACTTCAGCAGCAGCAGATTCTCACCCCCTTCAAACATATCTACCGAGAGCCAGTCTTCATCGCTGGGCTCCAATGGCGGGGATCCAGGCAGGTCGTCTCTGACAGACTACATGAACCTGGAGCTGGGCTCACACTCGCCCAAGCAGGCTGACACCCCTGCTGAGCACTTAGACACACTCCCCGAGTTAACTCTGTGCCCCAGCTCCGAGGAGGATGGAGTGTACCATGTGGAGAGTGAGAAAAGCTCTGACTACACTGAGATGACATTTGGGATGACCAGCTCGGCCCCGCAACTTGTTCCTCAGAGCACAGCAAGGTATACACAGTGTGCATGAGTATTGTCTCTATGTGATTCAGTTATTGTGCTAAAAAGTGCACATCATCATCAGTTTGTCTTGGCCTGTCCTTGCCGCTGATAATACCTCTTATCTGCCAAGAATGTGTCGCTAGTCCAGCAAAAGCTAGCGGTACTCAGATACTTTGCAAGTAGTTTCATGAAATGGTCAGTCAGAAAGCAACTCATACCGGCTCGGACGTTGCCCGCATAAGTGGTTGAATTAATCATAATCAGTTTAGACTAGGGATGCAAGTTATCGATTAATTCATTAATCACCATATCATCAGATGATTCACCTTATCGATCGAGTAATGATTAATTGATAAGTGGCAGTTTTCCTGAGAATCTGAATTTCCCATGGTACAATACGGTCTTTCTATCTTTAACATACGTATAAAGTTAATTATTACTGTTTTTGATATACTGAACAAAACATGAACATCATATTCCTCAGTGATTTATTGTACCATTTGCATTTTTTTTTTTACTACAGACAATGGCATTTTTTGTAGTTTAACAAATTTTGTAGTGTGTACTATGTGCTGGTACATCACAGTAAATTACAAATGTCATGATTTTTTATTTATTTTAAAAACTATTACCAATATCATAAAATTTATTTTTAGGTACATTACAAAAAAATAACTTTCACGTTCTGATTTACTGAGATGCACTAGTAGACTGTTTTAACAGGAAAATTAATTGTGAGCTGCTTTATCTGGTGCTTGTTAAACATCATCACAATTCGCAATCCAGGCAAACCCAGTACGACCTGGGCTCCCACTGTTACCTCTCATGAATCCGGTCTGCTTTCCCGTCTAGCAGCGGATTGAAAACCGTGGAGATGGCTTTTGAACTTGTGTTATTCCTTGCTCTGGTTCATTTCTCCTCCCTGCGGATTTGAAGCAGGCAGGTGGATCTTCAAGCTCGCGTGCCATTGGAACTCGTTGTGGCTTCCCGGAAGGGTGAGATTTTGCGCTCTGGGGGCTTGGTGTCGTCTTCTGCTTTTTCTTTAGTTTCAATTGAAAGGCGACAGTGGGTGACCACGTTCGCCCCCGCCTGGACGACGGCGCCACTACATTTCATAGAATAAACTCCCATTGAAAAGGACTGCTGAGTTTCAATTAATTGGCAACTAATAATTTAGTCAACTAAATTCTTATCAACAATTAATTGAAAGTCAATTAATCATTAATATCCCTAGTTTACACTTTAATATAAATTAATTCATTTGCACATTTGACTTGTACAGTTATGTGAAAAAATTAGGACACCCCGTTAAATATTCAGTTCTTTTATTAAGAAATGTTCACATATCAATGTCTAACCTTGTTTTTGTTTTTATTTGCATTTTTTTTAAACATTTATTTTAGCTATTTTAAGTGGGAATGAATGTGGGGGTGTCCTAAAAAAGATGGGGGTGTCCTAATTTATTCCTCACTATTTGTTTAGAATTACGTTTTACAGAAAATTTGAAAAAAGTCTTTAATTCATTTTTAATTATTTAGTTGTATTACATGAATCTCCTAGTATTTTAACATTTATATTAAATATCCACATGTCCAAATATGTTTAAAAAAAAAACCCAAACACACAGACTTATTTTTTTGTTTTTTGTTTTTTTTTTTTATTACTTATTTGTACCCGTAGGTAGACTTGGTTTGCAGTCTGGTGACAAGCCACCGGCTGCTGGTCGCTGCGTGTGCGAGCGCCCTAAACCTACATGTTTTGGTATGCGGGAGGAAACCGGAGAAATCCCGGAGTAAACCCGCGCAACACGGGGAGAACATGCAAACTCCACACAGCTCACTGTTGGTCGGGGGCTGGGATCGAACCCACGATCTCATGATCCCCGCGGTCCCCCGGCCGAGGGTAAAACTGTGCTGCCACAGTGCTAAACCACTGCGCCACCGTGCAGCCCTTATACAGGGTGTCCTAATTTTTTCACATGACTGTCTATACTGAACTTAAAAGTGTGATAAGAAGAAGCAGGGCTACAGTTGTCATGTTTCTGTCCTCCACTATGGCAACATTTTAAGGCCATGATTTTATGGTTTTTTTTTTTTTAATGCAGCCAGAGTATCAGGGAGAAGAGGCTCTCTATGGAAGACCAGGGTGTCCCAGAGCACCTCGGAGTCTTCATGCTGGGTGCCACCTCATCCACAGTGGATCTTGACTGCTCTGCCAAGGTCATCCGGGCTAATCCACGTGGACGCCGGCGCCACAGCTCCGAAACCTTCTCCTCCACAGCAACGGTAACGCCGGTGTTCCCCTCCTTCACTCGCAACGACACTGTGAAGAGGCACAGCTCGGTGGAGAACATCTCATCACGGAGCAGCGAGGGGTCCGACGAGGAGTATGGCAGCCCCGTGAACCAGCAGAACTCGGCCGGCTACCCGAATGGACTGAACTACATCGCCTTGAACCTGCTGGACAACAGGGACATGGAGAAATGCAAGGACCTGGTCGGCTTCAAACCTACTGCCAGCTGCAAAGGTGGCATCAATGGATTGCACAGCTTGCCATTTGTCTGCTTGGGGTTCAAGGAGGCTGCAACCACTGCCAAAGGTGGGTGAGGTTTCAACTTCTAAGAGTGGGAAACAGTAGTGTTTTAGGGCTGTATCCCCTCTAGAGTGAGACATAAATGCAACTTTACTATTCCCTAGGAAGTCAAATAGGAGTGGAAAAAAGGCAGGTTCACTCTTGATATTATAACACAGTCATCCACAACCGTTTTAGCGATAAACAGAGCATCATTACACACATTTGCATCAGACACCAGGGACTACAATGCATTACAAATTGCAAATATGAACATTTATAATGGCTGTGTTTCTATGCAACAAGCACTACTAATCAGTCATGAGTTCCACTGCTTTTTTTCATCACAACGGCTTCCTGTGAAATATTACTGTTTATTTTCATAATAATAATGATAATAATGTATTAGATTTATATGGTGCTTTAGAGGTCAAGTGGCATCTCAAAGCGCTTACAGTGAGTCCATTATTCATTCACTCCAGAACAGACATTGATAGTGTTAAGCTACTGCTGTAGCCACAGCTGCCCAGGGCCAGACTGTTTTAGAGCTGTAACACTTCAAAATAGATAAAGTAAAAATATGAATTAAATCTAAGTCATGCAGGCTGCATGGAAACCAAAAATTTACAGTCGGTTATTATCATTGTGAAAACTCAGCATGTGTATATAGAGTTGTCCTATTAGATGACTTAATCAGGGCATGATGTGGTCAGCACATATATGATGTGATGGGATTGTAACTAAATTCTGTACTCCTAAGCAGGTGAGGTGAATATATATCAGTAATATTTATTATTATAATAGTATTTATCATAGCCTTAGTGTTTATCAGTTTCTATGGCGTTTAAAGAACAAGAAAAGTCACAATTATTATTTTGAGGGGTTTTTTTGTGTTGTTTTTTAAGAAAACCGATGTACTGTATGGCAATCACAGCTACATGTGAATGCAATTGCTATGAAATGTGAGCAGGCGGAGAGCTGTGAAGTAAACAAGCACCATGACAGAGCAGCAGGCTGCCTCGCTGCTACTGTGTGGGCCGCAAATGCCAAAAATAAGATCTCACAACTCCAGCGCCTGTACAACTTATTGCCAGTCATTTAAAATAAGCCGCTTGAATTTTTACCTTTTGAAGTGTGTAATTGATTTGCTGTGGCTGGGTTTTAGTGCAGATGTTACGATGAGCCCTCCAGTCAGCTGCAATGTCACTCTGAGCCCCGGGCATTTCCGCTGTTGTTTTTCAGTTGGGTGGGCATTCGGATGTGTTGCACATCAGTGTGACCTCTATAGACCCCCTCATTCCCACCATCCTGTGATCAATACCGTGTCCCAGAAATATCAAAGCGGGCAAAACAAAGCTGTGACGATGTAAACAATGTGCAGGGGTGGGCCGAGTGTTGACTTTACATGTAAAGTGGACCCTCTGACCCCACGTTGCCTAGCTCACAGAGAGCTCAGGGCGCATTCACACGGCCACTGTTTGGTCCAGACTAAAGGACCAAAGTGTGTATTCCATGGATAGTTCAGTTCGTTTCGTGCCGTCTGAACGCGCGTTGGAACTCTGGTGTGCACCAAACCGGTGAATTCTGGTCCCCGTGAAAAGGGTGGGGGGGTCTCGTTTCGCTTGCAAACGAAGTCTGGTGCGCTTCGCTTGCCGTGTGAATGCAAACGGCGTATCCAGCGGACCAAAGGGCGGACGTGGCTCTCGCCATTTGCATAACCACAGCAACACACAGTGAGAAGAGAAAGTGGCGTTTACTGTAAGGTGCCTTCACATCAAAACGCGAACGGGCGATTACATTATAACTCAATGTAAATACATGAAAAGACATTATTCTGGGTGAGATGCAGACGGATGAAGTTGCCACTCACCTGAAAAAGTTGAAAACTTGACATGTGTTTGACGTCCGTGGCAGGAATCCATGGGGAAATAAATCGAACGTCCCAATTCTGCTGAAGAGCTCCTGGTCCTTCTGCTCCATTTTGGGTAGAAAATACAATAAAGGCATCCGCGCGGATCCAAGAAATACTTTTACTGGAGAAAGCCGAGGAGAAAAGTAAAAAAAAAAAAATGTCTCTTGGACTTGGAGTAGTGAGGAGGAGATGCAGGCTCTGATAGATATTTGGTCCGAGGATCAGATTTCTCAGCTGCTCGTGGCTGCACACAAGAATACCGATGTTTTTAAAACATTTAGTGACTTGATGGCGGCACCGGGGGGTTTATACAGACAGCGGAGCTCTTTCTTAGGGCCCGAGCCACTGACAACGTCGGTGGGCGAGAACCCTATTGTAACTGTTAGAATTTTTTTTTTCTTCTTCTCCATCTAAGATCTCATTTTTGGAGTAGTGAACATGCATGAAAACTCACCATTTTTTGCAGGGACTTCAAGAGTGGCAAAAAATTTTATATTTTGGAGGAAATATGAATGACCCCACAAAAGTGGCTCTACAGCGCCACCTAACATGTGAAGTCAGTGGGGAGTGGCACATGCTTACTTTCGCGTAGAAAGATGAAAATTGTGTGAGATGTTTATCATGTCAAGACATGCAAAAAACACCATAGAAGTGACGTCTACACCCAATAATAAAGAATGACACATGGTGACAGCGCCCCCTACTGCCAATGGACAGGAGGTTGCCATAACTCACATGCCATACTCACGCGCCGCTTGCCAGAATGACGTGCAATTTTCTGAGGTTTATCAGACCACCTGGTTGAGCATAACTGCACATCACCTTTAGCATGGCATCACTGCTGTTACCATGGACACACTGTCCTCGCTATTCAATCCGTGATCTTGTTGGGATGGCTGGGAACGACCTGGAGTCATGAAATCTGGAATATAGGTTGAGATGACTGTCATATGTAGTCTTATATGGGTGGGAAACACATAACTGACAGGGAAGTGTTGCCATGGCGAAGGTTGACTCCTCACCATGGAACATCGGAAAGTTGTAACTTGGACAAACTTTGTCAAATTTTCACCAAATTTTCTACGATGGATATTAGTAATGCCCCACACGCTCCTATATGAAAATGAGTGATAAAAGTTATAGCACCACCTACTGCTCACAGGAAGTACTGCGCTAAATGGTTTATTATTCACGCAGCGCTTGCCGTGCCGATGGGAAATTTTCTGAGCCAGCCAGGTACGACGGGTGCCGGGGTCCGCGGTTGGGTGGGGGGCGAAGGCCTGCTTGCAGCTTTAATTTTTATTGGTTTGTGGCTGACAAACGCCTTGGCAGAAGGGAATGGTGTTATGCTGAGAATTGCTCGCTTGCCGAATAAACAATTTAAAGGGCCTATATCATGCAAAATCGACTTTTTTGAGCTTTTAAGCATGTTATAATGTTAATTCCTCACCAAAAACACCCCCAAAGTGGTATTTTGCTCCATTCACGCATCTCTGAGTATTCCTCCTCAACCCTGCTCTCTGAGCTGCTGCTCCGCCCTGTCCCTGATAATAACTGGGTCCCCACGTTCATACGTATGAACGTGGGTGAGCCGCCCACTCCAGGAAGTGCCTGTGCTGCCAGCACCGCCCCCAGGCTAACGCACACACCCACTTTCTCCGCGCAGCTAACGGAGCAGTGATCGGCAAAACTCTTTCACTTTAGCACTGACGCTGTGAAGAAGTAGTTCCTCTTGCACCTAATCTGCTCAGTGACAACATGTTCATCCATCTCTTCTACAGTTTACTGTAGATGTTGTTTTTGTGGGCGGAACCCAGCGACATGCTGCAGCAGCCGGCTCAGGGGTTACGTCATGAAATGGACGGCAGCCACAAGAAGGAGAGGCGGAGCCTCAGAGATCGAGGCATCTTACTTCTGGGTTGGAAAAGTAGCTTGCGAAAATAACTCATATTTCATAAGAAATTCATTCTCCAGTGTACCAAAGGTAATATACTATCACATACATGCATATAGTTTACTCTGAAAGGCTTAAAATAGCATGATATAGGCCCTTTAAAGATAATTTACAAGAGGTAATGACAATTTTTACTTCTAAAATTGTATAATGGGTACTTCTAAAAATGCACAAATGGTTACAAGCCTGGCTGTAGTGTTATATTTCATAGTTTTGGTGCATGGGATGCAATTCTTGGCAAGCGAGCAATTCTCAGCATAACACGGTCCTGGCCAGTCGATGAGCCGGATTTCTCTTCTTCACTGAGATTTTTTTCTTCCTGGTCAGTGGTGGTTTCGGCTACAGCACCTCAAACGAGTGTCTGTTGTCACTGCGTGACGTTGTCCAAGCAGTTTGGCCCGCTTGAGTAAAGTGCAGACCAAACCAAATTCAGGTGTGAAAATTCTCGCCATTCCCCGCTGAGTCGAACCGAGACCCCCCCGGACTATCCTGGTGTGTATACAGCCTCACATGTGTCTGTGAGCACGTACTGGGCTCAAGGGGAGTGGGGGTGATGGTGTTGTACCCTGACATGTGAGGCCCCACACAAGTGGATGTGTCGGTGTGTCTTCCTGGGCTGTGAGGGTAGTGGGACAACAACACAGGCAAGCTGCTATTTGGCTATCAGGTAACTGGATGTCATAGTCTGCATTCCTGGCAGCCCCCTCCTGTTTTGTTTTTTTTTTGTCCCAGCAAAACAGCCCTCCCCAACAGGCAACAGTTGAATGGAAACTGGCATTTATTACACCACAAGGCAACTGTGTGGGTGTGCATGTGTTAGTACACAAGAGAGAAACGTGCTTTAAAAACCCACACAGACTTCATTCACACTCTACATGGTTTTTTTTACAGCAGTTTATGCATTTTGAATTACTGTCCCTGATAAAATATCAAGGCAAATGATTTTATTTTCAGTTATTGGTGTGTGCTTTTTTAATCTACATGAGTCCTACAGTGGACATAAAAAGTCTACACACCCCTGTTCAAATGCCAGGTTTTTGTGATGTAAAAAAAATGAGACCAAGATAAATCATTTCAAAACTTTTTTCACCATTAATGTGACCCATAACCTGTACAACCCAGTTGAAAAACAAACTGAAATCTTTTAAGGGGAAATTTAAAAAAAAACAAAACTTACAATAACCTGTTTGCATAAATATGCACACCCTTAAACTAATACTTTGTTGCAGCACCTTTGGCTTTTATTACAGCACTCAGTCTTTTTGGGTAGGAGTCTATCAGCATGTCACATCTTGATGTGGCAATATTTGCCCACTCGTCTTTGCAAAAGCGCTTCAAATCTGTCAGATTGCGAGGGCATCTCCTGTGCACAGCCCTCTTCAGATCACCCCACAGATGTTCGATCAGATTCAGGTCTGGACTCTTAACTGGGCTATTCCAAAACCTTAAGCTTCTTCTGGTGAAGCCATTCGTTTGTTGATTTGGATGTGTGCTTTGGGTCATTGTTGTGCTGAAAAATGAAGTTCCTCTTCATCTTCAGCTTTCTAGCAGAAGCCTGAAGGTTTTGTGTCAACGCTAACTGGTATTTGGAACTGTTCATGATTCCCTCCACCTTGACTAAGGCCACAGTTCTAGCTGAAGAAAAATGGCCCCAAAGCATGATGCTGCCACCACCATGCTTCACTGTAGGTATGGTGCTCTTTTGGTGATGAGCAGTGTTGTGTTTCCGCTAAATATACCTTTTTGAATTATGGCCAAAAAGTTCAACCTTGGTTTCATCGGACCATAACACATTTCCCATATGTGTTTGGGAGATTTCAGTTGTGTTTTTGCAAAATGTAGCTGGGCTTGGATGTTTTTCTTTGAAAGATAAGGCTTCCATCTTGCCACCCTGCCCCATAGCCCAGACATATGAAGAAGATGGGAGATTGCTGTCACATGTAGTAAACAGCCAGTACTTGCCAGAAATTCCTGCAGCTCCTTCAGTGTTGCTGTCGGCTTCTTGGCAGCCTCCCTGACCAGTTTTCCTCTCGTCTTTTCATCAATTTTGGAGGGTCGTCCAATTCTTGGTAATGTCACTGTTGTGCCATATTTTCTCCACTTGACGATGACTGTTTTCACTGTGTTCCTTGGTATATTTAATGCCTTAGAAATTCTGTTGTACCCTTCTCCTGACTGAACCCTTTGAACAATGAGATCCCTGTGATGCTTTGGAAGTTCTCTGTGGATCGTATCGTGGCTTGTGCTTTAAGATGTGACTACAAAAATGTCAGGAAAAGCCTACTAGAACAGCTGAACCTTATTTGGGGTTAATCAGAGGCACTTTAAATGGTGGCAGGTGTGTGCTGACTCCCATTTAGCACAAGTTTGAGTGTGATTGGTTAATTCTGAACACAGCCACATCCCCAGTTATAACAGGGTGTGCATATTTATGCAACCAGGTTATTGTACGTTTTTTATTTTTTATTTGTTTTTCAATTGGGTTGTACAGGTTATAGGTCACATTAATGATGGAAAAAGTTTTGAAATGATTTATCTTGGTCTCCTTTTTTTACATCACAAAAACCTGGCATTTGAACAGGGGTGTGCAGACTTTTTATATCCACTGTATATTAAAAATGCAGAAATAATTGATTCTAAATTTATTAAACTTAAGCCCCTTTTGTAAATAGTGACGCATTATCATCATACATCACAGAATAATGCTGTAGCCATTTCTCCAGAACATGCATGTTTTTCTCTAAGCATCAGTTTCCCTGCTCTCAAATGGCTCTCAAATGTTGATGTAGTTCACTGATTGAAATGCTAACTGAAGTCTTCATTCATTCATCCATCTTCTACCTCTTAATCCTTTTTGGGTCATCGGGGGGGGGGGGGGGTGAACAGATCGCCAGTCCATCAGAGGGCCAACACCGAGAGACAGACAACCATTCACTTTAATACCTGACAGTTTAGATCCCCCAGTTGATGCCAGTTAACCTAACCTGTCTTTGGCCTGTGGGAAGAAACCGGAGTACCTGGAGGCAACCCACGCAGACACGGGGAGAACATGCAAACTCAGTGTTTCCCTTGGTTTACAGCCTTGTGTGTGTGTGTGTGGTGGGGGGGGGGGGGGTGTAGCATGAATGTTGACAATGACAAACTCTTAAAGGAGTCATGGTGTTCTGGCACTATATAGAAAAATTACAGAATACCTAATTATTGAAAATGAATGGGACATCCAATATTAGCGACTGTTTCGGAACCCTGTTTGTGTATCAGATCACTTATTTGTGTGATGTTTTATGACTTATAATAGTGTATCTTGCACTTTGGGGAATGCATCCTAGCATTTTTAGCATTTTTCCTTACGAGGACCAGGCTAATGTCCTCACAAAAAAGGTGGTTTGTCAAGGGGTGGCCCACGCAAGAATAGAAAGTCAGGAACACACACACACACACACACACGCATACTGGTTTTCATGTTTGATGGAGACCAATTTTCTGATCATCACTTGTGCCCTTTCTACACAGACAAGATTCCTTGCATTTAGATAGATAGAAGATTGACTTGACACTCTGGGGAGGGGGTCAACTGGGGGGCTACCCCACCCCCCATATAATGGTAGGGGAAACACTGCAAACTCCACACAGAAGGGTCACCTATAGTTATGGGTGGGATCGAACCCATGGCCTTCTTGCTGTGCTGCCACAGTGTTAACCATTACACCACTGAACTGCTCTGAAGTCTTTATCATTCAAAATTTTCATAGCAATATTTGAATTTCTAGTATAAAATGAAAATCAGTCAATGGTCCATTTTGTTATTCATAATCAGTATCAACTTTCTGATCATAGTATCAGTCAATCCCTGTTGTGGACTGTATGTTTTTTTTAAACTTGTACCGGCCATTAAAATGAAAACCCATATTTTCAAGACTGTTTTGAAAGTATATAATGACAAAACTCTTTATTGCTGGGTAATTAGGAGAACAAATATAGAGACGTTTTGTATCAAGCACCTATAAGGATGCTTCACTATTGAATTTTTCCAAACCTGAAAAGGATGTGACATTTAGAGTGGCTCCTTTTTAACTACACTAGCTTATAAATGGAATACACAAAGTACTTGAAGTGCAACAAAAGCTTATCACAATAAACAAAATATATTAATAACTGTTGTCATTTCAGATTTTATTTTCATAGTGAAAAAGGAGGGAGGAGGCTTGAGTTTAGTTAGCTACTATGTTTGATGTCAAGTGATTTGTGTGTGCTTGTCTTTGGTAGGTTGTTGGCCAAGAAAAGAAAAGGACAGTTTTATCTAAATTTGACTAACATCATTGGAAAACTGAGGTAAACAATAGCGGGACAGTATTTTACTGCAGTTTTCTCAGCTTAGTTTTGGATCACAAGTTGAGACTGGGATGTCTTTTTCCCAAGCTTATATTAGCAGTGTTTTGTGTTAGCTTGTCCTAAATAATGTAATGTGTTTTGTGTCAGTTAAGCTGGTCTTCTAGCACTAACATGACCAAAACAGTTGACGTGTATGCCACCTATCCCAGAATCTTAGCAACGCAGCGTTGGCAGCTTAGCACTGTCCAAGTAAACTTTAGTGCCGTGACACTGGTGCTCAGGTGTACAGCTTGCATGTTGGTTTGTCAGTTGCTGTATGAACATTACACAGTAGTATAACATAGGCCTGTAATGATCCGGGTGTAGTGATCAAAAGATAAGTCTATGTACGTGTTTTCAAAGAGCTTTGAACCTTCATTTTTGAACAATATTAAATACTGGAGTAGAAATGTGGAAAAAAAAATTAAAACATCCTAAATAAATAAAACAAACCAAAACAGTAAGTAACGGACGACTGAGACATGTGGCTTTACAGCATCGATAAGCGCTGTTTGATTGCAAAATGGACCTTACTGTCTGTTTTGAGGGTTTTTTTCTGGTAGTGGTCTCTAATGGTATGTATCCACTGAATCCATTGTTTAGCCACTTGCTATTTATTGTCTTATGTGAAACACAACACAAAGCATCTGGCTCCGATGTGGTGAAATTCTGGCTGTGGTGTGTCAAATTGCCCGTACTTGTCATTTGCATAAAGTTGAAATGTTTTAACTTTATGCAAATGAGGTCCGGCATGCAGCAATGTTGTCCAAAACGTTTAAACCAGCGGGGGTTTTTTTTTTTAATGTCAAATAACAACAAAGTGTTATTAGAAACAAGTTTTGCGGGTTGGTTTTAAAGAAGAGTTACATGAGGAAGCAAGCCAGAGTTGAAGCCGACTTTGCCAGTTGGGCAAAAACTGAGGTCCTTGCTGCACGGAACGATCACACCGTTAAAAAGGAGCAGACTTTTAGGCTCAGTCGGTACAAAGTTTTTGTTGTGAGCAGACCCTGAAGTTGGCCACTTCATTTTTCCAGCTGTCCCCGTCTCCCACAGGGAGCGTGCAGAGGGACAGTAGTACTGCGACTGGCTGAAATGTTGGGGGATTATGTAAAGAAAAACACACGTAAATGGCGAGTTATCATTGCTAAGAAACTTATCGAGGTTGTTTTTTTTTTTTTGTACGATTAATCGAGTTAGCTGTTACTGTTGCATGTCTAGTGCAGCATAATGGTGGAGGACAGACTCGTCTATGTCACTTTACCATTTTGGTCAGTGGTAGCTCACAGACATAGTGATGCGTTATGTAGTAGTACTAAATGTAAGCGGCTCTGGCTGTCAGTAGTACCAACTGTTTATGGCTGTTCCAATCGCCTCCTTTACGCTTTCAAACGAGCAACAAATGCCCATGCTTCCTTCTTGTCTGTTTTTATCTGTGTCTGCATGTGTTCCATACTCATGTTTCATGGAACGCAAACGTTTTTGTAGCCCTAATAGAGACTGTTCACTGCAAGTGACTTGGGAGAGGGAGGGAAAAGCAGTCGAGCATATACATGTGGAGTGTAGCACGTACATATGATGCAGAGGACTGGGCTGCTTTTTTTTCCCTCTTTCTTTTTGTTCCAGTGGTGTCGCCTGGATCCATGAACAATTGGCAGAGAAAGAGATGTTTTTGTGTGAATGTATGAGCGAGTGAATGTATGCATAATGGGGCCCGATGGCACGTGCACGCCACTGCCCTGCTGCCTCATTAAGACTGTTCACTTAGCAGAAGTAAGATGAGCAGAGAGGCTGGGGGTGGCTGGCTGTGTGCTCAGTAGGAAGAAGAGGGGGAGGGGGCTTTGGCTTTTTCAAGCAACAAACTCGTTGGTGAGACCCCACTTCGACCAAGGTGCATTCTGGGAGGGCAGGAGGCCCTGTTTACACTTCGCTGTGTGGCAAAGGGAGGTGATGGAGGTCAGAGTGCTCTACAGGGGTTTTTGGCACCAAGCCTTGCTGGCGGAGTTGTTTGATTTCATGTTTATCAGAATGTCACGCTGGGCCACTACACTAGGTGGCGTGTCTAGTGACCCAAAACACTGCAGGCTCTCATTCCAGATAAGTTTACCCACCCACCCCCACCCCACCCCACCCCGAAATGCAGGTGAACTCATGTTTACCATGATCAAAGCACCTAAACACTTCAGCCCCATCTGGCTCTGTGGAATTTAGCACTTGCACCTCAATATGACAGCCCCCATTTTTGGGGAGAATTATGGTTGTGCTGCGTTCATAAGCTTTTGACAGCTGGACTTTTTTTAATTCCCCACTGCACTCCACCTAGAGTGAGCTTAGATGCCTGCCTGCTTGTCTGGCACACGGGTCATGAGTTTGTTTACTGCCTGTTTTGTCAGCGAGCCAGGCCATGTGACTCGGAGGCGATGTTTACCTCCGCTCAAAGCCAGCCTGGCTGTGTTCACTCGCAGCTCCGGCTAGCCACAGCTCAGCCAGGTGGATGTTCTGTTCCAGACCCAGATTAGCCAAGTCAGCTGTCTCTGTTTCTTCCTCCTTAGAGTAATACCTTTATCTGACAGCGACAAGCAGCCCTGCTACTGCTGATGATGGAAGAGGGTTGAGATGGTTATTACCAGTTAGGCTTGTATCTCTATTGGTTTGATTGATTGATGCTAAATCTAATTAATCACTTTATTAATCTAAGCTGAAAAGAAAATAAGGGGGCGTGCATCCCTTGAGGGCCTTCTCAATGTTGGTGGCAGATGGACACTTTCTCAAAGGCATCTGTGTGTGTTTGGGGTTGGAAATGGGGGTTAAACACCTGCCACCACACTCCTCCTTCACAGACGTGCAAACACTCTCATCACACCAATTTTCCTGCTCCATGTGCGCACACTCCCATGTAAACACATACATTACACTATACTTCTGTCTCTGTAGTCCACTTCCTTACCTACCCCCCCCCCCCCCCCCACACACACACACACACTAATGACAGCCCACCATCTGCTGCACCCAGAGGCTTCTGAGAGAATGGCCATCAGCGCAGAGTTTGTGTGCGTGTGTGTGTTTGTAATTTGTGGCCAGATTAGGGGCATCCACGTCCATTAGCTCAAATCCTGCATCTTCCTGACGTCAGTCAGTTTGGTTGTACTGGTGATGTCATCGCAAAGTGGATGCATTATTTTGTTGCAAATGTTCTGTGTGTGCGTCTGTGTTACACATACCGTAGATGTGTGTGTTTGTTGTGACGTCGGATGGGAAAGCAAGCGAAAGAGGTCTGGTTACACAGCCATGCATACATAACCCGCTGGGAGCACGCTCAGTGGAAAAGGATGTCGTAGCTGACAATGATTCCTATACGGTGCACTGTCAGAGGGTAGAGGCTCCAGTTTCATGGCATACATCATGGAATAGTAGTTTAAAAACAAGAAAGTAGATGGCAGTTTTAAGACAGTGTGATTAAAGTAAAATTCTTTAATTTTTTTTCATCAATTTTATGATACATTTTCAACATTTTCCCAAACACTGTTGAACTTACTTGTCAAAATAAGCCAACAATGTAAGTATTTGTCATGTAGAGTAGGTGGGTGGTTGAATTTGTTGACATTATAAATGATTAGTGCTGGTTTGGTTTATATGAAATATGGATTCAAGGATTCAAAGGCTTTATTATCATGTTCACAGTTAAGAAATGCAACATTTCCTGAGCAATGAAATTCTTACTCTGCTCTCCGAACGAATGCCAAGGTAATAGAGACACATCAATACTAATAAGGTAATAACACATCTAATACTAATAACACACACTAATTATACACATTAGGCAATTAGGACAGTTAAGCAGTTAGAGCAGTTGAACTAGAGGAAACATGAAGAATGAAAATTGAAAATTCACTGGATGATTATAATGGACAATGGTATATTAATATCAGGGATGATAGGAACCTGAGATGGCATAAGCCTATTTACAATGTGCAAATGAGCAATGTGCAAATTACAAATTAACACCCAGTGTGAAAATCTCTCTGTAATGATAATACCCAGTGGACTGTACATTGGTAATTTAGCAGCAGAGATGATGGGACATGAGATGAGGTGAGACTATGTACACTGTACAAGTAAGTAATGTGCAAATTTAGCATCCAGTGTGTGAATTCCTATTTGCAAGCTGTGTTTGGAAATAGGGAGTTTGTTTGGGAGTTTATTTGTTCAGGAGTGTGATGGCAGTGGGAAAGAAGGAGTTTTGTAGTCTGGTTGTCCTGCATTTCACACTTCTATACCTCCGGCCTGAGGGTAGAAGCGTGAACATTCAGTGTTGGGGGTGGGTGGGGTCCTGGAGGGTGGCGGCAGCTCTCCTTTGGACTCTGTGGTGGTAGATGCTCTGCAGAGAGGGGAGTAGAATCCTGATAATCTTCTCCGCTGTCTTTACCGCTCTCTGCAGGTGTTTGCGGTCCGGGGCAGTAGTGCTGCCATACCATGCAGTGATGCAGTTGGTCAAAATGCTCTTGATGATGCAGCTGTAGAAATTGTTGAGGATCCTGGAGGACATGCCAAACTTATTCATCCTCCTCAGAAAGTATAGCCACTGTTGAGCTCTCTTAACCAGCTCTGTGGTGTTATATGCCCACTTAAGGTCCTCGCTGATGTGGATGCCCAGGTATTTAAAATTGCTCACCCTCTCCACCTCAAGCTCCCGGATGAACAATGGGGTCTCCTCCTCCCCTTCCTCATGTCCACTGTCATCTCCTTTGTCTTGTCCATGTTAAGGGTGAGGTTGTTGTCCTCACACCATGACATCAGGCTGGCCACCTCCCTTCTTTAGGATGTTTCATCACCACCAGTGATGCGTCCTATCACTGCTGTCATCTGCAGACTTTAAGATGATATTGTCCTTGTGGGAGGCAACTCAGTCATGGGTGAAGAGGCTGTAGAGGATGGGGCTGAGAACACAACCCTGTGGGACACCTGTGTTCATTATGATGCTGGCTGAGGTCCTGTTACCCATCCTGACAGACTGGGGCCTGCCAGTCAGAAAGTCCAGTAGCCAGTCACAGAGGGTGGGGTGCAGGCCAAGTGAAGACAGTTTGTTGGTGAGTTTGTGGAGGATGACCGTGTAGAAGGCAGAGCTGTAGTTGACAAAGAGAATCCTAATGTAGGAGTCTTTATTTTCCAGGTGGGAGAGAGAATAATAGAGTGCTGCAGCAATGGCATCTGAGGTGGACCTGTTGGGCTAGTAGGCATACTGCAGGGGGTCCAGGTATCCGGTATGCTGTCCTGAATGAGGGGCAGCACCACTCTCTCGAAGCACTTCATGATGATTGGAGTGAGTGCTACCGGTCTGTAATCATTCAGACAGGTCGGCGGGCTCTTTTTTGGGGAGGGGGACGATGGTTGTGCTTTTGAAGCAGGAGGGGACTATGTTCTGGTTGAGGGAGAGGTTGAAGATGGATGTGAGAACGTCAGTCAGCTCAGTCCGTCAGAAATATGTGATTTCCTTTTAAATTTAATTTGTTTTATGGTCAACTTTGCTGACAATTTAAATAAGACTTGGAAAGTCCAATTGCTTACTTTTTGTAATGTCGAATTAGTTTTTTTTTTGTTTTTTATTTTGCTCATGTCTTTGTAGTACCAACTGTTTCATAGTTTTATATTAGATATGCTGTACATGCAGATTGATCTGGTAACAGGTCTGTATTTTTTTTAATAAGGGATAAGAACCTGTACTTATATGGCACTTTTTCTAGTCTCAAAGGCTACTCAAAGTGCTTCACTAGTACTAACCCTCTATTCTAAGGCCTATGGGAGACAGATACTTAGGAACAATTTAGACAATTAACCTAACATGCATGTCTTTGGATTGTGGGAGGAAACCTGAGCTCCCGGAGTAAACCCATGCAGCACAGGGAGAACATGCAAACTCCACACAGAAAGGTTCCTACCCCTGCCAGCCTGGGGATTCAAACCCAGAACCTTCTAGCTATTAAGGAACAGTACTAACCACTGTACCACCATGTGCTGCTATTCAGCAGCATTTGAGAGAAAATTGTTCACAGATACTGATGGAGATTCTGGAGCACTGAGTACCTGACATTGATGATAAGCATCACAGGGATGCCTTTATTTAATCAATTTATTTGATGGGGACAAGTGTATGTTGTTCATGGAACTGCCAACTGCTGCACAATGTACTGTAGTTTTTTAAAGCTAAGGTTAATGTGCAAAGCTTGTCCCCCATTGGGTGGTACATCAGCAATACTGAATATTAAAACAAATTCAACAGTGCAAACCATAAGTTGAATACAAATAGACTATATACCATATATAAATATACTTGGGCTGTGCATCAATTAAAATTTTTCAAGTAATTAATTGCACATTTTTCTATAATCAATTGTGATTAGTCACTAAAATTACAATGAAGTAGTAATGTCTGGAATTTCCCCATTGTGGGACTAATAAAGGCTTATCTTATCTTATCTAATGCAAAAAGAAGTATTTTTAAGCAGCTTTTAATTGTATTTTCCCCCATAAAATATACAGTATGTACCTGTGACCCTGACATTCAATAAAAATACTGCTCGAGTATCTCAATTTGAGTAGAAAGGGCAAAATAAAGTGCCACTGTCTTAAGTTTGCTTGCTTAATGACCCAACTTGAGTACTGGACTGAAATAAGGTAGTCTCTGTCGGAGCAACCTGAAGGTCTCAGCAATGGCACCTCTGTTTGTTTCGCTCTCAGGTGATACAATAGAGATGCTTGATGATAATGAAATTAAGCCTTGCAGAATGCGCATATAACTTTGGTCCAAAGAGCCATCTGGAAACCTTTTGAAAGAGAACTTTCCATCAAAAAGTGTTTGTTTTTCCTTCTGTATCATTAGCACTTAACATAGCCACAGGAAGCAGTAGTTGTGACCGCAAGCCAGCTTGGAAGTGCATTAGCACCACCAGCAAGGCTGGAGTGTGGACAGGAGGTAATGCAGGAAAATAACAGGAAGTGATGTGAGGGTGATAATTTTTTTAATGCCTTAATTGGTCTCCATTAATTAAAAAAGTTAATGTGTTAATATTCCTAGCCCTGAAATATACATATTCATTCATTCATTCATCTTCTTCCGCTTAATCTTTCTCGGGTTGCGGGGGGGCTGGAGCCTATCCCAGCATCTTTGGGCGAGAGGCAGGGTACACCCTGGACAGATCGCCAGTCCATTGCAGGGCCAACACAGAGAGACGGACAACCATTCACTCTCACAGTCATACCTAAGGACAATTTAGAATCCCCAGTTTTGATACCAGTTAACCTAACTTGCATGTTTTTGGCATGTGGGAGTAAAGCGGAGAAATCCCGGCGTAAACCCACACAGACACGGGGAGAAGATGCAAACTCTACGCAGATCACTGTTGGTCGGGGGCTGGGATCGAACCCAGGATCCCCCGGCCAAGGGGGATCCTGGGTTTGATCCCAGCATTTAGTTTGCAATTATCACTTTTAATGTACAGTCACAGTGTCAGACAGCAAGCAAACAAATTTTCAAATGCATTCACAGCTTCCTAGAATAATTGGAAACAGATGGTTCTACCCATCAGAGCCACCAAGGAGCTCATGCTATGTAACCTAGCTGTTACTGCAGTGCATTTACAGCAGATGCTGACTGATTATCATGGGCAACTCAACTCCTTCAGATAATGCTGAATAGTGCACTGTAATCCAGTGACTAAACCACGTGCTTGCTTATTTTTCAGGACTTTCCTAATAAATTTGTAGTTGTGGGCTCTGTATGTTTCTTCCATTCCTACAGTCATATTTATAGTCCAACATCTACAGTGCATTCAGGTGCATGACTGCCATTAACAAATTATAACCAAAGAAATTCAGTAGCATGACCCTTTTTTTCAATAATAATCAGGAGACAAAATAAGCTAACTCAGTGTTATACATTTATTATACATTATGCATTTTATAGCTACATTGAAAAGGCTTTTCCCTTTTGCCCAAATAGTGTGTGGATCTACTTTTTTTTTTTTTTTTTTTTTAATGTCATGTTGTGCCCTTGCATTTGTGGATTTACTAACAAAGGTGACACCTGACTGTACCCATCACCCTGATTTTCCAATCCGTTCTCGCTGCCACACAGACAACAAGAACACACTTCACACACAGCAGCTGCCAAATAGTTTATTTACGTCCGCATCAGAGTTTCCCCAAAGCCAAGATAATGAAGCAGTGCAAACAATCAAAGCAGGAAATCCAGAAATGTGATGTTACATGATATGTAGAGAACAAACACATTACACCAAAGGCTCCAGTGTGTGTGTGTGTGTGTGTTGTGGTTCAGAAGGCGGGGTAAGTAGGCCGGGATGTTCCAGACAGGAGCGCTAGCCGCTAGATAACTGCGTGGCCAGCGTTCCCCACATTTAGTCAGCCACAGCTCCAGATGAGATTACAGCCTCTGCAGGCGAGATTAGAAGGCCAGGGGGTGGATCAGGGAGGGCCGGCAGCCGACTCCAGAGGCAGCAGCTGGAGAATACGTAACACCAGGTGTGGACAGCGGTTGCCCTTATCCAGATTTTAGGCTGAACTTTACAGAATCCTCTGAAGATGGTGGCTGATAAACAGTGCTGGGGGAAAAAAAAACTGACCCTTTCCTGATTTTCTTATATTTCTGCATATTTGTCACACTTAAATGTTTCAGATCATCAAACAAATTTTAATATTAAGCCGAGTAAATGCAAACATGCAGGTTTTTTAAGTGATGATTTCATTTATTATTAAGGGGAAAAAGCTATCGAAACCTACCTGGCCCTGTGTGGAAAAAGTAAATCCTGAAAAGCAGACCTTCAAAGACCCTGGCCACTTTTAGCCAAAGTGGTAAAAATATCTTAACGTCTCTACAGTAAATGCGGGGTGTTTGCTCATATGCCCAGCTCAGCTTTTCAGTCACATAAACACCCTGTCCGCTGCACATTTTTGAGGTCATCACGCTGCCTTTTTTACACTTTGATCAGCCTTACAGGGAAAGGAGCTTCCCCATTCAGTTTCATGAAGGCAGGAAGGACGTGGAACTCCCCACCGCAGCTTCCCTCACCGTGCGTCTACAGCGAAAAAAACCAGAATCAGAAGTGCGTCTTCTGCTACGCTATGATTAGTGTATCCATAGCAGCGTGAGAGAAGACCCCCAGCCCCCATCACTCTACAATCTGAGATTATGTAATTGTGACAGCGTAGCTCCACGCCCCCGCGCATACACACATGCTCCCAATCTTCACGAGCTTCCCAGGCAAAACAGCTGTTGTGCTGCAATTTGGGGGAAAAAAACGGTCTGATAAGGTACATAATACATACAAAACAAAGATTTATTCAGCCCTTTAGCTACAGTACGCTCCAAATTATTCAAACCCCATTGCAATTTGTTTTAAAATTTACATTTCAGATACTTTTAAAAGAGCTAACCTTATTATTATTCAGGGTTCCCACACGTCCTGGAAAACCTTGAAAATGACTGACTAATTTTCCAGTCATGGAAAACATGGAAATCAGAAAAAGTCAGATGTCCTGGAAAAACTGAAGTTGTCCTGGAAAATTATTTCTACTCCCTCTGGTTCTCTCTGCCTTGTGAGTGAATGCAAACGGCTTAAAAGTTATGGGCATGCATGTCTGTTGTCATACTGTCTTCAATGGGCATCACTGACCATGTTTCATGTATAGCAATAAACCATTTATGATGAGATTTCTGCAGTTATCTGATTATTCAAGTGGCCATGTAAACAGAATAATCTGATAAAGGCCATGTAACTGGGGTCAGTAACTCAAGTGCTTTACCCTCCAATAATCCGTTTTTTCAGTGCATGTAAACACTACAAAACTGATTATTGCTGTTATCAGTTTATTCCCAGTAATCGGTTTATTGTGACCATGTAACCGGGGTGTCCGAGGCACACCGCTTCTCCGCTTCCATAAACGCTAGATCTCGCCTTGGCAATTTGTTTATCATTGGAGCGAATGTGTCAATGGAGCCGCCATCTTGGTACAGGGTAGCCACTCCTGTTTAGTGTGAGAGCATCAATTAGGGCCATGGTCTACCCAGAATTAAATCACCATAAATTGCCAAATTTGCAAAAAGTTTTTTTTTTTTTTTTTTTTTAAACTTCTTGGCTCTTACAAATGTCAAATATGTATTTACAATTGAGTCGTGAGTAAAATGAAAGCAAAAGCGTTTTGTTAATTAGTCTCCTTCATACCTGCTGCTGTCAGATTTTACATTCTGTACTGCTCAAAGAGACTGCACATAACACTACTATTTTGCACTAATAAGGAACATTCCTTTTTGAATCTAGTTGTGGTGGACCACTCCCAGTTACACGGGGTGAGACTGGACATCCTGGCAGATAAGCACATCTGTCGCAAGGCCTGTGGTGGACCTTTGCCAGTCAGTGCATTGTGACATGCACTGCACAAAGAGCAGAGATAAACAAACCTATCATCTGGTCAGTCACTGCAACAGATACTGGAGTCAGTTTGTCTTGGCCTGTCCTTGCCACTGATAATACCTCTATCTGCCAAGACTGCTGCTAGTCCAGCAAAAGCTAGTGGTACTCAAATACTTTGCAAGCAGTTTCATGAAATGGTCAGTCAGAAAGTAACTCATACCGGCTCGGACGTTGCCCGGGTTTGCAGGGTTGGGAGTTCCTGGCAGCAGAGGGTGGGGGACAGAGCTGCGTAGAGGAATCTGATCAGAATGAAACAGTCATTGTCACCCGCGACAGACTGCTATGATGATGATGATGTAATGTCATTATTATTGAAGGTTGCAGCAACACTGTGTATTTATTCAACTGTGAAATATACTGCTGAATAATTTACCTGCTTACTAGTACTGTAAATAAATACTATTTTATTTATTTTGGGGTCAGCACTCGCTCCAAACTTCCTCAGCTACTGGTTAAAAACAACTTATAATTCCATTAAAAACTGACATAACGAAAAGGAAGAGAGGAGCAGAGACAGAGCAAATTAAAAGAAAAACTCTTACCACAGATGCAGAAAAATGCAGTAAAATTACTGAAATGTTTGGAACTAAAACAGCAGGTCAGTCAAGAAAGTGGACTAAGCTTAGGAGGCTACTGTGTTGTTACTCCCCCTGTTTTCCAATCCTTATATTTGTGTCACTGATGTATTTTTTTTTCTTTTCTTTTCTTTCTGGCCTCTGTGTAACTCAGTGAAAAAGTCTTCATACTGGTTCTGGGCATTCAGAAATAAGCCAGATAAATTTTATAAAATAAATCACTGTGAGATTTTTCCATCCAGGCTAAAATCATATACTGCACCTTATGCTCTGTCGACCTGTTTTTATTATAAAGTGTTTTCAAGTTCATGCACATTTTTTATTATTTAAGCATATTTCTCTATTTTCTTTAATCACTGGGCTTATTCTTGCTGCTGTAATGTGTAAATTTTCATTGCAAGGAATTTTTAGGGTGTTTACATCTTTAAATTGTTTTTACCTAGAAAGGTAGCAAACTGTTGTGTAATAAGATGGGGACTCACATACATATAATGCACGTTATACAATATTAGATTATGGCAAGTTTGCTGTCATAATCACCATAATCATGTAATGTATGACTATAACAGCCTCTGGCTTGGATTAGAGAGCATCTGTACCGAACAAACAGTTAAAGGGAACACATTTTCATATTTAAATCCTTATTTATGTATTTCAGAGCATTTTTACAATAATGAAATCTTGCCTATAAAATCTCCCATATGAAATGCTATGCCTTATTCTTTGTTCTTGCTAATTAAGTGTGACACTATAATCTGTGGGTGTGTTTGCATTATTGTATGGTAAATTTATCACAATTTCTAAGAATATAGGAGATTGTTTCATCGATAAATTATCACCATAGATTGCACATCTTTTAAATCAAACGTCTGGGGCGGAAGAGGAATAAACATAAAAGCAGTCTGGGTAAATGCACAAAATGCAAGGCGCAGCTATAGAGAAGAACATCTCTGCAATGCATGGTGGGGCAGGGGAATGCATTAGTGTATGATGTGACAAGTTGTCTGTTATTGTGTAGCAGCTGAAAAAGAAAAGAGTGGGAATCCTCTTATTGTTAGTATTATTATTTTAAAAAATGATGTGCATCCTTCATGGAAACTAGTGAAGCTAGCAATGTTGAATTGGCAAAACCCTCACATTAGCTGTTTCTGTTTAATAAATAATAATAATTTACTGTATATATACTCTTAACTGCTTAAAATGTCTAGAAGGTATAAGCATGAAACAGTACATAGGGCCTTATTTTGATGGTCATCAGCAGACTTTTCCACCAGACTTTCCACCGTACGCCAGCGTTTTTGTTAGTTTCTGTCAGCGCATTGTTGTTGTTTTTTTTGAGGCTTTTTGTCACACCATCTAATTATCAGACAGTGCACCCACTTTGCACTGGGAGGAGGACAGTAATTTCAAAGAGGTGTGGCAGCGCACAAGTCTAATGCACATCACTATTATGGTGCATCTCATGACAATCCGCTTTTGATCAGGAAAAAGGAGGTCTGTTGTCAGCATTAAACAATGCGCTTCTATCTCAAGAGGCGTGTTTGAAATTACGCATCTCCGGTGCTCATGAGGAAACATCAGTGCTGGGATTTTCTATTATTTTAATGGAGAAAGTTGTAACAGTTATAATCGCCTGTAATTTTAATTATAATATGATCACATACTAAATAGTTGTTTTTATTCCATCTACATTCTCATTTTAATTGCGGACTTACCAGTCTGTAGATTAGGCATCAATGTATATTTTTTTAGGGGAATGAACGAATGAATGGAGAAGGATGTGTATGTTCCAGTGTGGATGTAGTGGCGCCCAGGGGAGGTATGTCGGTCTGAAGATTTTTATTCCATCCACATTTTCGTTTTCATCACAGACTTATTAGGCATTAATGTGTTTATTTTTAGGGGAATAAATGAATGAACAAGGAGTGTGGGGCATTTTAGTTTTCACTGTAACTCCCCAGCGAGACAGTAGATGTGACCACATCTTCCTCAGCCCCACGCCCCCGGGTTTCAATCTGGGCCAAGGCCGCCCGCACCTCCTCTACAGTCGCGGTTCTCCCCCAGCAAGCCCCCCGACTGCTACCCATGAGTCCCTGGCAGGGGTTGCCAAGAGCGGTCTCACTTGCTGACAGGGGTCGTGGCAGACGGGAAGCCGTGCCAGATCTCTTCTTTCCCTCCCACCCTGGAGGAACTGGGACAGAGATCCACAAACCTCGGCAGGCCCCCACACGAGATGGGGGAGACCCTCAGTCAGTGAAAGCAACAGGAGAGGGAGCCCTCCATCTCACCACGGGCTGGGAGCATCTTCAGTGCCATCATTAATGAAAGTGTGCACAGGCATCGTCGTCTTTTCATGAAGTTTCAAACCCATTCATGGCTGTGTGTTGCATCCATGTGCACTACATCAAACCATTCAGCTGATTTTTCAGTCCGTTCTTCCCCTTTTGTTCTTTCTAAAATAACTAACTGGGTATCAGCTGTGATTGATGTCTTCCTTATTACTAAGCAGCATTACTATCGTGTGCATTTTTGCTCACACGCATGGGCTTTGGCCAGCGCAGAACCCATCGTAAACAAACCATGATCAGTGTTCACTTTAGATAATGCACCTCTTTGCATTAAAGGGATGGGCAGGAGCGCTTTGGATTGGATTATCCAAAACACACCTCTGAATGATTAGACTGGCCTCTCTGCGCCTTGCTCCCTTCGGAAAATTCGTTTCTGTGCTGCTGTGATAAGAAAATGAACTTGGAAACACCCATAAACACGTTCTGTGTCAGTGACAACTCATGACTGACCTTGTCATTGTAGTACAGCCCATAATGTCCAAGCCTTTTTGGGAGAGTTTTGAAATACAAAAAAAATCTCCTTAATTCTGTTCATATTTGAAAAACTCTAAGCAGCAGTTACATCATGTTCTTTGTGCATGGAGCGGGTAACATGTTTTTCTTTTACATAAATGTTTTTAAGTGTGAAATAATGATTTAAGTCCTCTGTGTGTGTGTGTGTGTGTGTGTGTGTGTGTGTGTGTGTGTGTGTGTGTGTGTGTGTGTGTGTAACGCTCCCTTGATATTTAGGCTGTTTTCCTCTCTGTCTCCTTGTTATTGTGGCTCACAAAGCACTTATCCAAGCCTGTGAATGAGTACCTGCTGTACAGTACTAGTGTTAACACTCTGTTCCCTCACACCCGTTCATGTCTGCTGTCTCAGAGGTCTGACTAATTGGCCTCATTGCTGTTTGTGAGAAAATAATCAGACGGAGTTTAGAGTAATTGTGCTCCAGGTTGGAATATTAGATGGTGAAAAAAAGCTACAACGCTTCTCTTGTAATTGTGTTTTGTGGCAAATTTATGAAGTATATTTTGAACCATCAAGTCAGATGTTGTGGAATATTATGTTTTGGAGTGCCATTGTGGTTGCAGTGACTGAAACATATGTGAATTGAAAAAAGGGTAACTACAGTGGTGTGAAAAAGTGTTTGCCCCCTTCCTGATATCTCATTTTTTTGTATGTTTGTCAGACTTAAATGTTTCAGATCATCAAACAAATTTAAATATTAGACAAAGATAACACAAGTAAACACAAAATGCAGTTTTTAAATGAAGGTGTTTATTACACTGGTCAACACAAAATTTATTGTCACAGTTTTTTTAACTGATTTAGGACAATTTTGATGTGTTGAATCCAAAAATCATATTGGTTTTGCTCAATCAGGTCAACTTTTTGAATTATGGCCACATGTTGTTTTATACGTTTTTGTTTACATGTACGGGTATTTTCGCTTTATATGATGCAAAATTCTTTTTTATGTCTTGAAATTCTCTGAATTTTGAACAATGGTGACGTAACATTCAATTTGCATGTACTTACCTTTATATAAAGGTAAGTACATGCACAGTACTAAGTAAGTACAGGTTTTTATTTAACACCTGATCAAGAGAAACGGATGTCATTTTCGGATTCAGTGGTGCAAAATTGTCTTAAATCAGTTGAAAAAACACAGAGTTAAAAAAAATTCAAACCTACATGGCCCTGTGTGGGGAAAAAGTGATTGCCCCCCTGTTAAAATATAAATTAACTGTGGTTCATCACATCTTTGGAAAGCTGAGTTCAATTTCTCTAGCCACACCCAGGCCTGATTACTGCCACACCTGTTCTCAATCAAGAAATCACTTAAATAGGACCTGTCTGACAAAGTCAACTAGACGAAAAGATCCTCAAAGCTAGACATCATGCTGCGATCCAAAGAAATTCAGGAACAATTGAGAAACGAAGTAATTGAGCTCTATCAATCTGGAAAAGGTTATAAAGCCATTTCTAAAGCTTTGGGACTCCAGCCAACCACAGTGAGAGCCATTATCCACAAATGGCAAAAACATGGAACAGTGGTGAACCTTCCCAGGAATGGCCGGCCGACCAAAATTACCCCAAGAGCGCAGGAACGACTCATTCAAGAGGTCACAAAAGACCCCACAACAACATCCAAAGAACTGTAGGCCTCACTTGCCTCAGTTAAGGTTTAGTGTTCATGACTCTACCATAAGAAAGCGACTGGGCAAAAATGGCCTGCATGGCAGCGTTCCAAGACAAAAACCATTGCTGAGCAAAAAGAACATAAAGGCTCATCTCCGTTTTGCCAGAAAACATCTTGATGATCCCCAAGACTTTTAGGAAAATACTCTGTGAACTGACAAGACAAAAGTTGAACTTTTTGGAAGGTGTGTGTCCCATTACATCTGGTGTAAAAGTAACACAGTGTTTCAGAAAATGAACACCAGATTTTTCCACTCCGAAGGTAGAGATGGCAGAGATCAGTGAGGGATCACTGATCATTCAATGAAAGCCCAATAGAGTTAATTGAAAGATCACTAGGAGATAGATGACTGGGAGATCCATGAGATTGTCAAGCGCTCCCTGAGAGTTTGTTGAGAGATCACTTCCCTTTGGTCATCATTGAGAGATTGTTTTGGAATGAGTCAGATCTTTGAGGACTGTGGAGATCACTGAAGATCATTGAGAGATCTGGCCATTTTTTCATTACTCAATGATCTCCACCCCTGTGTAAAGGGGGGTTAAGACTGAATGCACTGGCTCACAGTTATTAAATGTAGTAACTCGGGTGTTCTGTAAGTTATGGGTTACAGGGAACACTCCTAACAGGAAATGATATATTTGAATGATAAGTTTGACATAAATGTCTTTACCTTTCAGAAACTATTGCAAATGTGTGTTCTGAAAGTGTTTACCTTGATATTTCTGTATTTCTGTTGACTCTAAAACATAATGTGAAAGGTGAGAACAAAGGACAACAACATGCCTGAGTTTTTTTTGGGTGTACATGGCTGTTTTTCATAGATTTCACCCTGCCTGCTGTCACATGACATGGTTGTGGTTCAGGTGTGACATGCTAGCTTCATCTCCAGTCTGATGTCTGATGGTTCACTTGAACAAGTGGACATCATTCTCTCACATTTAGAGTTATTGAGTCATAACATTTTCATGACTGTTTCTTTCTTACTAAAAAGTCTATGTTGATAGGCATTAGGGTAAAGTAGTAAGTTATGCTATAGAGCATATTGCTGTACAAATACAGACTACTACCAGTGTAAAAAGATCCTGAGAAGTTAACAGGAAGTTAGAGATTTTCCCTGAATTCCAATCCAAAGTTCACATGTAGCATGTCAGATGAAGCAGAACTCACTACAGTCATTTCTGAGGCGGTGGGATGGGGGTGCATCAGCTAATACCAGTGACTATAATATTAAATGTCTGATATTTCCATTAATGTCTTTTCCCCCTTTCTCTCTGTTGTATTCTCTTTCAGACTGAAGGACTCACCTGTACCTGTCCTCTGACTTGGTGTCTTGACTGACCTGCTGCTCAAACATTTAAAAAAAAAAAAAAAACTGTCTGGACCCTCGGCGTCATAAATACACTTTGAAAATAAACAGGTCACTGTCTATGCATGTGCTGGATTTGCTGAAGGCAGGGCAGGTGTGTGCATGTTCCTTGTACTTTCAGAGGCCATTTCTGCTGTGACCCAGATTTTGGAGCAAGCACAGAAGCAAAGATAGGCTAACAATAAGAACAAACAACTTAGTGGTACCCAGATACTATTTATTGACTTCAGGGTAGCTTTATGACTGCCTGCTTGTGTGCGTGTGTGGATGGATAGGTGTGTGTATACTTCGGACACAAAGTATGACCAACGGGTATGCCGGTGAACAATGACGCCTTCTTCAGAAATGACCGATGGAGGGCGGATACCAAGGTACACTGAGTATATAACTATATTTAATGAGAAACTTTATTTATTTTTGTGATGAATGTCTGAAAAGACCAACACAATGCCTTAATGTCAATACTGTCCTTAATGGTTTTATTTTAATTAAATAAGTGAAAAATATTCTATTATGGTTAGTCTGGTATGTTTGGACCTACATCTCTATATTGTTATTCTATTGTGCAAAGTCAAAAGCCTAGTTTACCATTAAAATATATTATTTCTAAATGTAAAGTACCGTGGAGCTGCTTGAGATCTGATTTATTGTACTGATATTAAAGTATTTTCTTAATTGCTAATTTCTTATTCATTATAACCTATTTTTGTCCACTCAGAAAAAGAACGTATAAGAAATATTTGTTAATGTCTTGCAGAGTTGTGCATGTAACTTTGTAATTCAGCTCAGACCCTGGTGGTGACACCAGGCACCTGAACGCACTGTACCGCCCACACTTCCTCAGTCACTCGAGCCTAAAAACCTCACACACTCCTACCTGCAAACCTGCGACATGCTGTTTAGCTCAATGCGAGCTGTTCTGCTGTGATTTCATTTGACTGTACAACTGTCCTGAAGAAGCAATAGCAGATGGGGGTGGAGCCCCCCCAAAAAAGCTGCACTAGTTAGTGATGGTGTCTTGTTAGCAGTTGATGGTTGAAGTAAATTGGAGGGTAGCAGTAAGAAAATAAAGGCTCTGCAACATTAAAGGCATTGTGGAAGATGGATCTACAGCCACACCTTCAGTGAGGCTCACACGGCAGTCATCTTTCTGAAGATTAGAATTTCATGGCAGCCTGTAAAAAAAAAAGAAATTTTGGAAAGTTAAGTTACAAGTTAAAGCAAGACTATGTAAATCCATGTCCTAAATGAGTGTAGTACTAGTAGCACAATAGTTTCTACCTCCCCGTTTAATACTGGATGATTTTAGCTGACCTTAGACCCTGTAGGATACTTGAAGTTTAACTACATAGTTGTAGGAAAATCCCTTTACTTTGTTGACAGTGACAGTAGTAATAATGCAGAAAGAAACTGTTTGACAAATGAGCCCATTTTAAAATCGGTGTAAATGCCAACGTGCTAGAATAGCTCAGAACAATGTACAAAAATGATACTTAATATCAGTTACACATCAAAGTTTTGCAAATGTAACAACTTTGAACTATTTATTTGTGATCTAATGATACAGGAGTTCTTTTGGCATTAAGTGATAAAGGTTGGTATTAATAAAGTGGAGCTAAAACACCAGTAAACCCTCATAATGTGACTGATGACAAGCTAATGTGTTATATAATGCTAGTCTTAACCTTGAACAATTCAAGCAACGCAATTTAAATTAAAGTTTTCTAACTTTACCTGGAAGGGTAGTATCTCACGAAGCAGTGAATGCTGACAAAAATAGCAATTTTTGGATTTGTCAACTTTTCTGACAAATATTGCTGAAAATCAAGCTAGTATCTCGGGAAGCGGTGAATGCTGAGGAACGTTCAAGAGCGCTGCGCTTGTTGGGTTCAGTCAGGGTTTGTAAAAGGTTGCAAAACAGTTTGCGGACAGTTTTTAAGGTCGCACTTTTGCCATCAAGGTTCTTAAACAGCTGCTGATGCTTGGCTACCCAAAAAAAACGTTTGCAACACATGTTACAACCATTTGCAAAAGGTGTCACAACTGTGTAGAAACATTTGCAAATGCTTACGCAAATTTTTTGCGACAAGAAAAACTGTTGGCAATCTTAAAAACTGTTGGCCAACTGTTTGGCAACCTTACAAACCCTGGCAAAGCCCCCAAAGTGCAACATTTGCCAACATTCTCCACTCCGTGATACAGGGGAAGCACCATTTCAGTTAAAATAAAGTAGCTTTAGCTTTTAAACAAATTAATCTCTACTCATGCTGCTTGTGTGTCCAAACCTGTAGATGCAAAACTTTTTTTATGAAGTAGTGCATTGTTTCATTTTGAACAGTTACATGGTCTTGTTTTACTTTGAAGAATCAAAAAAAAAAAAAAGACTCAACTTATGTTCAGCTATTTCCTCAGACGCTCCAAAATGGCCAAAATAGTATTATTACAGTAAATTTCCTGCCGCTCTACTTTTATAGTAGGTAGACTGTAATATTATAAGTCTCCCCCACACTGTGTTTCATGTCTTCCACTTTGCCAACTCATTAACTGGCTCACAACCCTTTTAGTGTACAGTAGATTGTGAAACTTTTGGTCTGAATGTATCGCTAAGCTGGTGGAAACACCATCGAAATGTGCAAATTGTTTTGAAAAGAGTTAAATTTTGCAGAATATATATGTACCATGCTGAGTCACGGTATCTATTTATCTTTAGAGTATGAATGTGTATATTATGTACATAGAAAAAAATCTAATAGATATACACAGAGCTCTTAGATTTTATGTTGCAAGGATATTCCTGTGTAAAGACTTTGGCTACAGATTTTTAAAGGGGATTTTTGGGTAGAGATGTACATTGAATTGGATGCTTTTCTTCCTCACAGTCATATATACGTATATACACTATTTGTCTATTTTAATGAAAGATATCTCTTTGCCTTGTCAACACACTTTACCTAATGGCATATGCAATAGTCCTAAATAAAATCTAGTTTACAACTGTGGAACCAAATGTAACATTGCATTGATTTTTTTTTTCTTTGATATAATTTTTGATGAGCAGATTCTCTTTCTGTCAAGTGTTTTGTTTTTCATTGCAGGAACTGTTTTTCTTGGCACATCTGAGAGTTTTTTTTTTCCATTTCTATGTTCATGGACATATTCTTTATCTCAGATTGACTCAGTTTGAATGTGTTGTTGTCTTTCATTGTACATAGTTCATGATACTGTTATTGTGATGCTCACAAGAGATGATTATGATTTGTAAATTCTGGTAGTAAAGTATTGCTTTTGTCTGTATTATTATGAATAGCACCCTACAGAAATAAATGAATTTATTTAAAGAGATGCATGTGTGTTGTGACTTTTATTAATTATTACATTGATAAAAAATTAAATTTAATAATTACTTTTACAAAGGCTTGTATAATCTTTTACTGCTAGTGCATGTGACATTTACAAGACGATGGCAGACTTGTATTATGGTGTCATAAAACAATTCAGCTGTCATAAAGCAATATTTATTCTGCACAGAGTTGGTTTATACTGTAAAAGCTACTGTTTATTCCAATCCAAGGAAGACTTCAGCATAAAAACGTCTGTACTTACATGCACACAAGTTATTGACATTTAAAATAAACAAGTGCTTGTACTGAATAGAATACTAATTTTATCAGAAAATCAGTTTTGATCTTCACACTGTAGCATTCTTAAATTTGAACATGGCTGCATTGCGATAACACCACCTTTCATGGAGAACAGCACTAAAACCAGTTCTCCAACCTCAGTCTGAATTTTGCATCCCATTTACTTTCACCTTTATTGTTTTTGCGATTCACGTTTGGTTTCACAATTAACTTCCTTCAGGCAATTAATGCATACTTTTTGGTGGTTAAGGTTAGAGAAATGGTTACGGGGTTAGGACAGGGCTGGGCAGTGAGGGCCAGTCCACTGCAGGATTTTTTTTCCCCACCCAGTCTCTTCAGCGGGTGTTTTCACTCATCAGCTTCAAGGATAGCTAATCAGTGAAAACACTGGGTGGAAAAGAAATCCTGCAGCGGACTGGCCCTCCATGGCACCTGATTGCCCACCCCAGGTTAGGATTAGGAAGGGTGAGGGTCTACTTTTACACAAATTGGAATTCCTGAAATTCCTGGAATTTCCCCGTTGTGGGACTAATAAAGGCTTATCTTAAATTGCAACTATAATCCTCCACCGTGTCACTTCATGTCATTTCCCAGGACCATTAGAGATTGTGTAATGTCAAAATACACATATAGGTTGTCAGATCTGCTGGTAAAAACATCCACACAACAATCTAGTCAAAAGTGACAAGCGCCAAATGCATTTATCAGCGTGTCCAAGTCCATTTTGCTATTGTGGCATTGGAAAAAAGCAGACTTTTTGGCAGTGGAAAAGGTTGTCCAATCAGTCATAAGTATTCAGTGATGTATTTTGGGTGTAAAAAGCAATAACTCAATCCGAAAACAGGCTTCCCTCCTTAAAAATTAAAAGATAGTGGTACTTGATATAAGGAGGGTTGCTATTATGATGGTGTTTACCTGTTTACCATCTTACTAGGACAAAGTGATTTTGCACCAGAGAGACTGATGTACTCATTCTCAAAGTGAAAATGCATGCGTACATCAGTGGTCTACACTGTCTGGCATTAAGCAAGGCGTTAATTATATATAATAACAATAATAATCTCTGCTCGCAGAGATAGCAAAAAAACGTGACGACTTAATAGTATTGAATGCAAAAGACGCAACAGACTTACACAAAATGGTCCCCTCCAGTATACAACTAGTGTGGAGTGTGTAAATGAAGAGGCATATTCATTTCAGACGATTTATTACACACTCACATCTCACAAGCAAAGAACAGACTGACTGGTCACATCAAGCACTCCTCTATATCAAGTCACACTTCACAAGGCTCAAGGCACTTCCTCATACGCAGCATGACATCTACACTACACTTCATTCAACCCCCTCTCACCCACTTGGGCATTGTTCTCCCATGTGTATTCATTGTCTCTGTCTAAGGTGTGACATAACCTGAGGCCCACACCGCCCCCCCAGCATCTTAGATAGAACAATAGAACATCAGTCCACATGCTGTTTCGGCTTCAGTCTCCTCCCATATCTGCTATAACTGGGGTTTACCGCCTCCGTGGCACTGCTGTGCCGGTGGGAGGCTGCTGGGAGTGTGTCCGACTGCGGGTGAGCCATGGTGGGGGTGGGGGGGGGGGTCACTCTGTCCGTGTGGCTGCTCTGATGAATCGTTCCCCTGGGGAGGTCTCCGTGGGGGTCTTCCACGCCGAGGGGCCCTCGCCAACAGCACTTGCTCATCCGCCACTACAAAAGCGGGTTTGAGTCTGTCTATGCCAATTCTCTCCCGTCTACCCCCCAAGTCTAGCACAAAATGCTTATCCCCTGTTTCCAACACTCTGAACGGTCCATCATAGAGTGGGCGCAATGGAGGGCGGTGGGCGTCGTGTCTGATGAACATGAACTCCGCGTTCTTCAAAGTTTTAGGCACGAAGGCACACGGAAAACTGTGGTGGGCAGGGCCCGGCAGCATGCCTGTGTTTGCGCTACGCTGCAAAAGCTGAGACGGGGAGCTGCCCGGCGCAGGATTGTCCGGTAGAAATTCCCCGGGCAGCCGTAGGGGCTGCGCAAAAACGAGCTCTGCCGGGGAAGCTTCCAAATCCTCTTTTGGTGCGGAGCGCAACCCCAATAAAACCCACGGCAGCCTGTCTACCCAATTTGCATCCATCAGTGAAGCCCTGAGTGCTGCTTTCAGTGATCTATGAAAACGCTTGCATAAACCATTGGCCTGTGGGTTGTACGCGGTTGTGCGATGAATTGCAGCGCCCAGGCTGCGGGCCATCGCGGACCAGAGGTCGGAAACAAATTGCGGGCCCCTGTCAGACGTAATGTCCGACGGGACTCCAAAACACGCCACCCATGTTGTTAAAAAAGCGCGTGCTACGTCCGCGGACATGGTTGCTGACAGTGGGACTGCTTCTGGCCAGCGCGTGGTGCGGTCCACCACTGTCAGGAGGTGCGTGCATCCCTCCCACCATTTTGACAGACGCGCGCACTCCTGGGTGCGCCAGAGTGTGAACCGACTCAAACACGCGGCGGCGCCACGTGACCGGGACTACTGGACGCGGGCGTCCCGTGGAGACGTTGCACATTAGGGGGGGGGCCGCCATCTTGCAGCACCCTGCTCTCCAGCCTTAACCCTGCTGGTCCAGACTGGAGCGTGCGCACATCTGCATCGCTAATCTGCTCCGCGGCCATGACTGCGTAATCTATCCCCACGTAGACCGGGGCCACCACGGCACACGAGAGGCAGTCCGCCACCACATTCAGTTTTCCCGACACATGCTGAATATCGGTAGTAAACTCTGAGATCGCGGCCAGCTGTCTCTGCTGCCGGCCCAATCACGGTTCTGAAACCTTGGCCATCGCGAACGTTAGTGGCTTGTGGTCTACAAACGCAGTGAAGCTGCGCCCTTCCAGCCAGAACTGGAAGTGGCGTATGGCCAGATGGAGAGCCAGTAACTCTCTGTCGAACGCGCTGTATTTACGTTCGCTGTCGCGCAAAGTTCTGCTGAAAAATGCGAGCTGCTGCCAAGCCCCGGCGACGCGCTGCTCCACGACCGCCCCTATGGCCATGCCTGAAGCATCGGTGGTGAGCGCTATCCGGGCCGTTGGGTCCGGATGTACCAGCAGTGCGGCGTTTGCCAGGGCTGCTTTAACTTCCGAGAACGCCCGCTCTCGCTCCGGGGTCCATTCCACTCCATCCGCGGGTTTCTGTCTCTTGAGCGCGGCGTACAATGGTTGCACAAGCCGCGCCGCGCAGGGAAGGAAACGGTTATAAAAATTCACCATCCCCAAAAATTCCTGCAGCACCCTGACCGTCTGAGGCCGGGGAAAATCTGCCACGGTGCGCACTTTGTCGGGCAATGGGATCGCTCCATCACGCCGAACTGGCATTTCGCCGGGTTGATTATCAACCCGTGCTCCTCCAACCTCCGGAAAATCGTCCTGAGGTGGGTTTTGTGTTCGTCTTCGGACGTACTGGCTACCAGGATATTGTCCAGGTAGACGAACACGAACGGGAGGTCACGCAGCACTCCATCCATCATGCGCTGGAACGTCTGTGCTGCGCCTTTTAACCCGAATGGCATGCGCAGGAACTCGAATAAACCGAACGGAGTTATTACCGCTGTTTTGGGTACGTCCTCCGCGCGCACTGGGACCTGGTGGTAACCGCGGACCAGGTCTATTTTAGAAAAAACGCGCGCTCCGGCGAGGTGAACGGAAAAATCCTGTATGTGGGGAATTGGGTAGCGGTCGTGTGCTGTGGCGTTGTTCAACCTGCGGAAATCACCACACGGTCGCCACGATCCCTCAGCCTTAGGGACCATGTGTAACGGGGATGCCCATGGGCTGTTTGATCGCCTGATGATGCCCAACCTTTCCAGGTTGGCAAACTCCTCGCGCGCTATGGCCAGTTTAGCTGCGTCCAAGCGCCTAGGTCTTGCAAAAATGGGTGGCCCGGTGGTGGTGATAAAGTGCTCCACCCCGTGTTTAGCGATGGCCACCGAAAACGTCGGGACCGTGAGTGCTGGGAACTGAGTGAGCAGTGCGTGGAACTTCCCGCCTGGAGTTGTGACGCTGGCTTGTGCTGTTGGCCGGGTCCCTCGAGCTATACAGGGGAGAGATTCAAAGGACAGTGCATTAACCAGGCGCCTGTTAGCAACATCCACAAGTAAACCATGTGCACACAGAAAATCAGCACCCAGGAGCCGGCAACACAGTGCTGCTATGATAAAAGTTCACTCATACGAGCGGCCATGTAGAGATAAGGTCAGTGTTCTCTCACCGAACGTCTTAATTTCCGAGCCGTTTACTGCCACCATTCCGGAGCTGCTAGGTCTTGCCAGCTGGTCAGCGTAGGACGGCAGGATGACACTCTTCTGGGCTCCAGTGTCGACGAGGAAGCGTCTCCCCAAGCGCGAGTCCGTCACGTAGAGCAGCTTGTTCTCTTCACCGGCGGTCGCAGCTGCTACCGACTGCCGGCCTTGGCGTTTCCCGAGTGCTTGAAGTGGCATGGTGGCGCGCATCTGCGCGCGTTCCCTCTGAAGCGGCGGTGGTAGAAGCAGAGCGTGTCTTTCTGGCGCTCCTTGGCCCCCGTTGCTGCTACCGTCGGTGGCTCCTCGCCTCCCCTGGTCGTCTCGCTGGGCTCCGCTGCCGCCGCGTTGACTTTGATCGCCCTGGTGGTGAGGATGATCCGGTCTGCCTCCTGGGCTAGCGCACGGTAGTCACGCGCAGCCAGCAACGGCGAATTGGCCAGAACCGCTCTTGCTTCTGTTGGCAGGTTCCGGAGGAAAAGGTGGGCAAACAGAAAAACAGAAAGTGCCCATCGCCCGTGCCCATCAACACCAGCATCTTCTCCATCAGGTCTACAGTCGACCCATCTCCTAACTCGGCCCGCGCCAGGAGCCTCTCCACTCTCTCACATTCCGAGAGCGTGTATCGCCAGATGAGCGCAGCCTTGAGCGCCTCATATTTGCTGCTGGCTGGTGGCTGATCGAGCAGGCTCGCTACCTGCTGGGCTGTGCGGGAGTCCAGCGCTGCTACCACATGGTAGAACTTGGTGTTGTCTGCTGTTACTCCCTGGAGGGCGAACTGGGCCTCGGTGTGGTGGAACCAAGAGCGCGGGTTGTGCTGCCAGAAATCCGGTAGCTTGACTGAAACTGCACACGCGTTGCTGGGGGTTCCAGTCCTGGCTGTCTGCAGGTTGGCTTCAGCGTCTCTGGGGCTTCCCGACCGGGCCTGCTCCGGGGTTCTTGCCTCGTGTTCCATAATACGTCTTGGGTCACCAGTGTGGAGTGTGTAAATGAAGAGGCATATTCATTTTAGACGATTTATTACACACTCACATCTCACAAGCAAAGAACAGACTGACTGGTCACATCAAGCATTCCTCTCTCTATATCAAGTCACACTTCACAAGGTTCGAGGCACTTCCTCATACGCAGCATGACATCTACACTACACTTCATTCAACCCCCTCTCACCCACTTGGGCGGTGTTCTCCCATGTGTATTCATTGTCTCTGTCTAAGGTGTGAAATAACCTGAGGCCCACACCAGGACAATATCAGTCGCTACGGAGGGTGACAATATGTATGGGTACATTGTGGTGACCCACCACAATCTACATGGACATTCAGCCTTCCCACTCAGCTAGGCGGCAGGAAGCAGAACAATTTGCATACAGACAGAGAGCCCCTAGGAGACAATCAGAACAATGGCTATTGTTATACATCCCTGGATTAAGGAGAGGAAGTCCGGGCCCAGTTTATCACGCGATTGATATGTATTGACTGATATGTATATCAATATGCAAATGTACCATGCATTCTCTCTTGTCTGTATAAAAGAGCTTACTTTACATGCCTCACTCACAGCACAGCGCACAGCGCTACAGTGTGTCTCATGATGGAGGAAATAAAACTCTGAAACCTTCCAGCTTGTCGCATCTTGCCTGAACTTATTTGTTCCTCCACACTGGTGACCCTTGACGAAGAATGGAACATGAGGCGAACACCCCGGAGATGACCCCGACCAGGAAAGCCCCAGAACGCGTCATGGTGCTGCCCTCACCATCGCGGATCCACACGCAATTTTTGCGCGGCCCAGAAACCTTTGACGTCCCGGGCTGGCACTCGCTTACTCCCACCCCCTCCCCCTCCTCCTGCACAGAGCTTTTCCTGCACCTCACTCCCTAAGCCGGCCGATCGCCGTCTGGTTCCATTATGCATGACTGCACACCGGCCGGTGCGCCCACGATCCACGGCCGTTCAACGTGCTGGAACTCAGAGCGGAGCACACTGCCCTTTCCACCCCTCCCCCGTCCCCCTCACAGACTGACATGCCCTCTGACAGTTCTACCGGAGCTGGAGCCAAACGGGGGGGGGGGGGGGGGGTCACACCCCCTGCTGAGTGTTCTGGGGGGCCCTGTGGTGACCCACCACAATCTACATGGACATTCAGCCTTCACCCTCAGCTAGGCGGCAGGAAGCAGAACAATTTGTATACGGACAGAGAGCCCCTAGGAGACAATCAGAACAATGGCTATTGTTATACATCCCTGGATTAAGGAGAGGAAGTCCGGGCCCAGTTAATCACGCGATTGATATGTATTGATTGATATGTATATCAATATGCAAATGTGCCATGCATTCTCTCTTGTCTGCATAAAAGAGCTTACTTTACATCCCTCACACAGAGCACACACAGGACGCACACACACACACAGCACACACAGCACAGCGCACAGTGCTACAGTGTGTCTCATGATGGAGGAAATAAAACTCTGAAACCTTCCAGCTCGTAGCAGCTCGCCTGAACTTATTTGTTCCTCCACAACATATTCATGCTATGTGGGGTAACTAAATAGACAGTTATGCTGTTTATTCCATCTATGCTCCGAATGTGTATATATATTTATATATTTATGTGTACATATGTATAGTCACTGCTCTTATTTTCTTATCTTCTAAATTATTGCTTTGAGTGTTGCTATCCCTGTGCTGTTGTAATCCCGGAATTTCCCCATTGTGGGACTAATAAAGGCTTATCTTATCTTATCTTATCTTATCTTAATTACAGTTAATACCCAGGTAGTTATTATAGAGAGGAGGAAGAGGAGATGATCGGAGATCGCCTACAATCACTATGTCCAGGACAGTTGTATTCTGATTGTGACCAAATCATGGCTGCACCCACATATTCCTGATGCTGCTATGGAATTACCAGGCTGAACTACACACTGTTTCAACTGCAAGGCTGACTCTGGTAAGGGAAGGGGTGGAGGGCTCTGTGTTTATGTGCTTCAGACTTGGTGTAACAACAGCAGAATAATTCAAAGCCATTGCTGACCGGAATTAGAGGACATGTCCTTCCTGTGTAGGCCTTTTTATCTTCCCTGCGAGCTAATGACAGTAATTTTAACAACTGTTTATGTTCTTCCAGACACTAACGTTAGTTTAACGCTCAATCACCTCCAGCACATTGTCATCAGGCAGCAAAGAGATCACCCCGATGCAGTCCACATTATTGCAGGGGATTTTAACAAAGCATGCTTAAAGACTGTACTCCCCAAATTCCACCAACATGTTAAATGTCCCTCAAGACGGGAAGGAACACTAGATCATGTTTACAGCAACATTAAGCACGCCTACAGAGCCACCCCTCCCCCACCTTGGACAATCAGACCATCTCTCCCTGCTTCTAATACCTGCCTACACCCCCCTCAGGAAGAGTTCCCCCCCAACCAAACAAACAATTAAAACCTGGTCTGAAAATGCTCTCCTCCAGTTACAAGACTGCTTTGCCTGCACTGATTGGAGCATCTTTGAACAGCAGGACCTGGACTCCTACACCGAGTCTGTCCTTTTCTACATTAAATGCTGTGTAGAAAATGTGACAGTGACCAAACACATCCGGGTCTTTCCAAACTGCAAACCCTGGATGACCAGTGAAGTCCAGGCTCTGATCAGAGGCCGCAACTCAGCCTTCAGACAGAGGGACAGCTCTCTGTACAGCACTGCCAGAGCCAACCTGAGGAGAGACATAAAACTTGCTAAGAACGCCTATAGGAGGTAGGTGGAGGACTTCCTCACAGAAAACAACCCCTGACAGATGTGGAGAGGCATCCAGGCCCTCACCAACTACAGGGGCCAGGGCTCCCCAACATCAGACAGTAGCCTCACTCTGACAGCGGAGCTTAACAGCTTCTTTGCCCAGTTTGAAAACAACTCCCTCCCAAACTCGTCTGTATTCCAACCCAACCAACCACCGTGATCGTGAAGTATGCGGATGATACCACCTTGGTTGGACTCATCACCGATGATGATGAAAAGGCATACAGGGCAGAGGTAGGGAATCTGCTGCTGTGGTACCAAGCAAACAACCTGAAACTGAATGTCCAAAAAACCAAAGAACTCATACTGGACTTCAGGAAGAACAGACAGGACTTCCCCCCCCCCCCCAACACACACACACACACACACACACACACCCCTCATAAATGGTGACCGCATGGAAAATGTCCCCACCTTCAGGTTCCTGGGCACCTGCATCTCTGACCTTTCCTGGAGTGTCAACACCAAGGCCCTGGGGAAGAAAGCCCAGCGGCGGCTGCACTTCTTCTGTGTCCTGAGGAAGAACAACCTGGACCAGAAGCTGCTGCTGGTCTTCTATTGCTGCTCAGTGGAGAGTGTGCTCACCTACTGCCTGGGTGTGTGGTATGCTGGCTCCATGGCCAAGAACAGGAAGACTGTGCAGAGGGTCATCAACACCGCCCAAAAAATTATCGGTGACCCTCTGCCCTCTCTGGAAGACATCTCCAGATCCTCCTGTCATAGAAGGATCAAGGCCATCACAGGAGACCCCTCACATCCCTCCTACCACCTGTTTGACCTGCTTCCCTCTGGACGATGGTTCAGATCAATCAGGTCCCACACCTCCAGACTGACAAACAGTTTCTTCCCCTGGACCATCCGAACTGCAAGCAGTCAGAGGCCTCACCCCCCTCCCTCCGAATGCTCACATGCTCAGAACTGAGGACCTTTTAATTATTACGATAAATCACCTGTCTTTGCACTCCCCACTTTCATGTTTATTGACCCATTCGTGAAACCAATGCTGTGTATATTTTCCATAATCCTTGGGCTATTTTACTCAATTGTGAGTTCAATTGTGTGTCTGCACTCTGCACTCTTATGTACATAGTTCTACCCGCATAGCCACTATCATACCTTTGTATATTTCCATAATCCTGGGCCATTTTTATTGTATTTTTATTTCAGTCGTGTGTTTAATTGTGTGTTCTGTAACCGTGTTTTATCTAATCCTTCTCTCCTACTTTATTGCGCAGTAGCCTGGTGGAGCACGCACAATTTCATTGTACTGTACTACTGTACAACGACAATAAAGCCTATTCTATTCTATTTAAAGTGACAGTGTGCCAAAAATTTGGTTGGCCATCTAAAGAGTTTTTTTTCTTGTTAACATGTCTATAACATGTCAGAATCAGAATCAGAATCAGAAAAAGATTTATTGCCAAGTACATTAACAGATCACTGATAACATACGAGAGAATTTGACTTGACACAGAAAATGAACCTGCATTTCCAGTGACACGGCTGCATCGGGGACGCGCCTGCCAATAGGATGGTACAGATAAGAAATCATACAATAGGAAGGAGCAAAAAAATCATTGAATTCAGAATATTGACCATAAGTAATCAATATTATGATTACAAAGACAAAAAAAGCCCACGATGCACATTCAAGACCAGAGTCCACAGGACACAAGGAGAGCAGTGAATGTTATCTTGTTGTCAGTTTCTGGGTCAGTGTGGATGTAGTGTTGAAGCAATGTTGTATCAATATGAGCACAAGGACACTTTGGCAGAAGATGTTTTGTCTGGCTGCAGCAATTGTCCTTGGCAATTGTCCCAAGCAGCTACTGTCCAGAGGCCGTGTGCTCAGTGTTTTGAAAAACAAAGACTGGGGATTATCAGGAGGATTTTTGTAAGGGAAATTGAGCCAAATAGACTGAACACAGAGAAAGAACTTTATTTTCTTCTGCAGATTCAGTGCTTAATCCTTCATTGCGAGGGCTTTGACATGTTTTTTCTGAGTTACAAGATATATCAACAGCTGAATCACTCTTATGTGTCGTGTGTGTTTTTTGGTGTGAAAGTTCAATTTAGCTCCTCCCCTTGGAAAAAGGTAAGTTTAGACAGAGCAATTTTGGTGATGTAACAGGTTCCAATCAGGACTAAGAACTGCCTGTTCAAATTTGTCAGCTTGCAGACTTCTGTGTCCTGGTGGGTGGTATGTGGGTGGGCATAACTAGATTCTGGTGTTTGAAGAAGGAAGAAAAGGGCAAAAAAAAAAAAAAAAAATTACAAGTGACTATAAGACAATGTAAGTTTTTTTTTTTTTGTGGAACAAAGGGCATAAAATACCATTTTAGACAATGTACAGTGGGGAAAATAAGTATTGAACATGTTGTGGGGGCACGGTGTAAGGGTTTTCTCCACCCAGAAAGGCAGAGGGAAACAAGAGGACAATGGACCGAATGAGGAGGTGTCACTGGGGGGTATCAGATGGGACAGTTAGTTCTATGCACCGCCCCGGGGAGAGTAAGAGCCGCTGTGGCCGCTCAGAGAAGAAAGGTGTGAAAGCGGCGCCGGTGTATGTTATGTTAATGTGCCACACATTCCTTTGTGAAACAACAATGTATGATAGTCGGAAGCTCCAGGTCTCCATACATGGGAATAAAGATATAAACGGGGAGTGCACAGAAACCTGAGGGCGGGAACCTCAGCGCTGTAGCGCTGCTTCGCTGTTTTACTGTTATGTTGTTGGAGAAAGAATAAAGCCTTGTGTCGTTCGGCTCGTTACCTCATCTATTCCTTTCTCCACATTGGTGACCCTGTCGTGCCATGGAGAGCGAGCCACACTGGTGACCCCAAGATGTGCCATGGAAAGCGAGCCGAGCACCGCCCCGGAGACTACCTGGAGGGAGAGCACCAGCACCGCGAGTGCTGTTTCAGTCAAGCTCCTGGACTTCTGACTTCACAACCCGGCAACGTGGTCTTCGCAAATAGAAGCCCAGTTCGCACTCCTCAAGATAACTATGGATGACACAAGATACTACTACACACACCATGCAACAGGCGACAAGCCTACTCCAGGAGCCGCCGGCATCCTGGAGAGATACCAGCGAGGTCGAGGAGCTGTTGGTGGTAGCTGGTGCAGACACCAGGAGATGCAGGAATGGGACGATCTGTTTCTATCATCACCGTTTTGGCTCAGATGCCCAGCGATGCGTGCCGCCATGCCAATGCAAGTAGTCGGGAAATAGCACGACCAGCAATCAGTAGCAGCTGGGACTGCTGGAGACAGAAACAAGCTGCAATATGTCACAGACACACGTTTGGGGAGACGATAAGTTCACTGGTGCAAATTGGGTTGACCACCAGCCCAGGGTTCTTTTAGGGCTGCACTCTGCACCTAAGAAGGATTTGGCAACCTCCCCAGCTTAGGGCTGCGCTCCGCACCTAAGGAGGATTTGGCAGCCCCCCAGCAGAACTAATTTTTTTCTCAGCCGTTGCTGATCCCCAGAGAGTTTTTACCAGAAAACCCCGCACCAAGGCTGATCCACCCATACAATTTTTACACAGACTGGGAGGCTGGGAGTGACCCGGCCCAGCCCACCATTGTTTTCCATGCACATTCGTCCCAAGAAGATTGCAGAAAGCGAGTTTTGTTTTCGGCAGGCACGATGCGCACCAGACCCTAGTGCAGACATCCACTGTTGTTGGCTCTGCAAGTTGGCGATCCCTCGGCAGCGACCTGCGCTCACAAAGCTGACGTGTTTTCCCCCCCTCCCCCTTGCCCTCCACAGACTGACGTGCCCTCCGGTACACCTCACCAGCAGGACGGTTCTACTGGATCAACAACCCCCCGCTACAGCCGCTATGGGCGCCGACTCAAGCCCAAAGGATGGGGGGGTTAGAGCCCCTTCTGGGTGTTCGGGGGGGGGGGCTGTGTGGGCGCATGGTGTGGGGTTTTTCTCCACCCAGAAAGGCAGTGGGAAACAGGAGGACAATGGATCGAATAAGGAGGTGTCACCGGGGGGTGTCAGATGGGACAGTTAGTTCTATGCACCCCCCCGGGGAGAGTAAGAGGCGCTGTGGCCGCTCAGAGAAGAAAGGTGTGAAAGTGGCGCCGGTGTATGTTATGTTAATGTGCCACACATTTCTTTGTAAAACAACAATGTATGATAGTCGGAAGCTCCAGGTCTCCATGCATGGGAACAAAGATATAAACGGGGAGTGCACAGAGACCTGAGGGTGGGATCCTCAGCGCTGTAGTGTTGTCGCACTGCTTTGCTGTTTTGCTGTTATGTTGTTGGAGAAAGAATAAAGCCTTGGGTCGTTCAGCTCGTTGCCTCGCCTATTCCTTTCTCCACAATGTCAAAATTTTTCTTATTAAACATTATTTCTGATGGAGCCATTGACCTGAGATTTTCACCAAATATCAGTAACAACCCAAGTAATCCATACATACAAAGAAATCCAGGCAACTATGTTCACAAAGGAAGTTATATTTAAAAAAAGTGGAATGACACAGGGAATAAGTATTGAACATGCTTGGTGAAATTCATTTAATATTTAGTAGAAAAGCCTTTGTAGGTAATAACAGCTTCCAGACGCCTCCTGTATGGAGAAACTAGGGGCTGGCATTGCTCAGGAGTGATTTTAGCCTTTTTTTCCACACAAACTGTCTTCAAATCTTGAAGGTTCTGTGAGTGTCTTCTATGAACTCTGATCTTCAATTCAGTCCATAGATTTTCAATTGGATTCAGGTCAGGTGACTGACAAGGCCATTCTAGCAGTTTTATTTTCCTTCTCTGGTGCCAGTTGAGAGTTTCCTTGGCTGTGTGTTTGGGATTATTGTCTTGTGGTGACCCACCACAATCTACAGGGACATTCATTCTCACACTCAGAAGGTCTGGAAGAAGCAGAGGACCATTCACATACGGACAGAGAGCCCCTGGGGGGACAACCAGAACAATGGACTATTGTTTATACATCCCAGGATTAAGGAGAAGATGTCCGGTTGCCAGTTGGTCAGGCTAATCATATGTATTGACTGATATGTATATCAATATGCTAATGTGCCATGCATTCTCTCTGTTTGTATAACATGTATAAAAGAGCTTGCTATACATGCCTCAGGGCACAGAGCAACACAGCACAGCACAGCACAGCACAGTAGACCACTGTAGCGCACTGCGCTGCGAGTGCGTCTCATTTTGATGGAGGAAATAAAACTCTGCAACCTTCCAGCTCGTCATATCTCGCCTGATCTTCTCCCTCCACACTGGTGACCCGATGTGTCATGGTGCGCCCCTCGCCCGATCTTTTCCCTCCACACTGGTGACCTGATGAGAGAGAATGACCGTCTGCTCCCTCTCACTGCGCTGTGAACACAGAGGACCAGAGAACGCCTGCAACCTCTTCATCCTCACCGGAGCGCGCGCTCTGGAGGGCAGCGCTGGGACCGACACGCACCATGAACAGGCGACACGAGCGAAACGAAGGAAGCAGCCTGAACGGGGACGATCATCGACGCCGTCTGCGTTGATTTCCACCAAGGTCCCCGACTCTGACTGAACTCCTGACAGCGGACCTCCCGCGCACAGAAGCCCTGCACGCACACCGCAGGATTACGAGGACAGTGCAACTGCCAGTTATGTGGTCACTGTACCAAGCGTGCGCCACGCATGGGACAAAACCAGCTCCACAGACTGATACAGTGTCCTCCACCACTGCACATGCCCGAGAAACACGGCCAATTGCCACCCTCAGAACCTTCAGGGCTGCTCATGCACCTGAAGCAGACGTGCAGCCCTCACACAGGACTTTGTATGGGTTTCTCAGCCACGGCGCACAAGGGGAATTTAGCTGATTGCTGTCCCCGATGGCTTTAGGGCTGCTTCCGCACCTAAAAGCCAAACCGCCAGGTCCCTCACACAGCTGCAGTTGTTTCACAGCCGCTACACATCCTCGGGGAGTTTGGCCGCTCGCCTTCCCCACATCCTCGCTGGATCGAGCCGCGAGAGGAGTTAGAGACTTTATTTTTTTTTTTTTTTCACAGCCGCTGTGGATCACCGCCAGGTTTAACGGGAAAGTCCCTCACCATCGCGGATCCACACACAATTTTTGCGCGACCCAGACACCTTTGACATCCCGGGCCGGCACTCACTTACTCCCCCACTGCCACTCCTCCACAGCGCTCTTCCCGCACCTCACTCCCTAAAGCCGGCCAATCGCTGTCTTGTTCCATTACGCACGACGCAAACCGGCCCCGTGCACCCACGGTCCGCTGCGAGTGTGTCTCATTTTGATGGAGGAAATAAAACTTTGCAGCCTTCCAGCTCGTCATATCTCGCCTGAACTTATTCCTCCACAGTCTTGCCGAAATGTCCAACCTCGTTTCATGGTCAGCATCTTATCAAGTATCAATATCATTCTTATCAAGGATGTCTCTGTACATTTGTCCATTCATCTTTCCTTCAGTTATATGAAATCTGCCTGTACCAGGTGCTGAAAAACACCCCCACACCATAATGGGATGTACAGTGCCATTTCTCCTCCAAACGTGCTGAGTATTGTGGTATCCAAAGAGTTCAATTTTTGTTTCATCTGACCAGACTATTTTCTCCCAGTATTTTGCTGTCTTGCACAAATGTTGTGCAGCAAACTTTAAATGCGCTTCAACATGGTTTTTCTTCAGCAATGGAGTCTTGCGAGGTGAGCAGGCATAGAGCCCATGTCAGCTGAGTGCATTACTTATTGTTTTCTTTGAAACAGCAGTACCTGCTAATGTCAGGTCTTTCTGGAGCTCTCCATGAGCAGTCTTTGGCTCTTGGATAACTCTTCTGAAAATTCTTTTGATAATTCTGTTGACTCCTCTGTCAGAAACTTGCGAGGAGCTCCTGGTCATGGCTGGTTTATGGTAAAATGATGTTCTTTCCACTTCTGAATGATGGCTCCAACAGTGCTCACTGGAACATTCAGCACTTTAGAAATGCACCTGCAACCAATGCCACCATTATGATTTGCAACAATGAGGTTGCAAAGGTCTAGAGAGAGCTCTTTGATTCTATCCATTATGAATTTGTCATGATTGGTATTAATGGACAGCTCACATGCAGGGAATGACAGCAGAGAAAACACACTATGACACAGAGAGTCAAATTAGACTTGAATTTTATTAATGCAAGAAGGAAAGCTCCGCAAAGGAAAAACGCCACTCGCCAGAGGAACGCCCAGCCTGTAGGGAGAGACAAGAGCAGGTTAGATTAGGAGGGAGACTGAGGTAGGGAAAATAGGACCATACTCATGTGGGAGAAAGCGAGAGCCCAGCAGAGGAACCCAGCACTTACGGTGAACAAGGATGAATTGCAGGAAGGCAGAAGTGGAGCTAGGTGAGGTGTCTGACCGGGTGAAGATGGTTGTTGACGTGGTGATGGTGATGAGGCAGGTAAGTGCACAACAACCCTGGAGACACACCAAGAAGGAGGGAGCAACTTGTGGAGTAGACAAAGGGTTAATAGGTTTTTCTTATAAGAGGAGAACCAGAACTTACTTGCTGAACTGGTAGTATACCCAACAAGCCAGCACTGAGGTGTTGAAGAGAAGGTCTATTTAAATGCTGGCAAGTCAGAGGTAACAGGTGCGTCTCATCACACAGGTGAAGATGATTGCCCACGAAGTAGGGGAAAGTTGAATAGAATGGGCGGGGGAGAGTGCGCTCACCAGAACATGACAGAGTTCTTTGTGGTGTGACAACCTGATATTCACAGGCCTTTCTAAAGGCTATCAGTCAGGACTTAACCAGCTAAAATTAACCCTTAAGCTATGTGATTTTGTGTGCCCCTAGAGGCAGAGCGTGGCACTGGGCCTGTCAACTGATATGACGTGCAGAAACACTGCCCAGCTGTACTGAGGATTTGTACTGATCATGTTAGTTCACAAGGTGGCAGGCATGCGTTGGAGGACTCATGGATGACATGTAATACACCAAAGAGGAAGAAATCCTTCTTCCTCTTCGTTGTCTTTGAGATTACAAAACAAAATGGAGGCGCCCATCGTTGCAGAATTTGCCATGATTCTAAAAAGAGATTATTTAGCTTATGAAGGTAGATGTTTACATGTTCCTATAACACAGGGAGCGTGAAGCTCGTTGATTTGACCTGTCGGCGCCTGGAGCGCCATGTGACTGGAGAGCAATTGCCGGCTGCATGTCATCATATAAGAGAAATTGCAGCGGAATAAAAGCGAAATTAAGGTGGAATAATCAATAACAGTTTGTGGATGTAGGAGAGAAAGCTAAAATGACCGGGGAGGACAAAATAGCGACCAGAATGCTGCAAAAGGACACCGGTAAGTGGTGAATGCCTTTGTTTGTTTGTATGCAAATTAGATGCATAAATTTACTTGTATCTGAAACTTTGGATCATATTATACATCTTTCTAATTGACAGTAAGCCATTATCTCTTACCACTTTCAAGTTATAGCCTTAGAAAGTTGTGACATCTGATCTGAATATTTTCTTGAAAAAAATCTTCACCACTGTTGATCACTAGGGGTTATGTAGCAGTTTGGCGACATACACAGTTTAAGAGTTTTAATTTGCACTGATGGGGGATTGGACGGCTTCCTAAATTGTGATGGAGTTCAGCTGGTTTCTTTGCGTTCTATGCCTTTTTACACCTCTTTTTCTTCGTGTGTTCAATACTTATTCCCTGTGTCATTCCACTTTATTAAATATAATTTGTTTTGTGAACACAGTTGCCTTGATTTCTTTGTAGGTATGGATTACTTGGGTTGTTACTGATACCTGGTGAAAATCTAAGGTCAATGGCTCCACCAGAAATATGCTTAATGAGAAAAATGTTGACATGTTCAATACTTATTTTCCCCACTGTAGATCTGTTTTTTAAGGGGAATGTCTAAGAATGATCTCTTTCCTAAATTCTCTGCTAGTGTGCACACGTGTTTGCGTTTTGTGTTCTCAGCATAAATGGCAGGCCATATGAAGGATCACCCACTCTGTTAACAGGATTCTTTCCGAGTACTGTTATACTGTATGAATGAATTTGCTGAATAATTTATTCCTTTTCCCCACATTAATTAGCGATGTCATTTTATTCAGTTAAAATCATTGTTCTTGCATCTATCTATCTATCTATCTATCTATCTATCTATCTATCTGTCTATCTATCTATCTATCTATCTATCTATCACCATCTACTCTTTGCCGAGATGATTTGGATTATAATATAAAAGGGTACACATGGATAGTTTGTAATTAATTGCCTTCATATGAGCACATTTACAAAAAGAAAACCGCTGAATCCTCCTTTCACCAGTTGTGAATGGAGGAGAGCTCCATACACGTTCAGTGGACACCGTGCTACCAAACTTCCAGTTCATGCTAGCCTAACAGCAGCAGTCATCGGATGTACAGCATTGTCCCCCACCAGTCAGCAAGGCCACACCAGCTGGAGGCTCAGTGTCGAGTGATGGCTGGTGAATGTGGGTGGATCGTCCTCTTTCTGCATGTTCCCTGAAACTTTAAGTGACACACAGTCTCTGTCCATTCCATCCATCCATCCATCTTCTTCCGCTTAATCCTTTTTGGGTCGTGGGGGGGCTGGAGCCTATCCCAGCATCTTTGGGTGAGAGGCAGGGTACACCCTGGACAGATCACCAGTCCATCACGGGGCCAACACAGAGAGACAGACAACCATTCACTCTCACAGTCATACCTAAGAACAATTTAGAATCCCCAGTTTTGATGCCAACTAACCTAACTTGCATGTTTTTGGCATGTGAGAGGAAACCGGAGAAATCCCGGAGTAAACCCACGCAGACACGGGGAGAACATGCAAACTCCACACAGATCACTGTTGGTCGGGACTGGAATTGAACCCAGGATCCCCCGGCCAAGGGTGAGTTGCTGTGCTGCTGCAGTGCTAACCACTCCGCCACCGCCTCTGTCCATTCATGTACTGAAAAACTAAATTAATAATGCCTAATCTGTAGACTATATACCTCTTCTAAGTTTGTGATTCAAATGAAAATGTGGATGAAAATAAAGCTATTCTGTGTCTTATATGAAAATTAAAATGACAATAACAGTACTTTATGATTAGATTATAACTATTACAGCTGTTTATAAAAATAAGGAAAATTCCAGCAATGACATGATTTTGATTACAGACCCAAAAGCAGGTAACAAAGGAGACCAGAGTGGCAGTTTAACAATATTTTATTGAATAATTTGTGGTAATGATTATGCATGGACAGTCTGGCAACCCTGCGGGGAAGAGAAGAGGAGAATGGTGAGTATTTAATTATTTTGAGACTGACTTGTTTGTAATGAAGGTTTGGTTTTCTTACAGGTTGGATCTGTTGATCCCAGTGGATGGCCATGGACTCCTCTGCACATTGGAGGTGAACCAGTAAAGGTAAGCGTTGTAGAGGTGGTGGTAGATGGAGTGACATCTTGGGTGGGAAAGGGAGAGAGGGAAGGGGATAATGTTGGTAAGTGGACTTACTTGGACTAGGGAAAGACGGTGGAGATTCGGATTTGACGGCGCCGTCAGAGGACAGTCCAAGTCCACCAGCAGGGGAGAATATATCCTGAAGATATCACAAGAGAGGGTGGTTAGAGAGATTAATGATCCTTACGTGGTTGCAGGTTCAGGATAGGAGGTGACAGTGATTCAGGCTACACACAGAAGAAAGGCTCTGTGATCACCTGGTGAGAGTCTGATGTGCTCCTGATGACTGAGAGGAGCAGCTTCCTTTTAAAGCCTGGCCCTTTTTGCAGGCAGGTGGTGAGCAGCTGTGAAGAATGACATAATTAGTGGAGAGAGAGAGTGAGGGAAAACAGTGTGGTAACCTGGAACCACTACAAGCACATTGTGTGTATGTGTCAGTGTGTGCACACCCACGATTAATGATTATCACTAAATAGCGATTGATAATTGACTGGGTGAGTGGAGAAGCCACTGTTTACAGTAGGAGCCAGTTATTAGCACTGTGCTGCTCTGCGGTGCTAACTGAGAGACCCGATATCCCTCAAGAAATCAGGCGAAAATGACGGGGATGTCGAGCTGGAGTGAAACGACGCACGAGGAAGACAAGGTACAAGCCCGTCCTACCATCCATTATTATGGCAAATGTGAGATCGCTGCTTAATAAGACGGATGAACTAGCAGCTGTGTCCTGGTATGAGAATGTCTACAGAGAGGTCAACATCATGCTATTCACGGAGATGTGGTTAACAGAGCTAACAACAGATGCTAACATTGGACTGGAGGGTTTCCACTTAATATGGGCAGATTGGACACCAGATAGCAGGAAGAACAGAGGCGGGGGGCTGATTATGTTTGTGAACAACGGATGGTGTAATCTTGGACATATCACAATTAAAGAACAACACTAGCAAGGACATTGAGTTGCTAGCTCTTAGCATGCGACCGGCACACCTTCCCAGAGAGTTCTCACATGTCATTGTGATTATTATTTATGTACCCCCTCTGTGAGCACTGAGGCAGCGTGTGATGTCATCCACACAGTCAGCAGCAGGCTGCAGACCCAGCACCCAAATGCTCTCCAGCTTATCTCTGGTGATTTTAACCATGCTTCCCTGTCCTCCATTCTGCCCACTTTCACCTAGTATGTCACATGCCACACCAGAGACAATAAAACACAGGACTTATTTTATGCAAACACCAAGGAGGCATACACCTCATCACTCCCCCCCCCCCCACCACCACCACCTTGGTAGATCTGATCACAACCTGGCTCACCTTCTGCCTGTGTACAAACTCCTGATACACAGACAACCTCCTGTTACCCGCACAGTGAAGATATGGTCCAAGGAGGCAGAGGATGCTCTGAGGAACTTCAGGGGAAAACAGAGGGCAAATAGTGCAAATAATCACAACAACCAAATTAGGGGTGCATACAGGAAACACAAATAAACATAAAGCGTGGGCTTGATCCTATGATCAAGCCCAGACTATAGCCAAAGTAGGTTTGTCCTATAAACCACTAAATTAATAGAAAACAAGAGTCCAAATCCCATTATACATATTCCCTCTCTTATCACACACTTCTTACTGGTCAAATACATGATATTGGCATATATTTAGCTTTCAGTTAATTACTTCCTGACAGTGTGTTAAGACAAGAAGGATTTCCTTTCTTCATCCTGTTGTGAGAGAGAAGCTGAAAGCTTCAGCCAGACTTTCTGCCTCTGATGGTGTTTTTATTTTAGACAGCGGCTGGTGCAGGAAGCTCATATTGAGCCAATGACTTCCTGCCAGTCCACATGTCTCAAGAAAAGATTTTTCAGTCTGTGTTCAGAGGTCAGCAGGTTCAAATCACAAAGTAAAAAAACATTTTGACTTTCTTGGTCAGCAGAATTACGAAAAGTATAAATTCTCAAAGCAATTTTTTTTTTTTCTGAATACTTCATCTCTTAGTGCAGTACTCATTCTGCTACAATTACTATTGTAGCAGAATGAGTACTGCACTATTTTAATTAATTACCTTGTGTGTCACCAGGAGTGAAAGTAGTTTAAAATTGTTGCAGGTACTATAAGAAGACCTTCATTGTTTCATTTTGTTCACCTCTTTCCTCACCTTCATGAATCCCTGAACAAAATTTTCCAATATTTTAAAACTTCTGTAGTTTAGAATGAAACCGAAACACTTGACATTGTTTACAACAAATGAATTGCTTTAATGGTCGAGGTGCAACGATTAATGTTGCTTCTATTTACTGTGGTATACAAAAAATTTGGCCACCCACTGAAAAATAACATATTTAATTGTAAATATTTTCATTTAATTACAAACAGTCTCTGTAGGATTTGGAGAAAAAAAGCCTAAAAAACAAAGATACATATACAACTGTGGCATGTGCAAAGGTCTTACAAAATCGTAATGTCTTAAAGCCACCCTGTGTAACTTTCTTGTTCTGGGTACTGAAAAGACTACAATTATGGTGACTATGACACGAGTCCCAACAGCCAATTACAGGGTACTTTGTTGATGGTGGCTGAAGTTGTACCTTGTGATTGGCTGTTGAGACTCAGGTCATAGTCAACATAGTTGTAGTCCTTTCAGACCCACCCAGACTATGGAGAAAGTGACATTCACGTGGTCAAAGCTTGATGTGCCATTAAAACAACTTTTGGAACATTATTTTAAGGTGAAAATCTTACATAGTGTTGCCTTTATGGCATTAAAACCTGGCACGTTAACACTGCTTATGACATATAAAAACTGCATCATAACATGGCCAAAAAGTCTTTTGATGTAAAGTTTTTACATGTTTACACTGATGTCAAACTTGACTGATTTGAGCCTTTCAGTTTTCCCTACAGTATCAGTTAGCTGCAGGGCCTTGGAGGAAAACTGTGATTACAATAGCAGTAATGAAAGGAAGCTGGGCTATGTTTAGCACAGAAGGTTCAGAAGCAGTTCAGAATGACTTTATATCAATTATTCAGGATACGGTAAGGAAGATGAAATCAAGTTACTTGCCTTTGTCTTTGGCATGACAGCCTCTAGTGGCTTGAGGCCACTGGTGACGCTGGGGATGGCAGTCCCGCCAATAGCCACCGAAACTGTGTATTCATCCCCAGTTGGCGGCTGATGAGGAGGGTGTCTAGCAACTGCAAGTTGTATGATCGTCTATTTGCACGAAAAATATTCAACGCAGGTGAAATTACATGCAGTAATGTTCTGTAACTGCTGCCGTGATGTAGCTAATACCAAACAGTATGTCACTTTCGAAGTTGGAGCTAGCAAAAAAAAAAAAAAGGAAGGAAGGGCGATCAGAAAAACCGAGAATTTAAAGAGGAATGGACAAAAAAATATACGTTCATTCTGCCAGGGTCCAGCATAAAACCAGTGTGCCTGATTTGCAGCGGCACGATTGTTGAATACTGCTCTCACTCCTCGTGTTCTCGACATATGCCAAACTATCCTTTAGACCTACGCACTCACGGCAACTTTATGGTATAATTTTTTAAGCATTAACCCCTTGCACTCCGGGCAATTTTCCTAAAAATACCAAAAAAAAAACCCGTGCCCAAAGTAAATCGAAAGCTGTTATTCAACCCTTTGCAGCATCTTCATGGGGTTGGTCTCATTTAAAAGAAAACACTTTGAATTTTTTGGCAAAAAAAACATAATCTCTCTACGTGCTCCGGCCACTGAGTTACAGTCATCTAAACATACTGAACTTGAAGAAAATAAATTTGGACACGGTGTTTTTTTGGATACAAATGCTTGCAAATAACACACAGCTGTCCGATCCGGCTGGAAAATGCAACAGAAATGTAGAACCAAGTGTTATCAAGCTGAGATCCAAATTTAGTAACAATACCACAAAAATTGAATATTTTACACAGCTTTGTTCTCAGACTGTTCCCAGGCATTTTGGAACTGTGCCAAATTGTGCCAAATGGCACAGTTTGGAAAAACGTCTGTAACTTTTGAATAATTCAATGTAGAATCTTCATTTTGGGCTCTAATGAAAGGTCACACTCAGGGCTGTGTCTGTGTGTGTGTGTGGGGGGGGGTTGTCCCCCCCCCCCCCGCTACAAAAGACAGAGTTCGGCCCTCGCTACATGACGGATTACACTCCTTGCATGTTTTCACAGCGGCTCCCCCCCCCCCGCTACTGTGTGTGTGTGTGGGGGGGGGGGCCGTCTTCTGATTTTTTTTTTTTTCTTCGCTACAGAAGACGGCCATCGCTACATGACGGAATAGACTCATATGCTTCCCCCCGCAGACCGGGGGCGTTTGGACCGTGAACTCCCCCCCCCCGCTCCTCTTCTGCAGCGGGGCGGGGGGGGCGTTCACGGTCCGAACACGGCAAATGAACCGTTTATCGCGGCGCACGCACTTCGTACTTCGTGCGCAGTACAGTTGTAATTTACCGATCGGTCAAAAGTCATTTTTTGATTACAATTTTCAGGGATAAATAATAAATTTAGCTTATAACACCTTACCTCTTCACAGCAGCAGAGTCCTGGCGAACTTCTCTTCCCCATTGTCAGACGAACGCGACGCTGGTCCGCTCGTGGATCCCGATCAAAACAATTCCAATATTGCGGTTTTGGCGAATGATTTACGACCTTTGTCATCGGCCTCCGTCGGTCTATGATGACGGAAGAGAATCCTAAACGTCTATTCTGCTGGAATGAGTGCAGGTCCCACTTGTGGGTGGTCTCCATGCTGCTGGGTGAGCCTGGGTCTGTAGCAGGTTCGTCCAGCGTCCTTTGTTTTCATCTGCTGCAACAGTAAATATCTCTTCACCCAGCCCGAATTTCTGTGCTTCAATTGGCTCCTGCATTCACAGTAGGCGGGTCCTCCTTCCTAGGTTTTCATTCATTGGCTCTTCATGGTTTCAGAAACCCAATTCAAGGCTCTTATTAGTCGAATGAGAGGTCAATCAGATAAACTAATCTGTTCGCGGCTGTGACTGCAGCTTTTTTTTTCAGTGGCACTTGGAGGCCAGCACCATCTCCATCTGCACCATCATCAGTATATCATGCGTCATGCGTCCGAGCGCGCACGAGGGCGCACGAGAGCGCCCTCTTGCGCCCTAGGACGCAGAGACTTGCCCGCCCGCGGAACAACGGAGCGCAAGTGGTTAAATCTTCAGTATTATCTTTTTCTAGTCAGATTTGTCACTTCTCGCATCCTTGTTTTGCTCACGGAGCTCTGTGGTTACTGATGCCGTGATGCCGTATATTATCCAGTCAGTACGTAATCAATCCGAAACTCCGTCCACACTTCTAGAAGTCAGAACATGGGGAGACAGCGATGACTAAACCTTTATTGATAAAAATTACATATTTTGACTGAACAACTCCATACTTGGGAATGCACACCCTGGTAAGCTCAGCAAAGCACATATAAACTCTGAGGCCAGTCTGACAAACGGCTTGAGAGATATGTGAGGAACACACACACACACACACACACACACACACACACACACACACACACACACACAGCAGTGTTTCCTCTGGCTTAAAGTGGCAACATATTTTTCCAGGGGTGGGGGGGGTGGGGGGGCAGAAAACACATAACACTATTGTAACCGGAATATGTTAATTTTTATAATATTTCTTTCTTCTTTTTTTTAATTTTGCACAGTAACTTTGCATATGGAACTTACCATTTGAAGTATTGTACAACCAAGGCTTTAATTGGTTGTACAATACTTGCCTGTTGGGGTCTCACCCAGATGTCCTGTGTTTGGACTTTTTACTGGTGTATCCATCTCTCCTTCCTCTGCTCTCACCTCTCCTGGACCCTCTGCCTGAACACTTTCCTCTCCTTGGCTCCTCTCTTCTGTCTCATCTTGCCCTTTCTGAGCTCTGTCTAATTCAGGTTCTCTCTCTGTCTATGGTGGTATACAAACACGTTAGAAAATATCAAGTGTCATGTTTTGTCCTGCAGGATTTTTTTTTTCATGGTTTACATAAATGACAAAAATATATGCATTTTTTTGCATTTTAATTCATTTCTTTTTTCCATTGAGAAAGAGTAGAAAAGGGAAGGTGAAAAAAATCATTCACAATAATAATTTACTCATGGTACTTAAATTATATGATCAGAAGTGGGTATAGTAGCCAGAAATTCTACTCATGTAAAAGCAGTGCTATGAAATTAATAATTAAATGTAGACAGACAAAAATTTCTAGTTGAGTTAAGGGTACAAAAAGCACCCACTTAAAAACAGAGTAATGACTTCAGTCTTGAAGGTTTGAGGGTTTTTTCCAAAATTTATAACAATTTTCTTATAGTTTTCTCCTTTTCTCTGTAAATTAATCTACATTTGAAACCATTTTCCTCAAATATGTAATTTCCTCTTGTAAAATTGACTTTTCTTGTACATTTGAGACCTTATTATAAATTTGTGGATTATTTTATGGCTAATTTTTGACTATTTTTTAAAATAAAATTGCTGTTTTGTTTTTTTTTTGTTTGTTTTTTTTTACTAAATTTGAAACAGACTGTGGTAATTTTTTTTTACTTTTTCCTTATAACAGTTTACATTTTTGACCATAATTTTGCAGAGCCAGAACAGAACAATAATTTATAACTGATTTCAAAGGAAAAAAATTAATAAAATTGTATTTAATGAAATAAATTAACTTAAATGACTAAAGATGCAGTTATTTCTGTTATATTTCTATATATTTATCCACCTTATTCCTGGGAGTGCCGCTGTAGGAATTATGGGTGGGACTTCCGGTTTCGGCTGAGGTAGCGTTAAATCAGTCAGCAAGAGTAGAGTAGCAGGAGCATTTAAAATAGCATTTTTAAAAGTTTTTCAAATTCCTTTTAATGTATAGGCCACATACGTGTCTTGCACTCAAGTGGCAGCTAATTTCAGCACTTGTAGTTTTTGTATTTTTTGAATGTTTTGGCATAGTTCTGGTACGTGTTGCTGGTGTTCGTGGTTGTGCCATAGACTGTATAAATGGAGGCTTCTTTGTGGCTCTGACTAGATTCTGCGTCTGCTCTGAGGTAAATCTGGTTATGTCCAACATATTTTAACAAAATGCAGCCGACTTTATTGCGGTGGAGACATTGAGCTTTTGTTTGTTTACAGCGTTAGCATCTTAGCAGTGGCACTAACAAACAGAGCAACTGTCTGCCAGGCCACTTTTTAAGGTCATCTTCCTATCCCTTGATAGCCGTGGGAAGTGGTATGATTATATTACTGTTTTTGAGGCGTAAAAGGCCATATTCCCGCATTTCTGATGCCGAAGTCATTGTTTTTTAAAAAGGAAAGGTGTCCCGTTTCAGTGACCGCCATACATTCTAAACTAATACCGGAGGTTGCTACCATAATTAACGCAAGGCATCATGGAACCTAGGAATAAGATGGATAGTTTTTTAGAAATCTCCTCACCAACAGACAGCAGGAAAAACCTCCCTTATTTTGAAATCCAAATGTTGGCATGCTTTGTTTGTCTGAAGGCTGTTGGCGGATTAAAATCATTGACCTCATGAATTTAGGTCATCTTAACTTGCCAGGTACATAGTAATGAACATAAATTAGTTAATTAATATTGTCGTGGCTGGTCACTCTTGCCCTTCCCTGCATATGAATCCTAACACCACCTATTAGCTAAGTGATTCTTCATTATTGTTCCCGTTATCAGCAGGTTAAAACAACCATAACTGCCCCCACTGCTTACATACCTCTTCTGATTTTTATTTATTTATTTTTTTGCATTTAAAGTACTTTAATAAGCTCATACTTCTCTTGGACAGTGACGCTAGAGCAGGGGTCTCCAAATGTTTTTACTAGGGGTCCGCATTTGTTATTTTCCAGTGGATCGGTGGTGCAGAGCAGTGCTAACACGGTGCATCAGTGGATATTTCATTTTGATGTTGGGGGGACAACAAAGAGAAAATTTTAAGCAAATATTAAGGGGACACTATAAGTCAAGGGTACGGAAATGTTTTTACGCAAGGCCCACATTTATTTAACATAAACCTGACCAGATTACAATAGAGGTGCATTTCAATAAATTGGAATTTTGTGAAAAAGCTAACTTTTTTTTTTTTTTTTTTTTTACAATATAATTCAAAAGGAAATATGTTTAATGTTCATAAAGTGGCCCCTCTGGGGCAGGAAGGAAAACCCAGGTGCCGAACTGTGAGTTGCTGGTGAGTTTAATAAACACCAAAATACAAAATACAACAAGCACATGAACACTTACAGCGGCTTGAAGCCAGGCAAGGAGGAGAGGATGAATAGTCCAGAATAGCTCTAGAGCTAAGGTATGTGGAAATGACAGGGAGACTTGGAGCACACTTCTGGACTACCCAAAATGAGCATGGGACATACGCAGGATTAAACAAAGGATTAATGTGGAACACACATAAAACAACAGAGAAGGATAATAGCATGGAACTTACATCTAAACGTTGAGAAGGGTGCTGTACCGGCCAACCGTGAAGCAGCCCCTTAAATAAGGCAAGGAGAAATTGATAACAAATGATAACAGCTGTGGGCCACATGAGCGAGGAGAGATTAATCCCAGAATGAAGACAGCTTTGCAAGACCGCAAACTGAGCTACTACAGGAAGTCAACAAAGCACACTGTCAAAATAAGAGCACCGACCGGAAAACTAAAATCAATATTACAAAAGGTGACTGGAGGAAAAGGTGAGGAACTCATGACAACCAGACAGATAGTAATAATACTATAAACCTGTATGATCAAGGATACCTAATGAAATAGGCATAATAATAATAATAATAATAAGATTAAGAACAAAAACTTACAACTGGCACTCTCAAAACACAACCAGAACTAAACATACAGTCAAATAATGACAGAAATAAGAAAATACAGGAAATACTCAGAAATAATCCTGAAAGCATGAGCACGGTGTGCACACCATGCTCAGCATAATGACAGAGTCCCCACCTTAAGGGGTGGATTCCAGACACCCCAACGTAACATCAAAAAGGAGAAAAGAAATCCCCATCTCACAGGAATAAATAATCAACCCGGGGGGGAGGGGCAGGCTAGGGGGGATAAAAAAAAAACGCTCGCTCATGACCCACAAGACAGAACAGAAAAGGTAATTACAGGACTCCAGGAAAACTGGGTGAAAAAGTAAGGCAGTTCAGGTGGTCTACACAAGTCCCAGAGACCCCAGATCACACAGTGGAACGAATCGGGTGGCCTTCCAGAGTTCCTAAACCACCTAAGCAGAGGACATAGTCTGTCAGGTGGTCTCTCGACATCCCTGAGCCAGCGAGCTGCAGGGCACGATGCGCCCCCACCTGGAGGCGGCAGCTGGAACCTGTGCCCCTTACTGACCATGGGAACCGAGGGGCATAAACCAAACGAGGAGAATGGCTGATCAACAGGGAACCCAGACGAAGTGGCGGCTGACCAGCGAGGGAACCAGACAAAGAGGATGATCAACCAGCGAAGAAGCCAGGCGAAGAGAATTGCTGGCCAGGGTGACTGACCAGTGAGGGCACCAAATGAGGGGAGTGACTGCTCAGCGGGGACCTCCGATGAAGATGGGGAACTCACGATGTCCTCAGCTGACAGTGGAGAACCCTCAACGACCCCAGGCGGAGACGGGGAACTCTCAACGATCTAAGGCAGAGACGGAGGCGAAGCACCCATGGCAGCCTCAAATGAAGGCGGAGCACCCACGGCAGCCTCGGACGGAGACAGATGAGGATCCACGGAGACCTTGGACGGAGACGGATGAGGACTCACGGTGACCTCGAGTGAAGGGAGAGGACCCACGGTGACCTCGAGCGAAGGGACAGGACCCATGGTGACCTCAAGCGAAGGGACAGGACCCACAGCAACTTCGAACAAAGGGAGAGGACCCACGGCGATCTCAGGCGGAGACGGAGGACCCGTGATGACCCTAAGCGAAGATGGAGGACCTGTGATGACCTCAGGCGAAGATGGAGGGCCCATGATGACCTCAGGCAGAGATGGTTTGGACAAAAGGACAGAGACAAAAACCGGTTCAGAGTCACCGGCAGCGGTGGAGCCCAGCGAGGAAAGCTCAGAAGCAGTTGGCAGCTGCAACTGGCTCTCCTCACCAAGAGCTAAACAAGACCTCTCTAAAATAGATAATGTGAAAACAAAATAGAGGGCTTGCGTTAGCTCAAGCTCCACCGCCGTCCAGGACTCTGCCGATCCAGGCTGGGATCGGCAGAGTCCTGGCTCTCTCTATCTGATGCTCCAACCCCAACACGGCCACCTCGGACGGGGAAGAAGAAAACTTTGGAACATAGTTACCGGCAGTGGTGGAGCTCGGCGAGGAGAATTTGGGAGCAGAGGACATCTGCAGCTGGTTCTCCTCACCATGAGCCAGACAAGATTTCTCTAGATCTGTAGGTGTTAAAACAGAACAGAGTACTTGCCTGGACTTGAGTTCCACCGCCACCCAGGACTCTGGTGACTCTGCTGCGGCAGCAGGTGTGATGGTGGATGGCACTGATGGATCTCCCAGCGTGGAGGCTGGTACCGATGATCGTCTCACTGGTGGTGCTGAGTCCTGTGCTGATGAAGCCAGGGGACACTCTCCTGTTGGCACAGACTTCCAGCCACAGGAGGTGCTCTCCTCCCATCCAAGATATGGCTGCGGGGCTGGAATGGACCTTTTCAGGACCACAGGCCTCTCCGTTGTCTGGTGGCTCCCTCCCAGGACCTGCGGACACTCAGGGGAATTGGAGAAGGGCATGGGAGAAGCAGGTGAGGACATAATAACAGCAGCAGATGGTGAAAGCTCAGCCAAATCGGGTTACTGCTGCTGAGCTTCACTGCCGGGAATAAGGCAAGACAATTCATTATTAGGTGCTGATAAATGAACGGATACTTGCCTTAATTCCCGGGGCTTGGTAGTGGCTGCTGTGGGACCAGACAACGTCTCTTCGGGAGCTGCAAAGATCATCTGGTGAGATGGGCGGAGCACCGGAGTCAGGGGACGCTCGATCACTGGCTCAGACTCCGTTCTGCCTAGTGAAGCTCTCTCCAGCTGCGGCAACAACTCAGGAAGGAGCCATGGCTTGTAATCCAGGATGAGCTCCTTCTCTGCTGCCAAAACCCACTGATGCTCCTCCAGCTCCTCCGCACTGGGACCATCAGAGGGCACAAGGCTGCGTACCCAGTACAGCAGGCGGTGGACCACTGTTCCGGAGGAGGAGACGAGGTTGCAGCTGGATGACGGGACCGGGCTTGAGGCTTCTGTACCTGGAGACGTTTCTTCGCTGGCACAGGCTTGGATGGGGAAGAGGTTTCCTCCAGCTCGCAGAGCTGGTGTTGAGCCTGGAGCACTGAGGGGAGGAGAAGTGCCTGGTCCTGAGAGCTCCATAGGCTGGGGTATGCCTCAATCACCTGTGCCGCACTATCACAACATTGCAGAGCCTCCTCAGGAGTGTGGGAGGAGTAAGCATCTGAGAGTATGTACTCCATCAGCTCAGCTGCCCAGCACTCATCCAGCCCAAAAGCACTGTAGTCTGTGAGGGCAGTCATACCACAAAAGAACGGACTGCAGCAAAAAACACGGGAGGGAAAAAAGAAAAACAACTCACAGCAGCTGGGGCAGCACCCTACTGTCATAAATTGGCCCCTCCGGGGCAGGAAGGAAAACCCAGGCACTGAACTGTGAGTTGCTGCTGAGTTTAATAAACACAAAAATACAAAATACAACAAGCACATGAACACTTACAGTGGCTTGAAGCCAGGCAAAGAGGAGACCATGAATAGTCCAAAAGAGCTCTAGAGCTAAGGTGTGTGGAAACAACAGGAAGATGTGGAGTGCACATCAGGGCTACGCAAAATGAGCGTGGGACACACGCAGGATTAAACAAAGGATTAATGTGGAACACACATAAAACAACAGAGAAGGATAATAGGATGGAACTTGCATCCAAACGTTGAGAAGGGTGCTTCACCAGCCAACTGTGAAGCAGCCCCTTAAATAAGGCAAGGAGGACCTTGTATGATCAAGGACACCTAATGAAATAGACATAATAATAATAAGATTAAGAACAAAAACTTACAACTGGCACACTCAAAACACATAAAGCATGCAGAACTAAATGTACAGTCAAATAATGACACAGAACTGAGGAAATACAGGAAATACTCAGAAATAATTCTGAAACCATGAGCACCGTGCGCACACCGTACTCAGCATCATGACAATATTAATTACAGGAACATGAAAATATGTCAAGCCTTTTTTGATTTAATTTTAATGATCATTATATTTTTTTTATTAAATTATGCTATTTCCATTTAATGAGATGCACCTATAAAACATGGTAAATAATCCACTAACCTCATTCAGAAATGCACATAAAAGTTGCTGAAGAGCTGAAGAGGATGTCAGGTAGTTCACAAGTTTCATAATAGTTTCCATCACTTCTGAATATTCTTCCAGGACTAGCGCACAGCACTGTCTGGTAAATGATGCAGTGATATGACAGCAGGTCTGGATGGTGCTTTTTCATGCGCTGGATAGCTCCCTTCTCTCTCCCATTTATGGCTGGAGCTCCATCAGTTGCAATGGATACCACCATTTTGAGGTCACTTTCTCTTTCTTTCAGCATCTGCATGATGCCTTCATAAATATCCTCACCTCTTGTGTAACTGTTTATGTCAGGTCAGGCATTGGTTTGCTTGCTACCAGATAACCATGAAAACCAATACTACCTGTCTCATGGGTCGGGCTGTCGGAAACTCAACCGGCAACCCTGCCCTTCCGAGGGCGTGGAGGGTGAAACTGGGCATCCTGGCAGATAAACACATCTGTCACAAGGTCTGTGGTGGACTTTTGCCAGTCGGTGCATCTTAACATGCACTACACAAAGAGCAGAGCATCTGGTCAGTCACTGCAACAGATACTGGAGTCAGTTTGTCTTGGCCTGTCCTTGCCACTAATAATACCTCTATCTGCCAAGAATGTGCCGCTAGTCCAGCAAAAGCTAGCAGTACTCAAATACTTTGCAAGCAGTTTCATGAAATGGTCGGTCAGAAAGCAACTCATACCGGCTTGGATGTCGCCTGGGTTAAAAAGGTCAGGAGTTCCTGGCAGTGGAAGGCGAAGGACAGAGCTGCGTGGAGGAATCTGATCAGACCTAAATGAAATAGTCATTGTCACCCCCGACAGATTGCTATGATGATGTGTAACTATGGAGGGGTTTGATATCTAAAATGTCTTCACAAAATTCTCCCTTTGCTTCACTGTAATATCTGACAAAGACACACACATAACTGTGCATTGTCTGTACAGTCTGTTGATTCATTTACAGCTAATGAAATGCACTGTGGCTTCTTAATATCACCAGTTAGCTGGTTTGCAAGACCCAGGCCACTCTGAGTGAGGCCTCAGCTGCTCTTTCTTGCTGGGTCATAGATCTGACAGTCTGAAGCTTAATATGAAGATTTCAGCTGAGCAAGTTTGTCTGACCTCACCTCAGTATTCAACAACTGTGTCGCTGCAAATCAGGCACATTGGTTTTATGCTGGACTCTGGCAGAATGAATGCATATTTTTCTATCCGTTCCTCTTTGAATTCTTGAGTTTTCTGATTGTCCTTCCTTTTTGTCGCTAGTGCCAATTTTGAAAGCGACATGCTGTTTGGTATTAGCTACATCACGGCAGCAGTTACAGAACATACACTAGAAATGGACGCGTTCACATGCGAGCAATGAGCATCACACACTTGCGATGGCAGCTCTGCAAGATGGGGGTCCAATTTCACGCAGGTCTCAGCAAGCTGGTAGTAGCATTTGGCAACCCTGCTATGTTTGGAAGTGGGCTGAACGCACGCGCACACACACGGACAGGCACACTTTGTGCAACAGTGTGTACGCAACACTCAGGCAGTGCAGCAAAGTTGGTAAGAAACGCACATAATTACGCACATAACCGGTTCCGCCGGACCGGCGGCGCCACACGAGTCGGCTGCCTGTTGCAACAGCCTTTTTTTTATCTTGCTTCTTCTTTCTACACCTTTCACTCTGTATATATATCACGGACGCACGGATCGCCCCGGGGGTCTCCCGGGTCGGCGGACGGAGCCACGGTTTGCAGCGGGAGACGTTACAGCGGGGAGGAGCTAGTGCTAGCTAGCACTTGGCTGCCGCCCGGTGCTAATGGGAAACTCGACATACCGGGAGCTGTAGCGAAAACGATGCGGGTGCCGGGCTGGAGTTTAGGCGGCGTGAAAGAAATATAGGACAGAATAATAAAGAGCGATGGCAAGAACCAAGCAGACCGCCCGTAAAATCTACTGGAGGAAGAAGCCCCCCCCCAGGAGACAGCTAGCCACCAGGGCTGCTCGGAGAGGCGCTCTGGCCACCGGCAGAGTGAAGAGGCCTCGCCGTCACAGGCCCGTGCTCTGAGAGAGAGATCCGTCGCTACCAGAAATCCACGGAGCTGCTCATCCGTAAGCTGCCCGTCCAGCGCCTGGTGAGGGAGATCGCTCAGGACTTCAAGACCGTCCTGCGTTTCCTGAGCTTCGCCGTCATGGCTCTGCAGGAGACCTGCGAGGCCAACCTGGTGGGTCTCTTCTTCGCTAAGGGGGTCACCATCATGCCCAAAGACTTCCAGCTGGCCCGCTGCATCCGCGGAGAGAGAGCTTAGACTTTCTGCTGCACATTCACCAGCCATAATGCTCTGCACTGTGTGTCTATATATATACATTTATAGTAATATGGACATATGTTTACTAGATGTTGTTTTTTTCTTGCCTTCTGATTGTTGCTCTGAGTGTTGCTGTCCCTATGCTGTTGCAATCCTGGAATTTCCCCATTGTGGGACTAATAAAGGCTTATCTTATCTTATCTTATCTTATCTTATAATGTGACACACGTTCGGGTCCAGACTGACTTGTGATTAGGTCTGGATCCGGACCGGGGTCCGCCATTTGAGGAGCCCCGCGCTAGAGAGACACTCTGTCTGCTGACTGGAACAGATGCGGGTGGCACACTTCCGAACTCCGCACAGATGATGGTTGTTCATGTGCATGCTTGCGGAGCGTCATTCCTACATATTTTTTTTTCCTTCAATTCATATTTCCTTAGCGTGGCAGCATAAATCCAAGGATGGCAGCCCGCCACGCAGAAATGTTACCAGCGGAAGCCCTGTCTGTTACTATAGAATGTGTAAAGCTCTCTAGGGTCACCATACTTGCTACACAGGTTCACCTTGGGATCCTGACCTCCAACTATGGGTTGTATACTTTGTTGTATATTCGTGGATGATGGGCTTATCATAATTTGATTCTGCTACAGTAATTATATTGAAAAGTTGAAAATTGCTCTCCGTCAGTAAGTATTGGGATGTTCAAAGAAAATGGAGGCGGGGGATATTGCACTTGCCTCAGAGTGCTCTTGTTTAAGGTATTATCAAGGTAAAGAAAGTCCCAGTATTACCACAACACTAATGTCCACAACATCATGGCACCGAGCAATAGTTAAAACCCTCTGTCCCCTATTTGGCCGTGAGAAAGTTGGCAACCCTAGTTACTACACCGTCATTTTCTTCAGTTGTCGTTCAGTTGTTGTTCAGAAGAATAAGAATTCCCAAGCAAGTGACACTCTTGAATGTTGGTGAAGTCTGGATCTCAGCGTCATTCTTGAAAAGCCATAACTCCAGCTAAGGTTAGCTTTAGCAGCTAGCTTGTTCCAGCACGGCATGTTCCTGCTTTGCTGGTTTCCTGCCAGCAGCCTCAAGAATAAAGTTATTGTTTTTCTCCTCTTTGGATTCTTCTTTCATCAGTAAGGAAACATGAGGTGAGCAGGATCCAAGTGTGATGAACATGCTTTGCCCTCAGTCCGTATAGAGGTCTAATCAGCCAGAATGATTAGAAACACCTGCATACCTGTGCGGAAGGAGACATTTTCTGTCTTGCATGTGTGGACAGCTGATGGTACAGACTGCATTCAAAGGTAAAAACATGGAAAGGAGGGCTAAACAGTAACTTGGATCATCATAATATCCTGTAGCTTGAAAGTTACACTTAAGTTGGCTCTGACAGATCCTCGGCAGTTCCCGTTACACAAACAAGTACGTGTGGTTAGCTCTCTGAGTGTATGTGGTGCAGGCAGCAGCTGAGATAATCAGAACAGAGAGCAGATGAATCTGTGAAAATGTCCACAGAGCATCACAGACTCTTCAACAATATTATTAGTCAATTATTTCTACAACCTATTAACAAAATGGTCAGAGCACACTCGCAAGTTGGGATACAAGGAAGGCTCTAAGTCCGCTCTACTAATACTAATATGAGAAAGGCAAATTCTTCGTTTCTCTGACAGCTCCTGAGTTGACTCACCTTGGTTCAAAATAATTGCAGGTAATCGATAAAACAACACTTTCTCCTTCCCATCAGTGTTTGTACAACCAATTATTCCACAGTAGTACACTATACAGTGATCCCTCACTTATCGCGGTTAATGGGGTCCAGAACTGACCGCGAAAAGTGAAAAACCGCAAAGTAGCGTCATCCCCCCCCCCATTTTTTACATACATTTTTTTTGTGTTTATATAATATCAATAAGTGTATATTAACCCTATAAATGCATATGCTATCAATAGAACATTAAAGAATAGTTTGAAACATGTAAATAAAATAATAATATAAATAATATACATAAAATAATGTATAAATAATATAAATAATACGTACGTTCATTCTCTCACTCTCTCTCTCGACGGGAAGGCGTAGAGGCAGCAGGAGGAGGCGTAGAGGCAGCAGCGACGTCTTGGCCAATCAGCTTGCGAGATTCCCGAGCCGAGCCAACACGAGAACAAAATCTCTTGGGGGGGGGGGGTGCTGGCCAGCGAATCAGAGAGGTGGATTTTCAGTTGTGCCGGCTCTCCGTGTAGTCTCCCTGCCTTCTGCTAGCGCCCGGGCAACTTTTTTCTCAATTTTGAATTTTTGATGAATATTTTTGAAAAATCCGCGATGCACTGAGGGCGCGAAAGGTGAGGCGCGAAGTAGCGAGGGATCACTGTATTTACATAATTTTCAGCTTTAATGAAATAGAATCACTCCCTGCAACGTCCCTCCCAACATGGCCGCCCATATAGCAACTGGCAGCTGTGTGATGTCATCTTAAAACTATGAATTCTGTACCACCACTGAATCTTTTAATGACACTAACTACCTGACTGCACCAGCCTACATTCACCCCTGGGTATCACCCATTATGTCACAAAGCAGTGGACCCTTTTATGATAAACCCCCCCCCCCCCCAAAATAATCCCATCCACTTATTATTTATCATGGGCCTCACTTCAAGTTTTCAAGAACTCCAGATCTCAAACAGGCAGGCACAGACAGAAGCAGCCACAGAGGGGACACCTCTAGCTGCTGTGTGTTAATTAGTAGCATGACAGTCATCAGGGTGCCGTGCTGCTGCTGCCAGGCAGAAACCATCCTTATATAAGACCCCACCACCAAGCCACCAGCAGGAACACAGCGTTCCTCGCCCCTCTCTGCGCTGTGTTTGAAAACCTCCTCCATCCTCCATTTTCATTATTCTGACAGCAAAACTCCAAATGCATATCCGCTCCAAAGGCAAACTACCAAAGTATAATTCTTTATTGTGTGATGTCACTGTTCCTCGACAGCATGCTAAAGAAAAAAGTCTGTTGAGGAAGTGAGTTTCCCAAGGATAAAATACAGTTCTCCAGGCCTATTGCCTTGACGTGAAATACTGTATGTCTCTGTCCTTCTGGTCTTTTTCTGGATGCAATCAATTGCTCCCAAAGTTACTGTCACATTCACAATCACATACTTGCACACACTAAGAATATCATCGCTGGCTTTCCTAGCTTTCTGACAGGGGCGTCCCAGTGTCTGTAATCATGGAACAAATTAGCCAGGCTCAAATTATTTTCTTTTCCCTACAATAATTCTCTGACAGATTTATTTAAAGGGTCACTGACTGCACTTTTTCCGATATTTTAACAGCTCACATACGTATGTCTTAACAGATATTTACCTCCACCAAGGAGGTAATGCTTTTGCTGGTATTTGCTTGTTTGTTTGTCTGTTAGCAATATTACTCAAAAAGTAGTGAACGGATTTCAGTGAAAATTTCAGGGAAAGTAGGAAATGGGCCAAGGAGCAAACGATTAGTTTATGGTACTGATCTGGGTCACTGTCTGGATCCAGGAATTTTTTTCTCTTATTTTATAAAATAATAGTGCGCTTTTCATGTACTTCCCCTTTAAGATGTACCCACAGACATAACTCCACACACCACAAGTGGAATCACCCCTGGTTTTCTCTTTGCCTGGCTGTGGCATGACCATAGACTATAAACAGTCTATGGGTGTGACAAAAAAACTGGGACGGAATGGGAAACCAACTCGCGACGGAGACAGTCTACGGCTTTTCCTGTACTGAGCCTGCAGTGGAGCCCAACTCCGTCCATGAGGGGTTCATTTTGCAGCTGGTCTGGAGGGGGAAAAGTCGACGACAACCAGACAGGCAGCGGGCAGCATACACACCAGCTCCCACTCTCAGCGATCAGATCACCAGCGCAATATTGTCTGCAGCTGCACAAATGTGAGTTTTCTTACAACAGACAAAAGAAGTGGCCTCACTTTGATTAGCTATATATTGCTGTGAAGAACAAATGAGCTTCTGAGGTTAACTAAACCCTCTAAATATGTAGGCTATTTTTACGGTCTAGTCCAGGGGTGTGAAACGTACAGTCCGTGGGCCAAAACTAGCCGGTTAGTTTGTATGGTGTGGTGAGTCTGTTCAGGGGTTAGGATTGATTAAGACTGATGACTGATGTGGAAATATACATATGTAAGTATGAATGTTGGTTATGATCTGAGAGTGCATACCTCCACCAAGGCTCTATCTTCTCTCAATGTGTTAGGAAGATTATTCAAAAACTACTGGACAGAGTTTGATGAAATTTGGAGATTACTAAAACACGGAATGGCTGGTACTGAATCTTCTGTACGGGTTGCGTCCATGTTCCGTATGCATTCTGCACTTGTTCCTTATGCACTCTGTTTGTATTCTGTCCATGTTCCATCTGTGTTCCATGCATATTCTTAGGTCCTGCTAGCTAGCGGTCCAGCCTTGTGACATTCAAGTACCTTACATATGGAACGTTAGATAGAGAATGTTCCTTACAGAATGATAGCAGTCCTGCTAGCTACCAGTCTCAAGTGTTTTACTTATACGTTCCGTACATATTCTGTTGATCCATAATGTTCCTCACAGGATGCCAGCAGTCCTATTAGCTTGTGGTCCAGCCTGCTAATATTCCCCAAGTCTGTTCATTGGATGTGATCAAATAACTCCTGTTTCTGTTACAGTTTGGTTTGAAATCATCCTGTTAAAACAATGACCATGTTTACATGTACATGAATAAACTGGTTATGATTGGATTTCTGAAGTTATCTGATTATTCACATGGCCATGTAAACAGAATAATCTGATAAAGGCTGAATAACCATGGTCATTATCTCAAGTGGTTTACCCTCCAATAGTCCGTTTATTCAGGCATGTAAACACAACAAAACTGATTATTGCCATTACTGGTTTAGTCCCAGTAATTGTTTTTTTTTTGTGACCATGTAACCGGGGTCATTGACAGTGAATAAGGAGTGAAATAGTCATAAAATGTGATACCGATGGATGCATATTTGGCGTTGCATGCTCCGGTACCCTGGTGGTGTGTGTGCAGAGTGCAGCAGTCAGCACAATTTCACTGTGGCCCGAGCACTATGGGGTAACAGCTGTTCCCCAGTCCTGTGAGGCGGCAGCCCATGGTGAATCCCAAGGGAGGAGATGGATCGATTTCCTCAGATTGACCGATTGATTAAAGCTTCAAAACATCGTTGTCGGCAGTCCATCGAGGTCGATGATGACTGTCAGGTTTGAAGTAATTTTTAGTATAAGCAGGCTCTCATGTGGGCTACGAGGCCCACTCTTTACCTGCAGCAGCACTGGCATTTGCCGCAGGTAAAATCATTTGAAGAGGTGGAGAAGTGATGATTTCATGTGCTTTCTCATACTCTTTCTGTCGCTTCTTCTCAATTGCTGCAGTGGCTTGTTTGAGTTTATACTTCCATGTAGTGCATTGCATTGCTTCATCTTCCCATGTATCAGGTGAAATGCCAGCATTCTTCAAGTGCCTTTTTAGTATATCCTTAAATCTCAGTTTTTGTCCACCTTGACTTCTCTTCCCCTGCCTCAGATTAGAATAAAATACTAGCTTTGGTAGTCGAGTGTCATCCATTCGACGAACATGATCAGCCCAGCGCAGCTGTGATGTAGTGATGAGGGCCTCAAGATTTACAGAGACAGCACGATGTAGAACCTCCACATCACGGATGTGGTCTTGCCATCTGATATGCAGGATGGAACGTAGATGACAAAGTAATACTCTGGTCAGGGCTTTGATGTGTCTGTGGTATAGGGTCAAGCACTCGGTGGCATAGAGGAAACAGAGAAGGACAGCAGCCTTATAGACTTTCACTTTCATGCTGCGACCAATGTCATGACAATTCCATAGGTGCTTCTTAAGGGAACCAAAGGCTTTTGTAACTGAATATATTCTACGTTCAACCTCGAGGTCTGCAGAATTAGTACTGGTTACTGTACTGCCAAGATAGGTGAAGGCCTTGGTGTTTTCAGGGGTTCTCCATGTACTGTCACTGATTGAGACTTACTAGTCCTGTTGAAGAACTCTATAGGGGGTTGATAGAGCAGTTCTTTTTTCGGTATGCTAATTTTTAGACCAAACAAGTCTGCTGCACAGGTAAACTGATCCACTTTGTATTGCATATCCTCAAGGTTGTTTGCAACAAGTGCTGAGTCATCAGTATAAAGGAGCTCCCTGATGCACAAATCCTTGGTTTTGGTGGTAGCACAAAGACGGGCAAGGCTGAAAAGCTTGTCACATGTTGTTATACAGATATAGACTCCTTTGTGTAAATTGATGTTCTTGGTGTCCAAGACAGCCGTAAGGAAGAGTGAGAACAGCGTAGGGGCAAGCATGCACCCATGCTTTACACCATGATTAACTTCAAAGGCTTCACTGGGTTCTCCATGTACTAGGACTTGTCCCTTCATCCCTGTATGGAACTGCTTAATGACGTTCACAAGCTTCTCAGGACAACCATAGAACTCCAATACTTTCCAGAGGGTTTCCCTGTCCGCACTGTCAAATGCCTTTGAGAAGTCTATGAATACTATAAACAGGGGCTGATGCTGCACCACTGCTTTTTCTTGTAGCTGTTGAAGAATGAAGATCATGTCAGAGGTTGATCTCCCAGTCCTGAAGCCACACTGACTCTCTAGAAGAACTTGTTCAGATAGGATTTTAAGCCAGTTGAGAAAAGTCTTTGCAATGACTTTCCCAACATTGGCCAAAAATGAAATGCCCCAATGGTTTCCACAGTCTGCACAGTCACCTTTCCTCTTGTAAATCATTAAATTAAAATCATTAAATCACCCTTTATTGTCATTCAACTGTACAACCAATCATGTACAGTAGAACGAGATTGTGCTTTACCTTTCTACTGTGTTAATCACACACACCCCTAGTTTAGAATCAGAGGGCCGCTGCCATGCAAGGCGCCGCCACAAATTTCCCTTCTCCATTCCATTATTGCTGAGCACCAAGCTGGACGGCAGGAAGTTCCACTTTTTTATATGGTCTTTGGCATGACCCGGCCGGGATTTGAACCCCTGCCTCCCGGGTGTGGGGCGGATGCTCTACCAACTGAGCCACCACTCTGGTAAAAATAATAAATTTTAAATGGTAAATGGTAACAATCAGAGCATCCTTAAAGTCTTGAGGTAAGCATTCAGAAACGAGACAGATGTTGAAAATTTTCAGCAATTCCTTGCGAAATGTTTAACCACCATTCTTAATTACTTCTGAAGGGATACCATCAAGTCCAGATGCTTTGTGGCTAGCTATAGCCTCCAATGCTTTCACAAGCTACTCCATGGTGATTTCCTGGCAAAGATCATCACGACTCTGATGTCTTTTAAGAGATATTGAACCAATGAAGCGTAAAGTGAAGCAGTGATAACCAGTGTTGGGCAAGTTACTAAAAAATAGCAGCTAGTTACAGTTACTAGTTACTTCTTTTCAAAAGTAACTGAGTTACCAAATACTGCATGAATAAAAGAACTAGTTACTTGGAAAAGTAACTTTCACGTTACTTTTAAATGCATATTTAAATCATCTTGCACACATAGCAAGATAGTTTAATTTATGGATTATATTACGGGAGTATTAATGTCAGGCTGAAAACAGACTGTTTCAGACAGAGCTTTTAGAACATGTTCAGTCTGCTTTATCCTGCCTTGAGAGCTCTTATTGTGGGGAAATCTGAAGAAAATCAACACAAAATTCCCAGTAATTTCCTCATTTTGGAGTGAGAAATAGAGTTTGTGGAGTGAGAGTGAGGGAAAAAGAGTGAGAATCACTCCATATAGAAAATTGAGAGTTTCTGAAATAATCTTGCAAAAAAACTAAGTTTGTCCAAACATTAATTTATTGAAATATAGTAGCAGTTTCTGGTATAAACAGTAGACATGTAATATTCTTATTTAGCTTCCAGCCTGTTATCTTCACAGCTGTTCTGACTGCTGACCCTCAGGTTCACCACCGTGGACTTCAGAGAGAAAAAGAGGAAAGAAAAACAGCAAAAAAATGTGATTATTGTTACATTACATTTTAAAGTGAGTGAATGAAACATGTCACACCGTGGTGTTTTTATATGACTGACATTAGTGTTAAGACTTAAAAAAAAATCAGCTGAACTTTAGAGAAAACTTAAATTAAATCACCCTTGTCATTCAACTGTACAACCAATCATGTACAGTAGAACGAGATTGTGTTTTACCTATCTACAGTGTTAATCACACACACCCCAAGTGCAGAATCAGAGGGCTGCTGCCATGCAAGGCGCCACCACAAATTTCCCTCCTCCATTCCATTATTGCTGAGCACCAAGCTGGACGGCAGGAAGTTCCACTTTTATATGGTCTTCGGCATGACCCGGCCGGGATTTGAACCCCTGCCTCCCGGGTGTGGGGCGGATGCTCTACCAACAGAGCCTACCACTCCGGTGGCTCAGTTGGTAGAGCAGCTATTTAACCGGTAAAATTAATGGAATCAAGCAGTCCCCACACGGGAAAAAAAATCAGACATTCAAAAAAAAAGTGATGTAACATAAGCTTTAAGAGTCAAATATTGCAGTTGTAGGAGTTATTGATGTTTTAATACTGAAATCACTGCATAATGTAAGTGCAAAACTTACTCCACGCAGGCGTCTACTGCAGTGGTCTGCTGTGGGCCGCCATATTTTTGAGGCGAGGAATGTTGGGCCTTATAGTTTTTTGCAATGAACTGAAATCTCCAGGAAGAAAATACCTTGTCCTTCCTCTGCAAAACTAAACAGTAAAACCAGTGTGAAAACAATTGACGTGATGAATAAATAGTGTAGCTGCTGAATACGTGTTTTTATGGCTCGGTGAAAATGGAGGCATACGGAAATCAGTCAATGTGTGTGTGTGTGTGTGTGTGTGTGTGTGTGTGTGTGTGTGTGTGTGTGTGTGGTTGGTTGTATCTGTCTGTTACCAGCTTTTCAGCTTGCCCAGTCAAAATTAAGTGCAACTAAAGGTTTGTATCATTGTATTGCCATATTTTCTCGACTTTTAATTTGCGAGAATTTCAAGATAACGCATTGTTTTCGAAACAAACACAAAAATAGCTCACCTTTACCATCAATGCAGGCGAAACGTCATTGTAATACCTATGCCGGTCCAGTAGAGGTGGCAGTATGCCTTTATTACAGCCCCACTGAGCACTTCTTGTCAACAATTGATCTTGTGCTGAACTTTTAAAATAGCAGTTGTTTCTGCAAACTAAATACATTTTCAGGAACTACACCATTTATTCAACACATTGTTTCTTTTCAGACACATTTTGCTGTTTACTTTTGAAGATAAAGGACAGGGTATAGTCTTCCTGTAGTTTACAGCTCATCTGTAAAAACTACAATTCCCATATTGCTTAAGTGCAATGCCCCAATCAATGCAGAGCTTCCTCCGAAGTCAAAGAAACTGGCAGATAACAGAAATAACAGTTTCTTTGACTTCGGAGGAAGCTCTGCTGTGATTGGGGCGTATAGAATAGAATAGAAGAATAGAAGAGTAGGAGAAAAAAAATTACAATTAAGTTTTGCCCCGAAATTATGCATTGTTAACACATTAACACCTCCTAACATGGCAACATTTGATTCTTAAAGTTTGTGTTTCATCATATTATTTTTTCGAATGTGCTCCGCTACTGGTGGCTCCATGTGGTTTCAAGGTTGTCATAGCCAGGAGTGGTGTTGGGGATAAGCTTCCAGCGCTCAAAAAATGCTCCTTATGGTGTGTGTCTCAAATAGCCTCTGATAACCAAGTCCAACTCCTGGCCTGCTCGTGTGGCTTAGCTTCTAAGCCCAGCAGAACTTTTTTTACTGACAGGAGAAGGGGCAAAGGCGAGTCTCTGGTGCCTTCAAACCAGATGCTTCTGGTAGATGAGGCTCGACAACCTGGGAGGGTAGTCCATCTAGGGGAAGGAAAACCCTATTTTCAAACCTCTGCTGCCTTGCGGCATACCCGGTCACAGTAAAGGCTTCAGGAGTCAACCCTGAGGTAAAAATCCAGAGTTGGAGCCCCTAAGGCAGTCCGTCGTTGATTTAAACTTCGTTCTGGCAGCTCCTGCGATGGTGCTGGTGCCAAACTGTAACAGCCTTGCTGTTCCTTTGGATCCATCAGCGACGTGGAGAGGGGGGACATGCTACATGGTCAACAGCCTGTCCTCCATATCACATTACCCAGGCTAGAATCCAGCAACACTCACCAACACAAACTCACACCCTACACCCTGGAGAGGTCACTCCAGCTTCACTTGCAGCATCGACACAACACAGGGAGCAACAGTTACCGGTTATACGTCATTGCTCAATTGGCATAGAGCTTGGCGCCAAGGGTTGTTCCTGATGGTGGGAGGGATCCTTGGATCTCACTGGACAACTACTGCCCCCCTCAAGCTGGGCAGCCCCCAGCCAGTAAGATGTTGTCCCGCCACAGTCTGCCATCCTCATTGGGTGCATGAGGATTAGGAAACGTCCAAACAGCAGACTGCAATCGTCGCACCAGGAAACAAAACAAAACAATAAAAGAAACCAGCTTTGAAACTGGGATGTTGGAACATTCGGACAATGATGACCGGTCTTTCTGAAAACCTTCAGGACATCAGTGACTCCAGGAAAACAGCTGCCATAAATGACGAGCTCAGGAGGCTGCATGTGGACATTGCCACCCTTCAGGAAACATGCCTTGCTGACCCAGGCATGCCGAAGGAGAAGGACTACACATTCTACTGGCAGAGGAAAGGCTCTGACGAGCCAAGGGAGCATGGAGTCTACTTTGCAGTGAGGAACAACCTGCTGAGTATGGTAAAACCAGGCAGCAATGGCACAGAGCGTCTCCTCACTCTTCGCCTCAACACCACCGAAGGCCCAGTCACCCTTGTTAGCGTGTATGCCCCGACACTGTCTTCCACACCGGACATCAGAATCAGAATCAGAATCAGAATCAGAATCAGAATCAGCTTTATTGGCCAAGTATGCACAACACATACAAGGAATTTGACTTTGGCTAAAAACTTGCTCTCGTTGTTCAGGTGAAGGATTTAAATAAGGATTCAATGACAACCAGAGTATGTACAGTAAATTACAGTCTGTCCACGTTTCTATAAAAGGATGCAAATATATACAGGAATATATGCAGTTATTTACTCGGACTAACCACACTTTGCAGAAATATATGAAAAAATATACAATCACACAGTATTTCAATGTGGACTCAGATTCAGTGATATAATGTGAATGAAGTAAAAAGCAGTGTGAGAGTTATGTGCAATGTAATAATGGATGAAAAGTCATGAGTACAGCAACAGGTAGGACTAGGTGAATGTTAGGAGTTCATCAGAGTGATGGCTTGAGGAAAGAAACTGTTCCTGTGACGGGTGGTTTTGACCTTCAGTGATCTGTAACGACGACCAGAAGATAGAAGTTCAAACAGTTTGTGGCCGGGGTGTGATGGGTCAGCACAGATGTTTCCCGCCCGTTTCCTGGTTATGGACCGATATAAGTTCTCAATGGAGGGTAGGTCGGTACCAATGATCCTCTCCGCAGACTTAATGATCCGCTGCAGTCTGGTCTTGTCCTGTTTAGTGGCAGATCCAAACCAGACAGTGATGGAAAAGCAGAGGACAGATTGGATGATGGCGGTGTAGAAGACAACCAGCAGCTCCTGAGGCAAATCAAACTTCTTGAGCTGACACAGAAAAAACAACCTCTGCTGGGCCTTTTTCTGGACAGTGTCAATATGGGAGGACCACTTCAGGTTCCGGGAGATTGTGGTACCCAGAAACTTGAAGGAGTCCACAGTGGACACTGTGCTGTTGAGGATGGTGAGTGGGGGGAATGAAGGGGGGTGTCGCCTGAAATCCACAGTCATCTCCACCGTTTTGGCTGGGTTAAGTTCAAGATGGTTCTGGCTGCACCAGAGGATCAGCTGCTCCACCTCCCGCCTGTATGCAGACTCATCATCATCCCGGATCAAACCGATGACTGTGGTGTCGTCCGCAAACTTCAGGAGCTTCACCGAAGGGTCCTCTGAGGTGCAGTCGTTGGAGTAGAGGGAGAAGAGCAGTGGGGAAAGGACACATCCTTGGGGGGCGCCAGTACTAATTTTTCGGGAGCTGGATGTAAATCTCCCTAGCTTCACCTGTTGCCACCTGTCAGTCAGAAAGCTGGAGATCCACTGGCAGGTGGAGGGGGGCACCTTGAGCTGGAGGAGTTTCTGATGAAGAATGCCTGGGATGATGGTGTTGAACGCTGAGCTGAAGTCGACAAACAGGATCCTGGCGTACGTCCCTGGGGAGTCGAGGTGTTGCAGGATGTAATGTAGTCCCATATTCACTGCATCATCCACTGACCTGTTTGACCGGTAGGCAAACTGCAGTGGGTCCATCAGGGGGCCTGTGATGACCTTCAGGTGGCTCAGCACCAATCTCTCCAAGGATTTCATGACCACAGAGGTCAGGGCAACAGGTCTGTAGTCGTTTAATCCTGTAATAGAGGGTTTCTTGGGAACTGGAATGATGATGGAGCGTTTGAAGCAGGAAGGCACTTCACGCAGCTCCAGTGATCTGTTAAAGATCCGGGTGAAGATGGGGGCCAACTCGTTGGAGCAGACTCTCAGGCAGGACGGAGACACACCATCAGGTCCTGCAGCCTTCTTGATCTTTTGTCTCTGAAAGACCCGGCGCACCTCCTCTTCACAGATCATTAGTGCTGGTGGGAGGTCAGAGTGGAGGAGGGATGGAGTTCCTGGGGCTGCAGATAATCCTTTTGTGTGGGTGGGAGGTGAGAACTGTAGGTTCTTTTCAAACCTGCAGTAAAAGCTGTTTAGGTCATTAGCCAGCTGGAGGTTTTCCGCAGGGTGGGGGGATGGTCTCCTGTAGTTGGTGATATTCCGTAGGCCTCTCCAGACAGAAGCAGAGTTGTTAGCTGAGAAGTTTTTTTGTAACTTCACACTGTAGCTCCTCTTAGCAAGCCTGGTCTCCTTCGTCAGCATGTTTCTGGCCCGCTTGTACAGAGTCCAGTCACCAGTCCTGTAGGCCTCCTCCTTGGTCTGACGTAGCTGCTTCAGTTTAGGAATGAACCAGGGTTTATTGTTGTTGTATATGCAGAAGGTCTTGGTCTGCACACACATGTCCTCGCAGAAACAGGTGTATGATGTCACAGTGTCAGTGAGTTCATTTAAGTTAATGGCTGCAGCTTCAAAAACACTCCAATCTGTGCAGTCAAAGCAGGCTTGTAACTTCAGCTTTGATTCCTCAGTCCATTTCTTCACAGTCCTTACAACAGGCTTGGAAGTTTTTAGTTTCTGTCTGTATGTTGGAATAAGATGGAGCAGGCAGTGGTCAGAAAAACCCAGAGCTGCACGGGGGACGGCATGATAGCCGTTTCTTAAAACTGTGTAACAGTGGTCAAGTGTATTTGTGTCCCTGGTGGGACATTTAATATGCTGTCTGTATTTAGGAAGCTCATTTGTGAGATTAGCTCTATTGAAATCATCCAGAATGATAAGCAGAGAGTCTGGATGTTTTTCCTCCACCTCTGCTATCTGGTCAGCGAGGAGCTGCAGTGCCTCCGTTGTACAAGCAGCAGGCGAGATATAAATTCCGACCAGAATAAATGAGGAGAACTCTCGCGGTGAATAAAAGGGTTTACAGTTTATGAACAGTGACTCTAGGTTAGGGCTACAAAACTTCTTCAACACTGTGACATCAGTACACCAACCTTCGTTTATGTAGAAGCAGATTCCACCACCCTTAGTCTTTCCAGAAAATTCTCGGCTGCGATCAGCGCGAAACAGTTGAAATCCGTCCAGACGGACCGCGCTGTCCGGGATGTGTTCACTCAGCCAGGACTCTGTGAAACAAAGGGCGCCAGATCTGCTAAAATCCCGGTTTTTGTGAGTCAGGAGCAGCAGTTCATCCATTTTGTTCGCCAAACTGCGGATATTTGCCAGATGGATCGATGGGAGCGGCGTGCGAAATCCTCGTTTCTTCAGCCTGACTAACGCACCGGCACGTTTACCACGCCGCCTTCGTTTCCGGCCAGCGCCAATAGCCGCTGCTCCCACAGCTAAGATGGACTGAAAAAACTTCAGATCAGCAGCAGTAACTGGCGGAGAAGTTGCATTGGGAGGTAGTCTGAGTGAAAGTAGTTCCTCCCTTGAATAGGTGATTCGGACAGAAGAGCAGAAGTCCAAAAAAACACACAAAATTATCAAAAACATCAGAGAGCAGAAGCCAGTGGCTGCCATCCGCGGCGCCATCTTGGATTTTTTTTTTTTTTTTTTTTTTTTTTTTTTAAAGGATGAGTTCTACGAGAAGCTCGCATCCATTGTCGCAAGCATTCCCAGCAAGGAGCAACTTGTTCTCCTAGGTGACTTCAATGCCAGAGTTGGTGCAGATCATGACTTGTGGCCCTCTTGCCTTGGGCAGTTTGGTGTGGGCAAAATGAATGAGAACGGCCAACGACTGCTTGAGCCAGTTGCCACAAATTGTGCATCACCAACTCCTATTTCAGGACCAAGCCTCAGCACAAGGTTTCTTGGAGACACCCACTCTCAAAGCACTGGTATCAGCTACATCTTATCCTGGTCAGACGTGCCCCCATCAAGAACGTCCTCCACACACACTCTTACCACAGTGCGGACTGCGACACAGATCACTCCCTGGTCTGCTACAAGATCAGGCTACAGCCAAAGAGGATCCACCGCTCAAAGAAACAAGGGAACCCCCGCATTGATGTCAGCAAGATGTCTCAACCAGACCTCATGGAAAAGTTTGCAGAGACCTTCGAGAAGGAAATGCAAACCTCACAGCCCAGAGACTCTGCCATAGAGAAGTGGGAAGTACTGCAGAACACCATGCACCGCACCGCCTTGGCTACCTTTGGGAAGAAGTCCTCCAAGTCTCATGACTGGTTTGAGGCCAAGTCCACAGAGATGACTCCCATCATCGAAGCCAAGCACGCCAGCCTCCCCGAGTATAAGTGGTCACCCAGTGAGAAGAGCCTGCAGATTCTCAGGGCTGCTAAGAGCAAGGCTCAGCAGACTGCCAGGTGTTGTGCCATCGAATACTGGACAGAGCTCAGTGAAGACATCCAGACAGCTGCTGCTACAGGCAACATTAGAGGGATGTACGATGGCATCAAAAAGGCACTCGAACCAGTCCAGAACAAGATAGCTCCCCTCAAATCTTCCACTGGGGTAGTAATTACAGACAAGGGCCAACAGATGGAGAGATGGGTGGAACACTACTCCGACCTCTACTCCAGACAGAGCACAGTGTCCCCCATAGCGCTTGACGCCATCGAGTGTATGCCAGTCATAGAGGAGCTGGATGTAGAGCCAACCAAAGAGGAACTCAGGAAGGCCATTGACAGCTTGGCCTTAGGCAAAGCCCCAGGAAGTGATGGGATTACCCCGGACCTGATCAAACATTGCAAGACTATCATCCTGCTCCCATTGCCTGAAGTCCTCTGTCAGTGCTGGCGAGAAGGAGCTGTATCACAGGACATGAGGGACACCAAGATCATCACCCTCTATAAGAACAAGGGCGAAAGAAGTGACTGCAACAACTACAGAGGCATCTCTCTACTCAGCATCATCAGCAAAGTCTTTGCTCAGGTCATTTTGATCTGCCTGCAGAAGCTGGCAGAACGCATTTACCCAGAGTCACAGTGTGGCTTTCATGCTAAGAGATCAATGGTAGACATAGTCTTCTCCCTCCGCCAACTCCAGGAGAAGTGCAGAGAACAACAAATGCCCCTGTATGTCGACTTCATAGATCTCACCAAGGCATTCAACCTTATCAGCAGAGATGGCCTGTTCAAGATTCTCCCAACGATAGGCTGCCCACCAAAGCTGCAGAGCATGATCGAGTCTTTTCACTCAGACATAAAGGGGACTGTGCAGTTCAACGGTAGTTCCTCCGACCCCTTCAGCATCTGCAGTGGCGTCAAACAAGGCTGCGTCCTTGTTCCCACACTCTTTGGGATATTCTTTGATGTTCTCCTAAAGCATGCCTTTGACACTGCAACTGAAGAAATTTACCTACGCACCAGGTCAGATGGCATGCTGTTCAACCTTGCCCGCCTCAGAGCCAAGACGAAGGTTCACGAAATGCTCATCAGAGACATGCTGTTTGCTGACGACGCAGCAATTGCAACACACACCCAACAGGAGCTGCAGACACTGATGGACCGCTTCTCACAGGCCTGCAAGGATTTTGGACTCACCATTAGCCTGGAAAAGACCAATGTCCTGGGACAAGACTCTGAATCACCACCTGCCATCACCATCAATGGCTAAGAACTCGACGCTGTCCACCACTTCACCTACCTTGGGTCTACCATAACCGGCAACTTCTTCCTTGACACAGAAATAGACAGGAGGATAGTGAAGGCAGCTACAACACTCGCTCGCCTCACAACCAGAGTGTGGACAAACCCCAAGCTGTTGGTGAAGACTACTATGGCAGTGTATAACACCTGTGTCATCAGCACACTGCTGTACGGCAGTGAGTCATGGACAACATATGCCAGACAGGAGAAGCGACTCAACACCTTCCATCTGCAAAGCATCCGCCGCATCCTGGGCATATCCTGGCAGGATAGGGTAATCAACACAGATGTCTTGAATCGCGTGGGACTTCCCAGCATGTTCGCGCTCGTCAGGCAGTGCAGGCTGCGCTGGCTAGGCCATGTCCTCCGCATGGATGATGGCTGCATCACAAAGGACATCCTGTATGGAGAACTGGCATCTGGGAGGAGATCCATTGGTCGCCCCCCAGCTCCGGCACAAAGATGTCATTAAGAGAGACATGAAGGCCACCGACATCAACACAGAGAGCTAGGAGAGCCTAGCAGGTGACTGTGTAAAGTGGAAGGGGACCCTGAAGCAACACCTGAAATCAGGGGAGGAGAAAATGATGACCACTGCTGCAGAAAAACGAGCATGCAGGAAGGAAAGCAGCAGCTCCAACAGACCAGAGACTACACACAGGTGTGACCTTTGCGATAGAGACTGCCACTCCCGCATCGGTCTATTTAGCCACAGACGACGCTGCTCCAGGCGAGCAGACAACCAGAACTAGGATGCTTCACCCATGGTCAATCCTGACCGATTGAGGCGTAAGAAGATTAATGTTAAATCGGTTTCACTAAAGTTCAAACAATTTTTTTCAGCTAATGTCAGTAATATAAAAACACCATGGTATGACGTCATTGAATCATTTCCTTTAAAATAATTTTTACAGTCCCGTCATTTCTTTATTGATTTATTTACTCAGTTAAAGCTGATGTGAGGTGTGGAATATAAGAAGAAGCCATCTCTATTGTCATTCGGACCATACAGCCAATCATGTACAGTAGAACAAAATTATGCTTCTCCTATGTACAATGTTAATCACATGTTGAATCAGAGGGGTCGCTGCCATGCAAGGTGCCGCCACAAACAACTTCTCCTTCCCCCATTCTATTACACTGAGCACCAAGCTAGAAAGTGGGAAGTACCATTTTTTTATATGGTCTTTGGTATGACCTGGCCAGGACTTGAACCCCAACCTCCCTGTTGTGGGGCAGATGCTCTATCAACTAGGCCACCACTTGAGGTTATTTTTACAGAAAACCAAACAATTTCTTAAGTTGAGTAGGAACATAACATCTGTAATAGAATTTATTTGATGACGCTGACTTTAAAAATGCTCTGTCACATCTGTAATAATAATTACATTTTCATTATTTTTTTTCCTTCTCGTTTCTCTCTCTGAGGTCCACGGTGGTGAACCTGAGGGTGAGCAGTCAGAGCAGCTGTGAAGAAAACGGGCTGGAAGCTACATAACAATATTGCATGTTCTCTTTATAGAAAAACTGCATTTCAATCATTTTTTTGTGAGATAATTCAAGAACCTCTCTCAATACTCATTACACACCGAGTAAAACATTTCAACCCATTCTGATTTAATTTTGATGATTATGGTGATAGTTTTTTAAGTTTTGATATTTTTACCTGCTATTGCATGCCGTAGTGTAAATATACAATATTAATAAAATCTGTTAATCCAGTATTTTTCTTTCTGCTCCTAATTTTATTATTGTACTTCTATATTTTCTCTTGTATGCATTCCTTGACAAAAATGCCACCGTACAGCCCTGGGATGACATACACCTCGTGTGTATTGTGACGGTGACATCACAGTCATACCTACATAAACAAATGACAAGCATTTCAAACTCGTGCATGGATGGCATGACACAATACCCATGCTACCATGCCACAAGCACCGAGGCATCAGCACCTGTGGTGCTTTCATTTTTCTCAGTAACTGCTATTTATCTCTCAGCTAGAGTTCAAATGTGACAGGAAGTCATCCATGTGCTGTAAAAAAGTCGCACTGCTGCCTCTTGTGGCCTGGCATAGTTATTACAATACCTTTTTTTCCAGCTCCATTGATGGTAAAGGTGAGTTAAATTTGTGTTTATTTCAAAAACGAAGTCTTATCTCGAAATTCTGGCAAATTAAAAGTCAAGAAAATATGGTGATACAATGATACCAGACTTTAGTTGCACTTAATTTTGACTGGGCGAGCTGAAAAACTGGTAACAGACAGACAGATACAAACACAAACACACACACACACACATTGACTGATTACCGTATGCCTCTGTTTTCACCGAAGCATAACAAAACCTTCTTGGTGAAAGTATTCCTATAACAGCTATGCATTTGTATAGAAAAGAATGAATAGGTGAAGTGGGATTGGACCTCTTCATCCTGATATGATTGTGAACACCTTTATGTACAGAAACAGAAAAAAAATCATGTGTACTTGGACTTCAAGGCATTTCTCCTGTACAGTATTGACTCCATGCATCTGCTGCATTGTAAATTAGAACAGCATGTGAGGTATGCACCATAGCATGTGAGTGAGACTTGCCAAAATAGTAGTTGCTCCTTTATCAACTTTATCTACCCTGCTCTCCACTGGGTCTCCCTGCCAGCTTGCTGTGGATCTTGAGTGGACTGAGAGTTGCTGGCCCCATTATTTCTCCCTGAATCAGCCTAAGGAGGGTTTCACCCATGCTCTCTGAGCTCTGCCATGCAGCAGCAGGGCAGAGTTGTGACCCACTTACTGTGGCCAGCTCTGACTCCTCACTGAGATGGCGATAAAGGCTGCATGAAAACTTAACATACTGACTTATATTTTAGGAATGCCCTAAAATAATTACTAGTGAAAATGTATTGCTTGTGTGACTCATTCATTTTGAAATATATTAAATAATATTGTCAAGTTTCATTGGCTAAAAAGATGCTACAGTATTGATTTTACTTACTGTTAACTTAAACATAAAACTTTGTTAATTATTCCATATTCTGACTATGGAAGATAGACCTGATTCACTGGGGAGCTCAGTTCACAGTTAATGAGCTAAAATCCAACACGATAACAACAGGTGGTAACATCAGACAAAGTTGTTCTTTATTATCCTGCGACTGACAACCATAGGAGCGAGTAGTTTTCTCAGACTTCCCAACCTTCTCTCATTCAAAACAGCACCATAGGAAGGGCTGGAATACTCAGCTTATAAGGCTTCACACTTGGATATTATACTAAATTACATGTCAGCATCAATAGCCGTGAACCAGATCCCTCTATGATATACATTTTTTGGCTTCTAATAACATCTTACAATCAATTTAATTTACCTTGTTTCAGTATGTGTGACCAACAACTAGAAAAAGCACTATATATAAGTACAGGTCCTTAACTGTGGGTTGTATACAACTATTTTTGTTGTATACTCATGAGAGATAGGCTTATCATAATTTGGTTCTGCCCCAATAATTATATGGATGTTGAAAACTGCTCTCCTTCACTAACATTGGGATCTTCAAAGAAAATGGAGGTGGGGGATACACTTGCCTCAGAGTGCTCTTGTTGCAGTTGCAGTGGAGTGAAGACTGTAGCTGCACACAGACAGAGAAAAGTGAACTGTCAGGAAAACTTAAAACACCCTCAGTGTAATCTGTCAAAATGATAGATAACCTTCAGATTTTTCTGTCACTGAAAAAAAAAAAAAATCTGTCAGTGGCAGACCATTTTCAGTTAACACAAACTCTGATTCCCAGTGGTCGGCATAGCTCAAGCCACTTGCATTAGGTTAGCTGACTGATGTTGGTCAGAATTTTTAGAAAATTCTTTACAATCTATTCAGCCCACTAGATATATGTTATCCCAGCCAGATTATCTACCAAAATTTGACCATATATCTCATTTGTAGAGGTTATTTTAGGTTTTTTTTTTTTTTCCACAATATCTTTATTGAACCTTTTTTTTTTTTTAACAAACATGATACAAACAATCAAACACTAACACTAAAGTACTACAAAAAAAAAAAAATGCACTAAAAACACCAACAACCACCAACAAAATCAAGTCTTCAACAATGCTCCTCTGTTTAGTCTAGACAATCCAATACATAAGTATACATATTATGTTCACCAGTTTGGAATTTACAAGGTCCACACACATCATTCACCTTCTTCTTCAAGAGTTATGTTTAAATTTTTTACATAATCAATAAAAGGTCTCCATATATTCTCAAACACAATTTCCTTTGATTTCAGTATATGTTATTCTTTCTAATGGAAGGTTTGTTAACATCTGTCTTAACCACTGAGTCACATCTGGTCTATGAGTCTTTTTCCATAATAGTGCAATACATTTTTTGGCATTAAGCAAACTGAGGTCTATGAATGTTCTTTCACTTTTATTAAAATTATGCTTTTCTGGGTACAGACCCAACAAAAACAGTTTAGGATTCAGTATGATTTGTTTTGAGATTATTTTTTCAATTGTTACCCTCACCTCTTCCCAAAACATTCTTATTAATCTACATTCCCATAAACAATGAAATAGGGTTCCTTTACTTTCCATGCATTTTGTGCATGTATCTGGTATATTTTTGTTATATCTATTTAACTCCTCCGGTGTAACATACATCCGCATTAACCATTTGAAATGTATCAATTTAAGGCGTGCATTTATTGATTTGGTTTGAGCTTCTGTACAAGCCAATTCCCATTGTTCCTCTGAAATTTCAATTTGCAGATCTTCTTTCCAGTAGTTTAATCTTTTCAGTGAATTTTCACTTGAAGATAGTGTCAATGAGTTATAAAACTCTGAAATAATACCCTTTCTTTTACTATCTTTCATCATCATTTTTTCCAAGGATGAATAAATAGGTCGAGTGAGAGCTTTATTTTGATTTGATCGAATAAAGTTTCTAAGTTGAAGATATTTAAAAAAATGTGTTCTATTGAGATTAAATTTGATCCTCAGCTCTTCAAAAGACATTATGTTGTCTGCACATGGCAAATATAAATCCTGAATCTTTTGTATCCCTTTTAAATTCCATACTTTAAATACAGCATCCGCTCTCCCTGGTTTAAAATATTGATTACCCCATATTGGACTAAATTGTGACAACAACTGTGGTTCTTTTAAATAGTTTTTAGCTTCACACCATATTTTGATCATATGCTTTACAAATGGATTTTTAACTTGTTTTTGTAATTTTTTTGCCGAATCTGAGTATATGAATATGGGAAGAGGTAAAGGTAAATTGTATGATTCCATTTCAGTCCAGTGAGGGAGATCATTTGATGAAAAATAATATGTCATAGACCTCAGTTGTGCCGACCAATAATACAACATAAAATTTGGACATTTCAGACCTCCACGATCAAATGGTAAATATAATAAAGACAAACGTAATCTAGCCCTCCTGTTGTTCCATATAAATTCCACTAACTTTTTTTTTATTCTTGAGAATAGATCTAAAGGTGGTGATAAGGGAATGTATTGAAATAAATAAAGTATTTTAGGTAAAATATTACTTTTAAGTATATTGATTCTCCCGATCATCGACATTGGTAGTGACATCCATCTCTGAGTTAACTCATTGATATCTGACATTAAGGCTTCATAGTTGACGCTGGCGACTGATTCTAGCTTAGGCATAATTTGGATTCCTAAATATTTAAACTGATTTACAACATTGAATTGATTTACCTCAGGGGCTGGGTAATTTCTCTGGGTCTCATTTAGCATTAATATTGAAGATTTAGTTTTATTTATTTTATATCCTGATATTTCCCCAAAATTCTTTATTAAATTCAACAAGGTTGGAATTGATTTTTTTAGATTCGACATAAACAAAATTATATCATCGGCGTACAGGGAGATTTTATGTTCTGTTGGTCCAACTTTAATTCCATATATTTGTGAATGTAAACGTATCGCTATCGCTAAAGGTTCAATTGCCATAGTAAACAGTAAAGGTGAAAGTGGACAGCCTTGTCGACATCCTCTATTGATTTTTATTGGTTTTGAAATATTGTTATTTGTTAGGATTTCTGCTGTAGCATTATTGTATATTATTTGAACCCATTTTATGAAATTATTTCCAAGTCCAAACCTTTGTAGGACTTCAAAAAGAAAGGGCCATTCAACTCTATCAAAGGCCTTTTCGGCGTCCAATGATAGGAGAGCTGTATCCGGTGCTTCTTTATTAAAATAAATAATATTAAATAGTCTTCTTACATTATGGAAGCCTTGTCTACCCTTTATAAAGCCATTCTGATCTCGATTAATAATATTTGGTAAAATTTCTTGTATTCGTCTTGCTAAAATTTTACAGATTATCTTAAGGTCGGCGTTTAATAGGCTTATTGGTCTCATATTTTCACATTTATTAGAGGGCTTACCTGGTTTTGGCAGCAGTATAATTAAGGCATTATTTATGTATGATGGTAAATTATTATTTTGAAATGCTTCTAAAACCATTTCCAAAAAAGGTTTTATTAATTTATTCTTAAATTTTTTATAAAGGTCAACTGGAAGACCATCTGGTCCTGCACTTTTTCCTGATTTCATATTATCAATGGCTAGCCCAACTTCTTCTTGACTAATTTTAGACTCCAATATCTCCCTGTTTTCATTTGGAATACACGGTATAGATAGTTCGTTCAAAAACCCATTTAGTTTTGTTAAATCAGGTTCATTTTTGGTATCATATAATTTTTCATAGTAATCTCTAAAGGCTCTATTAATTTCTAAAGGATCTATAACTACCTGTCCATTACTTATAATACTGGTAATTGGTGTTTTAATTTCCAATTGTTTAATCTGCCATGCTAATAATTTTCCTGATTTTTCACCTTGTTCATAAAAAGATTGTTTCAATCTTAGAAGACTCGAGGCAGCTCTATTTGCTGATTTTTTGTCGTATTCAGCTCTCAAAATCAGTAATTCATTCTCCAACCTTGGGTCACTTTCTGCATACACTTTTTCCTGAAGACTTTTTATTTTATGTTCCAATTTAGCTCTCTCCTCTCGAGTCTTCTTAGATTTTGATCCTGTATAACTAATAATATGTCCCCTAATAAAAGCTTTGAAAGCCTCCCACTTTACACATGCTGATGTTTGTGTAGTATTGATGTCAAAGAACTCGTCTATCTGTTTTTCTATATACTTGACAAATTCCTCATCCTGAAGCCATTTATGCTGAAATTGCCATCTACCTGATTCCTTTGTCAATTTTTTATCTACATATATTAGACAACAGGGTGCATGATCAGAGATCACGATGTTATCATAAAAGCAGTTTTGAATCTTGGACCTTAATTCTGTGGAAATCAAAAAATAATCAATACGTGAGAATGTCTTGTAGGTACTGGAATAACAAGAATAGGCTTTAACTTGTGGTTTCATTTCTCTCCATATATCTAACAATCTCAATTCTTTCATAAAATGATTAATAGTCATCCTACATCCAATGTGCGTACAATCCAGTCCTGTTGATCTATCCACACCTGGATTCAATGTACAATTAAAATCCCCTGCTATTATATGTTGCCCTGTAAGTGATGATAAGATGAGAAATAAATTAGCAAAGAACTTCTGATCATCTATATTGGGACCATATAAGTTCACAAGATTTATATTTTCTAATAGCAAAGAACCTTGAATGATTACATATCTTCCAAATTTGTCTCCAATTACATTTTTCACTTGAAAAGGAACTGATTTATGTATGAGAGTCATAACTCCCCTGGCTCGGGATGAAAATGAAGAGGTGAATACACTTCCCTGCCATCTACTCCTAATTCTTTTAACATCCTCCTCTATCAGATGAGTTTCTTGTAAAAACACAATTCTTGAACCCATGTCCTTTATTTTATTCATAACTTGTTTAAGTTTTTTTAAATTTTGTAGACCTCTGCAATTCCATGAAGTTAAATTAAGATTAACACTTTGGTCCATGATCAATAGAGAGTTTGGGATTACCTTGCAGTGTAAACATGCTCATACAGAGAAGCAAAAACATGAGTGGTTGAACATTCATCCTACAAACTACACACAAACAAATTTCCCCTTCCCACACTTGTGGCAAACCCCCCAAAATCAAAAGAAAAATTCTGTCTCCCGATATAGCCATCGACCGTTCCACACCCACGGGGAACAGCCTAAGCCACTCCTTCTTCATCCTCCCAATCACCCTAACTCTACTGCTTTTAATGACGTAACATTAACTCTCCTCTGTAGTTTTCCAACTTAACTCCAAAGTTTTTAACAACTTTGTACATCATAGTTTTTTTTTTGTTTGTTTTGTTTTTGTTTTGTTTTTTTAATATATAATACAATCTATATTTTGTAAACTTACTATTTACTTCAAGTCAGTCAGATGCCTGTGCAAATGCTTAATTATTCTACCTTATATTTTGTTCATGCTTAGCTCCCACCAGTCTCTTCTTCTTCTTTGATCTTCTTGATGAACTCCTGCGCCTCCTCTGGGGTCTTGAAGATGTGGGTTCTGCCCTCATACGTGGTCAGCAGTCTCGCAGGATAGATTACACCATGACGAATCCCAAGGTTGCGCAGCTCCTTACGTACGGGATCAAACTGCTTCCTCAATTGCTGGATTCCTGTGGCCAAATCTGGGTAGAACCGCACCTGCTGGTCCTGGTGTTTAATCTCTCCTTTTTTAGCTCGTGCAGCGTTGAAGATCTTCATCCTGTCTCTGTTGCTAAGAAACTTCATAATTAAGGTCCTCGGCGGTCCCTTATCTCTCCGTGGGCCAATACGATGTGCTTTTTCCAGAATCACTGCTGATTGCAACTCCTCGCTGCCCAGCACCTCCGGAATCCACTTTTCCAGAAAGGAACATACGTCCCGACCTTCTGATTCCTCTGGAAGACCCACCAGCCTCAAATTATTCTGTCTCGACCGAGATTCCAAATCCAAAATATTATCTTCCAGAGATTTATTTTTTTTTTCCAAAGTGCGCACCTTTAATTGAAGACGGGTGACGTCATCTTCAGCACTAGCGAGACGGAGCTCCATCTGCGCCGTTCGTTCTACACAGTCACCCAATTCCTTTCTTATTCCTTCCAACGCTGTCATAATCCCATCAAATCTAGAGGAAAAGTCCGCTCTCATTGAACTCATGGCAGCCATCAGCGCATCTGCGCCATTCCCCGCAAATATCGCACCGTTGCCAGCCTCCTCCGCCATATATGGAGTTTTGTTTGCTGCGTCACAGACCTGAAAGTCCGTTAATTTGGACTGTTTCGGCGGCTCGCTTTTTCCTTTTCCTGGTTTTCCAGCCTTAGGCTTCGCCGACATATCCTCGCCCAAATGCTGGGATACGTTCTGTCCCAAATGAGAGAGTTATTTGCCGATTTTTTTTTTCCAGGAGCAGAGCAGAGCGAGACACGTCCGTCCTACGTGGCAGCCATAACCGGAAGTCATTTTAGGTTATTTTACTATAATTACAGTTTGGCCGGGACTGACAGGAGACAGTTGCTGTCAGCAGAGCTAGCCATTCATTAATCCATGGTTGTGTTATGTCTACAAACCTGGCACAAAAGGAGACGGTCAAGAGGTTGCACTGGAACTGTTGTTTATTGAAGAACAGGTTGCAATACAGCAGGTGTCACACTGTGTGGGGTCGTCCGGGCAAGAGAGCCCCAAATGGTGGACGCCCCTTCTTATAGGGCGTTGTGATGACACAACTGGAAGGCAGGGTCATCACACCGCACTTCACAATAAAACCCTGATCCTACACCCCCCCTCCCCTTTACAAAACAAAAAACACATCCAATCAAAACCCACCCAAATTTGGCATACAAAACCCCCAACAAACACACTAAAATAATAATAAGAACAGTGAACATAAAATCACAATGAACACTCAAACTAGGACTGGTGGGTAGACTGCCACATGGCCCACATGGCCAAGTGGTTCATTCTGCCACTTCCTAATGATGGACCGGCCGTGCTCCTACCTAAAGAGTCCTCTGTCCCTTCTTTACTGTCTCCCATGGCAAGGGAGGGTCTACTAGGGGGGCCCTGCGGCAGCCCCGCAGCGGACACGGCCCTTGAGGTGGCAGGCCCCCAGGACAAGAGCCAATCTCCATAACACAGGAGCCCGGATCCAACACGATCTTCACCGACTCTTGCGTAGCCCCGTTACCCAGATCGTCCACCTGGACATACCGCAGCTGGTTTGCATGTCAGATCGAGCCGTCTGTCAGCCGGAAACACACCTCTCCCAACTTTGCCACAATCCTCAGTGGCGCCCGATGTCTCGCCAGCTGCAATCCGGCCGGTTGTCGCCCCAGTCTCTCCTCGGCACGAACCCGAACCCAGTCCATGACCTGGAGTGGTACCTTGCTTGGTTTGATGTGCTGCTGCATTCTCGGCAGCTCCACGTCCTTCTCCTGTCTGGTGCTGTCGTAACAATGTAGTGGCACAGCAGCCACCGCCGTCGCAGCGGACCCCTCATCCGTTGTCTGAAGCTCAACTTGGGAACTGAAAATATCCAATGCATCCCTGGTGACACTCGTCAGAACGAACCCTCCACACGCTAACTCGGTTGCTCCCACTACAGCTGGCCAAGCACGTACATTGGAGTCGTCCGGTTCCTCCACTGAGCAGCCCTCCGCCCGAGAGCAAGAAACGTGCGCTCCGGTTTCGGCACTGCCCATGGGTACCTCTTGCCACACCATGACATCAACCGCTGGGTCTGGCGAGCTCCAACATCCACACCCAGACCACTCAAATCCAGCACTGTCCTTAATGGCGAAACCCAGTCCATAGAACAGGTCACACCCCATGATGCTGTCACCATGTGCTATTACCTGGAACGAGAAGTCGTGCACCGCTTCGGCGTTGTAGCGAGCAATCAACTCCACAGTCCCGACATTGCACAGTCTACCATCACTGTATCCATACAGCGGTGCTGGGTTCTTCCTGATTCTGTGATGTGGGAAAAACTTCTTCACCATGGCCCAATTCAGCACCGACCGCACCACCGCCATGTCGAGTATTAATGGCAAAGCTACACCATCCAATTCCACCAAGCAGTAGGAAAGCCCATTGGCGATGGCGCTCACCGAATGGATGGTCATCGTAGGTGGGCGGGCTGGCATACTTGGCAAGCTCCACGGCGCTAAAAACCAGCACATCGTGGTGAAATGATTCATATGCCCACACTTGCTGCACCACTTCCCTCTTGCCGGGCATGCTTGCTCTTTAATCTGGTGCACTGGGGACCCACAACCCCTGCAGATGGGGTCCTTTGGAGCAGACCTATGGCTCACCGCATTAGCCTCGTAGTCATCCGCCATGCTCCCTTCGTCCTCTGAGTCCACTGCATTCACCGACACCGTCCCTAACAGCTTCTTCTGCGACTGGCATCAATTTAGCTCCGAAGCTAGCTTATCCACGGCCCTCCAACTGAAGAGCTACCTCGACTGCCCTAGCTGGCGTTAAGTCATTAGGCACCGTTAGCAACCTAGCCCGTAGCGCAGCACTACACATGTGCTCAGCCAATTGGTCCTGCACCATCTTGTCCTCCAACGGCCCAAAATGGCACATACTAGCTAACTGTCTTAGGTCAGTGACAAACTGTTGAATTGGCTCACTGACTCCTTGGCGTCTCTGGCGAAACCAAATTTGTCGAACCGTCACGCTGTCTGGTGTGGTGAAGTGGTTAGCCATTAGCTCCACGACATCCTCGTATGAGTCCTTCACACCGAGCATCCGTAAAATCCTCTGGCTTTCAATGCTGAGGTTGTGGACAAGCAGTGTTCGCGTTCTCACCTTATCCAGCTTCCCTAGGTCTAACACTGTGATGTAGTTTTCAAAAGTCTCCAGCCAGTGGGGCCATGGGACCGGTAGCTCCCCAGAAAGCTCCAGGAATGGCCGCAGTGGTGTTATGCACGTCTCCATGCGTTAATCCTCAGTCATCAAATGTTATGTCCATAAACCTGGCACAAAAGGAGACGGACGAGAGGTTGCACTGGAACTGTGCTTTATTGAAGAACAGGTTGCAATACAGCAGGTGCCACACTGTGTGGGGTCGTCCAGGCAAGAGAGCCCCAAATGGTGGACTCCCCTTCTTATAGGGCGGTGTGATGATGCAACCGGAAGGCAGGGTCGTCACACCACACTTCACAATGAAACCCCAATCCTAAAGGTTGCTTCTGTGCTTATAACATCCCAGAGACAACCACTCACCCCACACACCCCTGTCTCTGCTGATGCTTTAATTTGGACTTTCACCCACTCACATTCAGCCAGTAAGTTTGCTCAAGCTGTGTTGTGCTAAACAGCTAACATTAGCTGCATTGTCAGCCACACAGCTCACTGAGCTCAGCAGTGACAAAAGAAGGAGGGTGCGATTAAACTGTGCTCTAGGCAGAGTGAATTGGGGCTCATTAGTATTTAAAGCAAAATCAACAAAAACAGCTTGTTGTGAGAAGTGCTCTTTCAGCTGGGGGTAAAATTTTGCTGCAATAATTAAATGTTGCACTGTTTTGACCAAAGCATATCACAGATATTTCATTAACACCTCTGTGTCAGCATGTGGAAAAAAGGACATGCCCTGTGCTCTTTGTTAAAACAGTATTTTAAATTAACTTGCAATTTTAAATAACTAAAGTTATAGATTTTTGAAAAAGGAGCAACATGGTATTTACTTAACAAATCTTGCAAACTCATGAGATAAAAATGTTCAATTTATGTTAAATAAGTTGCTAATAAGTTTTTTAATAAAGTATAAAATCAGTGAAAAGCTTTGCCAGAAAAATCAAGAGAGAACAAACATCTTTTACATTTTTTTGTCTGTGAGGAAGCTTGCGCATGCATGTGAGCTTGTGTGTGGGAGAATGCAAAGTTCAAGTCTCTGCAGCTCCGTATCACTTGGTTCGCAGCATTCAGACTTCACGTGTTTGGACAGCATGTGGAGTCCTGGTCCTGCCCACTGCTCACAAACACTCCTGCTGCTGCTGTTTACCATGCTGGCAGTGGAGTGGAAGACTCCAGCCTGCCTGTCTGCATGCCATATTATCAGCCAACTCATGCTCTTGGAGCTTATAAACATGTTTGTCAAAAGGAAATTCTTGGAGAAAACAGTGTTGTAAAAGAGCCAAATATAGCTCGGCACATGTTTCTGTATCAGTGATCACATAATACCTGGGGCCACCTTAACTTGCCGCTAGGCGCTGGGGCTGAGAGGTTTTGTCTCCCTCTCAACAGAATCTCAGTTTAAAAATGTGTAATAGCTATGTTTTTAATAATAGATTGCATTTATATAGCACTTTTCATGACACCCAAAAACAATTTACAATGAGTCCATTTTTCATTCACTCCACAGACAGTGATAGTGGTAAGCTACCTCTGTAGCCACAGCTGCCCTGGGGCAGACTGAAAAAAAACATGGCTGTTAAAGTATACAAAATCAAAATCAAATCAAATCAATCCATGCCAACAGCCACTTTGTGTCATGACCCTCCTCGTGTGCTTTGACGCAGCACACGGAGGAGGGGAAGGAAGATGGATTTACGCACAGGTTACACCACAAACACATTTATTAAACAAAAGACAAACAAAACCAACAGTACAAAATAACATAATGGCTCAGGTAACTCAAGGAGTCCTCCAAAATACTCTACAGTCTTAGGGAGAGAACCACCGGGAAAATGCACACAGTAAATACTCACAAAACTGGAGCAGTCTGAGAAAGTCCAAATGTAGCCTGACAACACATGCATATGACAATACAATAGTCCAGCAATGCTTGACTGGCAAAGGCCTGCTTAAGTACAAGCATTGCTGGCAACACAGATTGGGAATACCTGGGCAAAGCGCAGGAAAGACAATTACCGGAGGAAACCTAGCTGGCTGTCAAGAGAGAGGGGGTGTGGTCAGACTGGCAAGTGTCAGACAGCGCCCACAAGAATGTAGGCCAAAGGAGGCTGCCTCACAGCTGCCAGCCAAAACAGTGGCTACAGGTATGGAAAAAAGTAAACTAATGACAAAGAAACTACCAGAACTCAAAAGATAACGCAATACACAAATATACCGATAACCTGAGCCACAGAGAACGGTCAGAACCAAGCCTAAAGGACAAAACTGGCTTGGTTCGTGACAGATCCCCCCTCTCAAGGGGTGGATTCCAGACACCCACGGCAACATCATAAGGAAAAGGACCCCCCCCGCCCCCCAAGCAGGAACAACAACCACGAACCTGGGTGGGAGCTAGGGGGAACAGGCAAGAAGGGAAGACAATACACCCTGCCCAGGGCCCACAACAGAAAACAAACTTAACCCCACCAAGTCCAAAGGCGTGGAGGCTCAGGAGGCCGCTCAGAGTCCCAGGCTCAGCAGACAGTTTGGCGAACATAGTCCGGTGGCCTGCCGGAAAACATGGGCCATCTGGCCCAGACTCAGTCCCTCTGGCGGTCAGCCAGCATTGTTGAGCCTCCAGGACCGGAGGGGTGGAGCAGGGAGTGGCCTGACCACTGGGAGGCTCACTGGTGGGTGACCAGACCGTAGGAAGGGAACCCCCACGGCATCAGACAGGGAGGGGGGGGAGGAGGCTACACTACGACGACATTAGGCTGAGTGAGGAGTGGAGGCCCTGGCATCCTCAGGCTGATCAGCAGCACCCTCGGTGGTCCCGGCTTGGGACACAGCTGCACCCCCGGCGGGCCCCGACCAGGTCAATGGTGCACCCTCAGTGGACCCCAGCCGGGTCAATGCTGCACCCGCGGTGGCTCCCGACTGTAGCTCTGCAGCACCCTCGGTGGCTCCCGACTATAGCTCTGCAGCACCTGCAGTGGCTCCCGACTGGAGCTCTGCAGCACCCACGGTGGGCTCTGACCGGATCAATGCTGAACCTGTGGTGGACCCCGACCAGGCCAATGCTGCACCCTCGTGGACTCCGGCTGAGCCAACAATGCACCCACGGCGGACCCCGACCGGACCAACGATTCACCCACGGTGGACCCCGACCGGGCCGAGGCTGCACCCGCGGCGGTCTCGGGCTGGAGCTGTGTTGCACCTGCGATGGTCCCCGTCGGGGACCTCATTGTTCCTGCAGTGACCCCCCCCCCCCCCCCCCCCCAGCGAGGGAGGCAGGACTCTCCACGACCTCTGGCGATGAACTTGGATCCTCGGCAGCCTCTGGTGGAACTGACCACTCTCCGGCGACCCTGGGTAAATGCTTAGGAATGACAGGAAGAGAGTGGTTAGGGTCGCCGGCAGCGGCGGAGCCCGGCAAGGTGAGCTCTGATGCAGCTGAGGGCTGCACCTTACTCTCCTCACCAAGAGCTAGACAAGATTGCCCCACTTCACAGGGGAGAGAAACAAATGGGGGCACTTACTTGGACTTGAGCTCCACCGCCGTCCAGGACTCCGTCGATCCCGACAACGACGTCCAGCTGGACCTCATGAAGGTCCAGCTGGATGGGTGACTCTGCTGCGGTGGCCTCCACAGCAGGCATGATGGTGATTGCAGCCTCCAGGCACCCAGGCAATGTCCCTCATGCTGGTGACTCATCTGGCGTGGCAGCTAGGGGCTGCCTCTCCCCCGAACCTAGGTCAGGATCCTCCAGGACCTCGGGCTCCTCCTCTGTCTGGCGACTTGGTTCGGGAACCGATGAACTCACAGAGGCACACAAGGAAGATACGGAGAGGACAGGTGAAAGGTTGTCACATGCCGCTGGCGGCGAGAACTCAGTGGACTGCAGAACCTGAGTCTCTTGACCAGGGAACAGGCAAAATTGCTCATCAGGAATAGGGGTAGAATGAAAAGGAACTTGCCTGTTCTCCTGGTTTTCGATGTCTCCAGCGACGTCAGAGGCAGTTTTATCTCCCTCCGTGTCCACAGCAGCCCTGGGCTCCTCTATATGCGGAGAAGAAACCTCCAAAGCAGATGCATAGGTGGATGGATTCGGGGGGGAAACTGCAGCCCCCACATTGGAAGAGGTAAAAGTCATAGAGAAGGTGGCTATCGGTGAGGTAGCAGAATGGTGCAGTGGCCGCGCAGCAGGATTCTCCTCCGCCCATGAAGAGAGGCTCGCTGGCATGGAAGCCAAAGGGTGCTTCTGGCGAGCTCTCCGGGATCGGCGGCAACGAGAGGAAGCAGGCGGCGTGAGTTCCGGTTCCTCCAGTGAAAGCTCCTCCTGTGTCCGGAATTCTCCTCCTGGGAAGAACGGTGGCATAGGAGAAACAGGAGAGACAGGTGGACAATCAAGAATGGCAGCTGACAATTCATCAGGAATCAGGCAAGCAGTTTCAGGTGACAATAAAAGTGACTGAATAAGCACTTGCCTGAATTCCTGGGAAGTGATGACGTCAGCTGTCGTCTCAGGGTCGGGGAGGTGTGGAGACTCCATGGCTGGAGCACGCTCGTCCTCGGGCTGTAGCTCTGGTTCCCTTGGGGAATACTCCTCCAACCTCCCGGCCAACTCCGGGAGGAGCCACGGTTTCGCCTCCAAGAGGAGTTCAGTCTCCACCAGGAGAACCTGTCTACATTTCTCCAGCTCCTCTGGAGATGGAGCGGGCCACGGCTTGGAACGAGGAGGCGGGGCTGTCGTCGGAGAGGCTGGAGGCTTCTTTCGGCAAGGGCGCTTCTTCTTTGTTGTGGACGGTTTGGACACCAGATAATCTGGCACTATAAGCACATCGCTGGGCTGCAAGCAACAAGTGCGGAGAAGCTCCGTAGTGTCCGAGGAAGGAGGCGGAGTAGCTGCGGGGGGCTCGAATGCTGAGAGCTCCTCATCCAACCCCTCGCATGGCACAGCGAAGGTGCCCTGGCGAAAATTCATCGCCTCAGCATGGTCCCAAAGGCTGTCCCTGTTTATTACCCTCACCGCTGTGTCCTGAGCCCATCGAGCTGTCTCGGGGGAATAGGGCTCCAGCGTCCACGAAAGAATATCCTCCAGGAGACACAGTGAGCACAGCTCCATCTCCACCAGATCAGCCATAGCGCCCGGGAAGCAGGTGAGTGAAAAAGAAAATAGTCCAAAAATGAAAAAGTATGTATGGGTGTAACCCGCTAAATCCTTGTCTGGCTGGACTACTTTGTCATGACCCTTCTTGTACGCTTTGATGGAGCGTGTGGAGGAGGGGAAGGAAGATGGATTTACGCACAGGTTACACCACAAACACAGTTATTAAACAAAAGACAAACAAAACCAACAGTACAAAATAACATAATGGCTCAGGTAACTCAAGGAGTCCTCCAGGACGCTCTACAGTCTTAGGGAGAGAACCACCGGGAAAATGCACACAGTAAAAACTCACAAAACTGGAGCAGTCCGACAAAGTCCAAATGTAGCCTGACAACACATGCATATGACAATACAATAGTCCAGCAATGCTTGACTGGCAAAGGCCTGCTTAAGTACAAGCATAGCTGGCAACACAGATTGGGAACACCTTGGTGAAGCGTGGGAAAGACAATTACCGGAGGAAACCCAGCTGGCTGTCAAGAGAGAGGGGGGTATGGTCAGACTGGCAAGTGTCAGACAGCGCCCACAAGAATGTAGGCCAAAGGAGGCTGCCTCACAGCTGCCGGCCAGAACAGTGGCTACAGGTATGGAAAAAAGTAAACTAATGACAAAGAAACTACCAGAACTCAAAAGATAACACAATACACAAATATACCGATAACCTGAGCCACAGAGAACAGTCAGAACCAAGCCTAAAGGACAAAACCGGCTCGGTTTGTGACACTTTGACCACCACCGAACATTTATTCACATTCATACATCAGTGTCATGAGCCATGAACACACTGGAGGCAAGGTGGGTAAAGTGTCTTGTCCAAGGATACAACAGCAAGGGGGAGTGGGATTCGAACTGCCAGTCGTCTGGTTACTGGGTGACCTGCTCTACCTCCTGAGCGACTATGGCCTCATTTTTGTTTCTCTTGGAGAAATGATGCAACTGTGAGCTAGAAAATATTACTGCACTGCAAAAAGTCGAATACAAGTCAAATGAAATAAATTAAGGCTGTTTATGCTTGTTTTTTGTCTGACAAGATATTTATTTGTGTTGTGCAGTTTAGGTGTAAGAAAATTTTACATGTTTTCCAATAGTTTTAACTTGTTTTAAGCAATTTGATAAGTCAAATTTTCTTGCTCTGTTGGCAGATAATTTTACTTTAATAAGCAAAAAAATTCTGGCAACAGACAATTCTAGTTAAAATTAGAAAAAAAATCTGCCAACAAAGTAAGATTAAATTGCTTAAAACAAGTAAAAACTATCTTAAAGCAAGTAAAATCTTACAGAAAACTGCGCAACAAAAAGAAATTGTTGTCTTGTCAAAATTGTCTTGTGAGAGAAAAACAAGCATATAGCCTTGTTTTAAGATATTTTATCTTACTGAGATTTCCATTTTTACAGTGTGACAGATACTGCCTTTGGTATAAGCACAAGTTTAGCGCAATTTCGGTCTATCTGTCTCTCTCACTCTCTCTCTCTCACCCACACGCACCCATAGCCTAAACACCATGCAACAGGATGATACTGATCGACAGTTACAGTCTAATGTTGACAGCGGAACACAAAGTTATATCAGTGAGGTGTTTCTGATTCAAAGCACAACAGCAGCAATCTAAAACCTGCACAGGTTGCTGGAAAGCTACAAAGGTCATGTCTTACCTTTTTTTTTGTAACTTAGATTTTTATTCATTTTTCATCATATATAATGCATTCAGATCACATTCTACATTTAAAAAACAAAGGGGTTAGGGTAGGGAAAAATAAAAAAAATAAAAAATAAAAAAAAATAAAAAAAAATAAAAAATAAAATGGGGGGGGGACAAATGTTGGAGCATCAAGTTTTTAGTTTCCATCTCTTAATTCTTCTGGTTTTTTCAGTGTCTTTGGTTATTCTTTCAATTTCTGCCTCGTTGTTGCACTTTGTAGTGTGTCCATTTCCGCCATTTTTTCTCCCATATTCCTTCTTGCATTCTTCGTCGATATGTTAGTTTTTCCATCATACGTATGTCCTCAACAATGTCAGTCCATTGTTCTTGGTCAGGAAGAACTTCTGATCGCCATTTTTTTGTGATAGTTTTTTTTACATGCAATCAACAAGATTTTAACTAGATATCTGTCCTCAGCCTGTATAACATTGTCTTTTTTAAGATCACATAAGTACATCAGGTTACAGTTCATTGGTATATTATATCCTAATATCCTCTGTATTGTCACATGCATAGATTTCCAAAATGATGATATTTTGTAGCATTTCCAAAACATATGTAAGTGGTCTGCATTTTGAGCCCCACATCCCCTCCAGCATAAAGATTGGGTATTTGTATATTTTCCTTGAATCTGTGGTGTAATGAAAAAGCGAATCAGGTTTTTCCATCCAAATTCCCTCCATGTCCTTGAATTTGTTGATGTGTGTTGTGTTTTCCATATTTCCTGCCAGCTTTCTTCTGTTATGTTTAAATTGAGCTCTTTCTCCCATTTCTCCTTTATATAGTTACTTGTATGATTGTTTGTTATAAGTTTCTGATATAGTTTTGAAATAATTCTTATTTTATTTCCTGCATATGAGCTTAAAATAAGTTGTATAATCTCGTTCACATCTGTTTGGAGGTTATGCCTAATCTTCTTCATATAGTAATCTCTCATCTGCAGATATCTGAAAAATTCCGATCTTTCTAATTTAAATTTTCTCCTGATATTTACAAAGCTCCCGAGATCTTTTTTCCGATATTGCCCCATGCTGTGATTCCCTTGTTCACCAGATTTTTGTATCCCCTATCTTGTTTTGCCGGTTCAAACTGACTGTCAAATGCTACCCATTTCAATAGTTTTATGTCTTCCCTTATATTATATTTTTGTACTATTTTATACCACAGTTCTAAAGTAAATTTAGTGATTGGGTCTATTTGTTTGATTTGCTTATATGCATCTTTATCTCCTATTATGCTTTGTACTGGGAGTCCCTCAATTTCCTTTTCCATTTCTTTCCATTTTGCCTCATATCCCTCGTCGCACCAACATATGATATATCTTATTTGTGCTGAGTAGTAATATTCCTTTAGACTCGGTAGGCCCATGCCTCCTTTCTCTTTTGGTAATTGGAGGGTTTTATATTTCACTCTTGGTTTTTTACCTCCCCAAACAAATCTCGATATCATCCTGTCCCACTTTGAGAATTGGGCATCTGGAATCTCTGTTGGTAGAGCCTGGAAGAGGTAAAGTAATCTAGGTTGTATGCTGATTTTGACTGTCTCAATTTTTGAATTCAGATCCATATTTAAGATTGACCATCTATCAATATCTTTTTTTATTTCTTGTTCCAACCTATCATAGTTTGCTTTATATATTTTGCTTAGGTCTTTAGGTATGTTCACTCCAAGGTATTTTATTTCTTTTTGGTTCCAGTTTAGTTTGATCTTATCAGTTATCTGGTTTAGAGGGTTATAGTGGAATGTCAGTGTTTGTGTTTTTGTTATGTTTATCTTGTATCCTGATAATTTTCCAAAATTTTCTATCAAGTTCATCATTTCCATTATTGATTTATCTGGTTGTTCAAGGTAAACTATAATATCGTCTGCAAATAGCCCAATCTTGTGTTCCGCCCCCTTTATTGTTACACCTTTTAATTTCTTATTTTGTCGTATCGCTTGAGCCAATGGTTCTATGAACAGAGCAAACAAGGTGGGCGATAAGCAGCATCCCTGCCTAGTTGATCTTTGTATATTTACTTTGTCTGTTAAGCTACCGTTTATCTTGATTCTTGCCACAGGTTCTTGATATAGCGTCCTTATGCATTGTACTGATTTTTCGTTAAATCCAAAGCTCTCCAGTACACTATATAGGAATTTCCAGTTAACCCTGTCAAATGCTTTTTCTGCGTCTAAACTCATTATTACTGCGCTTTTCTTTTCTTTATGTATTTGGTTAATTATATGTATTGTTCTCCTGATATTGTCATGTGTTTGGCGTCCCTCTATGAATCCAGTTTGATCATCTTCTATCAATTCCGTCAATGTCTTTATTCGTTTACATATAATTGTTGTGTATATTTTATAATCTACATTTAATAAAGAGATTGGTCTATAGTTTCCGCATTGTTCTTTATCTTTCCCTGGTTTTAAAATAACTGAAATGATTGCTTCGTTCCATGATGGAGGTATTTTGTTGTTGTTCAGCGTCCAATTAAATGACTTTAGGAGCTGTGGCGTGAGTTCTTCTATAAACAGTTTATAAAACTCAGATGGGTATCCATCACTACCTGGTGATTTACCGTTTTTAAGTGACTTAATCACATCTCTGATCTCTTGTGTTGTTATTTCTGCTGTTAGTTTTTCATTTTGTTGATTTCCTATTGATGGCAAGTCCAATGTGTCTAGAAATTTTTTGATATCTTTAGTATTTGTTTCTTCAGGTTGCGAGTATAGTTCTTGGTAGAAATTATGGAAAATTTCTTCGATGTTTTCTGGGTTAACTGTGGTTTTATTTGTGGTGGGGTCTTTAATCTTGTATACATTAGTCATTGTTTGTTGTTTTCTTAACCGTTTTGCCAGCAGTTTTGTGGCTTTTGGCCCCGTTTCATAATATTTTTGCTTTAGATATCTATTTTTCCTTTCAATTTCATCCATTTATGTTTCTTTTATCTTTGTTTTTTCTTCTTTAATTTCTTGATATATTTTTGGATCATTTGTGCTTTGATGTTTACGTTCTAATTCCCTCAGTCTCTCACATCTTTGTTCATACGCTTCCAGTTTAGTCTTATTTGCTTTTCCTGTTTCAACAATTAATTTACCCCTTAACACGGCTTTTAGTGCGTCCCATAGTATTGTTGGGTCCACTTCTTCATTGTCATTCTCTTGGATATATTCGTTTATGTTTATTTTTATTCTTTCTTTCATTTTCTCATCATTTAACAGTCCTACGTTAAGTTTCCATGTTGTTTGTCATTTTCTATTGTTTAAATATATTTCCATGTATATAGGATTATGATCTGATATTTCTGCCCCTCCAATCCAACAATTTCTCACCCTGTGTCTGTCACCTTCATTCATAAGGAAGTAATCTATTCTAGAGTGTACTTTATGGGCTGCTGAATAATGTGTATAGTCTTTTTCGAGTGGGTGTAGGTCCCTCCATATGTCTACCATACCCATTTCTGCCAGTGAGGTTCTTATGAACTTTGTTACATGTTTTTTTGTCTTCTTAACACTTGTTGTGTCAACTTCATGATCCATGACAGCATTTAAGTCTCCTCCACAAATTAGGACTCCTTCACTGTGTGTTGCTATGAGATCAAACAGATGTTGAAAAAAACCCTTGTCACTTTCTGGTGGGGCATAGATGTTCACTAATGTAATCTGCATACCATCTATTCTTCCCTTTATTATTACATACCTGCCTTCTTTATCCTGGATTTCCTGTTCACTTTCAAATTGTATTTTGTTTGAGATTAGTATCATAACCCCCCTTTTAGCTCCTCCCTTAAATGAACTGTAGTAGGAGTTCTTATAGCCAAATCTCTTTAGTTTCACATGTTCTGCCTTGCTCAAATGTGTCTCTTGCATAAATATAATTTCAGCTTTTTCCTTCTTGAATTTTCTTATTATTCTTTCCCTTTTAACAGGTGAGTTCAGACCATTCACGTTTAGTGTCATTATCTTAAGATTTTTACCCATATTCATGTTTTTCCATTTTTTTAACTTGTGCTCCTAGCCCCTTTAACAACAAAAATAACACATATTTATATAAAAACACATTAAAAAATCTCGACCTCCGTACTTGGGGCCTTTCTTCTGCCCACTGGTCCCTGTTGGTGGGTGGGGGGTTTGTCTTCACAGAGTGAAGGGCCCTCCCTAGACTTCTAATTACTATCAAAGTAATAGTCATAAGTCTAGAAATGTCCAACAAATATCACTTAAACCTCTCCTAGCCGTCTGTTTCTCTTTTACCTTGTCTTCTTGGCCTTCATTTCTTCTGTGCCTTTCTTAATCTTTGTTATGATCTAGGCTTTCAGTTGAAAGCCTTGTAGCTTGTCCTGGGCCCGCTGCTCTACGTCTCTCCCCCTTCTTCCGCCGTTCACTCGTCTCCACTCCGTCTGTCGTGGTGCGTTCAGGGCCGCCGCTGCTCCAGCCGTCTCCTTCGGCACGCTCACCTCAAGGCCCCGCTCCATCATATCCCGCGCTGCCTCTTCGGCCGTGTTGTAGGTTCTTGTGCCTTCCTCCCAATGAATCCTCATTTTCGTTAGCGGCGTTTGGAATCTAATTTTTTTCTCTTTCAGCGTTTTTTTAATGTTGGCATATTTCTTCCGCTGCTGCACGATTTCTGTCGGGTAGTCATGGTCAAAAAATACCTGTTTGTCGCCGATTCGTATCTTTTTTTTCCATGCTTGCGTCAGGATTCTTTCCTTTATGTCATATTTCACAAAGTTTACCACAACTGACCTGGGTGTAGCGTTTGTTTTCGGGTTCTGTGCCGGTGTTCTGTGCCGGTGTTCTGTGCGCCCGTTGAATCTGCAGATCCGTTTCTCCGGGTATTTCCAGTTCTTTTTTTAAGAACTGATCCATGAATTTTGTCATCGAGTTGCCTTCAATGCCCTCCGGAATTCCAAAGATGCGCATATTGCTTTGTCTGGATCTGCTCTCCAAGTCGTTTATTTTCTCCTGCATCCTCTGCGTTTGCGTCGTCAGGGTCTGTAGTTTGTTTGCCTCGCTTTTCCAATCTTCTAGTTCCGAAATTCGGGTCTGCGCTTCTGTCATACACGCCCGCTGGGAGCGCAGCTCCTCCATGTTTTCCGTTAATTTACGCTCCATTTCTCTTCGGAGGTCCATGATTTCCTCCTTAATTTCTTTTTTCAGTTCCTCCTTAAGAGCCGCTAAATCCTGTTGTAGCTGTCGCTTGAATTCTCTTAACTCTTCACCCAAACTGGCGATGCCAGTGTTCATGTTGTCGAGTCTGGTGTCCTCCATTTTCTCTGCTGTAGACATCTCGTTTTTTTGGGCTTTGCGTACAGCGGTTTTTCCTGCGTTGTTGGAGAGGAATTCTTCAATTTTACCCTGTTTTTGTCCTTGTGCCCGGTTCCTTCGTGTTTTCATCCCTTAGTTTATTGATCCGTTTATGTCGAGTTGGCCATTTACCGATGATTTTTAATCCGGCCAGGGAGAGCTCTTTGTTTAAGTGTTATGTCTTATAAGGTACAGACCCTCCCTTCCATCTGTTGTCATGGGAAATGTACGGTCGATACTGGGAAAGTTAGATGAGCTAGCGGCTATCTCCCGTTATGATAGCACATACCGGGAGTGCTCTCTCCTTTTGTTTACTGAGACGTGGCTAACTGAACTAGCAGCAGATGCTAACATTGAGCTGGAGGGTTTTCACATGATACGAGCTGACCGAACACCAGACAGTGGCAAGGCTAGGGGCGGTGGAGTGATCATGTATGTTAACAACAACTGGTGCAGACCGGGACATATCACTGTTAAACAACGACACTGCAGCAAAGACATTGAGTTGCTAGCTGTTAGCATGAGGCCTACATATCTCCCGAGAGAACACTCACACGTGATCTGCATTGTTGTTTATGCAAATCCGACGGCGAACGCTGGGACAGCACGTGACGTCATCCATTCAGTAACCAGCAGGCTGCAGACAGAACACCCAGATGCTCTTCTCCTCATCTCAGGCGATTTCAACCATGTTTCACTGTCTCCCATTCTACCCACGTTCACCCAGTATGTCACATGCCACACTAGAGACAATAAAACACTGGATTTATTCTACGCAAACACTAAGGAGGCGTACACCTCATCACAACTACCCCCACTCGGGAGATCGGATCACAACTTGGTTCATCTCCGGCCGGTGTACAAACCCCTAGTGCACAGACAACCTCCGGCCATGCACACTGTGGAGTTATGGTCTGAGGAGACAATGGACACCCTAAAGGGCTGTTTTGAAGCCACCGCCTGGAAGCAGCTCTGCGATCCACATGGTGAGGACATCGATGGCCTCATTCACACCTTCACGGGCTACCTCAGCTTCTGTGTGGACAAATCCGTTCCCACCAAGACCATACGGCGTCACTCAAACAACAAACCCTGGATCAACCCTGAGATAAAAACACTTCTGAGAGAGAAGAAGAGGATCTTCAGGTCGGGGAACAGGGAGATGCTGAAGTCCGTACAGAGGGAGCTGAGGAGAAAGATCAGAGAAGGCAAGGACAGCTTCAGGAAGAAGATGGAGGACAAGCTGCAACAGAGCGACATCAGCGGGGTCTGGAGAAACCTCAAAACCATCTCGGGGCTCCAGAATACCTCCCCCCAGGCCACAGGGGGCAGGGAGTGGGCGAACAACCTGAATCTGTTTTTCAATAGAGTTGACCAACCGCCCTCCCCCCCGACTGCACAACAACCACTGCTGCCTCTAAAGAAATCAAGTCCTGCTGCCCACTCCCCACTCTACCAACACCCCCCCACTCCCAACACACAGCCCCCCATCCTGACCCTGACCAGGACCCAGGTGAGGACGGAGCTGAGGAAGATCAAGGCGAGGAAGGCGCCGGGACCGGACGGCATCAGCGCAAAGCTCCTCAAGTCCTGTGCAGACCAGCTGTGTGGGATTGTGACGTATATCTTCAACATGAGCCTGAAACTGGGGAGGGTACCACAGCTGTGGAAAACATCTTGTGTGGTACCTGTACCAAAAACTTCCCACCCCAAAGACCTGAACAGCTACAGACCGGTGGCCTTGACGTCCCACTTGATGAAGACCCTGGAGAGACTGCTCCTTGCTCACCTCCGCCCCCTGGTGGAACCAGCGATGGATCCACTCCAGTTCGCCTACCAGCATGGCATTGGGGTGGAGGATGCGGTGATCTTCCTCCTTCACCGTTCTCTGTCCCACCTGGAGAAGCCCGGGAATATGGTGAGGATCATGTTCTTTGACTTCTCCAGTGCTTTCAACACCATCCAACCGATGATCCTGAAGGACAAGCTGCTGCGCGCAGGGGTGGACCAGCACCTGTCATCATGGATCCTGGACTACCTCACGAACCGGCCTCAGTTTGTGAGAACCCGGGACTGTGTGTCCGACACGATCATCAGTAGCACGGGGGCCCCCCAGGGAACGGTGCTGGCTCCCTTCCTGTTCACTCTTTATACTGCGGACTTCTCACACAACACAACACACTGCCATCTACAGAAGTTCTCTGATGACTCTGCGATCGTTGGCCTCATCTCCAATGGAGATGAAGCTGAGTACAGAGGGCTTATCCAGGACTTCGTGGACTGGTGCCATCGGAACTGCCTCCAGATCAACGCGAGGAAAACTAAGGAGCTGGTGGTGGACTGCCGCAGGCATGGGCAGCCCCTCACAGTACCAGTAAATATACAGGGAACAGACATCGAGATGGTGACATCCTATAAGTACCTGGGTATTCATCTGAACAATAAACTAGACTGGTCACACAATACTGATGCACTCTACAAGAAGGGACAGCGCAGGCTGTTCCTGCTGAGGAGACTCAGGTCTTTTGGTGTACAAGGGGCGCTGCTGAAGTCATTCTATGACACGGTGGTGGCATCAGCCATCACTTTTGGAGTGGTCTGCTGGGGCAGTGGCATTACTGCAGCCGATAGGAAGAGACTGAACAAACTGATTAAGAAAGCTAGCTCTGTCCTGGGGCAGCGCCTTGATCCGATGGAGGAGATAGGAGAGAGAAGGTCGGTGGCTAAACTGTCATCTCTGCTGGAGTCCGAGTTCCACCCTATGCAGGACATACTGAATGCACTGAGGAGCTCATTTAGCAGCAGACTACATCATCCCAGGTGCACAACCGAGAGGTTTCGTAGGTCCTTCCTACCAACGGCTGTCAGACTGTACAACCTAAGCAGGGCTGCTCGCAGAGATAGCAAAAAGACGTAACAAACTAATAGTTTTTTGAATGCAAAAGATGCAATAGACTTACACAATGGTCCTCTCCGGCATACAACTAGGAACATACCGGTCGCTATGGAGGGTGAGAATATGTATGGGCACATAATCATACCATGTAGGATAACTAAGTAGACGGTTATGCTGTTTCATTCCATCTAGCAACAATGCTCTGCACTGTGTGTGTTTATATATTTGCATATTTATTCCATCTAGCTACAATGCTCCGTACTGTGGGTGTTTATATATTTATATATCTACATATTATTCCATCTAGCTACATTGCTCCGCACTGTGTGTGTTTATATACTTGCATATTTATTCCACCTAGCTGCAATGCTCCGTACTGTGGGTGTTTATATATTTACATATTTATTCCATCTAGCTACAATGCTCTGCACTGTGTGTTCATATATTCATATATTTATTCCATCCAGCTACAATGCTCTGCACTGTGTGTCTGTGTGTGTGTGTATATATATATATTTTATAGTAATACGTACATATGTTTATTAGCTGCTCTTGCTTGCTTGTTTTTTTTCTTGCCTTCTGATTGTTGCTCTGAGTGTTGCTATCCCTGTGCTGTTGCAATCCTGGAATTTCCCCGTTGTGGGACTAATAAAGGCTTATCTTATCTTATCTTATCTTATCTTATGTCTCTCCGCCATCTTCCCGGAAGTCATGTCTTACCTTTTTAGAAGTGGTTTCTTCTGGCGTTCTTAAAAGAAAAATCCTTCGTTATGTCCTTTATGTTCAGTTCACGAATAACGTCATATGTTATGGACAACAATGTGAGGCTATACAGCCTGTTTAGTAGCATGCATGCTTGATCCAGTCTACTTTTTATCAAGTTCTGAGTCCACTGTCCCATGCACAGCTGTCTGATGTAAGCAATCATGGCCTTTCCCAGCGACCAGGCTTTTCTTGTGCTCCATCTCTCATCTTGCCTTCTCCGCTGGTCTGCTCTCTTTCAGCAGGATCTGGTGGTCTTCTCTTCCAGGTGACTGCTTTAATGGCCCACCTGTCTCCTTGTGCAGTAATTAGCAGCTCCGCCTCCACTTGATGCTCCAGCTTAGAAAAATCCTTTACGCTTTGAGATTTTTTGAGTAATTCATTTTCCCTAAGCTCTTTTCCTCTCAATAATTTTATGAGCACCACTCTCAAATGTTTGGACATTTTGACCGAGCTAATTACTTCTTACTTCTCACTGGTGCTTGCATAGTCACATGTCAAAACAATTCCTCTGATAGGCTATTGTTATGTGGTACCCATGTGGGGCACTTGTAAATTAGACCAATCAGCAACCACACATGAATATCAAGTGATGGACATAGAATCTGACTAATTAACAACAATGTGATCTCTTTTATTGGCTCATGATAGGCCCCTGATCCTTGTAGGCCCCTGGGCTTCAGCCCAGCCCAGCCCGTGCATTAAGGTGGTCTTGATGATGCCTAGTAGAATGCAGTGTTGGGAGTAACAGCACTACTTTTGCAGTAGCGTGCTGTGTAACAAAATTACTGTTTAAAAATTCAGTAATGTGTTACAGTTACTGAAATTTGATCAGAACACTCGTGTTACTCGTTTTATTAATATGGATAGATATTTTTAGCACAAATAAATACAAACTGACCTTACATAGCTAACACATCCATCAGTCAACGTAATGTTGCAAAGAGCCTGTTCACTGCTGCAGCCAGCAGCCACAAATGGAGCTTGCTCCTGCTGGGAAAAGATGAAGCTACTTTGTTTTTGCGGAAATAGACAATTATTTTTCCCTTTCACGGTTAAGGACAAAAGCATATTGGTGGGTTGCAAACTAAAGTGCGGTTGAGACCGACTGCAATCTTTAGGAGTGTCTGAGAACAGCAACAAGATCCAACAAAGCTACTGCTATGCTATGCTAACAACACTGTGTACTGAATCTACGTTATCTGAACACCCATGGCTGGATTTCAAGCACAGTTATGCATCTGGACAGTTTGTGACCCAGCAAGAATTAAACCGACTGATTGCCAGATACATTGTTACAGAATGAAGCTCTGATAACAGTCATTTTCCATCAGTCAGCTGAGACTGTGATCTACTGAAGTTAAAACACATTTACTTGCTACCTGGATAAAGATTATTCAAAAATGGATTTGATCTCCAAAAGGAATTTAAGGGACTGGATCATGTCACAGCAGACATTTAGACTGGGGATAATGGACATTTTCTTTGGATCACTGCACATCAGATTAAATCCATAATATAAAGGTAAGATAAAACATTGACAGCTTTATGCAGTGTTGCCAACTCACTCTTTTGGGGTGATTCTCACTCCTTTTCCCTCTCTCGCACTCCACAAACCCTATTTCTCACTCCAAAAATGAGGAAATTACTGGCAATTCTGTGTTGATCTTCTTCAGATTTTTCCACAAAAAGAGCTCTCAAGGCAGGATAAAGCAGATTGAACATGTTCTAAAAGCTCTGTCTGAAACAGTCTGTTTCCAGCCTGACATTAATAAGCCTGTAATTGTAACGGATGCCAACTAGTACTGTTCGGCATAGAACGTTAGTAAACCTCCCTCCCAAAGCCTCATACAGTATCGATAGCGCTGAGCTATCGGTCGGACCTTTAGCTCAGCGCGATCGTGCTGTGTCTCCCATGCTCGAACTGTGTAGTTGACTGAGAGGTCGCGGGTTCGTGTCCCGTGTGGGGCGAACTGCGCAGGATGATCTCTGTCACACTGGTGCCGTGAACCCGGCATGGGAGTGAGGTTTAGGGGGGAGAGTGTAACGGATGCCAACTAGTACTGTTCGGCATAGAACGTTAGTAAACCTCCCTCCCAAAGCCTCATACAGTATCGATAGCGCTGAGCTATCGGTCGGACCTTTAGCTCAGCGCGATCGTGCTGTGTCTCCCATGCTCGAACTGTGTAGTTGACTGAGAGGTCGCGGGTTCGTGTCCCGTGTGGGGCGAACTGCGCAGGATGATCTCTGTCACATAATGAAATCCATTAATTAAATTATCTTGCTATGTGTGCAAGATGATTTAAGTATGCATTTAAAAGTAACCCAAAAGTTACTTTTCCAAGTGACTAGCTACTTTAATCATGCAGTAATTGGTAAGTACCTCAGTTACCTTTGAAAAGAAGTAACTAGTAACTGTAATTAGTTACTATTTTTAGTAACTTGCCCAACACTGGTAGAATGATAGTGAGTGAAACAGGCCATGTAATGCTGCATATCTGTGTGCTAATTTTGAATTCATTTCTTTCATCATGTCTTGTTTTCTCTTTTTTCTCCTTTGAATTCTTGGATGGAATATGGGTGAGCAATATAAGCTGCGGCTTCAGCCATCACCCATTTCGGATAACTCACGTGGAATTGTATAGTAGAAGGAGTCTTTGTCTAATTTGACCTTGTTGTTATATTATACAGTTTCTTTTAACCTGTAATGTACTATCCGAAATAAATAAATTCATTCATTCATTCATTCATTCATTCATTCATTCATTCATTTGAAACACATCGCAGTCTGTGTGAACTTATTAGCCTGCAAGCTGATTTTCTCCCATGCTCCCCTGCTTCTCTGCATTTCAAAACATGACCTGAACCTGATTACATCATGCTGAAAACTTCTTTCAGGCTTGGAATTTAAGTTTCACTGAGGCAAGACATGCCTGGAGAAAGCGTTAATCCCACTGGCTGAGATAAAACTGGGGGACTGAGGTTAAAATAAAGTGTGTGGACAGCCATAAAAGAAGCAAAAGAATTGATCTGGGTAGCTAAAGGCTTCACTGATGTAATCACACAGCAGAACTGTGATATTTCCTTGGTGTTAGATTAGCAAAAAGGCTATTAGTATAGCAGAAACATTTATGAACAGATTAGCCCAGAAAATCTTTCTTTAATTAAAAGGGTGTCAAGTGTAAAGGGATTACTGCTCTTTTTTAGTACTCCTTCTTCACATTGATATAATTGCCAAGTTTGAAATGTGAAGCCAATGCAGAAGTATCCTAAAATCTTAACAATCGTAACAATCTTAACACCCTCAAGTCCACAAGTATCCTAAAACTGTATTCCATCTAATGGTCAGTGTATGATGGGATCTGTGACTGCGAAAGAAGTTTGGTTCAATGTGAGTGCATCTGGGACACAGCATGTCTGCATTCAGTCATCATAATACTTTCTTGGTCATAATGAACCATGATGGGCAAATGCAGAATAGCAACATACGTAGGTTGGTGCTCCTTCCAGTTTGTCCAGTCTGTTCTCACTACAATTCTTTTGGCCTCATATACGGTAGGGACACCCCAGGTGGTGACGCAAGTAATGTATGCATCACCTTAAAAATGTAATGGGTTACAGATGCAAAGGGGGTGTTTATAGCCTTCAAACAGTCTTTTCTTAACCTAACAAAGTAGTTTTAGGGCACATTCTTCCAAGGGCCAGTTGGTTCTTGCAAGGCTAAAGCATGATTGTGCTCTCTCTCATGTTCCCTGCTGTCCAGCTGGGCCAGAACTTCTTGTAGATACTGTCATCAAGTTGCAATACAACACATACACATGGCTTTATGTGACACTTCAGCTTTACTGACTTTTGTGGGTTATCTTCAGTCATATTGTCCAGTACTTCACTTGACTGTTCAGGGAGAGACTGTCATCTACACTTTGACCTTCGTTGATGCACCAGCAGGCATTCCTACAAGTACTTCAAACAGACCAAATGCAGCAGCTGTAGTGATTGACCTATCAGAGACAACCTTTAAAATGATTGTAGGGAGGAAATGATCATACCATCATGCCATTATACAGTTTCAATCAAAATTTTCAACCTCCATTGCATTTTATGTTTATTGGCAAAATTTTAAAAAAATTTCAGGTGTTTACAATAAAGAGATTACAAATTACCCAGCCACAGGGGGTGCACAAGCTGTTGTACTCCCTGTGCTTGTTCAAAGCCCGGATAAATGGGCAGGGTTATGTCAGGAAGGACATCCGGTGTAAAAATCCTTGCTGAATCAACATGTGGATCATCACGATATAAAGTGATTATATGCTGTGGCAACCCCAAAAGGGAGCAGCTGAAAGACAAAAAGAAATAAAACAAAAACAAATTACACAAGAACAGTTCAAACAGTTAAATAAAACTAATATTACATGGATTTTATCCAAATTCAACACTAAATCCTACTTTCAATGACTACTACAGTCTCAGAATATATTCAATCCCCTGAACAGAATTCCTCATAAGAGCACACATTTGCAAATCAGGTGTGGTCTCAAGCACTTCAGTCAAGGGCTTTGTTGGATTAATTTTGTATTAAGATTAATCTGTCAAAAATCAGGCAGGATCTTGAGATATGAGAAGATTTATTCCACTGGTCAGAGGGAGAAGCGATACAGGCAGTAGCACCAAGTCTACATGCACACACACTTCTGAATCAGTCATCCATTGCTCAAAGTTTTATAGTCTTCAGTGTTGGTGGGAAGCGGAAGACAACGTCCTTGACAGTCTAGTTCAGTACATCTGGAGAACAACAGATAGTCTAATCTCCCAAGAACTAGGGAGTCATTCATACAAGAAACTAACAGGATGAACCCAAACAGGGATAGACAGTATGTCATCTACACTACCGTTCAAAAGTTTGGGGTCACTTAGAAATTTCCTTATTTTTGAAAGAAAAGCACTGTTTTTTTCAATGAAGATAACTTTAAACTAATCAGAAATACACTCTATACATTGCTAATGTGGTAAAAGACTGTTCTAGCTGCAAATGTCTGGTTTTTGGTGCAATATCTTCATAGGTGTATAGAGGCCCATTTCCAGCAACTATCACTCCAGTGTTCTAATGGTACAATGTGTTTGCTCACTGCATCAGAATTCTCCAGATTACCTCAACAAATTAACAGCTAGAATGCCAAAGGTCTGCAATGCTGTAATTGCTGCAAATGGAGGATTCTTTGACGAAAGCAAAGTTTGAAGGAAAAAATTATTATTACAAATCATTATTTCTAACCTTGTCAATGTCTTGACTATATTTTCTATTCATTTTACAACTCATGGTGGTAAATAAAAGTGTGACTTTTCATGGACAACACAAAATTGTCTGGGTGACCCCAAACTTTTGAAAGGTAGTGTATATCATCATTATTTTTCTGCTGACCCAGTCTCACACACACACACTGACTCTGGGGCATATTGAAGGCCACATGAAGAATGAACAATATGAAGTCACAAATATGTATCAGACATGGAAATATAAAACAATAATATAGAATAATATGGAATTTTTCTTTCATATCTCCCTTGATGCTTAATAAAGCATCACAGTTTAAAGAAAAACAACAAAAGAAATAAACAGAGTCATAATAAAGAAAACTAAATTGAATAATAATGATTAATGATAAAGGGGTAGGTTGTGGGGGACATAGGTGTTACATTCTCCACCCAGAGATGATGGCCCAGGAGAAGAGAAGCTGATGGCGGGGGGGGGGGGGGGGTGTCCAGACAGGACAGCAGAGGTGGAGATGCTGGCTGCCGGGAGAAGGAAGAAGCACGGCACGAGCGGCCTGTTATGTTAATGCGCCGTGCAGGCTTTGTCTGTAATGTGTATTGAGGTGTGAGCCCCCAGGCCGCTAGGCAAGGCATTAAAGGTATAAAAGAGAGATGCCCTGTGGTCTGGGAGCTATTCTTGTCAACTCAACTGTTAGAGAGAAATAAAGTCTGCGCTGATCCAGCTCGTCGTCTCGCTTGCTCTATTCTCTCTACACTGGTGACCCTTGATGTGCAATGGAAGACAAGGCAAACACCCCGGAGATGTCCAGGACTGGAAGCGCCAGCACTGTGTGTGCTGTTTCGGTCAAGCCCCCAGACTTTTGGCTGCACGACCCGACAGTATGGTTCCTCCACAAAGAGGCCCAGTTCGCGCTCCGTAGGATAATGGCGGATGACACCAGATATACTATGTCATTGCCACGTTGGACACACGCACAACACAGCAGGTGGCAGGCCTGCTCCAACAGCCCCCAGCCCACAGTAAATACGATGCGCTAAGACCATGCTCACCCAGCGCTATACGCTCTCCGACGGTGAGAGAGTGGAAAGGCTCCTGATGCGCTCCAAGTTGGGGGACAGGCCAGCGGTCAAGTTAATGGAGGACATGTTGGTGTTTATGGGCAGAGATGGTGAGCCATTCCTGTTCACCCATCTTTTCCTAAGAAACCTCCCGACAGCGGCCAGAGTGATCCTCGCTAACTCACCACTGCTGGTGACACAAAACTACCATGCACTAGCACAAGAAGCGGACCAGATCATCCTGGCGACCAGTC